>JAVXUP010000171.1:0-699676 GCA_033070095.1 Escallonia herrerae | reverse complement strand
CTGAGATCCAAGACATGAATAAACTTCAGTTTGCCAATCTCAACAGGAATATTACCACTGAGGCTGTTGTTATTTAGGTATATTGCCGGTGGCAGATTGGAGAGCTGATTGTATTGCAGATTGGAAGCATCATTTGGCTGAACAAAGACGGGCAACTCTAAATAACTACTGTTTACCATGTTTGCACCCTGCTGTGATACCAAACTTTGCAGCCCGATAAGTTGACTTGGGAAGTCCCCATCAAAGAAGTTTATGGACAAGTCTAGATAAAAGAGACTTGGAAGATTCCCAAACCAACCTGGAATTGAGCCCGCGAATCGATTGAAAGACAGGTCAAGAGCTTTTAGCTTCTCCAGCTTAGAAAGCCAAGTGGGAATGTCACCGGTGAAATTGCAACCACCTAGACCAAGAATTTGGAGGTTTTGAAACCCATCAGGATGAACTATGCTGCCAGTACTTGGCAGTGTTTCATTAAAGAAATTTTTGGAGAGGATGATGGTGCTGAGGTTCTTAAACCCCATGAGGATATTTATTGCTCCTGTGACATTAGTTAAGCTATTGTTGGAAAGTGATAGGAAGGACAAAGAGTCTAATGCAAGTATGTCCGGCGAAATCTCTCCTTTCAGCTGGTTACCTGCAAGTCGCATTGCAGTCAGCGATTTGCACAAGAAAAGGCTTCGTGGCAAGCTGCCATTGAAAAGGTTGTTTCCTAGGTCAATTGTGCCAAGTTGTTGGAGGTTGGAGAAATCAAGAGTGGAGAGTTCTCCTACCAATGAGTTGACCCTTAGAATCAGTTTCTTGAGGCTGGTGCAGTTCATCAGAGATGGTGGCAGAGTTCCGGTGAAACTGTTAATGTGAAGGAGCAACTGTTCCAAGTTGGAAAGCTTCCCAATATCTTCAGGGAGTGTGCTATTGAATTCATTACCCTGAAGTTCAAGAATCCTGAGGCTGGTGAGGTTCACAACGCCTTCACCAATCGGGCCATAAAGCTTATTGCCAGGCATTGAGATTTCTTGCAATGACCCTGCACTATAAATGTCATCCGGAAGGGGTCCTGATAGATTATTGAAACCTGCACGCAGATGCTCCAATTTGGAACAGTCCCCAAATCCTTGTGGAAGCTGGCTGTCAAATTCATTGAAGGAGAAATCAAGAAGCACTAAGGAAGGGGAATTCCTGCAGATGGAGGAAGGTATCTGTCCAGTGAAACTGTTGTTACTGATATTGAAACTCACCAAATTCAGTGCCTGCTGGAGAAAGCTAGACTGAATTGTCCCCACAAAGTGGTTGCTGGATAAATTCAATGTCTGGACTGTAACTGGTAAGCTGCCTGACGGCAGTGGCGGACCGGATAGACGGTTAAAGCTCAAGTCAACGATCTGCAGGAGATTCAGGGACGTGAAAAAACCATCTGGTAGAGGATCAGAAAGCCAATTGTGTGACAGATTAAGTTGAGCTAGACGGGTGAGATTTAGAATGGAGGGAGATATGCCTCCACTGAGGCCAGAAGACGGCAGCCATAAACGGTTGACCCGGTCTTGAGCATCACAACCAATGCCCTTCCATTGGCAGCAGTCCAGAGAAGGAGACCAATTCAAAGAGGCTGAAGAAAAGTTAAGGGAGAAAGACAAAAGAGAGTCCCGGTCAAGTGGGTTGCAAGCAAGAGAGCATGAGAAAAGCAAGAAAGGAACAGAATTATAAGTAGGAAGAAGACATCTTGATAGAAGCAGCCAAAGGGGTTCTTAAGGAGGGTGTGGTGGTGGTGGTGGTGGTGGCGGTGGACCTCTTGGTGGTTTGAAGGAGGAGAAGAATGGGATTGGCAGGGTGGTATCAGCAACAGCATGGCTGTTGTAAGGTGGTGATGTGTCAGACCAGATTGCCGGCAGATCTCTTTATTATCTTGGATCATATTACGGAGTACAAAAGAGGAAGAAGACAGTTTGGGGGATGCCAAAGATACTCTCGCCCTCATTCAATCAATCATGCGGCTGTGTTTTCAACTTTTCACCCCAGAGTTAGTGCAGAGTTTACTCCAGCCCAGGAAATGAAAATGCGGAGAGAGAGGGAGAGAGAGAGGGAGTGGGCGATGTTGACAAGGAGCAAATTTTAAAGGTGAGGTCTGAATTCCCATAAAGCGTTTACTTTTGGGGCGGGCGGCTAAGCTGGTGGACTTTCTGTTGTTTATATCATCTTCTATAAAGAGAGCAACACACACACACACACACACACCCACCAACACACACACACTATCTTATATTCTTATATATATATATATATATATATATATATATATATATAGTGAAAGCGTGAAATATACGTGGGTGGGCGGGGGAGAGAGAGAGAGAGAGAGAGAGAGAGAGAACCTCTCTTTTCATTTTTATAGTGGAGAGAGAGAGAGCCTCTCTTGGTCGCTTCCTACTCAAACTGCTTTGGCTTGATACCCAAATACAATAATAGGCATGACTTGGGTATCATTACAAGTTGATCTTATGCACAGATAATAATTACTCTTGTGTAATATGATGATCTTTACTGGGGATAATACCCACTAGCAATATAATGATGCTTAGGTGGGTGTCACTTATGTGAGTTTTGATACGGCCTTTTTAAGCGTTGCACTCATGAACTGACATCCGACTGAGTGCTGTTACGGGTTTTGTAATTGTATAGACTATAATTATGTCTGTCAAAAGAATTCTTTCTGTGTACGCGAGCCTTTAACTGTTGATCGTAGACTGTGATTACAATTGGAAGATTTAATTCTGATTCTGGGATGGAGAGCTTGGTAGTGATTGTCTCACAAACAAAAAGAATGTCCAAATTGGATGGTGAGGAAAGACTCTTTGAATGGATCATGACCTCCATAGACAATAAGATCCGGTGTGGTGGTGCAATTTCTAATAAAGATGATAGGTGTGTTGTAATAGAGCTGACATTGTGTAATGTGGGGCACTATGCACATGTCATGTTGTATGTGGCTTCTTTATTGTACAATTACATATTATATTGGTTATTATGATCCGTTGACCTTCAAGAAATAGAGGATGATTACACGAACTTTTCTGTACCTGGGGAGTTAAATCTGCCAGTTCTTATGTGAAGGAAATTACCTCAGAAGCTGCAATTAATTACTAAGGGCACACCCTTTAGGTTGAAAGTCAGATCAGTTTTGTTTCTGCACAATTAGACCTCGTAGAAAGTTAAAGAGAGAGTTTCAAGTGAATCATGAAAGACCCATGCTCAAGATTGCCATTTGCTTCATCTACCCAAGAGTCTAGGTTTGGTCCCAGGACCTGGCTTCTAATTTTCCCCTGCACAACTACCGTGTGTGTGGGAGTGTGCGCGCGCGCGATACTCAGTATTACTTCGAGATGCAGCAATCTCTTTCATCCATCAATTCACTCATATTATCCACTCAAACTGATTGGTGAACTTGCGCTAGGCAGCAGGCAATAAGGCTTGAATTTCAAATATATTTGACGGTCCTAGATAAAATCGCATGTCATTTCTAAAGCATCACTAACATAAGAAATACTCAGATGCTTTCAAAACGATCGGAAATATAACCTTGAACTGATAGTATCTCACTTTCCCCGGTCGTTAAGGCTAGTAAACATTTCTGGTCTACCCTGAGGCATTCAACTGGAAGAAGAATCGTAACCCAACTGGTAAAACACTCAAATTGACTGGAAACGAGTGAACAGGTCACCCACATCTAGAAGAGTTCGAGTCAATGGTAATCGCCTTTCGTTATGTATAAGGGACATGACTGTAAATAAAACCCTCAGCCGACCCTTATCAGGAAAAAATACATATAAAAAAACCCTCATTCAAATTCAAACTATAATGCATTTCTTAGCCCTGTTCTTAGCCCAGTCAATTAGGTCAGATTACGTTAAGTATGATATAAGATACAGGTTAAAGAAACAGTGTTTAATAAGTCATCTCATCTGCCACAATAGTTTTGGTGAGCAACATGAAGAACTCTAAAATAACAATAACGAGTTGGGGGAGGGGGGGGGGGGGGGGGGGTGTTATGGAGTAGCATATACCAGATGCAAATTCTGAGTGTGATTCCAGTCTCCAAATACTTCTTTTATCAACACCAAACACAAGACCATGCGCCTGCATTACCTTGAGAGGCTTACAACCCACAGATAAAAAGAAGCTCAAAACTTGGAGAGTAATTCACAAGAAACTATTTCAAAATTACATGCTGCTGCAGTTCTGAATTTAACACGAGCACAAACTTTCCCTCCCTTATATTAGCCAGTGACCAAACAAAATTTCAGCCTTCTGATGGGAAAAACACGGACTGCTCATTACGTGATGTAAACCCAGGATGCAACAGCGATTTTTACAGCTTGATGTAATGACTGCGTGTTTGTTAAGGCATTGTGCCATCTCCATATCTGAATGTTCAATCATCATCTGCACCAAAGTCAATACTGAGAAGCAATAACTGCCAAGAAAGTATATATTGCTGCTCTAAATTCAAGCTAAACCAAATGGGATGGCTATGCTTGGATAGATCAACTATTAGTGTTAGATTCTAAATTGTTCTCTCTAAATGCTAAAAATATAATTCTTCTTAACCAAACGGAATATATATTGATGGCACAGTTAGAAAATATTGAACCAGACAACCAAAAACAATTATGAGGCACAACTTGCCAAGGGACAAGTTATGTTAAGAGGGCATCTGTTGTCAAGGAGAAACCAAATGGAACATTAGCCATCTCAGCTTTGTAATCTTGGAGGGAATGACCCCAGATAAACTGAAAGCATGTAATGAGTCACTGATCGACATAATTTAAAATTATTATAAGATCTGTACATAATATGTTATAAACTGCTAAAAAAAGAATTGATTAGTAGCCAGCATGAGTCCCATCATCTAAAGTGAGGTACTTCATTTACAAGACTAGATAACCTTTACTTGCACCAGTTTTTTGCATTCACTGTAAAAAGTGCGGCCAATGTGGGTTCTTTAGTACTACAGTGTTTCCTAAGAAAGTCAAAACCTTAAATGCTTTTCGCACAGGCAGCGAAGCTGATCTCACTAGAAGGGAACAAACAAATGGTACATAACCTCCAGAGTGATATCCATACTATGGTCACATTTTGAAAACTTGTGCTGTGAGAATTATAATGCCTTGGCTCTTCAAAGGCAAGTCAAAATAATAGCTGCCCATGAGTTTGGATCTCATGGCTCACTTGACACAATAGTCTGCTTACCGATATCTATAAACACATTCACTCTTAGTATCTCATCCTCCCTATAGAAGCCAAACTCAAGCAGGTAAAAGCAATGGCTATGAACTCGTTTCTGGATACATAATCCTGAAAGTGAAGCAATTTGTGCAAAAACAAGGCACAAGAAACTCTTTGATCATTATAAAACGAACTCCTTTTTGGGAGCCCACTTTTTAAAGCTTACTTAGCTTGTCAAAGTAAGCAATTTAAGACAAAGCATGCACCCAAAGGTTTTACACTCCATTTCACTTACACTTTGTCACTTTAGTAGAACGTACGATGCTTTGATAAATTCATGTGAACTTGATAATCGCACTACAACAGACTCCAGACTGGAATCTCAACCCACACTGTCAGACATTACGGAGAGTCCTGAGAAAACGCTATGGACTAGCTACTAGATTGCAACTGAAGCTTGCAAGTTGCATATGCTGTTTGAGTTTACCATTCTTATTTGTGTTGATCACAGAAGTTTGACGACTTCGTTATTTGAAGAATATGCCTCGTCTGAATGTCATTTGATCCCCGCTCAAGGCTTACCAAGTCTTTGCAATTACTCCAATTACCAGCATTGTTGAGCTTGTCTTACCTGGTCCCTCTTGGTAGTGAAGATATTATTTTAGAGACCATTACAGCCTCATATTAGGAAACTAAGATTGCCAAAGAAAACAGGCGCACTTTGGCAACAGGCGCACCTCCTCAGCGTCTTTTTGGAGGCCACTTTTCAGCGATTGTGGTGGTGTTGGTGGCCGATACGTAAACTGCATGAGGATAAGAAATCTCCAAGTTTACATATTTCTTTTTACTTCTATATCCACTCCAGGTGGACAAGTCATGACCTCTCTTCGGCCTCATCCAAAATTTTTATACTAGTGAGCTTTGCACCACTAGGCCTTAGTCTTGGCTCTGCCCCATCTGCAATTATCATACTAGTGAACTTCGTCCCTCTTAGCCACACTTAGCACTACACTGCAAACAGGCAAACCACCCACCATCCCCCTCCCACACCCCTTTTCTGCTGGGGCAGTACATTCCCAAGTCATCACCTTTCAGGATGTCAACAATTGCAAAACGTCTTATGACCCCCAAGTCTCATGTCAATGCAATGAGAACTTCGTCTTTGCCCTAGAGACGCTTGACGAAGTCCTCAAGAGTACATAACTAGGTCCTTTTGGGGATTGTGGTAGGGCCAAAATTAGTTTGTTAAATATGGTATCAATCTTGACCCTAGAAGGGTCAATTGCTTGTTGACAGAAGGCAGCCCAGGCACCAGAGAGCAGTTTTCAAGCCCTGAGAGACAAGGTGGGCGGGATTCAAGTTTGATCTTGGCTTTACGAGCGCCCAGTTAAAAAGACTGTTTCAGTGAAGCCGGTTGCACACGGACTAAAGTTACAAAGGAATAAAGTTAACAACATCATGCTCCATGGATTTAAAAGAGTAAAAAATTAAGTTAGATAGGACTAACCAGTTGACTTGTCAACATGTACAAAGAAACTTGCAGCAACAATGAGATAGCATAGAATAAGCATCAACCCTTTGAAATAATTTGATGTTCCTTCCTGTAGCACCAAAAGCAGTGGCTATAAAAGGGTCCCTTACACAAAAGAAAAAGAACGTTACATGCGTTATACTACAGGAAATTTAACATAGAACCTTTCTTGGCTCATCACTGGGGCCTTAATTGAAGAGTAGGCACCCCATGACGACAAGGAACAATATTAGAAAGTACCCTTGGTAGCCAATTGACATTATTAGCATTTCATGGTAGTTTATTGTTTTGCTACCTTAACTAAATAGCCTTATTCTAGTTGTACAAAAAATTGTCCATGACATATGACTAGAGATATGCTCCTAGGGGGGAGGGAGAAGCAAAATACTAACCTGCAGCATAAATGCCACCACTAGCACTGCAATAAAGAGTGTCGCAGTCTCAAAGAGTTGAAAATTCAAGTGCATACGCTGTCCCATGGCCCAACCAACAACTACACAGAACGGAATCTGCATTTATCAACCACACAACATTCATTAGTCCACAGATATTCAACAATATGATGAAGAAGCAGCTATCTATTGCAGCAAACTTATCTTCAACCACATAGTCGTCTATCTGGCAGCATAAAAACAGCTCAACAAGCTAGTAAGACTAAGAACTGATTTCTTCACCCTTCAGGATTGCTAAAAAACCTACAAACATCAGCAATTAGCGTCTTCATCAAGTGGATTCTAAGATCTTACCACAAACATAGCTATCTGAGTAGACGATCCAATTGCAACTCCAACTGTGACGTCCTATGAACGAAAACAAGTAAGAAACTATAACGACAGATGCATCAAATGTTCTTTAATACTTTCAAGTACTCACAAGCTTGTCCTTCATGGCAAACATGATAGCACTGGCATGTTCGGCAGCATTTCCGACAATAGGAAGCAGGATAACGCTGATAAAAGCCACAGGTATATGTAAAGAATCTGATGCTCCCTAAAAAGAAAAACATAACAAAACCATCAAACAATATGGCATAATATGGCTACCTTGGGATAAATTGGGACTACTAACAAACAACTACAGGGACGACTCGGAAATTAAATATGTATAGAGCACAGCAGTGGGGCTGCACACAGAGCCGATGCGAGCAACGCCCATCATTCAACTATAGAATTCAACATGACCATGCGAATCAGTAGACAACAGAATCTAACCTGGATGGCGTCAACAAGATACCCAGATAGTATAGACACCCACAATGTCAAAATGGCAAGCCACCCAATTGCTTCCCAATGAGTAATTTCGGGTGCCTCTTCTTCATTGCAATCTTCTGCAGTAGTAACTCTGGCCTGCAAGAAATGCCAGGTATGATTAATGGCCAACTAGATGCATCCTTGTAGACGTAACACGAGTGATTGACTAGGACAACCAGATGCCTCCTTGTGGCAAATTAAAGTGGTCTTACAAAAGTAACTAAGTTCCAACATCATAAAAATAAGCACGCAGCTGATTGTGCAACCTGCCTCTTTATAAAGTACCAGCCAAATAAGCAATAGACTAACCAAACAGCTAAACTATATGCGAGACAGAAACTTTCTTATACTTAATAATCAGAGGAAAAAAGAAACCTCCAAGGAAGATTGAGCCTGAAGAACTTACACCATCATCGATCGCACTATAAAGATTCGGTTGACTCTTAAGCTGAAAGAAAAGATAGCTTGCATATGCCACCAGCATTACGCAGCTGCTAAATCTGGAAAGAGATAACTCTGAATCCCCAAAGTGCACCTCAGTGTGTGTGAAGTGAAGCACAGCTGGAAACAATATACCCATAACAGCCATCAACAAGAGTCCCGAATTCACCACAGCAGCTGCCTGAAACATTTCCACAATGATGAGCATCATTTTGTTTGGGTAGACAGAATGTTAGATTAGCTACTCCCTTTCATGCATCAATTGCATTGCAGATGTAAGATGCACATGAAAAAGAAGTCAATCCACAGAACAATAGATGAAGCAAAACATAATCAGCTCATGGTGATCTACCTTATTGAAAACCTGAACTTTGGGGTAATGCACTATCCCACCAGTGAAGAAGGCACATCCCAGCACTAATAGCATATTTGACAAGATGGAACCCAGTAAAGATTGCTGAACAACCCTAATCATCCCATTCTTCAATGCATATACAGAAATGATCATTTCTGTTGCATTGCCAAATGTCGCATTAATAAGGCTCCCAACTGCAGACCAAACCAAACACTGCTTTCAGAATAGGGAATAGCAGGTTCACAGAAATAGAAGTATATGACACTCCTCCATCTCTCAAGACGCATCCTGACATTACATAGATTTTAGGAGTGCGAAAGTCAAATGCATTGATAGGAATAATGTTTTCTTTCAGGATTTGCTAAATCCATGCCCTCTTATACTTGTGCACACCTCCATGTCGCTAAAAAGTGTATCGGCCAAAAGTTTGCCTACAGTGACAGATACTAACATGGATAAGCATATAAAGTTTATAGTCCAAGCCATGTCGACTTATATGATGTAGATTTTGAAGAATTAGAACTTGCTAGCCTATTTTCTGAGAACTTATACATATGAGGTTTTGTCCAAGCCATGGGACATAAACCTTGAGTTCGAGCATTGGCTCAAATGAGACGCGGGCAGCAAAAGAAAGAAGTCATGTTGTTATTGGTCTATTCCTTGCGTAGACACTTAGGTGGGTAGCACAGAAAATATTTTATCTGCATATATAATACACAACAACCTACACGCACATGATAGATTATTAGAACTAAAAACCTTAAACTACTGCAGTGACATCAATTGGGTCCTCACACTAATATCGGTTTCATAAAGTTCCTCCAATAATTAATCTGTTGGAATTTAACCCACCCACACATAAGATTTTCGAAAATGTGATGGAAAAGACTAGCATCTTAAGAGCTTAACATGCTGAAGAAAAGACCTCCGAATACAATAAAAAAGTCAGTCTCTTGAAAATAATTAGCTTTCATGAGCTATACCCACAACACCAAACCACCACCACTGCCTTTTCCTCTTTATTTAACGGGGATAAACATCCAAGCATACAGAAGCAAGTTTGAGGACACATTTATTTCTTCACTTTCAAGAAAACCTACGATATGAAAATTTGCAACAAGCTCGAAACAAATAACTATAGTAAGAGTTAAAATGAATACATGTGTCCGTATACGCTCCAAGAGAGGAGCGGCCAATTATAAGGAAATATGTCATGCTCATAAAAATTTGTATCTTGAGTATGAGATATCAAAATTTTGCTGCTCATTGAAAAGCAAAATGTAAAATAGTAAATATACCTGTAGGTCCGGTGTAGAATGCAAGCTGCCTGCAACCAGTGTAGGTGAACAAGCGTGTTACTATGTAGAATAGGAAATGAACAACACCAAAAGGATGTTGGATTCTAATTTGGAAGCAAAACCTTACTCTGTCGCATAACCCAGTCGCTCTGCTAAAGGTGCAATGCCCAGTAAACTGAAGAAGAAGACCCATCCCTGAAAAATAAAAGTGGCCATCACACAGATTAAAGCTTAAGAACAGAGGCATAATCTATCATTTCTCAGTGTATTCCTCTCCTAGTTAAGTGATTGATGAAAAATAATCTAGAGAGCTGTACTTCTTACATGCTTCCCGGTAAGATAATGCAGCAGTATTGCCAGCGGCCCAAAAGGAAGCAAAACATTAATCTTTGCTTTAATTAAGACAACATATATACTCCTGAAAGGGCTTATCCGGATCTTGCGTAAGAACCATGAATTCGACATATTTGCATGTGGTACGAATCGAGATGACTCAAATTGCAAAGCTCCGACTTCCGTGGCTTGTGAGGAGCTAAAAGGGATTTCCTCGTCGTCAACATCTAATCCCTCTTCTATAGGTCCCATCTGCAAAAACAGGTAATCTAATGGATAAACCAAATTCTAAAAACAACCCTTCATCCAAAAGGAGAGGAGTCTCTAGCATTACTTACTTCAACAATAAAATGGAATTGTTAAGATCGTCTTGAAGATTAATTGCAACTATTTTTTCTCCATGGAAAGTAGAATCACTAGAAGACAGATGATATTTCAAAAAGTATTAGACTGTTTGTTTTAAGTTTTAGAATTAGAGATATTTGTCAATTGGTTCTGTTCCATTCGGATTATCTTCTAGAACCAACAACACTGGCATTCAGGTCGCAATCAACCAAAAATCAATCTATAAAACATTGTACCCATACAGATACTGAAGATTTTTCTTGGTTATGCAGATTCCATTAGTATTGGTAACCATTGCATCCTCAACTAATGCCAACTCCAACTTCTCTTGAATAAAAGTTGAATATGACAGAGATGCTGCTCACTGACATGCATGATAAAATAGTATGGTTCCGCAATGACGTTCAGTTGTTTTAATTTTGACCCCGCACAACATTTCGACACCTCCATCCTTAGCTACCAAGTATTTAGCATTCTGGTAAATAGTGATAATGCAATGGAATTTATTAGGTTGCACTGAAGGATGATTGTTAAAACGACTTGTACAGGGGAGATTCAAGTTATGAGATATTAAGCAATAGAAGCAAGAAATTCACCTCTACTGAAAATGAAATTGCTACGGATGTCCAAGTGGAGCAGCCTTGACCTCACAGACTCCCTATGAATTTAACTATGTCTCGAATAATACTAGCCACTTGCTTCTTACATTGTCAAGACAGATCAGAAGCTTAACGATACTACTGTTTTGCAAGCTCTTTTTAGACTATCTGAAGTTTAACAAGTCACCTCTGAAGGTAAAATGTCGTAGAGATCCTGTTTTGAAAAATAGAACACTAGGGGACTAAACCCCAACAAAGACTTGCAAGAGTTAGACAGGTGAGGACTATCCTTATTCCAATAAAAGCAACCTGATCAAAGTCAACATTCTGCCATTTTCCAGCATCCTTAAAGCCACATAAAAACAGTAATATCGAAAGGGCAAGGAAAGTTCTGTCTTCACTGCATAACCCCTCTACCGGACATCAGTTAGAAGCCATCCATAAGCTGTAGTAACTAATACACAAAATCTCCCAATAGTAAGCTTATCCGGATCATACAAATGCACGTCGAGCCCATGCCAGGAATTTGGCTAAGACATGCCAGATTCTACCAAGTATAAGTGGAGCCTAATGTAATGGTATTAATGTATTATTCAGATCATGCTTGGGCCCCTACCGACCGTCTAGATGCTTTTGAAGTATCCATCTTCTTTGTGAGCCTCAAAGTTGTCTTACATGAGATTCGTGTTCCCCTCCTCTTTCTCCATTGCATGACACCTTTGACTCATCCATCCCATCTGCCCATGGAGATGTTAAGCCCTTTCTCCTTATCATCTACCGACCATTATTTCCTCCCAGCTGTTATGGTTTTCACAGACTACTTAATTATTACCCTACTATGACTGTTCTCGTAACAGAGTCCCTAGCCATGACGCGACAAGCTTAGGAAAGCTTTCAAAAGAAAAGCTTCTTCGTATATCCCAAAATATCTGAGGAGTTCCCAGCAATGTACGTAAGGTTGCCAAAGGAGCACCTACTCAATTCTTTCTCATCCTTACTAGCTGCATTCACCTTCCACCACAGCTTGATCTAGTCAATCCACTGGAATAGGATTTTAGGACCCATGTCAACAACTTAAAGAAACAGTGGGGAACGGGGCATAGAGACATGCTTAATTACTTGATATTGCAATTTATGCAAATTTGTGCTCCAAATATTACCACATTACTGATTAAGCATAGGTTAACTTAGATGCCGTTAGAGAGTAAAATGGCGAATTCAATTTTTAACTGTTCTCAACATGTTGAAAATGAAAGCATGCTATGGTTGCAGTCCTTCCTAGATTGGAGCTGCAGAGAAGGGCTTCAATATGAAGCCAGGAACAGCAATGCAGAACAGAAATCTTTACCACTAAGATGACGAAGTGGCTTTGGCAGTTTGGATACATCCACTCCGGGTTAAGAAAATTAAAGAATCTTCTAATAACATAGTAGAGATCCTAAACAAAATACTGAAGAAAATTTCTCGACTGACTATCACCTGCTTCAATGCAAGAGAGAACTTTCCACTTGCACTAAGTGAGAGACTATATGCCACGGGAACTTCCAGGTCCGGCCCTACTTTACTGAATCTCTACCCTGATGAATGTTTAGTGAATTCCATTTTAAGTTCTCAATTTAATTTAAGGTCGTTCCTTAGACCTGCGGCATTCACGTAATTTGTGCATTGCCCGGTCTTTCTCGATTTTCTGGTTTAGCATATGCATGTGTCTAACTTGACCTAATGTAAGAGAATGCCATTAACGTAAGCGCCCCCCCCCCCCCCCCCCCCAAAAAAAAAAAAAAAAAACAACAGACACAAACTCCATCCTAAGTTATATTTTGACCAGTTGAAATCTGTTTGCATTGTCAAAAGAAGGCCAACTGGGTTAGCTCAGATCAAGCTACAGAACACTTCAAAAAAGGAGTTACTGCAAGCAACCTATAGTGCCTCAAATGGGTACAACATAAGTTGCAGATACATCACCAAAATGGGGTTTTACAATGCAGCAGATCGAAAGCAAATATAGACACCTAACACAAATTGCCAAAACAGAAGAGAAATAATGTTACTGCAAGAAGTTAGAGATTGGATGAGTTACCTCTGTGACTAATTAATTCGATCCAAAACGGTTCTCCTTCCAAGTGATGAAGTTCCGATTGACAACCGGAAAAAGTGGGAAAAACCCAAAATGGTTTCTCCGAACATTACTTCAAATTATGCTCTAGTGGTTACAGCCACACCAGAATATACAAGCACGTTCACATAAGAATCAGTAGATGGAGAGAGTACAGGAACCTCCACCGCAAATTACGGATGTGCCCCTTCGTGCGAAGATGTCGATGCAGAGAGAGGGAGGAGTCAAGTTGCCGGCAAGAAGACGGAGAAGAAGTGAAGATGAAGAAGGTTCGTGGAAGCTGCGGCTAAGACTGGGAATTGTAGCTTATTAATTATGTAATGTACTTTGGATATATTATTATGGATCTATAAATTTTGAGTATTATTTGGGGTTTCGGACAGGAAACGGTTTCGAAGGACAGTTTTATCTGGATTCTTTTATGAGTTTTTTCTTTAATAATATTATTTTAATACTTATCTACTCTATTTTGAAATTTATTTATTCGCATATCATATTTTAAAATTACTATTTAAACACAATTTTAAATAAGAAAATGTAGTTCCAAATCCCGTTTTCAATACTCCATTTATTTTTCTTCAGTTTCTTCTTTTCTTGAGTTTTCTTAAAGTTTGAGAAAATGATGAAGCAAAATAAAATAAAATAATAAAAACGTGGTTCTAAAGCACATTTTTTTCCTTAAAATCGTGATTCTAAATCGCGATTTTCAAAATATGGTATGTGAGTCAGTAAATTTTAAAATGAAGTAGATAGGTAATTATGTATTAAAATGGAATAGATAGGTAATTATGTATTAAAATGGAGTATTATTTAGTAAAAAAAAACTCATTCTTTTAGGGTCTATTTTCGACAAATATGTTCTGAAAATAAAGGATTTGTGTAGAACGCCAAAAATGTTTTGCAACTCTATTAGATGAACTGATGGGAAGACCTTTAAAACTATAAAAAAGAAAATTCTTCATTAAATGAATTACAGTATAACGAAAACAGCAAACACATTTAACCATTTCAACGAATCATTATTTTAAGTTTGGATCACGTGGGTTGTCCACACCCGACTTGAAACATGAATACCTATTCATGTGTTGATGCTTTATAGTATGATTTACGCTTTGTGAAAAATTATTGAAGATAAATGTTTGAGGCATCATCGGTGGAATGGCATTGACGGTGCTGGTAAAGCCAATTACATTGAAATATATGTCAAGTTTAATAATGTCCTTCTTCATAGTGCTATTCTCAAACCTTCAACGCAGTCATCGTAATGATACTTAAATAACGACCGAGCGATTGTAACTGTGAACTTAAAGAAGATGTATCGCAACGGCGGAGGCAGATGAGACAGCATTAACACCATACCACCGTCAGAACATGCATACAAATCTTTAAGTTTTATTTTAGAGTTAAGAGTCTAAAGTAAATTTGGTCAAATCTGTAAATAAGTTTTGAGTTTGGCCTCTATATTTGAAAATTGTAGCTCTGCATTTTTCTGTGAATGAACATTTGAATTTCTTAAACGAGAGAGAGGACGAGCAATCGCTCAAAGATAAAGTTAATTACCGATGAAGGGTTCTCGGTGCAAAAATCCCATCCCATCGTCCTCTCCTCGACCAAGCCCTTCAAATATTCAAAGAACACGACCGCCTTCACAAAATGCTAGTCGAAAAAATTCTTGATTACAAATCATTCTCAGAATCTGGAGTCCAAGAATTTGTCAAGAATCACCGGTTCTGCCATCGGGGCGTGAAAGTCATCGGGCCAGAGAAAGTTTCCTTTTCACCTCCCAAAAGATCGCTACCGAAGCAAACTGCATTAACAATTCCTCGAACATCTGTGGCGCTCTCTTTGTGCTCAAAGCCTGGATTGCTCGTATGGTCTTCAACCAGGTAAGTTTCTACACTGCCTATCTTTGGGTTAAATTGGGTCTTATTTCTAGTTATTGGAGACTTTACTCACTGGCTTAACAAGGAGCACAAGTCATTGGACAGCCTCTAGCTATACGTAAGGTTGAAAACCCAATTTCAAAGATAAAGCAGAGAGCTTCCGTTTACGATCCGAGTCCCCATAGCTCACCCTCTAATCCTGGACCATTTTTTAAGCTACTCAACGATGATCTTGTTCTATTTCGTTGTCACTGCGTATTGGAGCACACTATGATGAGACTCTCCAAGTTCAGATTCGATTGTTAAGATTTAAGATTATGCACATGTAAACTATCTTTTTCTTTAAGTTAATTCAACTAAGTAATGGACCCGTACAAATACACGTAGTAGGTTTAAAAAATTGTACTCTTTCTAATTTTAAGAGGTAAAACAAATACGCATTAAGTTATGCTATTGAATTTATAATAACCATGTAATATACATTCATATGTCTCTCGCAGCCCATGTTGTTCATACATGTTATATATGCATAAAGTTGTACTCAACAATCCTAACTTCTTTGACAAAGTAAGAAGATGCATGAGAATATTAGAGAGATTTCAAAGCACCAAAGCAAGGTGTTGAAAATATTTGTTAAAATACATTAATTATTGAAACATTATAACTCTTTTTAATTGTCAAAAAATATATAAATTAAAGTATAAGATCATATCTTGAAAATACCTTTTTAGAAAGTTTTGATGTATACTTTTACTTACAAATCGGATGTGAATGTTACAATAGAAATAAGGGCAAATTACACTTATATCTCTAAGGTTAGGGTATAATTACAAGCGAGGACAATAGTTTGGACAAATTTCACCTATGTCCGTTGACTAAATGGAATCTTAAAAATCCTAACGTTTTAATGAAAAGACTATATTGTCCCTAAGATGGAATCTTATTTTTTTTAATGTCATTAATGCTATTACCCTTCTTCAACCCCAACCCCCCCAACCCCTCCCCAGCCAATACCCCCCCCCCCACGACCCCAACCCCATTTCTGTCTCAAACTCCCCGCAGCACCCCTTCGCAGTCTGCCTCCCAGTCGCCACACCCACCCTCCCCCTTCCCCTTCCCCTTCCCCTTCCCTTTCCCGTTGTCACCCCCACCCTCCCCCTTCCCATTCCCCGTCGCCGTACCCACCCTCCCCCTTCCCCATCACCGCAACGCCGCATCTCCCGCCACAAAGTTCCACAGCACCACTTCGTGGTCTGCCTCCCCGTCGCCACACCCACCCTTCCCATTTCCCTTCCCCTTCCCCTTCCCCGTCACCGTACCCACCCTCCCCCTTCCCCGTCACCGTACCCACCCTCCCCCTTCCCCGTCACCGCAACGCCACACTTCCCGCCGCAA
Source organism: Escallonia herrerae (assembly GCA_033070095.1). Classification (NCBI taxonomy): domain Eukaryota; kingdom Viridiplantae; phylum Streptophyta; class Magnoliopsida; order Escalloniales; family Escalloniaceae; genus Escallonia; species Escallonia herrerae. The sequence continues at coordinate 682,916 of JAVXUP010000171.1, read as the reverse complement.
AGATATTCGACAGTCGCCGATGTCACCGAAGAGGCTGTAGGACCTAGTGAGGGCGATGAGGCCTAGTTCAATGTGGTAGAGGCAGATGATTAGGTTTGGATTGCTGGGAGTTGGCGCCGACGATGGCGGCGGAGCGGCCGCTTTGGTGGGGATTGCAAACAAAACTTGCAAATTAGGGTAAAAAACCCTAATTTGCAAATTTGCAAGGTGATTGTGACTTGAGAAAATTTTAATTTTTGATGAAATGGACTGCAAATTGAAATTTTTTTAAATAGGGAACAAATCAATTTTAGGGTTTTAAAACCCTAATCTTCAAATTAAGGCTGAAATCAAAGATTAAAAATTTTAAAAATATCCAGTATATACAGTATAAGGGATAGTATGGTTATTTTTAAAATACGTATTGCTAACATCATTAAAAAAAAGTACACTTTTTAGACGGAATCCTGACGGATGGACACGGCTGATACATTTTAAAAGTGTTTGGTCACGGAATGTTACATATTAAAACTTAGTGTCTTTAACTGTAATTACACCCTAACCCCAGGAATATTTGTGTAATTTACCCTAGAAATAATTATGGTATAATCTTACAATGTTTTTTCATACACAATATTTTTGACATTTATATAGTTACAAATTATGAGCGACAATCTCGTACTAAATATATAGTCGTAAATTTATATCTTTTAACTTAATAGTCAAGCATCAATGTTCTAATCATCTGGTTAAAATAATCTTATCTCCAAAGATACAGTGAATGAAGAAAATCACCATTTATATGTTCATTTTTATAATTCTGTTTGTTTTTGTTAGCAGAATTTAGTAAAGAGTTACAATTTTTCCTCTTAAGGGATGATATATATATAAAGTTCAACCTTCCTATACGTATAAATGATAATAGAGTCATCTGATATCTTTCTTTATGCAAGGACTTCGCATATTTTTTGTTCGGTGCATAATGAAAAGGAAATATAGTACTTAAAGTATGTTTTATGTATATGTTCAAATTATCAAATATTAATCGAGGCATCACTATATCTTTTTCTTTGGACTGTCCAATCAAGATTCAGAGTATAACTCATGCATCACTACTACGTTGATACTACCTCGAAACACCTTAGTATTACCCAGTGTTATAAAAGGCACGCCTAAGCGCAAGGCACAGCTAGGCGCACAAAGCGCGCCTCGCCTAGGCCTAGGCGTAGCGCCTTCAATAAGGCGCGCGTCTTGTGCGCCCAGGTGCTAGGCGCATAGCGGGGAGGGAGGCGCAAAGCTAGGCGCACAATGTGTAACCGTTCAATTTGGCTTTTTGTCTTCACGTGAACCGTTGATTTCTCTTTTAGTATTTTACCCTTTTTTGTCTTTATTAAGTCAAAACACTTTTTTTAAGACTAAAATATAAAACCTAACTAATTTGTTAGCGATAAAACACTTTTTATCGCTAATTGCTCACAACTACGTTAACCTTTCTGTGAAAGCTGTTGAAGACAGAGCACACATGACTAAATTAGGAGACCTAACTGATTTGTTAGCTTTACTTTATATTGTTCATAAGGCCAAAGTTCAGTCTTGAGAAAAGATTTGAATTTTTAGTCCCTATATTATGCCCATTCCCATTGAGACCGATCTTATTTTTAAAAGCAGAATTTATTTTTATTGTTGGAAGCATGTTAAATTAGAATGTTGGTATTTGAAACTTTCTCTAATGTTTATAAGTTTGTTAATTGTCATGTTCTAAAAAAATTTTACTTGATTTTTTTTATTTAATGCACTTTTATTTATTTATTTTTATATATTTTAATATTGCGCCTTGTTTCGAAAAGGCACGCGCCTGCAACTTGCGCCTAGGCTCTAGGGACCTTTTGCGCCTTAGATACACCTGCGCCTTTAATAGCACTGGTACTACCACTGTAAATTAACATATTTAGAACTACCACTGTGTACACCTTATCACTTGCCCAAGACATATTAGAGTATAACTTATCAATCGTCGTTATATTAAGGCTATCTCTAATCACCTCAAAATTATCACTTACTAACTGTTATCACTACCATCACCTCTGTCATCACTATAATCTTAGTGTTAAGATTACCACCACCACAACTATCTCGAGAACTACACGTACCATTACAATCATGGTTTGTCAGAAGTGTTACAAATCTCAATCTCATTGACAGTGCTACACACTCCACCACAAGAATTATCACTATCACATTCGTAATTATTGTCACCTTTATAGTTCCCACCACTGCCATATTGTGACATCTACCACCAAAATCTCCCTAGTGCCATTTCCTTAACTATCATAATTGACCATTGTTATTAATTCATGGAAAAAATCTCTTTTAACTCATTTACCCATACATGTTTTTTCTTCAAACTCAATCGTTGCTTGCCACAAGTTATTTTCTTCCAAATACATATTTGTTCTTAGTTAAAAATGAGTGTAACTCGTTAGACTTAACGGTATAACTTATAAAAATTAGATTCCTTTCAAACGTATCTTTGGCAATCTTAAAGAACATTTCTCTTGGAACTTTTAATATAATTGCTGATCAAAAGTTTAAAAAATCTTACTTGTCAAAAATATAAGAGCTCAACAAATCACGTGTCGCAAATTTTACGTGTAGTAATCAATAAAACTTATAAATTCTTTAATAATAAAGAGTTAGTAAGCAGAAAAGATTTCTTATTTTATATTTTTGAGACTTTATATTGTTATTTTAAAGTACTTTTGAGATATTAATAATCAAAATTAAGGCCTAATATATATGTATAATGATTAGGTAGAGTTTTATGAGGTGTATGATTTGTTTCTTAGTTTATAAAATTTATAAATATAGAGCAAATTATACCTACAAATTTTTTACTAATAAATCATAGGAAAAAGTTAAATAAGGTAAAAAAAGAAAAGAACATAAAAACAAATAGGATTCTTAAATTTTATATATCTAATGGTTAGGGAACTATCATATGAAAAGCTTAACCTTACGTGTCAGAGGGAAATTTTTTTTAAAAATTCTACGTGGCGCAAAGATAGAATTCTAAAAATCATATTATTTTAAAGTGTTTTTAAGGTGTTAAGAATTAAAATTATGACCCATGTATAAGTGTAGTGATTAGGTATAATTTTTTTAAGGTGTATGATTGACTTCTTAGTTTTATGAAGTTTACAAATATAGGGTAAATTATACCTACGAATTTTTTAATAATAAATGATAGGAAAGAGTTAAATAATAAGGTAGGAAAAGAAAAGAACATCAAAACAAAGGTGAAAAAAGAAAAAAAATATACCAAAACAAATAGGATTTTTAAATCCTATTAGGTGTTAATAATTAAAATTAGTGCCTAATACATAAGTATAATGATTAGGTAGAGTTTTATAAGGTGTATAATTGGTTTCTTAATTTTATGAAGTTTACAAATATAAGGTAAATTATACCTACGAATTTTCTAATAATAAATCATAGGAAACATTTTAATAAGGTAGAAAAGAAAAATGACACAAAAACAAATAAGATTCTTGAATTGTATATATCCAATTTAGACTCTAAATTAAGAGACCAATTAAGTTGGAAAACTACAACATGTAAAGTTGAAGCTTACGTGTCAAAATGAGAAGATTCTTAAAAAATTCTACGTGGCACAAAGATAGAGTTCTAAAAATCATGTTATTTTAAGGTGCTTTTGAGATGTTAATAATCAAAATGAGGACCTAATATATAAGTGTAGTGATTAGGTAGAGTTTTATAAGATGTATGATTGACTCCTTAGTTTTATAAAGTTTACAAATAGAGGATAAATTATACCTACGAATTTTTTAATAATAAATGATAGAAAGTAGTTAAATTATAAGGTAGGAAAAGAAAAGAACACCCAAATAAAGGTGGGAAAGAAAGAACATCAAAACAAATAGGATTCTTGAATCCTATAAGGTGTTAATAATTAAAATTATGGGCTAATATATAAGTATAGTGATTAGGTAGAGTTTTATAAAGTGTATGATTGGTTTTTTAGTTTTATAAAGTTTGTAAATATAGGCTAAACTATACCTACGAATTTTCTAATAATAAATAATAAGAAAGAGTTAAATAATAAGATAGGAAAAGAAAAAAAAACCAAAATAAAGGTGGAAAAAGAAAAGAACACAAAAACAAACAGGATTCTTGAATTATATAAGGTGTTAATAATTAAAATTATGGCCTAATATATAAGTGTAGTGATTGGGTAGAGTTTTATAATATGTACCATTGGCTTCTTAATTTTATAAAGTTTACAAATATAGAATAAATTATACCTACGAATTTTTTAATAATAAATCATAAAAAATAGTTAAATAGGATAGAAAAGAAAAAAGACACAAAAACAAATAAGATTCTTGAATTATATATCTCCAATTTAAAAAAGTTGGACCGTAAACGAAGATGTCAATTAAGTTAGGGAACCAATACATACAAAGTTACAACTTATGTGACAGAAGGAGAAAGTTTTTAAAAAATCTTATGTGTTGCAAAGATAGAATTTTAAAAATCATATGTGCCGCACTTTTAAGAGAACGTTTCAGCTATATATATATATATATGAGTCGTGATCCATTGCTAGCGCTAGCACGTTGCTAGCGCTATTTTTCCGTCCGCTACATTATGTAGCGGACGGTGCTAGCGCTAGCAACGGATCTATATATATATATATACATTGAGGTGAATGAAAGTTTTACTGACATGGTATCGAAGCATGAACAATTTTTTGTCATCCACGACACATGGATATATTATAAAATAATCCACGTCTCGCTTAGTTCCTAATCAAGAGTCGAAACCAAGGGTCAATAATCATTAATTATATACTCTACCCGTGTGTGTATATATATATATATATATATATATATATATATATATATATCACATGTATTTATAAAGTAACGAACATGTACATTGAGATGAATGAAAGTTTCACTGACATGGTATCAAAGCATAAATAATTTTTTGTCATTCAGGACACATGGATATATTGTAAAATAGTCCACGTCTCGCTTAGTTCCCAATCAAGAGTCGGAACCAAGGGTCAATAATCATTAATTATATACTCTACCCAGTAATGACAGTTTTTCTTTTCTTTTGAATTTTCTTTTTCCGAATGTTATTTTATTGTCCAAGAAGAAAAAAGGAAAAAGCACGGAGCATGGTACCAGTCACTCTTTCTGATCAACTCCAGGTCTCACGTGGGTTCCTTGTCTGCAAACGACCCAGAGGACCATTCACACGTCACCGCAAACAAGAAGTTTTCCAGTTCATTCCAATGCTTTCGGCCGAACCAGCGGCATATGAACCTACTTCAAAGATACTGCCAATTTAGGTCCACCATATATGGCCTGGGTGAGATGAAGTCCACTAAACAAGTCCTGGCCCAGCAACAGTTATTCACAAGAACTGTCTTACACAAACGGTCTAGTCATTGATTGGACAGGCCTCTATCTATACCTTTGGTTTGCTTTTGCTAAAACCAGGCTAGTCGTGGCTCGGTACAAGAATTTTATACCAAATGGCTAAAATTCTGACCATTCTCACGCTACTAGCTTTGCCATTTTAGATTGCAAATTTATCGTGACCAAGTGTGGTAAAATAGAGCTTCCTATTCATTATCATGCTTTTGATTAGGGTATACTAATATTAGTGAAGGCTTGAAGGGTTAAGCCCTCAGTTCCAATAATTTCTCTATAGTGAAACTTGTAGATTCAAAACTGTCTCCAAAACAGTGATTCATCATCCTAACATTACTCCGCACGTGCGCACGATGGGTGTCTCACCTGGCCATTCTCCTCAATGAATAAGCCACAACATGGCCACACAAAAAGAAACAAAGGGAAGTTCGAGGCTTTAAGGCATTTTGGCTAGAGCATGCTGACATGTTTTTCTGGTGATGGAAGCTTTGATATTGGTGGTTAATTAAGTCCTGGATACACCGAATAACAGGACTAGGGTTAAAAACTGTTTGACGGAAAATTTGGTAGTTTTTATGTGTCGAGATACACCAAAGGGTTGTTATAAGGGAGATTGTTTGGTCAATGCATTTGCTTCTGTGTTTGGTTAATTGGTTCCTTCGATCCATGCAATGAGCCATCCCGAAAAGGACAACCTATGTCATCTGTTTTGTTTCCTGCTCTGGTCCTTTTGGTGGCAAGAGATTAACAAATGATCTAGAGTTTCCGACGCATTGAGGCAAAGAGGGCATATGGTTGATGCTGTAAGATTGAAACATCTAAGTTTTGTTTGTAAGGGAAGTCGGTCCTCCAAATGAGAAACCTCATTTTAGGGAGAACAGGCAAAGACCTCGCTGCCTTCCAGAATTTAATTGACGGAAGAGGGTTAATCAGAAGAGTCCCCATTCTTTATAATTTTGCTGTTTTGTTCGTAAAGCATATGATAGGCAGTTTTGGCAGAGTAGATGCCAAAAGGTGTGTGCTTCCAAACATGTTGGTCTTTTATCAAATGCGGAGATGTGTATAGTGCAGAGTTTTTGTACAAAGTTTGAGTGTAACAATTGTTGGATAAAATTTTCATTCCGATCAACATTTTGCATGAGGCTGTTCACTTTTTTCGGTGGATTATGGGAAAAAAAAGGGCATTATATTCTGGCTTTTCTTCATTATTTGGGATCCAATTATCCTGTCTGCCAAATCAAGATTTGAGATCCTATACGTACTTGACATTTTAATCCACTTTTGATAACCCAACGTCCAGCTACAATACTTCACCAGCCTCAAGAGAAGTTTCCTTGGTCAGGGCTGATTACGAAGCTCGATTGAGTACAGTACTTGCCGAGCGTTATTCGGGCAAGCAAATTTTTCGGTTCAGTCCATATTCTCCAACTTGTTATGCCGAAGAGGGTTTGGCTGTAGATGTTTATGTCCTTAAATTTAAGTCCCCCTTGACTCTTAGGTGCACAAAGTGTATGCCAGTTGAGTCGATGTATCTTTTTCTTTTTTTAATCTCCTGACAACCAAAATCTAACAAGAATAGAACTAATTGCCTTACGTATTTTGAAAAATGAAATACCTGCATGTGATATGGCGGTAAGGATGATAGGTAGCACAAAAGTGATAAGGGTAGCAGCACATCCCGCTTTGTTAAGTAGGCATCTTTTCCGACCATCACATCTTTTTTTCATCTTTTTAATAAAGCTCACGAAGAACATTATTATGTTGTTGTTGATGTCTGGTGCGCTTCCTGAGTATTTTCCAAAACGGTTTGTAATTGTTAGGCCCAACAATTGCGCAATGACATTTGATTCCTCTGGGGTAGCATTAGGACTCGGTATGAATGATTTGCCTTGATTGACGTGTTGCCCAGATTCAGCACAGTATCTCTAAATGTTGTATTTCAGATGCTGATAGGATATTTGGGTTATTTTCGTGAATAACATTGCTTCGTCAGCGAAAAAGAGATGATTTACTGGTAGGCTCCAGATACTAACTTTAATACAAGGAATCAATCCAGTCCTTGGTGCTTTTTTCAAAGATGCAAATAGCACCTATGTGCACAAAATAAATAGATACGATAAAAGAAGAGCACCTGTCCTAGTTTGAAAGACGAGAAATTCTTTAGGATGGTGATCTATTACTAAATACTCTGTATCTCATAAGATTTATCAGTTTGCTTTAACTAGAAACTATTGAAAGCTGGTGTAGGATTACATGCCTCAATCATCAAAATAAGCGTTCTAATTTTGCTGCAATAACCATCGTATCATCTGATTTGATGCCTACAAATGCAAAAGGTGTATTAACTGTGACAAAAATGGACAAAAACAAAGAATTTCTTTCAAATCAAATTACTTACCGATTCAAAATTTCTACTTTCTCAGATGACGATGACAGATGCTGAAGACATTATAGACCTTGTGGCACCTATAATATACTCCTTCTGTCCTTAATATCGATTACTTTTACTTTGTACCCGCATATTAAGGATTTTAATTATATATTATGTGTTTTTTCCATTTTACCCTTTAGAGAGAGGCGATAAGAGAGTGAGCCATGAAAGAGAAAATGGTTGGTATAGTATTAAATGTAGAGAGAAAAATAGAATAAAAAAGTGTAGAGTGGTGGATGAGAAAATGAATTAGTAGAGAGTTAAACATGGAAAGAGAAATAAAATAAAAAAAAGTATAAAAATAGTAAATATGTAAACATACCTACAGAATCTTTCTTATTTTAAAAGTGATCAATTTTTGTAAGACAGTCCAAAAAAGAAAGATAATCAATTATTACGTGATGGAGGGAGTATGACATAAGTTATATAGTCGCCCGATTTGCATTATTGTAATAATGACCGAGCCAAAGTTTTGCAATTGAAAAAAGCTAGATCTCTGACAACTTTTGCATGTCATGCTTGTATTGTCATAACAAGGACTTGGCAATGGGGTTTTGCTGCTGTGAGAGCTCTCTCTCTTTCATATATTGTTATTTTGTAATATTGCAAGAATTATAACTTGGTTGGTGACGCAATGTACGTGCGATATTTGTTTTCTTACATGATAAATCTGTCATAGAACTGCTACACGAAGCCGGAATGGCTTGCTATGGCCACCTCTTGTAACCTTTTGTTTATCAATACAATTCTCATATTTTATTATTTATTTTAAAAAAAAAAAGAAACAAAGATATACCGGAGTTATTTTGAAGGTTAAGTGTATCTTCTACCTAACAGGTCATAAACTTTTATAATTGATTGTTCAATTATAGTTATAGCTAAATCAAACAACTGTTACCAGCACTAGAGCACCCAAAAAGCTAACTTCATCAGGGCAGCAAAGAAGAATCCGAATAAAACTTGGTAACGAAAGATGTCGCATCAATGATGCATAAATTACAATCCCCTAATCTTTAATGCAGATATCATTTCTCCTCCTAAAACAGCCATTAAAAAGGTTGTAAGATACTCGTCACTCTTTCACGTAATACTCCCCACCACCTCTATCGCGTACCGATGACGAAAACACTCATCAATGAATGAATGCTTCTATAAACAAGAAAAATTAGCTAGAGAATCAACAGAATAAGCTAAATCCCTGTGTGTGTGTGTGTGTGTGTGTGTTTCTCTGTTAACTTTTGCTGGAAGAAAAAGATCCCTAACCAGTTTCAGTGAGGACATCTAGTAAAAAAACCAGGTCACAGTTTCAATGTTCTACAATGTACAAGGTCTAAAGTAGAACATTATCCCATCATTCACGAGTCCAGGCTAGCCTGACAGAGGAATGAACGGGAAACCACAGCCAAAATGCATGAAATGATATTCAGAGCAGCTCAAAAGAAAACTACAGTAAAAGATACATGTCTTTAACAAAAGCAGAGGAAAAGCAAACAACAGTGGCAGTAATAATAAGGTGAAACCATAAGGTCAAAACATTAGAAGTGCGAGTGGCAGTGAGACGAGATGGCGTGATGTCGAGTTTCAAGATTCGAATAGTAGATACCCCAAAGTTTTTCCGGAGACATGAGGGATTAGGAGCGCAGAGGATCTTGTTCATTACAGACATGGTGTCTCGACAAGGGTTGAGATTTTCACGTCATGCCCATATGTAATATCATCTACTCTTCGTTATTGGCATGTCCTTCCATGAAGGGAGAACGTGAAAGATAAAAAGGTTTCCTCCCCAATTGCATACGAGATCTTTTGGAAGACCCAACCAAATCTTTACTCGTTCGAGACATTGTCCTAGCTTTTAACGAGGCCATCAAATCCCCTCACCTTTCTAGGTATAGCCTAAATTGCTTTACCACGACAATCTAAAAACAATGCCCACCAAATGAATCCAACAGCCAACAGTCTTGTGACAAGAGAATGATTCTTACATCTACTAACAGAGGAAGAGAACATGCCCAATCTAACCCATTCCATGCATCTATGAGGACCATGATGACATTGATGATAAAGGAACTAATCATGCAAAATCAACTAAAACTGGAAAAGAAATCCAACACCCAAAGCATCAATTCCTTTATCTTACCTCTCTAATTTCATATTCAGGCAAAAATGTTCGATATTTCCAAAAGGTCGGCTCAATCTTGATAGACATCATTCCTTTGTAAGTAAACATTTTTTTCCCCCTAAATACAGGATTGATTGATTGCAAGTGAAGGTAACATAACCCCCACCCTTCCCTTTCCTTATCCATATTTTTGCCTAAAAATTAATTTCAAAATCCGATCACCACCCACCATACCATCAAAATTACAGATTGAAACCCATAAAAGAGTTCAGGAAAATAATAATCAAGAAGATGACGAAAAACGAGGTGGCGGAGGAAGTAACTGATGAGCCTGAGGAACCTGATTGGCGTGATTCACAACGCCGCCGCCAGTGTTCTGCACGATAAAGGGGTGCCTCAACAGCTGCCCAGCCGTCCACCGCCTCGCCGGGTCCCTCTGCAGGCAACAGCCAATGAAATCCCTAAATTCCCTCGATGCTGTTTGCGGCGCCTCCGGCGGCTCCGACATGCAAATAGCCACCATCAAGCTAGCCCAATCCCCCTGCCTCCCCACCGCAAACGGAAACCTCCCCAAGTAAAACTCCAGTATGCTAACCCCCAAGCTCCATATATCCCCAGCATAACCATCGTACTTTCCATGATTCAGATCCGTATTGATCCGCTCTGGACTCATATAAGCAATCGTCCCAACGGACGAATTGCACGGATCCATTGTCTGAGCGAGGATTCTCGAGACCCCGAAATCCGCGATTTTGACCTGCTTCCGCGCGTTGATCAACAAATTCGAGGGTTTTATATCGCGGTGGACGATTTTTTTCCCGTGGAGGTAAAACAAGCCGGAGAGGACCTGGCGGGCGAGATCGGCTAGAGACGGCTCGTGATAGATGTGAGTGCCCTCCAAGGACCCACGGTCCATGTACTCCAAAAGGACCTGAATCTCGCCGGCGTGATCGAACATGTCGTGACACTTGACGACGTTGAGATTGTCGACGTCGCGGAGGATCTCGATCTCACGGCAGATCTGGAGGCGGACCGAGTCCTCGGGGTTGCCATAGATCACCTTGAGGGCGTAGAGGCGCCCCGTGGGGCGGTGGAGGACCTTGTACACGGTGCCGCCGCTGCCTCTTCCGATTCGGTTCATCCGGTCGAGCTCCGAGAAGTTGAGCGGCGCAGTCGCCGCCGCGGCGTGAGGAAGCTGGACCGAGGAGGAGGAGGAAGAAGAGGACGGGGCGGAGGAGGGAGGGAGAGGGAGTGGGACGGCCAGGGAGGTGTCCCGCTGCGGGAGTGGTAGGGTTAGGTCAGGACGCCGCCGAGGACGGATGCGGTTGGGGGAGGCGGCGGATGGTGGTGGTTGAATCGGCCTCATAATTGATGGCTTTTGTGTGCCAATTACAATCGGCTTCTCTTTCGTGACAATCAGAGTCGCAATGATGTGTAGCGACAGCAAAAGTTTATCGTCTTGATTGATGGCTGCTTGTTCTGCTTGTACCAGTCAATCAATTCCATGGAGAGAAAATGGACTCTTTTATTGGGACACAGGGAGGGAGAAGGCTCTGGGAAGGAGGAGGAGAAAAGCCTACGAAAGAGAGAGGAATTGGTACTACATATGTACAGTGTGTGTGTGTGTCGATGAGTGAGAAGGATTTGAGGATGGGGAGAGAGAGAGAGACAGAGAATTATTGGATTTTTTTTTTTCTTTTGAGGGAGGGGTTGCTATCAAAAGAGGGAATCGAGATTTAAAAAGGCCGGAATGACATTGATTCCCTACGCGCGGCGGCGCTACGTACGCATAATTTTTTTTTTATTTGGTTAGACCACTCGGTGCCCGGACACTGTTATAAGCCGGCTAATTTGGGTTCGAGTAAGATAAAATCACGTGAGCGACAAAACTCTCCCTACCAAATTTTAACACAGCTACAATGTACGCATAATGGAGAGACGCCAGTACCCTTGGACTCGTTAAATTTTTTGACATCGTTATTCTCGATATTTTGTACGTTGACTAACAACGTTATTAACGACAGATTATGCAAATGAACATAATTCAAAAACCTTTCTACTTGTTAAATTCTTTTTAATCGTTTCAATCGTATCGTTTTGATCGCCGCAACAAAGATACTATGTATCTATCTGTTCTGTAATATATTGGACAAGGTCTAACTCACTCTATCTTATAATTTATTTAGAAAGAAACACTTTATTCGTCCCAAAAAAATTAATCAAATATTTTTTTTAGGCTTTCTTACAAAAATTCGGTACGTATTTTTTCATATTTATATAACACTCTCCTCTCTTAGGTGAAATAAAAAATACATAATATACGATTGATGTCCTTACTATGCGTATTAAGCTAAAATAGAATAATTTTCTTAGAAAGGAGAAAGTAACAGATTTAACATTTTAGCCATTAAATTCTCATCAATTTACGATTATGGCAGAGAATATGAGAGATCATAAGGAACGTGTGATGGAAGTGAATGCGCGTAAGAGTGTTACGGATAGGGCTGTAAATGAACCGAACCGTTCACGAACGGCTCGTGGTTCGTTCTCTACAAAACTCGTTCATGTTCGTTCGTATAATATAAGAACAGAACATGAACAAAGGTTTTAGGGCTCGTTTATTAAACGAGCCGAACATGAACAATCGAAAATGTTCATAAACGTGTTCGCGAACGGCTCGTCTAATTAATAAATTAATTATAATATGTTTAAGAATTAATATTTACACAAACTATATTAATCAAAATTTAAACCTGGAGGCCAGGCCTTAAAAATAATTAGCCCAAACCCCAAGCCCACTTATATAGAGCCAGCCCAACCCTTAAATAAATTGAAGCCCAACATGAAACCCAACTATATATATAAACTAAAAAACCTAAACCTAATCTCTCAAATCTTCTCACGGCCGCACTCCTTTCCCCCATTCTTTCCATCGTCTCTCTCTCCCCCTCTGTTGAGCTCTCTCACACACTCTCTCGATCGCACAACAGATCGCACAACAGCTTCCCCTCTCTCGATCTCTCACACAACAGATCGCACACAGGGCCCTTCTCTTGCTTCACAGGCGGTAATAACGTTACCCGTCATCGCCGCCGTCATCGCCGGTCGCCGAATTCAACATGCGTCGCCGGATTCAACCTGCATCGCCGGATTCAAACATGTTTCTGAATTGCAAAGCTGTAAAATCAAGGGCTTGAAGAAGGAGCTGATTCATAAAGGGCATGCATCGCCGATCGAGATTTCGTTTTACAATCTTTTTATTTTGCATCCTCATTGTATCTCTGTCGTGTTTTTGATATGGCTTATAGCTTGATGTTGACTTATAACTGTTATTATTTTTCTTTCGTTAGCTTGATTGCTTGAACGATTTGAGGGATTTGAGTAAATTTAGGGATTGGATTGACGTTGAACACGAATCCGAGTCGAGTTTCCGAACTCGAGCTCGGCTAGTATTGTTAAACGAGTTAAACGAGCCGAGCCCGAGTTTCACCATCACAAACTCGAGCCGAGTTCGAATATTGATATTTTGACTCTTAACGAACTCGAGCCGAGTTCAAACATGTCAAAACTTAAACGAACCGAGTTCGAACACACCCATGTTCGGCTCGAACTCGGTTCGTATACGGCCCTAGTTACGGACATTGGGTATCTCGTGGAAATGTGTTTAAGACAAAATGCGCAGTGGACCCCAGAAAATTAGGAGGGGGCTCATTTCGTCTACACACAGCTTCATAATTGACCTTACCTGTGACCTCAGCGCAGATGTGTTCTTTGCTGCTCTGTTTCATTTATTGCTGTGTGGATTTCGTGATTTATTAACAGTTCTGCGGACATTTCTAACAAATAGAATTCCTAATTGTGTGTGCATCATTAGTTAGTACTAAGATTGCCAAAATTATTTGCTGCATTTATGTGATTCAAACACAAAGATGTATTCCCTATTAAATTAACAAACATACCCTTTTTGTCATATGTTTAGCGCTACAATCGGAATGCAATTTTTTTTTAAAGTATTATTTTTTGCCGAGGAGTTATGAGATTATAAAGAAGAAGAAGACATACGCTCAGTCGACCTGAACCTCTTATCACCGGCACTTATGTAACATGAGCAAGTGATGATCCATAGTCGGCCCCTTGATTACCAAAAGAGATTGAGAGACAATTCACAGAATTAACGATTAACTAAATGTGAACATCAACAATAAACTTCAATCTTACACTAAAAGTCTTCGGTCTACGACCTCGAATCAAGTACATACCACAATCTAGAGCATATGAGTGCAAGAACGTCTAGAGGAGGAAGTCAAATCTAAACACCGTTAGTCCAAGAAACGAAAGAAAAACATCAAGGCAGATATATGTGAAGAAAAAATGCACATGTGCAGGAAAGGCCAGTTTTCGAGAAAAAGACCCCCTCGTGGTTGGCTAGATTTTTGTCATCGGAGAAGAAAAAAAAAACTCTAATCTATTAAATCACATTTTAGGTATATAACGGCTTAATCTACGAATGCACACTTATTTATGATAGTTCGTTTTGCTATAACATTGTAACCGTCAAACTTTTTTGAGTTTATAAAAATGCCGCTAAATAGCAACAATGGCCGTTAAACGTCATGTTTAAGGACCTCTGGTATAGCTAAAAATACGTCTCTAATTAGTGAAGACACGTGGCGGTAATGACACATAGTCTTCCACTGGATGATTGCTGATTTGGCACCTGCTATATTAGTCTCCGAATAGAATTCTAAGAAGACTCTTAACTCTACTTTCAGAGATAGACACATGATCCCCGCCGTGTGTAATACAATCCTAATTGGATCTGCTCACAGTCCATTCCTGTTAGGGTTCTTCTCCTATGCCTGTATAAAGGGGTCTGCTCTGCAGGTATGGGATAATTGCACACACACACATACACACTGTGTTCTTATTGCTTTTCAGAGTTCTATCTTGTTAGCCATCTCTTACTTAAGCATTGGAGCGTTCCCCCTCCAGAACCCCCACTCGGCGGTCAAATCGTGTTCTCTTTTGCAGGCCTAATCTCTGGTCAGGTTCTCGATCCAGTTTTTAACTGTAACAACCTCAAAGTTATGTGATTAAAGTTTTTCACTAATGACGTCTTGTCAATTTATTATAAAACTAATCCAAACCGCATCAATGTTACCACCTAAGTTGTTCAAGCTTCATTTAGACATATTGTGTCGATTTAGCACAAATGTGTTATGACGTGCCTAACTTCGCTAATAGTGCATTTTGCAAAAAACATCATTAGAAGCAATTAATAGATCAATAATGGGAGATAAAAGTTGAGGAATTTCGAAGAAGTGTTTCCTTTTTTTTTTTTAATTATAAGATTTTTCCAGATTGAACACTGATTTATTTTACTGCTTTAGCACAATTTGATGTTTGTAAATTAATCTACAACATTACTGTCTACTTCCTATTTTTCATAGTAGAGAAGTAAACTTATTGGTTGGTGTTATTACCTAGCATAGTGGGAAGTCATGCTTAACCTTCCATATTAATGCTCTTGTGAAATAGATGCCAAGCGTGTCAAACTTTAATAATAATTAAGCATTATTAGGCCCCATTTTTATCTACCATTTTCATTTTCAGTTTTTGTGATGATGACTAAAAAATTTATTGGGCTAATTACAGAAATGTCCCTGAGGTTAGGGTGAAATGACAGGCACATCCGTTAATTTTGACAAATTACACTTATATCCCTTAATCAAACGGAATACGAAAAATAAATAACAGATTTGACGAAAAGACCTAATTATCCCTGACTTTGAAAGTAAAATTTTGAAGGGTTAATTACTCACGGCACCCCTGAGGTTTATCCTAAATTACACACGGCCCCCTATCTTTGAAAATTGCACTCCACTCCCCCAGGTTTGTACCCGCGTTTCACGGAGCCCCACAAAATTGACAGGGACCCTAACTCCATCTAAAGATTCTCTGACACCTTACTTTTTGAATTTTTCATCCCCAAACTGCCTTCCTTTTCTTGAAAAATCATCAACCTTTGAGGATTCACCAGGAACGGTGTAAACTTGGTCACCGCCTTGGTCCCCTCAGAAATGGCGTACTTGGCCAATTCACCAGGAAGCACAAGCCTAACAGCGGTCTGGATCTCGCAAGAGGTGATGGTGGGCTTCTTATTGTACATGGAGAGCCTGGAAGACTCCTGGGCCAGCTTCTCGAAGATGTCGTTGATGAAGCTGTTCATTATCCCCATGGCCTTGCTTGAGATCCCTATGTCCGAGTGGACCTGCTTCAAGACCTTGAAGATAGAGATCTTGTAGGTCTCGATAGACTTCTTAGACCTCTTCTTCTTTTTGTCTTCGGCAGCGGCGGAGCCGGCCTCCTTGGGAAGCTTCTTGCCTGCCTTGGGCTTCTTCTCGGCGACGGTGGGCTTCTTCTCCTCCGCCGGCTTCTTCTCCGGCGATGGACTCTGGCGTCGCCTACAGTGTACACCACGACACAACAACGGCAACCACCGCACTGGATTTATCATCGGCGCCATCTCATGGTCAACCACCCCTCATTCTCCGGCCACGCCCCTTACCGAAAATACCGCCCAACACCCCCGCGCACTACTGCAACACCGAACACCGCACGACTTCATCACCGGTGAACCCAAAGCCACATGCCTGACACCGTCGCCCTTCGTTGGAAGCACCGCCCGCCGCAACCTCCAAAATAGCCATGGAATCACTACTGTCGGCAGCGTATCCGTTCCCCGATGGCCGATTCCGGCCAGTGTCATCACCTAACAATTCACTGGTCAATCGAAAAACTTTGAGATTCATTCCATTTTCATAAATCAAGGAAATAACAAGGATTACCGATCCCCAATGCTTCATATATATATATATATATATATATATATATATATATATATATATATATATATATATATATATATATATATATATATATATATGGGAGCTGATCCATTGATAGCGCTAGCAAAATGGAGTATTTGCTAGCGCGACCTAGGCCGTCCATCCTGAAAGATGGACGGCCCAGATCGCGCCTTTTTCGAAAACTGTCAGTCGTCCGCGATACTATGTCGCGGACGGATTTTTTTACCTTTTTGCCCCTCCACCCGTCCGCTACATTGTATCGCGGACGGTCCAAATCTTCTTTTACGTTTTTTTAAGTTCGTCCGCTACATAATGTAGCGGACGTTTTTTTAACAAAAAAACCGTCCGCTACATTATGTAGCGGACTATTTTACTTTCTCGAAAAGAGACATCTGTGTTGTCAGCTCTAGAAAAAAGACAACCAACTTTTATTTTCTCTTTCCCCCTCATCTCTCATCTTCTCTCTTCTGGATGAGCTCCTTCAAGACGGTGGTTCCTTCGGGGTAGTTGGACAGCACCTCCCGTGTCCGGCGATCAAGGACACAACGATCTTTCCCCCTCATCTCTCATCTTCTCTCTCTCCCTTGTGAGCGTGCGAGTGGCGATCGAGGCCACAACCATTTGAAAACTCTTCTTTCTCTTTCTATCTTGCCGCTTCAAATAGTTATGATGTGCTTTGATCTGGTTGTCATGGGTTTGAGAAATTAAGTTTTTTTTTTAAATCTTTTCATTTTTGATAAAGGGTGATAGAAATGGAGGAGGTTGAAGACCCTAGAACAAAATGGCAATCTGTTGCCAGCCAATTTCATGAATGGTTCCAGCCTGCAGGTGGATGTGCTAATTGAGTGTGCTCGTTTTGGAGTCTTTTTTACCAATGGCAATCTGTTGCCAACGAACTTCATGAAGATTTGTTCATCAGGATCAAAGTAAGAAGAGAGAGAAAAAGAAGAAGTCAGAATGAGAGAAGGGAGGGAAAAAGAGAAGACTAGTCCGCTACATTATGTAGCGGACTAGTCTTCTCTTTTCCCTCCCTTGCGGACACATTAATGACACAGAAAAGTCATACCACACATGTGTGGGCCTGTCATTCGTCCGCGATACTATGTCGCGGACGGCATGGAGGGGCAAAAAGGTAAAAAATGTCGTCCGCGATATTGTGTCGCGGACTACTTTTTTTTGACATGCGTCAGGGCCTGTCAGTCGTCCGCGATACAATGTAGCGGACGGGTGGAGGGGCAAAAAGGTAAAAAAATCCGTCCGCGACATAGTGTCGCGGACGACTGACAGTTTTCGAAAAAGACGCGATCTGGGCCGTCCATCTTTCAGGATGGACGGCCCAGGTCGCGCTAGCAAATACTCCATTTTGCTAGCGCTATCAATGGATCAGCTCCCTATATATATATATATATATATATATATATATATATATATATCTCCCTCCGATCAGAACAAAATTTGCCTATCAGCGATGGCGATCTACACTCCCCCTTTTTCCTACAAAAAGTCAACCGACGACGGCTATAGATCGGTGCCCGATTGCAGCATTTTTTTTTTGACTTGATGTCTGTAGCCAAGAGTGAAGAGCAAGACATCTCAGTCCCTCCAAAATCCAAGACGATACTGTGTAGTTAATATACAAGGGTAAAAATGTCTTTTTGCATCCCACCGTCAAAGAAATGGAGAGGAGTGTAATTTTCAAAGATAGGAGGGTCCGTGCGTAGTTTAGGGTAAACCTCCGAGGAGCCGTGTGTAATTAACCCAATTTTGAAATATCATCCATCCACCCCCCTTTCTCTCCCCTCTTTATCTTCATGCAACTGCCACCGTAGCACCACTTCTCAGCCGTCCTGCCATTAAATGGATATGAAATTAAAGAATCAACAGTGTAACGCGCACCGGGAGGGGGGTGCGTGGGTTTCAAAAGTGCACCCTGTAATCAGTTCTTGGCCCTTTGACTGTGCCCATGACTTCCATTATACAACTATCACAGAAAGTTCGATCTTGACTTCCAATCTGTGCCTGTAATTTCGATCTGGTTTAACTGGCTCTTGGATTTGGATTTCCTAGGGTATCTGCAATGGCAGTCATGGGGTTTGATAAAGCTTCAGGTGATGGTTCAACAAAGAAGGGATTTAGGAGGTGGTGGGGGACAATTGGTATGGGCATGCAACAGTGGATGGTGGCGGAAAGAGGGGATGCTGGACAACTTTTGGTGGTTCATGGGGAAGAAAAGCGGCAGGTCTTGGATCTGACTGTGGGCTGATGGGCTGCAGTGGCGTGGATTGATGGTGCCAGGGGGGAAGGGAAGGGGCGGCAGCGGGGGTGGGGAGGGAGAGGGGGGTAGCGGCGACTAGGTAAGGGAAGACTTAGGGGCCGTTTGACATCATTTTTTTTTGCTCTTTTTTTCAGTTTTAAAAATTGGAAAAATAGGAGTGTTTGGTAACCATTTTTTTTTCAATTTAAAAAACCACTTTTTAAATTGTAGAGTAAAAAAAAAAAGAGGAAAAAGCTCTTTTGGTTTTCACTTTCAATTTTTTTTTGAGACCTCCACCACAACGCACCCACCTTCGGCAGCCACCGCCCACCGCTGTCCTCTAGCCACCTCCGGCCACCGACGCCGGCCGCCACCTCCGGCCACCACCGATAGCCACCTCCGGCAGGCGGCAACCACCACCGACAGCCACTTCAGGCCACCGCCGCCGGCAACCACCGCCGTCCACCACCACCGCTACGCCCCACCACCACAAAAAAAAGTCAAAATAAAAAGGGTTACCAAACACAAAAAAAACTAAAAAAAAGGGTTATCAAACACTCACTTGTTTTTGTAAAAAAAATAAAAAAATTAAGCTGCTCTTTAAAAACTGAAAAAAAAAACTGTGTCAAACAGACCCTTAGAGAATGAGAAAAGCTAGAAATTAAGGTTTTAAAATACTAGTTTTAAATTGTATATTGTATATCAAAGCTAGTATTGGCATTTTAGAAATAAAATATTGATGACATCAGCATAAATGTATGATATTTAACGGATCTGGAATGGATGGACACGACTGATACATTTTCAAAGTTGTTTGTCACAGTATGTTACAGTTTGAAACTTAATATCATTTACTGTAATTTTATCCTAACTTCAGGAACATTGCTGTTATTAGCCCAATTTTTTTTTATTGTGTACATTTACCTACTTTTGTTTTGGAAAAATCTAACTCAAATAGTACGGAAATCTTTTTTCGGCTATCTCTCACCTTGTTAGACAAAAGTAGCTAAAAGAAAATTGTCAAAATGATAAAAAAATAAAAATAAATACAACTATATTTCCTAGCTGGATACTAAAATGATGAAAATGAAAATACAAAATAAAAAAGGTAAAACAGGCCCTAATGTTTGATAGAATCTTTTAGACTGCGAGGCATGTCTACACCATCAATGCTATTTAGCGACAAACTGGGATAGCAAAAAGGCATTTAAAACAGTGTAAATGATATACCTAAAAAAATTCTTGGAACGTTTTGCAATTATTTCCAGACACCGTCTTGAAGGTCTTGAAGGAAGATTCACTACCACCTCAACAATAACAAATGACTATAACAAATTAGAAGGTGTTTATATTGCCAAATTAGCATAGTTGCAAAAACAATTTTTAATGGTGCACACGCTTTTAATGTAAATCGTAAATAAATTACTCCTTTTTATGCTTTTTCTATTTTACTAACCGACACAGTGTAGATGTAATGCACGCCAATCCATGAAATTCTTTGGTAGATAAAAGGCGTTCAAGACGCTATTCGTCTATATGATAGATGACGAGTCACAACCAGCTCATTACCTGCTATTATTTTGTGAACGTCCATGAACACAATCGGACAATAAGCACTAACTTAAATCGACTTTCTCAAAAATCCTTGACAACGTAATAACGATATTGATCGTAACAGAACTGGTCGGACGATGAGGAGTCTCGTCCATCTCATCAATGCCAACGATCTATTGCTAAATCAGAAGTGCAGAGGAAACGTTTTATCCTTAAATCTGACTGCTCATCAACTGGGGTTCGATGGTTGACTACTGTTGCTTTATAACTAATAACTTATATGACAAGAAGTGACGATAACAAAAATGACGAGAACAAGATGACGATGATGATGATGATGATAATAATAATAATAATAATAATAATAATAATGATGATGATGATGATGATGATGATGATAACAAGCAAGTGTAACCGCAAAGTCTTGGTTTGCTAGAAACAATCTCACAATAGTCAACCTTCGCATGCATTTCAGCTCCTAAGATTTCCTGCTAGGGCCAAGTGGAGTGGACTTTTTCACTTTGGGTTGAGTTTTCTTTGGCCCTTTTTAGGTCAGCCCTCCCTCTCTCCCGTTCGTATGTTACTTCGAAGCATCATCATCTTCATATAAAAAGCTCGGTAACCCTCAGCAGCCTCACCCACCCCCATGATTTGCATGTATATATGTCTTCTAGAATGCACGTTGCTTTGCCATTCACAAGCTAGGGATCTACGTTTTCACACATATCACCCCAAATTTGATTACCATGAATTGAAAGACCAGATTTCGATGCAACCAATGGGCCCTTCCCGTCTGGCACGTGTGTTTGACCCCTCATGCACTACTGTCCTAACTCCTATGTACAGTTCTTCTTTTGCTATCTACCTCTCTCTCTCTTTTTTTCCCCTTTAGATAGATGGCACTACTCCCTTTGTGTGTTGGAATATATACAACGAAGTTTTACTCCAATCCCTATTATGTAAACATATCCTTATTTTTTGACCAATAATAATGAAAATAATATAGTTTAACTGCAAGTAGAATGATATCTTTCACATGTTTCTCCTCCTCCAAGATATAATATCTTGATACTTAAGGTCTCTTCTTCGCTAACGAGCTTGCAAAGAGTGCCAAGAGGCTCGCGAGGGCTTTTGGCCGGGACTTGCACCCGCTACACGTGAGTAACACGTGATGCGACAAGCTTATTAATTAGTTTTCAGGTGGATTACTAAAATTGGCCTTAGAATGTTAGGTCTAACCCAGCTTATGTGCTCGCAAGAGTCTACTTTTACTAGGTTATTACTAAGTTGACAAGGATAGTTATAGCTTTGAAATACCATTGATTTGTTCGCCAAATGCAACAAGAATGCATAACCCATACGGAGAAAAGTACTACATAACTGGTCAACAATTTCGTGTTGTGCAAGACTAGGGACAAAAAGGACGGAAGAAAGAGTTTCCTGGCAAGGACCCCATACACATGGCGTCCGTCTTGACAACCGGTTGCCATACAGTTGCTCAGTTGACCCTTGGGATTGAGCTGTTATGGATTCTCGGCACTTGGATGGGTAAAACGTTGACGTATTCGATCAGCCGGACAAGTTCTTCTCCAGAGCATTGGACAGGCAGTCTAGACTTTTAGCATTGTCATCATGCGTCAATTCAAGCAGAGAACTGATCATGAGCGGGTATTGTGGTGAACAAGCAACCCAGATGTCTTTTGACTTGCTGAGCAGTTAATTTTCAACGTTAAGATTCAACACGATACGGGTCTTTCGTAGGGTCGGCTCCCTAAGCTCCTTAAAATTTCCTAGTTCTTTACGCGTAACTTCTGTGTAAAGTTCTTGGTACTAAGAACATGTAATCACAAATGGTAACCAAATGCAGGGGTGAGCACAAAATTATTGCATGCAGGGGGGGTGCGGACAGAACGACTAGTCAGCTGGCATGGACCACCGATATATGAACTTCTCGATCCGCATATTCTTCGAGTAAATACCAAAAGATACTTTTGCGATACTGTTGCGTGGGACGAAAGGCTTTGACTGAGTTGAGCTTTGCGCAGTAGAATTGAGGCTGGGCATTGTATAGTTCTTGCGATATAAAACGCACACCCCCCGTGCGCGCATGCACACACACCACTTCAGCAACTTTACAACTGAGTCTTATTCAGTGTTACTGAAATGATTTCAGAAGAGTTCAGCACCAATAGGAATTTTATTGTTCGGCAGAAAAGGGAATGAAATACTCTGGTGATCATTGGACTGAAGGAAATTTTGACTCCAGACAGCAGAAATATTGATGAAAGTTCTTGTAGCTGGCCCGAATAATGGGCACTGCAACTTGGGGAGTTCGTTCAGTTTTGGGTAGTCACTAGTCCGTCATGGACGTGCCAGGGTAACCTCACGGCAGGAAAATGGCACCCATTGATGGGCGCAAGCATCCGGTTCTACAAGCTATATCAAAAGGCATCCCATTAAGATGGCTAACTCAAGACAAACAAGAAATCAGCACAAGTGTTGTATGTATCTGCACAAGATGGCAACAATTCTCTCTCTTCTTGCTATGTAAACTGCTATATTGTTACTCTAGAACGAAGCTCAGTATAATGAACTTGTAACTAGAGACATACAATTAAATTATACACTTTGTTCGGTATTCCATCCCCAATAAAACTTCACAAATTAATTCCAGAGATAGCTTAATGACCAAAAAGCACTTAAGAGATACATTACATCCACAATGCAGGGATGTTGCCTGACCTGGCATAGATAAGCCTGCAATTTTTTGGTCCCTTCTTTACTCCTTTACCTTAGCTGCCGACATAGGGCCCAACAGGAAATGCAGGTGGCCCATACGAGTATCTCCATTCTCCACAAGCAAGACATCTCTCAGCCTGAAAACTGTTGTCTAGGGTACAGAATTTGCACGACCAAACCTTCGACTTCTTAACTTCATCTACTTCATGCTTCTGGGTCCCGCAAGCTTCACACTGGATAGCCAGCGACTGCAATCAGGGGTGGAACCGGGAATTTTTTTCAGGGAGTGCAAAATTTATATCGAATTCATCAAAAAAATTTATTAGTAAAATAATATTAATTTTTTTTTAACTTCTTTTAAATCTCTATATAATCACTGAAATCAAACTTAAATTAAACTAAAATTAAATTAACCAAACATATATTCTAAAACCTCTATATAATCACTGAAATTAAACTAAAATTATAGCCTACTAAGTATCACACTTTAGTAGGAAAATGAAAAGGATAAATTATGATCTATGAGTCACTCAGTCACTTATAATAGTTATATATGACTAATGACTCAAAAGTCTCAAACCATAAAAACAAGTAGATGACAATCAAAAGAGTCACAGACTCTAAGACTGAGACTCACATTCACAGACGTGAGACGACAGATAGTCGAAGAGCCAGTCTCAATATTTTGACGGACATATATCAAATAAACCAAGGCCCTCATGATACTATTGCATTCTATTAGGTTTCTCATAAGTTCACAACTTTTGGACAGTAAGATCTGTTAAAATACAAGTGTATCAGTAGGAAGAGGAAACTTAACCTGATTCATTAAAGTACAGGCACCACATTGCCACATTTCTTGAGCATCTTTTGCTCCTTGATTAGATGTAGATCCAAGAGATGAGGTTGAAATAGATCCCCCTCCAGGCAATGCAGAAAATTTAGATGTTTCAGAAAACCCTTCTCTATCCGGAGATTTGGACCCACACCATACATCATCATGCAATCTCCTTTCTGCAGCCATGGAAGCTGCTTGAATTGGGCTAAGAGCAGCCATAATGCTGCTATCGCCACCAATACACTTGGGGCCAGATGGCAAAAGAACTCCCTGCCGTGCTCGTTTTTCTGCAGCAGCCAGCGCACTCTGGCGCAGTGATGACAGAGGAGGCTGACGGGAAAAACCACCCACTCGTCTCCCAGGAAGATCAAATCCTTGCCCAGTGCCTGTAATCCCTTTGGCCATCAGTTGCTCACATTCCTGTAGGGAGACAGAATCAGGTAAAACAGCAATTCTAGCAAACATAGACATATTGACAAAATGCATGAGAAGAGCACAGAAAGCAAGAAATTATCAAGAAGTGAAATTGGATGTAGAATTAGCCATTAACCTTTCGGATTTCATCCAGAAGATTATAAAAATCAGAATTGTGTGGGCCATATTCATTGTGGCAGAGCTCGTGAAGCATAGTATCAAGAATTTGATTGTAAGGAAAAAAGTCCCACTCATTGTTTTGCCTCCGCAATTTCAGCTTAACCTCGGCACCTCCACCCACGTTCAGCCCTAAAAGGGAAGGATTGCCAGGGCTGCAATTATAATTTCCTTTTGAGCATGATGACTCTCATAGAGAAGGAAAACAAAGGAACAAAAACAAACATCAAGCAAAAGAAGGAAATAGTAACTAGTACCAAAACTCGGAAAGGATCTTGACTTTCCATTTACGTTTGTGCATAATGGGTTGCACCTGTTTTGCTACTTTCTCAAGAATTTCCCTTGCCTCATTTTCTCGGACCTTTTTGAGAGGTTTGACTTCCCAGACCTTGTTAAGATCATTGAGATCCATTGGGTTTGGAATACCTGGTCCCAATCTGCAAGCAAGAGTAGGCCACTTGAGAGTTACTGAGAAAACTTCATAAGCGAAACTCTGCAAATTTAGCAGTTAATTGAGATAAGAAACTCGTCAGCACTATTTTCATAGTGTAAACATGGGTAAATAAACATATACCACCTGGTCCATACATCCGGTTCACCAACTTAAACGCATCAAATGCAAATTATTTCGTAGGCAACCCAACATCAATAGTTCTGTGTGATGCAAAATGGATTGCACTAATAGTTCCCGATTCAGATAAAACTTCCAGCACGAAAAACACAGGGAAAGGATATGGAATGGAGTTTCTAGAAATAGCTGACGTAAAGACATGCTCCTTCTCCTTAGTAGAAAAGATCCACTCCATTTTGTTGGAGGTGGCAACAAACACAATGTGAAAGGCCATGTTCACTCCCACCCCACAAAAAATCATAGGAATATTTCCTCCGGTGTGGGTAAACTAGAACACAAACCCCAAATTTTTGGGGCTCATTACATTGTCCAAGGCCTTTATCCCTTTCAAAATGATAATCATATTTGGGGTCCGAGGTCTTATCACTTAAAAAAACGATAATTATAAACCAAAGCATATTGGGGAAAAAAAATTAAAAAACCTAAAGTAGAGAGTGATGCAAAATCCGATATTTAATGATACGCATAAGAATGGCTTATTGATATCAGAAGAAAGAAAAAATGCTAAGAATTGACATCAACCTCGCTGCTAACAATTGGAAATTGGCGAAAATGAACAGATTAACTTTATCGAGGAATAATGAACCAATATCTATGTCAAAACATACAGCCAGACAGATCATCATCACACTATTTGTTTTCTTTGGCACCTATCCTTGGTCTATGTATTTGGTCTAAGCCCAGATTTGATGCCATTTTTACATATTGTTCTACATTCCAGCAAAAAAAAAAAATACTTTTCATCTGTTTCAGTAGTGCATTCCCTCATCTGAAAATGATTGCCATCCACGATCTAAAGCCATTTGTCTTATAATGCCAAAGGAGAACTTTTTGCTGGAAAATAGCTCTTGAGGAAAGTCTAACTATGAAATTATCTTTACCGACTTATCAGGGATGGTACACTCGCGGCTGACACCCCTCGATCTATTTTAAGGACGCTCTTCTCTACTCAAGCTTCATACCGATGTCCCCAGAAGCAAGGAGTGCACGAGTACACCATAGAAACCTAATTCAGCTCCACGTAAGATAGCCAAAGTACGGTTGAGCAATAGACATGATGTATTTGCCCATATTCCGGGTGAAGGTCATAATCTCAGGAACATTCTAGGGGGGGGGGGGGGGGGGTGTATTTCAAAAGATTGCCAGGTGTGAAATCCCACAACAAAGCAATTCTTACGGTTCCGGTCAGGTAGCTACAAATGAACTGTCCGAATTCATGCTACGCAGACAAAGAAATAGGGCCAGAGTTTGACTCCATTGCCAAAGTAAACAAGACAAGACAAATTGTAGAAATTATTGCTACATTTCAGGAATTGTCTACCTAAAACAGCGGAGATTTAGGTCTCAGAAACGGTCCTCTATTTCTAAGCTAGGAAAGCTGGCACAGTAGAGATTTAGGTATCAGAAAGATGATCCTCTCTTACTAGTAGTCTATGTATATGGAGTAGCACCACCGAGGGAAATGAATCATAGGATGGCTGTAAAATGTCAAGCGAGATAATATTGTGGGCGGTCTACTTTGTTGAATGCAATCCCCAACTACAAGAGTTGGGGAAATGAATCATAGGATGGCTATAAAATGTCAATGGCAATCTCTCTACTGAAGCTAGGAGGATGGATGCCATAACCTGGAACCCAGGCTCCAAGAGTTGCTTTCCTGTTGGTTCTACCTATTATCTTTGTATCAGAAGCCAGAGTTCAATCCAGAATCCATATCCAAAGATGCATAGAACAAATGGAACAAAATGAGAGGATCATAGCGCTGTAGAGATGTCCTTTATGACTAGTAAGGCATGAACATTTGATAACAAGAGTTGTTTGACATACTGGAGGCGACATGAGTTGTCTGACGTGCAGCTGTCTTTCTGAAACAATAATGACTCTTTCATCGTATATACTTGGCACTCTGTCATTCCTTGATGGACAGCAATCAACATAGCCCCTGCTCTTGTGGTGGAATGGAGGATTCAGAATCACTTTAGTAACCAGACAATTTCCAGTAAAGACCAGGTTAACTGTGCTACAAACTGTAATGCCTTTCTGCAGCTTTTGGAGGTCGTTTAAGAGATTAGGAGGGTCGGCTTCATCCTAACATAGAATCACTCCGTATGTGTTCGACACGCCAGTAGATTTCGGAAAAGGGTTAAGCTTGGGATGGAAGAAAGAATTTAGATGCTACAATGAATCACCCACAGGCCTAGTAGAACTCTGTAACAACCCAACCGACGAACTAAGTATCCAACAATACTAAAGCCTACTTAAAGGGATTGACATTTATTGGCAGATTTCCTTGCTAATATCTTCTGCTATTGAGTTAGTGCACTTGCAACTTCTATAAGCTTATATATAATATTTTGGGGGTTTTACTCATCCACTTGAGTGTCCTCTACAGCCCCCCAACCCTCCCCACCGCATCAACCCCCAGAAAAAAAATGGAAAAATGTTATTGCAATCAAAACGTCCATCTACTGTAATCAAATATAAGTGTGTCAATATTCTCAATTGAAGCAACAATGAAACGTACAAGCATGCACCAAAAAATGAGGAATCAAAAGGCAAGACTCACCTGAGACTAGAATTGCATACAATTGCGCTCTAACACTAATTCGATTGTCACCCAATTCGCCGCCTAGTGTGTGTGCGCGTGTGTACGCAAGACAGAGAGGCAGGGATGAGCGAAACCAGTCCAACAAGAAATTAGAAAGAGAGAAGCGAAGAACGGAAGAAGATTTCTTCGTGTTGTTGGTCTACGCGCGTGGGCGTGTGTGAGAGTGATGGCTGCGGTGCAGACTTCTTCTACCTTTTTTTACTTTTGTTTTGATTTCGAAATATACAATCTTATCGAGAGTTTTGGCCATCAATAATTTATTTTTAATATTTTATTTTTTTTACTCTATTTTGAAATTTATACCTATCTAACTTACTTTTTAAGAAATAAGATTTCAAAAGAAATTTCTATTTTAAATCACGTTTTCTTCCCTTGAAATCTCTGATTTTTAAAAATTGGATAAATAAGTAAATAAGATTCAAAATGGGGTAAAAAAATAATTAAGTATTAAAAATAAATTATAAAGGACAAAAACTCCAATCTTACCGATCGGAGTACATAAAAAAAAAAGTTTATTATTTTTTGTTTCATTTCTTTATTATCATTGATCTCAAAATGGAAAAAAAGTTTATAAAGTCTAAAACATATATTGCATTATGATCTCAAAATAAAAAAGGATGTCACTTTGATAATTATTATTGTGCATCATGATCCAACAAGTTGCATAATGTAAGAGTGAATTTTGGTTTATGAACCCAAAAATAATTTAGACTTCTATGAGCATTTTCTCTTGCCCAATCACAATTTTATTGTTGCTTATTAACAATTGTAAGCGACAAAACTTATTAGCCTAAGACCACATAAATCTTGTTTTCACATTTCCAAACTTGTCTACATCAACTTCCAACGATAAAAGGGGACATACGTGCTGTTATCATTTAAGCTCTACTTTTAATATCGCTGTACAGTCAAATGAGATCTCAGATAATTGAAATGCAACTCAAATATATATGTTCAAAGTTTAGTGTGCACATTCTTATTGGCCAGATAAAAAGGGTGAAAAGTGGATCCGGATCCCCTGCCGTAGGTAGGGTTACGGCAGGGGGTGCTGTAGCGCCTATTATAGCCGTCCGTTGGATCGAGATAAGTGGAGGGTAACAGCTGAGATGAAGCCACGTCATCAACTTTGGGGGAGGACAGCATTTACGTCGGGAGACGACACTTCTCTCTCCATTAATGACTCTCTCTCTCCAAACCGACGATAATTCCAACGCCCCACTGACCGGCGACACGGCATCATCTCACCGTCCGGCGACGCGACCATCTCGGAATCACCGATGAAAGTCGTAGCGGCCTGAATCGGTGATTCTCTCTCCAAACTCAGTCGTTGCTCCATCTCGCTTTCCTCGATTCCATCTGCCGCGGACGACGATTCAACTCACTTCCGGTGAAGGCACGTCCATCACCCATCGGCGAAGACGCTCCCTACAATCTCTCTCTCTTCTCTAAAAATCGAAGCCACGAACCATCACCCATCGGCCACGACGCAGCGATTCCGGTGACGAATCTGCAGATCTGTAACTATAAATACTGCAGTAAGTTGCTTTAAAATGAACGTAGTTATTGCAGTGACGATTAAGTTTTGTTAATTGCCTGGTGTTTAACTTCTTATGAGATTACATGGGCGCATCAGTTTCCACAAAGCTTTTGATGTCCTCTTATTCCGATAAATGGCATGGTTCTTCAGATGTACAATAGGAAGTTTGATTAGCTCCAGCATTTCCCCAATGTAGTCAAGCTTTCATGGTGGAGTGGTTTAGTAGGAGGTTCGATTAGTTGGCCACTTGACCTTAAACTGCATATATTTATATCGTTATTGATGTTGCAGTAGTTTATACGATGCTTGATGTTTTTCTCATAGTCGTATGGGGGAATCTTCTTCTATAAGCCGTAAATTGTGCAACAATGGTTTCCATGCACAAAACTTAGGCATATCATGTTGCTGGCAAAGTTCAGCATAGATATACTGGAAAAGACGTCACCAGCATGCATTGGCAGTGTGCTGGATGGCTATTTTGCTTTGATAGATCGATTATGTTTGTTGTTCTGTTTGTTAGATGTTACTGCAGTATGCTCAAAAGGAGCACTGGAAAGTGGTGCCTGCTTGTTGGTCTTAGTTGGCTAATTTGTAGCTGCTGAATCTTTTGTAGAGGAAGGGGGAAGCTGATTTCGCTCAATTGTTTAGTTATCCTTAAAAAGCCTCCTTACTCTACTTAGGCACCTACTGATTGTTTCAGTCTCTTAAAGTGACAGCATTGCATCCTACTATCATCTTATTGGCCGCCGATCAATTTCTTATTGTGCAACCAAAAGTCATAATTAAGTAATCAATTGGTTGCAATTGATTACTTATGTTGTTATCAATTCTGAAAATGTACAGAATTGCTTGGTATCTACGATGGAGGAACTGATTGCAAAGAGAACCATTTCAGTCTCATGTGTTCTGTCAAGAAGTAGAGTTGAGACTATTTTTTTTTCAAGGAGTAGTTTCTATATTACAAGTGAATGATTGATGATGGAATCCCTAATGGAATCCCTGGAGTTTGCGAGGCATTGTGTTGGGTCACTGCCCTTGAATTTTGGTGTTGAAAACTAGTTCCAATTTCCTCTCTATGACCCTCTCTTTCTTTCTCCTCATTATTCTTTTAAGTTTGCCTCTCACTGTATGTCATTATTAACTTCTCTTGCATAATACCAAATCATATGACCTGTAACTTGCTAATACCATGGTCTGCACATTTCTTCACGTTTCATACCATTGTGTCTCCCTGTTTACTGTTCAGTTTATCCTATTTAATTAACATAATGTCTCCATGTTTCAGTAAATTTTAGAAAATTGGAGCACTTGTTTGTTTCCTTTTCCAGTAACTTACTGGAAATGCAGAGATTTGAGCAATTGTATGTTTCCTTTTTTCAGTAACTCACTGTAAATGCATATTGTTCATGGAGTTTAATATAGTGAAATACATGCATGTTGTTATGATTACGTAGTAAACTTCTTGAAGCATGAAGTAATGAACCTCTATCCAAATGCAGATTAGATGATTGGGTACCTAAAATTGATATAGAATTTGATAGTCGGGATCAGGCATGGAAATTTTGGGTGGAGTATGGAGGGAAAATGGGTTTTGGTGTGCGCAAGGATTATTCAAACAAAAGCCGAAAAGATGAAATTGTCACCTTTGAAAAATTTGTGTGCAACAAAGAGGGTTTTCGAGAGATTGATAAACGTGATCATTTGTCTAAAGCTCCTCGAGCGGAGACAAGAACGGGTTGTCTTGTAGGGATGAAAATTATATTTGATCGAAAGAAATATAAGTATCATCTTTCGGACTTTAATGGAGAGCATAACCATGATCTTCACGCTCCAATATGTGTTCATCTTTTGCGAAGTCAAAGAAATATAATCGAAAGTCAAGCGATAGAAGTTGATTTAGCATATGATGTCGGGCTTACACAAAAGAAAGCTTTTGATTTGTTTGGCGTGAAATCGGGGGGAAGGGAACATGTTGGATTCCTTCCACTAGATCAAAAAAATTACCTTCGGACCAAACGAGAAAGAGGATTACAATTTGGAGAAGTGGGAAGTTTGTTGATGAGTTTTAAAAATCAAGCATCACAAGATCCGTCATTCTTTAATGCATTTCAATTGGATAATGAGGAGCAAATTACAAATATCTTTTGGGCTGATGGAAGGATGCGCATGGACTACGAACTTTTTGGTTATATTGTGACCTTTGACACTACATTTGCCACCAATAAAGATCATAGGCCTCTTGGAGTGTTTATTGGATTTAATCACTACACAGAACAAGTCATATTCGGAGCTTCTTTATTATACGACGAGACACAAGCGTCGTTTGATTGGGTTTTTAATACATTTTTGGAGGCACATAAATTTAAGAAGCCTATTACGCTCTTCAACGATCAAGATATAGCAATGGGAAATGCAGTACGTGTTGTGATGCCGGAGGTGCGACATAGTTTGTGTACTTTTTATATTATGCAAAATGCTATTAAACATCTTGGCAATTTGATGAAGGATGATTCATATTTTTTGAGTGATTTTAAAGCCCTAATGTTTGAATTCGATGATGTGACAAAATTTGAAAAGGAGTGGGAGGCATTGCTTAAAAGGTACAAAGTACATGGAAATAGTTGGTTAGAGAGAACTTATGCCTTGAAGGAAAAGTGGGCTAGGTGTTACATGAAGACAACGGTCACTTTGGGGGTGAGAAGTACACAACTTAGCGAGAGCATGAATGCTAAGTTAAAGAAGTCATTGAAATCTAAACTTGACATCCCTACCTTTTTCAAGCTATTTGCCATGGTTGTAAGTGAAAAAAGGTACAAAGAGGTAGAAGCGGAGTACAATGCGAAGGAAAAGATGCCTAGGGTAAAAGTTTCTTGTTTGCCTTTATTAAAGCAAGCGGGAAAAGTTTACACTCCAAAGAGAGTTATTTCAAAAACAATGGGAGAAAAGTTTACTAGCTCTTGTTGGAAACAAACAAGATAAAGATAGGTTGGAAGAATATTTGATTGTTTCTTGTGATGAGGAGGGAGAGTATGTTGTGACACATGACGAAGAGAATGCAACATTGTCATGTAGTTGTAGAAAATTTGAAACGGTTGGGATACTTTGTGGGCATGCATTGAAGGTTCTCGATGTGCTTGGCGTTAAGTATATTCTGGAGTCATATATTCTCAAGAGGTGGACAAGAGGAGCAAGAGATGGTTGTGCACTAGAGGATGAAGGCCTAGATATTCATCGGAGTGAAGGTTTGAATATAAGTGACCGGTATAGAGAGCTTTGGCCCGATGCGGTGAGATTAGCACATAAGGCTTCCGAATTTAAGGATGGATACATCCTCTACAAAACTAGGATGAAAAAATTGGACAAAGAAATTGAAGAACTTAGGAAGAAGCATTATGAATTTATGGATCATGGTTGTGAACTTAATGGTAGTGACGGGGTGGATAATAATGCCATTGAAAGTCTTATTGGGAATGTGAAGGGGATAAAAAAAGAGGTGGTCCACCAAAGAGAGGAGGTAAACGATATAAAAGTTGGGTAGAGAAGCAACCAAAGAATAGGAAACAAATGATGACTAACTCATTGGGATGTCCAAATAATGATAAGGAAAATCAAGATCCATTGCTACATCATGAGGTATTTAAATAACGTATATGTATGCATACTTTTTTTATTTTAATAAGAAATGTAAATTTTGCCAATGCTAATGCGTGCTTTTTATAGTGCATGGAGACACCTCAAGCATCTAGAGGGAGTCATTTTAATCATGGCAATGTTGAAAAAGATATATATCGATCAAGTTTTCCCGAAATGTTAAATGTAAGTGTTCCATTTTTCACATTTCTAGTTGTTGTTTGGGTGCAAACATGTAATTTATTCATCTCTTCATCTTCGTGTTTTTTCATTGTAGGCCGGCTTGGATGACAATTTGCTCTCAAGTTTATCGCAAGGTTCAAATAGTATCCAATCGAATGACGAAAGAGTATTTGGAGACTTCAACGTGCTTTCAAGTCAAGTCTCGACGTCCCTTGGAAGCTACATTTTCAAATGAAAATTGTTCATGATAGGACCTATGTAGCATTTCCTATTTTGAAACTCTTGCATGCCTAAACTATGGATAATTATTTTGTTGTTAACGGTTACGAAGTTATTGTATGCCTAAATATGAGAAATGCCTTGTTCTTGAACAGTATATTATCTTCAAGTATTTCTGAACTTATTTTTGAACAGTACATTACCCTAACAGATTCTTGAACGTATTGAATGCTCCATTTCATATAAGATTGAAAGGACCTCTTCAACTCTGCCAGAATGACTGCATGAATTTAGAACACCAATAGAGTGACATCATGTGGTTTAATGCCTTCTGCTAACCTGGTTTCGAGCCAAAAATGGGAAGCAAAACTGGTGACATCCTTAGCAGCCTTTGCTATTATTTAAGGAGAGTTCTGGCTGATTGCTCAACTTTATGCCACTTCCCTTGATCTAATGCACCAAGATAAGCACAAGCTGATAGAACACTAACCAAAACTATTTCAAATAATTTTCAAAGTACTTATTTCACTCCAAATGGGGTAAGCAGTAAGTAGAAGATTAGAATAAAATGTTTGAACAGTATCATTTCAATATTATCAACTAATGATTCCAAGTAAAGATGAACTTGACATAGCTTACGGATAGCTAAAAGCTTCAGTCAAACATGATATATTATTAGAAATCATAAAACTCTGTACATCATCATCCACAAATACTTAATAGTAAGACAGACTACCAATAATCAAAACTATACAGCCAAAACTATCCACAGTCTTCACTTTCTCTAAAAAATTCTTGTATATCTCTTCAAGCAAGACTACAACTATCCACAGCCTTAGCTTTAGAAGTTGATCCACCGTAATTTTGAGCCAGTTCACAGTCTCTCGTGACCTTGGAGCATACGACAGTTGATTACGAGCAAGCACTCTTCCACATAGCAGCTGAGTAAAGGTAGTGAAAGAAAAGATGATTCAAAGGCGCTAGATGTTGTTGGTAGCACAACACACAGCTCTCACCAGTGATGATTCCTTTTGTATATATCCTTAGTTCTCAGGTTTCTGTGGCATACTACCGAACAATAAATCTGTTCGAGGAATCATATATTTCCATTTTAATTGAAGCTGACATTAACAAATGCCAAAAAAGTCAGTTCCTAACAAACAAATGTGGCGAACAAAAAACTACCCAAGTTAGTGACCAAAAAATGTTAGCCTTCACAATCTGTGGCACATAACACTAACAAGTCTTGACCTGTAGGCTGCATCCTATAGGATTTGTATAATGGTCAAATTATAAAGGTAAAAAAGATAGTACTTAAAAGCAAAAGGTCAAAATAAAAGACAATTAAGTCATTCATTAAAACTGAAATAAGCAATTGCAAACTATTTGACGTTCCAATCTCTCCATAAGCAACTGAAGGAGATCACTCTTCACCAGCATACTGGCAGCAACACTTAGATCTCTCAATTTCGACAACCGCCAATTTCCCTTACCAACAAAACCCGTTAAGGCAACTTTTAAGAATCACGCAGTACTTTCATTTAAGCTTCTTCAATGACTTTTCCGTATATTTCATGTTCTTAAAAATTACACCTTAGTTCAACAGGTTCCAGGTTTAGCATTGACTTACGATTTCCTCAAGTGCCAAAGAATTGCATCAAGTGCAATTTCAGTGCATTTCATATGTTCTCTTGTAGATCACCACATTCTTCCGTCCCACCCCAACCTCTCAGTGCATTTCATACACTTTAGGGGGGGGGGGGGGGGGGGGGGAGCTTGAAAGGCCCTTTCCACTTCTTCATGGCTTGATTTTTTTTTTAAAAAGTTACGAATTTCGACCAGATGTAAGCTCCTAGAAGTCTATGCCCTTCTCATATTTTTCCACCCAGCGAAGCCCGGGCTTGATATATCCCTCCCACCATCTCCTCCCTTCCCCCACACTCCCACGAAATATGTTTAGGAAAAGCGTGCATCATTCGAATAGCAAGCATACATATATGTGGCTATACAGTACAGACGAATATATCTTCTATTAGATCATATAGCAAGGTACTTATTTTCAACGTTTGATTTGTCCACTGTGAGAAACATTTGGCATGGTTTCAAAATTGACATGTATGGTGTCCAAAAGGCAAGTTTAAACATTTGACTCAACATGCAACATGAACATTTGAATATAAACAATAACAAATAAGAAAAGTGCATGGTACCTCACATCTCTCCACACGCTACTGTACATAAATTTGGAAGAACAAGAGTTGTATTTAGTAATCTGGCAACAGCTACAGTATTGCAGACCTGTTGTCAAAGCCAAGGCAGAATCTTAGTACAAGGAAACAGTATCCAATGCTGTCACTTTAAGAGACTGAAACAATCAGTAGGTGCCTAAGTAGAGTAAGGAGGCTTTTTAAGGATAACTAAACAATTGAGCGAAATCAACTTCCCCCTTCCTCTACAAAAGATTCAGCAGCTACAAATTAGCCAACTAAGACCAACAAGCAGGCACCACTTTCCAGTGCTCCTTTTGAGCATACTGCAGTAACATCTAACAAACAGAGCAGCAAACATAATCGATCTATCAAAGCAAAATAGCCATCCAGCACACTGCCAATGCATGGTGGTGAAGTCTTTTCCAGTATATCTATGCTGAACTTTGCCAGCAACATACTATGCCTAAGTTTTGTGCATGGAAACCATTGTTGCACAATTTACGGCTTATAGAAGAAGATTCCCCCATATGACTATGAGAAAAACATCAAGCATCGTATAAACTACTGCAACATCAATAACGATATAAATATATGCAGTTTAAGGTCAAGTGGCCAACTAATCGAACCTCCTACTAAACCACTCCACCATGAAAGCTTGACTACATTGAGAAATGCTGGGCTAATCAAACTTCCTATTGTACATCTGAAGAACCATGCCATTTATCGGAATAAGAGGACATCAAAAGCTTTGTGGAAACTGATGCGCCCATGTAATCTCATAAGAAGTTAGCACCAGGCAATTAACAAAACTTAATCGTCACTGCAATAACTACGTTCATTTTAAAGCAACTTACTGCAGTATTTATAGTTACAGATCTGCAGATGCGTCGCCGGAATCGCTGTGTTGTGGCCGATGGGTGATGGTTCGTGGCTTCGATTTTCAGAGAAGAGAGAGAGATTGTAGAGAGCGTCTTCGCCGATGGGTGATGGACGTGCCGTCGTCGGAAGTGAGTTGAATCGTCGTCGGCGGCAGATGGAATCGGGGAAAGCGAGATAGAGCAGCGACTGAGTTTGGAGAGAGAATCACCGATTCAGGCCGCTGCGACTTTCGTCGGTGATTCCGAGATGGTCGCGTCGCCGGACGGTGAGATGAAGCCGTGTCGCCGGACGGTGAGATGATGCCGCGTCGCCGGTTAGTGACGCGTTGGAATTATCGTCAGTTTGGAGAGAGAGAGTCATTAATGGAAGCCACGTCGCCTGTTATGACGTGGCTTCATCTCAACCGTTACCCTCCACTTATCTCGATCCAACGGCTATAACAGGCGCTACAGCACCCCTGCCGTAACCCTACCTACGGCAGGGGATCCGGATCCGTGAAAAGTAGTGCACATCCACGTCCATTTATAAACGCCGTCAGAAAACAGTTTCGTGACCACCAACCCCTTTCAAAACAGAATTTCCCCCCAAAACAAACTGTCCTCCTCCCCCCATCCCCGCGCTCGCTCGCTCTCTCTCTCTCTCTCATACACACACACTGTAACCCACCGCTCTCTCACTACGTCTTCACCTCAGACCTCCCAGGAACCACCAACAAACCCAAGTTCCTTACAAGTTCAACAATGGCGAAAACCTCCATCTGCTTCCCTTTCCTCGTGTTCTTCACGCTCATCTCCCTCACTCCGCCAACCACAGCAGAATCCCAGCAAAGTAATCAAAGCTCGAATCAAATCAAACCGGAAGCCCTAATTCTCCTTTCACTGCTTTCTTGCACGCATTTCCCCCAAATCGGACTTACTCTATCCATCTAATTTAATTCCTTGTTTGATTGTTTTACAGGTCCGACTTACCTAGGGTTCGTCCGCAACGCCACAGAGTTCCCGTCCGAGGACTACTACGACTACGTCATCGTCGGCGGCGGCACCGCCGGTTGCCCGCTCGCCGCCACCCTCTCCCAGAGCCACCGCGTCCTCCTCCTCGAGCGTGGCAGCGTCCCTCACGGAAACCCCAACCTCATGACCCAAGAAGGCTTCCTCCACGCCCTCACCGAGAACGACGACTTCCACTCCCCGGCTCAGTCCTTCACCTCCGAGGACGGTGTGCCCAACGCCCGCGGCCGGGTCCTCGGCGGCAGCAGCGCAATTAACGCGGGGTTTTACTCACGTGCCGATCAAAATTTTTACGCAAGGTCAGGTATAAACTGGGATTTACGTATCGTAAATCGGTCGTATGAATGGGTGGAGAAGGCAATTGTTTTCCGGCCCGAGTTGAAGAACTGGCAATCCGCTGTGAGAGATGGGCTGTTGGAGGCTGGAGTTGACCCTTACAACGGGTACAGCTTAGATCATTTGGAGGGTACCAAGATTGGCGGGTCAACGTTTGATTTGTCTGGCAGGAGGCACAGTGCTGCTGATCTATTGAGCTATGCTAAAGCGTCAAACATTCAAGTGGCTGTGTATGCTAATGTGGAGAGGGTGTTGTTGGCATCCGCCGGTTCTTATTATTCAGGGTGGAGGCAATCGGCAATCGGGGTGGTTTATCGCGACGAAATCGGTGGGTACCACCACGCGATGGTGCGTGAAAAGGGTGAGGTGGTGCTGTCTGCGGGTGCGATTGGCAGCCCGCAGTTGCTTCTGTTGAGCGGCATTGGGCCTCGACCTTATCTCTCTTCTTGGGGCATTCCGGTTGCACATCATTTGCCAAATGTTGGGCAGTTCCTTTACGATAATCCGAGGAATGGGATCTCAATTGTGCCTCCGGTTCCTCTGGATCACTCTTTGATACAGGTTGTTGGCATTACCGGTTCTGGTGCGTACCTCGAGGCCGCCTCCAATGTTGTCCCTTTCGCTTCCCTTCAGCGGTCCGTTTTCATCCGTGCTTCTGCATCTCCGGTTTATCTCACCGTTGCCACGTTGATGGAGAAGATTATTGGACCGCAGTCTGTAGGATCGCTGCGTTTGGCTTCTACTGATGTAAGGGTTAATCCCATTGTGAGGTTTAACTACTTCAGCAATCCAGGGGATTTGGAGCGCTGCGTGAATGGGACACGCAAGATTGGTGATGTTCTGAGGAGTAGGTCAATGGAGGATTTCAGGTTCCGGCAGTGGTATGGTGGTAGAGATTTCCGGTATGTGGGGCCGGCATTGCCGATTGATCAGTCGAATGACGTGCTGATGGGAGAGTTCTGCCGCCGTACTGTGAGCACAATTTGGCATTACCATGGTGGTTGTCTCGTGGGAAGGGTGGTTGACAGAAATTTGAGGGTTATGGGCATTGATTCTCTTCGGGTCGTGGATGGTTCCGTGTTCACTATTTCTCCAGGGACCAATCCCCAGGCCACTGTCTTGATGCTAGGAAGGTACCTTTTCATTGTTGTGTCGATGCATTATTACTGCTAGATAAATAGCCAGGGAAGGAGAGGCTGATAATCTTGGTTTCTTCCTGTAGGTACTTTGGAATGAAGATGCTGCGAGAGAGAACAAAACATGGATGATCACTTAGTTTGTTGTGGTCTTGTGCCATAGGGACTTTAGGCTTACTGTTCTTCTAAGCTTCGTGCTCTATACTCGTATTTTGTCTCTGCATATCTGTACCTAGGCTCTATCATATGTTCTTCATTCCCTACAAATAAGGCTCAAAAGGAGTCTGAATTTTGTAGATTCATACGTTTAAGCGAAAAAGACCAAGTGGAAAATGTTGTCTGTTAGAGAATCACAGTACTGAGAAAGCCTTCATTCGTTAAAAGTGGAAACTTCTTGCAGCTTGTAGTGTGACTTCATAATGCTAGTATATGATTGTTCTATTTGCTTGACTGGAAGTCTGACTCCAATAATATGATTTTCTGGTGATGGTGAGCAGCCAGCGGTGATTAGGAGCTAAACCCTGTTCTTTCTATATATTGTATGCTTAACATTGCAATCTGATTGCTGATCAGTGGCAATTATTCGTAGAATATAGATTCAAAGTGTTATCTTTCAACGGGAAGCATTAGGTTTTTAGCAACTTCGAGAATTTTGGTACACGAAGTCTTCAATAAAGAATGGTAGGATTCTAGAGGTTGTGCAGGTTTGCTTGAGGTGGCTAACCTGATGGTGGAAGCAGCTAACTTCCTGAACACGAGGGCTGCAGTCAGGTAACTAGCAGTGAATAGCCAAATCTCCATCAGGGATGGACACTTATTGCTTTCATTTCTGCCAACATGCTTTGCGTTTATTTCCGAAGCTTCAGTCAGGGCGTCAGGGCATTTCAGGTGTCGTTTGCTCCTCTCTGTTCATTTGACTAGTTGTAAGAACACGGAAACAAGCTTCCTTGTTCTGGATGAGATTTCGTTTCCACTTGAATTTTCTCTTGAAACGTC
The DNA here is from genome assembly GCA_033070095.1 of Escallonia herrerae. Lineage (NCBI taxonomy): Eukaryota > Viridiplantae > Streptophyta > Magnoliopsida > Escalloniales > Escalloniaceae > Escallonia > Escallonia herrerae. The sequence goes on along the minus strand of JAVXUP010000171.1, from coordinate 642,705 downwards.
CTCCAATGCTGGTTTGTTAGCATGCATGCCTCTAAGGAAGGATTCATTCTAGCTTTTCTGTGTTTAGTATTTTCTGGGCCACGTATTACTGGCACTAGAAAATAAATTTTCTGTTGACATTCGCTGCTTATACACTATCGATACTATCAATTAATTACCACCAAAAGCTAATAACTTGTTTTTATACTAAATTTCACTAAATAGCATTAAGGCTTCTTACTAGAATTAAATGATGATGGATGCAGATGTCAAACTAGAAGTGATTTCCTATTCCTAATGTGAAGAAGATAAATTAAAAATGTAGGACAGGAGATCTCATAAATTCATTTGGTTGGAAGTGTACAAAAAGCTTTCGATCTGAACTTATGATGGAAGGTTGAGAGAGAGAGAGAGAGAGAGAGAGAGAGAGAGATTCATCGTCTCAAAATCAAATGGTATAAACAGGGAAACTTGATAACGTGAAGGAAGGAGTTTCCTTTTTTAAAGCAGAAAATGATGAGAATGACACTGTACCTTAAGGTTGGGCTTTTTTCCAACTCTCTCCTGAAAGAAGAGAGAATATAATGCAAAGAAACTTCAAAAAAACAAGCTAGATGTTGCCATGAAGTAGACAGAGCTGCCCAAAGGCAATAAGAGCTGCCCAAAAGCATCATAAATTCTCGCTGCGTTTTCCATTTCTCCCGTACTTTCTTATCAACTTTTCCATTCTTATTTGTCACAAAAGATGTTTGATTCCCACTGTGTTTGAAGCAATTATCTTTTGTGACAAATAAGAACAAATAGTTATGAGAGTATAGGTTTCGATTTCGCTTTCGCTTTAAAGAGTTGGTGTAGTAGGTCGGTAATATTAAGACTCATTTTCTTGTTGGTACGGTAACAAGAAAAGAACAAACTTTAGCTCCTACCCGGATTGTAGGAATCTTCCTCTAACTCCCTGTATAGTGACAATCAATAGTCGTTAAATGTTTCTAGTGGCTTTTCTTCTAATACTTTCAACAACAATTATTAGCAGCACTTTTTTAGCGTCATTAAATAAAAGTCACTAGAAACATTTAGGGGGTAGGATTAATTATTGCTATATAGTGAGTAGGAGGAAGATCCATCCAACCGGAATAGCAACCAAAATTTTTCCACAGGAAAATTATCTCTTTCTCCTCCCACTGGCTTTACTCTCCCTCTTCATAAATTATCTTATTGCCCTCTTCCATTATTCATCCCCTATTTCCTGTGTATGTTTTCGCTTCATCCATTTATTACTTCCAGGGCTCACTTGAAGAACCAAAACCCTCCCCTTCAGTCGTCTTACAAAGAAGAGCCGCAGCGGCGATCTCCGTAACCGGCGGTGGTGCAGCACCATGTACTGTTAGGTATCTTTCACTTGCTAAGCGTCCGTAGCCATGAACGTCTTCTTATAAAATTGGTCACCTTTCTTTCCAAAGAATCCAGTAACATGAAATATTTGTCTCGTGTTATGTTTTGGGTTAGGCCCTCAGTGTGATTATGTTGTCGGATGTACTTATGTTGTATCAACAGATCTTTTGAGAAAATAGGTTTCTGGCTGAACAAGTTCTATGCTTCTCTTACCAGTCCCTCCATGGCCATTATTTTGCATCTTCAAGTAGCTAATAAGAATTTTTTTTTACCTCTTCTGATCTTAAGGAACAGATTTCAATCAAGTCAAACAACTCTGAGAGGTAAGTGCGCTAAAATATTTGTAAATGGCATGATGACAGTAAAAAGTTGCAAATTCTGATAGGAAGAAGAGTTGTCTTTTTCAGTTATGCTTGCCTTCTTTGATAATCACTGTTCTAGGTTTTGACTGCAGGGAAAATTGTCAAAGCGTTATGAGGGACATTGCGATATTAAAAGGTAACCTCTGTATCCATGTGATTTAAAGCCAAGAGTTTAGTAGTTAAGATAAGGAGTAATTGCACTATGTACTCTTATGGTCGTATTGCTAGTAATCAACCCAATTCATATCACTAGTGGATAGTTTTTGGAGGAGTTGCAGAACTTAAAAGTCTACAATAAACCAGGTAAGACCGGTAGGTTGAGGAGGAGTAGAAAGATCTTAAGTTTACAATAAATCACTCACGGACATTTGAGAAAGAGTTGAAAGAACTTAAATACAATAAATCATGTAAGACTAGTAGTTCAGGATAGGTTGAGGATGAGTTGTAATAACTTAAGCTTATAATAAATCATGTAAGACTATTAGGCCCCGTTTGACAAAAAAAATTTCCTCTTTTTTTTTCAGTTTTAAAAACTGAAAAGAGGCTTCGTTTGACAAATTTTTTTTTTTGGTTTTCAGTTTTTAAAGAGCAGCTTAATTTTATTTTTTTATAAAAACAAGTGGGTGTTTGATAACCCCTTTTTTTTTTGAGGTTTTTTTTTTTGGTGTTTGGTAACCCTTTTTATTTTGACTTTTTTTTTTGGTGGTTTGCGGTGGTGGGGCGTAGCGGTGGTTGACGGTGGTGGTGGTGGTGGCCGACGGCCGGAGGTGGCTACCGGCAGTCACCGGCGGTGGTGGCCGGCGGCCGAAGGTAGCTGCCGGCCGTCTCTGGCGGTGGTCGCCGGCGGCCGGAGGTGGCTGCCGGCAGTCTCCGGCGGTGGTCGCCTGAGGTGGCTGCCGGCGGTGGGAGGGTGGTGGTGGTGGTCGAAAAAAAAAAACCAAAAGTGAAAAAAAAAACCAGTTTTTGGAGTTTTTTTTTTACTCTGCAGTTTAAAAACTGGTTTTTTAAATTGAAAAAAAAATGGTTACCAAACGCTCTTTTTTTTCAATTTTTAAAACTGAAAAAAAAAAGAGGGAAAAAAATTTTGTCAAACGGGGCTAGCTTAGGAGGAGTTGCTTATTTTTAAATGAAGCGGAGTTGGAGATCTTCCTAGGATCTGTAGATGACAGGGGCACGTTAGGAAGTGTAACCAGGAGTTACATAATTTAAAAATAATTTCTATATTACCAGTCTAATATGATTTTATTGTAAACTTAAGTTATTGCAACTCCTCCTCCTCAACCTACTCATCCTCTTGCACTAGAAAAAAGAATAAGAAAAGAGAGAGAAAGTATAGGAGAGAATGCCGGCTGAGAGGGCTTTAAGAAGATGTTAGGGTTTTTTTAAATGGACGGGAAGAGGACTTGAGGTGCACTTTTGGGCTTTCTAGCTCCCTGGGCTGCAAGTAAGAATTTTTCGGTAGGAGTTTATGGCCTCCATGCCTTAAACACAACATTCATGCGTATTTAAATAAGGTTCATCCTTTAAACATGAAAATATGAACGAACTAATTATGCACACGAGCCATTCACTAGCACAATTTACTCGTTGGGTTTGATGAATGAGCTTTAAAAGATTATTCATGTTTAGTTCGTATTTATACGAACGAACATTAACGATCTTTAAAAGGAACGGCTCACGAGCTATTCATGAACGGCTCGGTTCATTTTACAACCCTACCTAATTATATACTCCTTCCCTCCCTCCGTGTCACTAATATTGATTACATTTGACTTGCACACCATATTAAGGTTTCGAGTCATATTCTATGTTTGAAGACATATTTCAGCTGGATCCCAGGGTTAAATAAGCATATCATAGTGCATAGTTTCATTATCCCAGCACTTAGTCCCAAATTGAAAGATCTACGGAAGAAGAACAAAGCCGAAGACGGCCAATAAGTCAATATTACCCGCTGTGTCCCTAAAGACAAAAATCAGCTCCTGACACTATTACTACTAGCAAGTCCGATGATTTGTAGTAGTTTTACGGGCCATTATTCTCTGCCATTCCCCACAAATGACAAAGAATGAATCTGACATTGATGTCCATAATTCTTCAAGGAAGTAAGGGTATGTAAACACGGTCAACGTAATTTTACCAAAACTCTTGAAATAGAAAAACACAAACGGGTATAGTGAAATACGCTAAGCAACTCCACTAATTAATGAAACTACATAATTTGCATTCAATCTCAGTTACAATCTTTTGCTCTTTTTGGTCAATAGACAATAATTGACAAAAACACTACAAAATAGGTTAATGTATTACTTCTCTTCAACAACCAGAAGTACATGATATGAGAGATATCATAAACTCTTTTGGTTGAAAGAGTATGAGAAGTTTCGAATGGGAACACTTCGAATGGAGAGAGGGAGGCGAGGAGAGAGATATACTGACTGGAACATTGCCTCGCCGTTCCGAAAAGTAAGTTACTCCCACTTTAGTTTTTCCTTTTCTTAAATCTTCTTCTCTTCTTATTTACATACTGTTCCCAACCTATTCTGGTCGCACTCAAAAGGCCCACTGGGGTCCCATTTTGCATGACACGCCGGTACAAGTAACAGTCAATATTCAACGATTCCAACCGGCCAAACACATGCACGCTCAACTCATGTGCACTTCTCACTTTTTCTACGTGATTTTGTCACTAAAAAACTCATTCTTGCGCAACGCCTCATCACGCTTTGACCGTCGCCCATCGGCGCACCATGGCACTTGCCCAAGGAAGTTGGCTTTGGCCTTCCCCTTGGGGTTGGCCTCGGCCTCAGCCTCCCCTTGGGGTTGGCCTTGGCCTTCCCCCAAGGGTTGGCCTTTGGCCTCCATACTTAACACCTTCATTTCTCTTAAAGGGACTATACATCGTCCGCGACCCTCGTTGTCCGTCGCCTAGACGTCACTCCGCAACCCCGTCTCCTGGACGTCACTCCGCGACCCCGTCGCCCGGACGTCATCTCCACCTCCCCCATCGCCCGTCATCCGGACGTCGCCCTAGCTCGCGCGCCATCTCCGCAACCCCCATCGTCGACGCCTGTGGGCCAACTTTGCGACCCCCTTCACCGGTGCCCGCGCGCCAACTCTGCATGCTTGTCGTCCGTTGCCCAAGTGCCTTCTTCGCGACCCCCGTTGCTAGCGTCCAGGCACCGCACTCTAACACTCCACCGTGCCCATACGCCACACCGCTGATACAGCCGTGCCCCGAGGCTCTCTATCACAATGTCGTGCCCTCAAGCACCATACACACTCCGCCGCGCCCATGCGTCGCGCTGCTGATACAGCCGTGCCCCCAGGCTTTCTTTCATAATGTCATGCCCCCGGGGCACCATACACACTTTTCCGCGTTTGTGCGCCATTTTCGTGACATTTGCCCCGGCACCAGCTATTGTCCCGCGACGGTCGTCGCCGTGCACATGTGCCACAATCATGTTACATGCCCTCGGGCACCACTCTCATTCACCACACCATGCGCCCTCGCCATGGACGTGGAACATGCTTCGACCCACTCTCCGGAGTGTGCAGCATCCCACGGGGATAGGCAACTCATCCGGGACACTATCTCCTCCAGGGAGCTCCTCAACTCCCTTTCTGCCAGGTAGACGGCTCCTCTGGGATGCTACCTTGACACGCTCTGAGTACTCTGACACAAGGACTCACCCGCGGGGATAGGCGACTCCTCCGGAACACTATCTCCTCCAGGGAGCTCTCCAACTCCCATTCTGCCAGGTAGACGGCTCCTCTGGGATGCTACCTCGGCCCATCAGGTAGACGGCTCCTCTGGGATGCTACCTTGATGTGCTATGAATGCTCCGGCACAGGGACTCACCCGCGGGGATAGGTGACTCCTCCGGGATACTATCTCTGCCAGGGAGCTCTAAGTGCTCCAGTACGAAGACTTAACTTTCGCCAGGTAGACGGCTCCTCCAGGATGCTACCTTGGCCTGCGGAATAGGTGACTCCTCTGGGACACTATCTCTATCAGGAAGCTTTTTAACTCCCCTTCTGCCAGGTAGACAGCTCTTCCGGGATGCTACCTCGGCCCTTAGGGTAGACGGCTCCTCCGGGATGCTGCCTTTGACGCGCTCCGAGTGCTCCGGCACAAGGACTCACCCGCGAGGATAGGCTACTCCTCCTGGACACTATCTCCGCCAGAAAGCTCTCCAACTCCCCTTCTGTCAGGTAGACGGCTCCTCCGGGATGCTACCTCGGCCCATCAGGTAGACGGCTCCTCTGGGATGCTACCTTGACGCGCTCTGAGTGCTCCGGCACAGGGACTCACCCGATGGGATAGGCGACTTCTCCGGGACACTATCTCTGCCAGGGAGCTTTAAGTGCTCCGGCACGAAGACTTCTCTTTTGCTAGGTAGATGGCTCCTCCAGGATGCTACCTCGGTCTGCCAGGTAGACGGCTCCTCTGAGATGCTACCTCGGCCTGCAGAATAGGCGACTCCTCTGGGACACTATCTCTGCCAGGGTGTCTGCATGACTAGCCTACATGCCCCAGCACTGGAGGCTGCATCAGCACCCCTAGGGACTATGACCCATGGGTCACTCCGAGACGGGAACAGGTTTTCAGAGAGCATCGCGTCTAGTCTGCCTGGCAGTTGGGCATCGGGTCTTCCCCACCACTACCAGGCCTTGGATTGGTGGCTAGATCAAGCAGATTCTCTGGCCACACCGACGCTGTGGGAGCCAATCTTTCCAGATAGCCAGAGCGATGCTGTGAGGAGCAGGCCAGGTGAATATGCCATCCGACCGTCTGTGGAGCACTGGTACTAGTGGACCCCCTAGTGACGTGTCACTCCTGTCCTACAGTCTGTGGAGCACCGGTACCAGTGGACCCCCCAGTGACGTGTTATTCCCGGGGAGTGCCACGTGTTGGTTAATGACATCATCATCTCAATCTCTATAAATAGAGGTCTTGAGAATTTATTTGGGATGTAATTCACACATTTTTACTTTCTCACTCTAAAATTCTAGAGAGAGAAACATACAGGACCCTAATTCTGGACCTAAGCATCGGACTGTGACTGTCGTCGTGTATTCACCCTGCATCATCGCCCTCACAGTACTGCACCCTCAGGCTTTGTCTGGAAAGCCTTTGGTCTCTGCCCTTGCTCCACCCTTACTGTGTCCCACATCAGCGCACTTGGTATCTGACTCGGACTGCATTCCTTGTGGCACCTCCACGTTGACTGCGAACCCACTTTCCTTAGCATGCGACTCCGTTGGGGAGGTGAGCATCGCAGTGCAGTTGGTCCCTTGCCTGACACACCCAAGCAACCATGCCTCAGCAGCGTAGGACTACGAGGACTACCGGCCAAAGCCTCAACCCAGCCATCTAAGAGGAGCATCACCTCGAGGACCAAGAAGACACCAGTCATAACCAACTCTCGGCTCCCCCCAGGTTGGATGTACCTGATGTAGCCGTATTTGTCAATGCCACAATCTAACACCTAACTCCTACCATCGCTGAACTCTAAGACTCCCAATCATCTCTCATAGCCGTGATATTAGAAATGCAAAAATTAATCCAAGTCTTGACTTCACAATCGCTGACTTCTCAAAGCCTCAGAGCTCTGCACCCTGTGACCGCTACTCACCCCGTGTCATCCCAAGTTTTGGGGTTGACCCCTCTTGCTCATATCCAGCCTTCAGGGCCTGGGCTAGTTCTGGACACTGCCCAGGTTGCAATGTGGCGACCACCGCTGCCTTGGTCCTCCGGGCTCTCAACAGTAGGACTCGCGGCACCTCAACCTACAACGCCACACCTTACCCTTGCTCGAAGTACTCTGGAGCCTCACGACTCAATTAAGAAGGAGCCTAACCTAAACATAACCAATCAAAACCTAAACACAAGTCATTCCCTTGGCTTACTCCAGTCGACCCTTCCTGACACTACCCATATGCAAACCATACCCCAACAAGTTGCTCCCCGCTACCAATCCCTCTCTACCATTGTCATCCCCTCAGTGCCTCAGGTTGCACCGTCTGGGGGCTCTGGTGCTAGGATCATCCCGACAGGGCACAAACCCTCGCATGCTTCGTATGTCACCAAGCATGACCTTGATGCCATCCTCCGCCATCTTAAGCAATCATCCTTATCACACTCCCCCTCTAAGCTGTCAAGCCATGCCCCCTACTCTGGCAGCCTCGCTACCAACCTCTACCCTGTCAAATACAAGTAACCATCCTTCACCTTGTTCAACGGTAAAGAGGGCAATGCCCATGAACACATCACCCATTTTGTTGGCTCCTTGGAACACTACGGGGAGGACAACACTTTGAAGCTTCAAGAATTTCACAAGTTCCTAACTGGTCTTGCCTACTCTTGGTATCATCAGATTCCTGACGGTACTATCTACTCTTGGTCTGACATGGTCCAGCTCTTCCTTGACAAGTTTCACTATGAGACGGAACGTGTGACCATCGTTGACATTGCCAGAATTTGCCAGAGCCCCGAGGAAGACCTCAACACCTATGTTACGCGATTTTCGTCACAAGTGCTTGGAGTGCACTGACTTCAGCAAGGATGAAACCCTTGTACCCATTTGCATCAAGAACATGAAAGACACCTATAGGGTCTACCTTAAAAACCTCCAGCTTCGATCCTGGGGACATCTCAAAGAAGCTGCGCGAAGCACCTATGATTCAGTCGGCTTGTCAAAGACCCCAAAGCCCCAACCTCATATTGCCTTGGCTGCGACGGCAGAAGCAGCTAGTAACGACAACAACAACTGCAAGTGTCAGTCCCAAGGAAGGGATGGGCGCCCTGACAAGAGAGGGCAGTCGATGCCTGCCACGGAATACCCATGTGACTTGAAGACTGTCAGAGCTCTCCTTGAGACATGGATCAACGACAATGCCATAACCCTGCCCAATGCCGACACTGAACCTACACTGGAAGACTTAGCCCATCCCAACAACTGTCCATATCATCAAAAGTTAGTCATGGCCTTAAATGGTGCAGGGGCCTCAAGTTCGCCTTCGCCGATAAAATTGCATCTGGCGAGCTCAAACTCTAATTAAGTGAGGGACATGTGAACGAACATACCAAGCCCTAGCCTGTCTAGTGTGTTTTCCGTACTTGTAATTTTTTTTCTTCATTTTGCAAGTTTTCATACACTCAACTCCCATGTATCAAGGCATGTTGCCTATCTTTGCTATCAATGAAGTTACATTTTTCCAGACTTAGAAAATTTTCAAGCTACATGGCTCTTGCACAGGCCTACTGACACCACTCTTGATGCCATCACCCACTCCCATTGGGGCTTCACCCCTTCGGCCTCACATTGCAACGACTTGGTACGTGGTGCGCGGGGTGGCTCGAGTCACGCTACTACAGTCGCATCATCACCCCTCATTCACTTTTTTTTGACACTTAGAAAAAAATTCTTCATTTTTTGCAGCCGGGTCACCACCCTCAGCGGCCTCCCCCGGCACCCTTGCCCGAACGCCATTCTCCCTTTGCTGAGACTTAGAAAAAAAATTCAAAATTCAAAATTTTTCTTCCATGTAGTCCCTCACCACTTTTACTCATTCTAACACTTTGAAAAAAAATTTTCAACAAAATTTTTCACACTCCTCTCCATGTGTTCCTTTCAACACTTAGACAAATTCTCAACACTTAGAAAAAATTTTCAAATTTTCATCTCCCCCACATACTCCTAATATTCATGCTCTCATTACTCCCCCTCTCACATTTTCCTCTCCTCCCTCATCACCCAAAACCCCATCACCCTTTTCACATTTTTTTACACAATCTCTCATTCTCTCTCTCTTTTTCTCCTTATGGGATAACTGTCCTCCATTCCCCCAAACCCATACTTCTATCTTCTTCTTTGGGCAAAAAAAAATTAAATAAATAATAAATTCAAATTTTAGATTCAAAATTCAAATTCAAACCACAGGCGGGGTAGCCCGCCCTCGTGCACCCGACCCGGACCGACTCGCACGCTCATTCCCCTCACAGTCCCAGGGGACCTATTTACCGGACCCAACCTGGAACCCGACATGTTCCCTCTCAAACCCTAATTCCCCTCAAAACCCCTATCTTTCTCCTGTCATGCGCCGCCCCCTCTTGGCGTTGCCGCCCCTTCGGCCGACACTCCCCTCGTCGACATCACCCCACCCATCGTCGGCGATCCTCGGCCCACCTCCCCCTTCCCCTTCCATCTCTTCTCTTTCCCCTGCCCCTCGCCCATTCGAGGTAGGCCGCCGCCCTCCCCTTCCGCTTCCCATTTTTGTTTTTCTTTCTCCTCCCTCGGCCACCTTCCCCCTCCCTTCCCCACCTCGGCCTCAACCTCCCACTCTCACTCCCCTACCTCTCGGCCTCGGCCCTCCCTCCCCCTTCCCCCTCTTTTTCCCTTCCCCCTGCCCCTTGCCCACCCCTAGCACTTCACCGCCACCGCTCTCTTTCCCTTTCCTCTCTCCCTCTTCCCCATTCCTTCCCCCACCCCCTCGGCCTCGTCCTCGGCCCCCCTCCCACATCCCTCATCTGCCTCGCACCGCCGCAGTTGCCCACCCTTCCTCTTCATCTTCTCCCCACATCTCCTCATTTTGGCCAATCCACCAAGGCCGAGGCCGACCCCTTCTTCCTCGCCCGACTGACCCTTTCTTCCTCACCGAGGCTAACCTATCCCTCTCCACCGCGGTCAAACTTCCGCCACCACCTTAGGCCTCCCACCTCTCCATCTTTTCGTTCCTTTCACAACCAAAGCCATCCACTTCGGAGAAAACACAACCAAAACCACCCCCCTCAACAACCTTCACACTTCAGTCACCACACCCAAGTTCGCTACCAAACTTTGGCTTGCCCACATTCACCCAACGACCGAACACCAACCATCATCGCCACCATTCTCACAAACACTGCCATTCTATAAAAAAAAAGTGCGACAACCAACGCGCACCTCGCACCCCCTACCCATCTCGTACCCTTTTACACTTAGAACTTTTTTTTGCAATTTTAATCATGCTCCATGTCGTGACGATCACTGACATTAACGTCCTTGGTAGGTGGTGTGTGAGGCAACTCGAACCACCTACTCTTACTCATTGTTTGACGCCCGTCGCCAGCGCCCGGGTGGCGTCTTCACGACTTTCGTCGCTCGTTGCCCGGGCGCTGTCTCCGCAACACTCGTCGCCGCGCGTCGACACTTTGACGCCCGCGCCCCTGCGCCCTATATCGTGCTTTTGTGTAAACGCCCAACAGTTATTAGGTCTCAGTAGGTAGTACATGGGGTGGCTCGAGCCACCTACTCTTCACTTTCATCATGCATGCAATGATGACATCAATGACTTCCTGGCCGAACAACATCAAAACTCATGTTAAGTGTTTATGGGTGCAATGCCCACTCAGGTTGCCCCTCCACGCACACCACACGCAGGGGGCTTATGTTCTCAACCTATTCTGGTCGCCCCCAAAAGGCCCACTGGGGTCCTATTTTGCACGACACATCCGCACAAGCAATAATTAATATTCAACGCTTCCAACCGATCAAACACATGCACGATCAAGTCACGTGCACTTTTCACTTTTTCTACGTGACTTCGTCACTAAGAAACTCATTCTTGCGTGACGCCTCATCACGCTTTGACCGTTGCACTTCGCACATCACCCATCGGTGCATTATGGCACTTGCCTAAGGAAGTTGGCCTCGGCCTTCCCCTTGGGGTCGGCCTCGGCCTTCCCCATGGGGTCGGCCTCGGCCTCCCCTTGGGGGTCGGCCTTGGCCTTCCCCCAAAGGTTGGCCTTTGGCCTCTATACTTAACACCTTCACTTCTCTTCAAGGGACCATACATCATCCCAGACCCCCGTCGTCCGGACATCATTCTGCTACCCCGTCGCCTAAACGTCACTCTGCGACCCCGTCGCCCGGACATCATCTCCACGACCCCCATCACCCGTCGTCCCGACGTCGCCAGTGCCTGCCCGTCATCTCTGCGACCCCCGTCGTCAGAGCCTGCGCGCCAACTCTGTGACCCCCTTCGCCCGCGTGCTAACTCCGCAATGCTCGTCATTCATTGCCAAGGCACCGTCTTTGCGACCCCCGTCGCTGGCATCTGAACGCCGCACTCAAACACTTCGCCGCACCCATGCGCCGTGCCGCTGATACAGCCGTGCCTCGAGGCTCTCTGTCACAATGTCGTGCCCCCAGGCACCATACACACTTCACCGCGCCTGTGCGCCATCTCCATGACATGTGCCCCGGCACCAACTATTGTCCCACGACGGTTGTCGCCTCTCCCATGCGCCACAATCATGTTACATGCCCTCGGGTACCACTCTCATTCACCACACCATGCGCCCCCGCCATGGACGTGGAACATGCTTCGACCCACTCTCCGAAGTGTGCAACATCCCGTGGTGATAGGCGACTCCTCCGGCGGGACATTATCTCTGCCAGGGAGCTCTTCAACTCCTTTTCCACCAGGTAGAGCGCTCCTCCCGAATGCTACCTCGGCCCGTCAGGTAGGCGGCTCCTCCGGGATGCTACCTTGACGCGCTCCAAGTGCTCCGGCACAAGGACTCACCCGCGGGGATTGGTGGCTCCTCCAGGACACTATCTCTGCTAGGGAGCTTTTCAACTCCCTTTCTGCCAGGTAGACGGCTCCTCCAGGATGCTACCTCGGCCTGTTAGGTAGACGGCTCCTCTGGGATGCTACCTTGATGCGCTCCAAGTGCTCCGGCACAAGGACTCACCCGCGGGGATAAGCGACTCCATCGGGACATTATCTCCGTCAGGAAGCTTTTCAACTCCCCTTCCACCAGGTAGACGGCTCCTCCGAGATGCTACCTTGACGCTCTCCTAGTGCTCCGGCACAAGGACTCACCCGCTGGGATAGGTGACTCCTCCGGGACACAATCTCCACCAGGGAGCTCTCCAACTCCCCTTCCGCCAGGTAAACGGCTTCTCTAAGATGCTACATCAGCCTGTCGGGTAGACGGCTCCTTCAGGATGCTACCTTGACCTTCTCTGAGTGCTCCGGCACAAGGACTCACCCGTGGGGATAGGTGACTCCTCTGGGACACTATCTCTGTCAGGGAGCTCTAAGTGCTCCGACACGAAGACTCCCCTTTCGCCAGGTAGACAGCTCATCCGGGATGCTACCTCGGCCTGCGAAATAGGCGACTCCTCTGGGACACTATCTCCACTAGGGTGTCTGCGTGACTGGCTTACGTGCTCCAGCACTGGGAGCTTCATCAGCATCCCTAGGGACTATGACCCCTGGGTCACTCCGAGACAGGAGCAGGTTTTCACAGGGCATCGCGCCTAGTCCGCCTGGCAGTTGGCCGTCGGGTCTTCCCCACCGCTGCCAGGCCTGTGGGACTTTGCAAGGGCTTGGATTGGTGGCTAGATCAAAGGGGTTCTTTGGCTGCACCGACGCTGTGGGAGCCAGTCTTTCTAGACAGACAGAGCGACGCTGTGAGGAGTAAGCCGGGTGAATATGCGATCCGACAATCCGTGGAGCACCGACACCCGTGGACCCCTAAGTGACGTGTCACTCCCGAAGAGCGCCACGTGTCGGTTAATGACATCATCATCTCAATCTCTATAAATAGAGGTCTTGAGAATTCATTTGGGACGGAATTCACACATTTTTACTTTCTCACTCTAGAATTCTAGAGAGAAACATACAAGACCCTGACTCTGGATCTAAGCATCGGACTGTGACTATAGTCGTGTATTCACCATGCGCCGTCGCCCTCACAGCACTGCCACCCTCAGGCTCTGTCTGGGAAGCCCTTGGTCTCTGCTCTTGCTCCACCCTTGTTGTGTCCCACATCAGCGTACTTAGTATCTGACTCGGACTGCATTCCTTGTGGCACCTCCACGTCGACTGCGAACCCACTTTTCTTGGCATCACATACTCACTTTAGCATTCTCTTCTCTTAAATCTTCTCTCTCTTCTGTATCTCAATCTTCTTCTCTTCTTTTCTTGAACCTAAAGTCATCAACCGCAGTTCCTTGGAAGATCTCAATCTGTGTTGCATTTAAAATTTGCTCTTGCTCCGCAACTACTACTCTTACATGATTTATTGTAAATTGGCACTTGCTACCGGTGCCAATTCAGAAAGGAAGTCAATGAAGACGGGTGAACGCCACTTTTCCCATAGTGAATTAATTAACAAATATAGATCCTAGAGGAGCTTATTCTATTTCTATTTGAAGCTGAAGCAACGCAAAAAAATAGTGAGGTGATATTCTGGGTTATACTTTATCATTAAATGTCTCTTGAATATCATTATATAGTTATTTTAGCAACAAAAATTAATCTCAACTAACTGAAGTGAAGTACGTATATCAAATTCAAAAAAAAAAACGAAGAGAAATATTAATTCAAAAAATATGACAGAGAGAAAATTATGTTGATTAGATTGTTGTAATTCAAGTGCAATTTGCGAAAATGCAAAGAGGTTTGTGGTTAACCCACAGAGGAGAGAATAAAGATATACTAATAGCGAGCATATGCCACTTACATTTAAATACTTTGAGAAAGACAACCGCATGAGAATGAAGAGGCTCAATGAAGCGGGATGATGTAGATAAGATCTGAAGAAGATTCAAGAAAAGAAAATAATAAAGTGCAGAACCAACTCTCCTATTTACTTTAGTATTTTCTTTTTCAAAACCAATTGGATGAGCCTCTTCATTATCATGCTAATGGCTCTCAAGGTGTTTAAACAACAGTGGTTTGCGAAATCATTGCTAGAACTGATTAAAAATTCGAGACGGTGCTGTACCGGTATTGTTGGCGGCATAAATATTTTTTATGACAGTTGATAAAAGCATAGACACGTGACACGCTGGAGACAGTAGAAAAGCACATCTGCTGCAGTTACTAATGGATTGCCATTTACTAATAACGGTGTGATAAAACTAGCAAATTGGTGCAAATATGCGGGAAGCGAAAATTTAAATAGATTGTGTAAAGAGAAAAACCGTTAACATGTGCAAGATAATCAGCAGTAGTGGCTAATATGGGGACGAGGCCAAAAAATTGGTAGCAGCAGTTGATAAACGGTTCTTGAAACAGACAACTGTCAACATTACTGAAAAAATTATGGAAAGAGGTCAAAAAAGTGGTTGCATGTAAAGTACAGATGTCATGAAGTCTGAAAAGTTATTCTCAATAAAGATAGAGATTAACAGTTACAAAAGGGAGACGGTTATGAATGAACAAATATAAAATGACAGAAGGACAACAGAGAAAAGAGTCGTCAAATTTACAAACAAAATTAGACTTAGGAGAACCGAGTCTGTAATGTATTGCTCTCTTTCTCTCATCTTCGTCAAGTTTCCCAGATGATCGGTTGCCGTACTTGTATTCGTTGCATTGTAAGGATAATCTTCATTGATTTAGGGGGCGCATTATTTGTAGATTTGTTCAATTTCATGACTTTAGTAAGTTTTTTATTTTTAGTAAAGTGCTCAAGCCCTAGAGGTAAAAAAGATCCCAAACTGTTTATCGGTGACGTCTCAGGCACGCGATCGATAGTAAGTTTTTCCGACAACGCAAACAGGTATAATACCATTTCATAAAAAAAAATAAAATTGATACGCACTCTGGTACAATATTTCTAATTATAATTATTTATATTAAAAGAGTAGAAAAGCTTTGAATAAGAACTTATAATGGAGAGTGTGAGAAGGGGATCCAGTTATATAATGAAACGTTCCCTCGTTATTCTCGAAAACTAGTAGGGATGATTGATGATGTGAAAGAATGAGAAAAATAATATACAAAAAAAAAACTTAAAAAACAAGCTAGATGTTACCATAAAGTAGAAGAGCTGCCAAAGGCAATAATTATGTTGCTTGGAAATGGCCCCTCTCTCGTACATTTGTTCGGCTTGAAAAAACTTTGAAGATTAAACGAACACGAGTTTGAGTATGACTTGAAACCAAACAAACGAGCTTGAACATACATATGTTCGGCTTGAACTCGATTCATATACAATCCTATCTCTCACAAACACACATCACCCAGATCGTTGACTACCTGCATTACATCACCAATATTTGAACAATAGAAAAGCATTTGAACTCGAGAGATGAGTACCCCCTCGAGATGCATTTGAGTGAAGAAGAAAGGGAAACTTGGCGGCCTGCCAGTATGTCAATCTTTGAAAACATACGCTTGGGCTACCGTCCAACTGCTTTCGGTGTCGAAAACTTTGTCTGGCTTTGAAAGTTATGGAGATCAATCTTTTAGATCTCTTCCAACTCCAACCCCCCCCCCCCCCAAAACACACACACGCACACAGCGGCGACACCTTCTACCCGTTCCCACTAATATTGATTACATTTGACTTGCACGCCATGTTAAGGTTTCGAGTCATGCATTCTATGTTTCAGGACATATCTTCTTCAGAAAATGTTGAGCGCGTGCCCCCTCACGTGCTCGTCACTAAACCCCTTTTGATGCACCCTAAGCGATTCATCCCTCTTGTTTTATGTTATGTCCCTCCTTTTTCTCCTTCAAACTTTCAACCAATTTGGATGATATTTTCACCCTGATTTTGAGGGGGTGTTGAAATTGATTTGGAGGTGCTGGTTAAAGCTGAGCTGGGTTCCATTTGGGGTTACATTCATGACATTCTCTCCCGCTTTAAAGCTCCCTTCCCCCTCCCCAGCAAAAGAGGGAAACCTCTGCTTAACAACTGCCCAGTCTTCCCAGGTGGATTCATCTTCAGCAGATTAGGCTAGGCTGTTTTCTCTTAATTAACCTCCTTGAACAAATATGTGGAACAGAAAATATGAGATTGTTTTCTATTTCTTCTAGCTTTGGCTAGTTCCATGACTGTGGAGAAGTTAAATCTGGTATTATTGTTATGATGCAGAAGACCGTGCCAATTTCTGCTTTGTTGCTGCGTAAGCACCACAAAAAACTTTGGAGCGTTTATTTTGGAGGTTTGAATTTCAGCCATTTTGATTTTTCAAAGTCGAGAAAAATCTCTAGCAATGTCGAACTCCATCTTTTTGGACCAAACTTACCTGTCAGGCCGATCCACTCCGCCCAGCTAGATCGGCCTAGCAGGCCAGTCCAACAGACACACCAAAGAGCCTTGAAGAAATGGCCAATGTTACTTCAGGCCCCGCTCCACCAGCTGCATGAGATGACTCCAACTGGGCCTCTTTTATTCTGCCTAACTGGGCATAGTGCCTTTTATTCGGGCCAACTTAACAGGCTGAAACCTGGCCATCAATTCGGCCTAATTTGCAATTAAAATTTTCCGCAAGTGGGCCTATTTTGTCAAGTGCTGATTCTCATGCCTTCATGCAAGATTCGGGCCGAATTCAACCGGCCTATTATATGTGTTGAGTGAAATGTGGGCTGTGTGCTTCAGTCGAGTGGAATGGGCTCTAATTCTATGGAATAGTGGGTTAAATGTGTATATATATATATATATAGATAATTTAGTTTTGTTACCAGAAATAATTCCGTTTTGTTAGGAGACTCATCAAAGTACTGAACTATGACCCGCCATCATATTATATTACCAAATAAACGTATTCCTAAGCTTAATGCGCGAAAACAATGAGATTAGGGATCGCTTTCATCAATCCGGCCTTGCTGGAAGGGAACCATAACATCAGATGCACTATCTGGGCCCTAATCTGACTTCAGGAGAAAGAAAGAATACAGATCGGATGTGATTCAGTTTGGTTAAGAGACTCATTAAAGTAGTTTTTTTATACTTTTGATTGCTAATTGTCTATTAACTCGGAGATCAAGCGCGAGTATGAGATGTCAAGATTGGTACTAAAAGTGTCTTGCCCCTTTTATTAGAATTTGCCGTGACATTTTTGTGGCTAGAATGTATTAGCTGCATTTTTCAGTTATTGTGCTATCCAAGGTAAGGATCCTAAACTCTATCAGTCTGTACTATATATATATATATATAAATGAACCGAACACAAGAGTTGATGCAATACACATCTTTCTGTGGCAAGTGGCATATCACGATGGAGAGTTTATAGTGGGTAAAAGCTGGAGAGGTAAAGAAAAGGAAAGTAACTGTGCAATCCTTCATGCACGTCTCATAAAGTGCCAACCAACTATTCGCATCGCATTTTTGGACATCAACCAATAATTTATCAGTGTTCTTCTTTTGGAGTACATCATTGTAATATGTTTTTAGTGAAACTTCTACCGACTACAATGGTACAAAAGGATTGCGGATGTGCAACAAGTAGTGTTGATGATATGGCTCGGTTAAAAGACCCCGGATACTGCAGTGCCTTCCAATTTGGTGATACCTTGAATGTGTAGCATTTTTTGCTCGTTGATCTTTCATTCTAAAGATAAAGAGTTAATTACGTAGTTGATCACTGTATTATTAGACAAATTTAACTTTGGTTACTGGACGTCAATTTATATCATAATGACCACTAAATTCTCAAGCTCTTAAATTCATTTCAATGAGGTTATTCCATTAGTTATCGTCAATTCAAGTCCGTTAATTGAGGAGTAAAATTGTCCAATCCCTATTCCTCTTCTTCTTTCTTCTTCTCCCCGGATGCCCCTTCTTCTTTCTCTTCTCCCAAGTCCAATACCACCATGTCGCCACCACCAACCACCACCATGGCTCCAACACCAACTACAAAGCACACACTGTCACACACACAACACCCCCTGTCACACGCACACATCCCCTAGTGAGGCTTAATGAACTGAGAAGTGGATTTTGCGGGTTCCAAATTTCTTCTAGTTAAGCTTGAAAATTGAATCTAAAAAAAAAGGGCCTAAAAGCTCCAAAATGGTTTATATCGAAAACAACCCTACATTGAGAATTGGTTCATAAAACTGAAAGGGGGAAAAAAAAAAACTAAACTGTTTGCCAAATATCGATATTTTTGTTCGAGCTTTTAAAACCGAAGAAAAACTCCACAAAAAAATAAAAAAAAAAGAGGTTTCCAAACGCTACCTAACCTTAGAAGGGATAACACCCTGTATGTTTGGAACTTAGTTTTTTGAGCAATAGTATTCGCTAGTACACTTTCTCCATATATATCATAAAGAAATATCCCAAGTATGGGGTGGGGCCCCAGAAATTGGTATCCAGAATATCAGGCACCGGGACTCAAAAATTGGTAATTACTTCTTTCAAACAAATTAGGGCACAAAGTACACCTTGAGATTCCTCGGAAGGCGCTGAGTTTACCCCAACACATCTGAGGATTGTTGCTGTATATGTGCTTGGGTCCAGTAATCTTGGAACGAGTTATTTCGTAAAAAAGGGACCAAAATCCATTAGCCGACATCAAACAGGGTCACAGTTATTAGTTTTTCTAGTCTAGAAGAGGAGAAGAAATGTCAAGTGAAGCTATCGCATGTCAACAGGCAATTATACAAGATGTCCACACAAAAGTACAAGACTGCCCATAAACCACATAGCTAATGATATAGCAATTAAGTTATGGGAAAGAAGCCAAGTAAAGGAATGCAACAAAGCTAAGGCACTGACAGATTTCTCACAGGAACAACGGGAATAGGTTCAGGGACAAGCTCACAGGAATAGGGATTTTGGCGATGGAATTTATAAAGCACCGAACAGAGATTAATTGGTTGAAAATCTAGGGCTGTACCTGGATTTTTTGTTTTTAGGATGAATGTAACAAAAGTACAATTTATAATTTTAAAGGAGGTAACCCGAGTTAAGAATGACACAGCACAGCTGCTATGACATCTCTACCCAGTAAATCTCAACTTCGATGATAAACTACCGTAAGAATACCATCTGCGACCAAAGCCTTAAGGCCGCCAATTTAAAAGACCACTTTCTGAACTTCGGAAGCTGTGAATGTAACTGAGCGATCTGCGGTGACACTGAAGCAAAGTAATGATCAAGCAGATCGTTGCACCGAAAATCAGCATTTGCCTTGAAAACAGATTAGAAGTGGTGGACAAGAATAGAACGAACATTCTCTTCTTTATCGCACCACACACACTGAGCATTCTTAAGAGAGATGACGTAATTCCTTTTCCGACTAATTAGCATGAATGTATGGAAAAACTTTGTATCCCCTAGTCCCAGCCGAGGCGTATGAGCTCGCTGTGCCCAAAACATCTCTTAGCATTCTAGTAAGCGATCCAAGGAGCAGCTTAACTAAAAATCAATTCTAATAAGATTAGGTCGATTAGGTAACAAGCTCTACCCTGGATCAACTACTCTTAAATCTATCGAATTCTTTGTAAAACACCTATGTCTCTCCTAAGGCAGGACAAGGTCCTCAAAAATCTGAAAGCGAGTCACCACTTAAAAAAGGCGAGACCCCTCCAACTGATTGCTGCAGGCCATCGCTAAAAAATGCCGACACAGAGTAAATTTGAGCCACGTGTCTTCAAAATGAAACCGCCGTCGCCCAAGCGCATGAGGCCACGTAGTGTCAATTAGCAGCAGAGTATGGTCTGAACGTTGAATACCCAGATTGATGGCACAGATAAAGGCTGACATTGTAGCCAATCTGGTACATAACTCGATCAAATTTTTCATAAAGTACTCCACCCCTCGGTTTCCCCGTGTCCACGTGAACAGCAGACCCACACAATGAACCTTTAGTAGGCCAAGACCCGCTATAAAATTGTGTAAATGACCCGAGCACCAGGTATTCGAGCCGAGAGTTTACCAAATTTCTCTGGTGGAGATAAGACCTGATTGAAATCTCTACAGCCCAATAAAGGACCAGCGGAGCGCAGTCTGTATTATTATAGAGGATGGGGTTTATAATGGATTCTTGGTTTATTTTGTTTTCTTTAGCTCTAAGTCTAATTCAGCCACGAGTAAATCACGTGTAAGGGATAAGTATGGAAACTTCTAGTCCCCTCTATCGATATTATGTATAATGAGAACATGCCTTTTAGTGTAACATTATTTTTAGTGTTACTGAAACTCAACCTGCTATAAACAAGTGTCCATAAAGTGCAATTTTTCATAATTGTCCATCCTCTTGACAAGAGTATAGACAATCATCAGAGCAAAAATGTAAAAAAGAACTAACCCACTCTCACGGTCAGTTACCAAAGACCCTCTCCCTTAACCTCGCATAACTTTTATGAGCATCTGTTTCTCGCTCTCTCCCGTCCTCCTTCTTTCTCTATTATGGATTGCAATCTGCCACTCACCGGTGTAGACTTGTACTATTCAACTTTCCAACCGTAAGCCTGCCTAAAGGTTCCAACTCTTCGACTTTTGCCTACCAGTTTATTCCCTAAATTTATCAAATCAAATGCGGAGTACAAAGTAAAAAACCCATCAATCTTCTCTTCTATAGACCCTATATGTTGCCATGCCAGGCCATTTTGGTAGCCCAAATCAGATTTTTTTTCTAAACATTATCATCAGAGCCTCATACAAAACAGATTTTCAAGAGAGAGAGAGAGAGAGGAGCAGAAGAGGGAAAAAATATATCTTGCCTATTTTTCAATTTATTTTGTAAAGTCATCGGCAATGATATGATTACATTACATAGGGGGGCAACCACCGTTATTCTTAAACTAATGAGATTTTGGCCTTTGTTGCTTACCTTAGCCCCCTTTATGTTATTCCTTTGTGGTAATGGGAAGGTGTATCTAAAATGGTAGCTGCTCCCATTAGTCTGAGATATATGTTGAGATCACATCGGCTTTTGTGGCATAAGTTGATTTTCCATGAACTCGAAGGTTGAAATTCCAACTCATCATTAGTATAACTCATCCCTTCTGGTGTAACTCATCATTAGCATATCCAATTCATGTTAATAAAATTATTCATGCCAAGGAAAGTGGGTTCGCAATCGACGTGGAGGTGCCACAATGAATGCAGTCCGAGTCAGATGTCAAGTATGTTGATGTAGGACACAACAAGAGTGGGTTAAGGGCAGAGACCAAGGGCTTCCCAGACAGAGCCTGAGAGTGGCAGTGCTGCGAGGGCGATGGTGCAGGGAGAATACACGACGACAGTAATAGTCCGACACTTAGGTCCAGAGTCAGGATCATGTATGTTTCTCTCTAAAATTCTAGAGTGAGAAAGTGAAAATGTTCAACCTGTACAAATTCTCAAGACCCCGAGGTTGAGATGATGATGTCATCAGCTGACACGTGGCGCTCCCTAGGAGTGACACGTCACTGAGGGGTCCACAGGTGTCATTGTTCCTCGGACCGCATATTCACCCTGTCTGCTCCTCACGGCATTGCTCTGTCTGTCTGGAAAGACTGGCTCCCAAAGCGTCGGTGTGGTCAGAGAACCCTCTTGATCAAGCCACCAATCCAAGCCCTTGCAGAGTCCCACAGGCCTGGCAGCGGTGGGGAAGACCCGAAGCCCAACTGCCAGACGAACTAGGTGCGATGCCCTTCGAAGACCTGCTCCCGTCTCAGAGTGACCCGAGGATCATAGTCCCTAGAGGTGCCGACGCAAGCCCCAGTGTCAGAGCACGTAGGCCAATCACACAAGCACCCTGGCGGAGATAGTGTCCCGGAGGAGTCGCCTATTTCGCGGGCCGAGGTAGCATCCCGGAGGAGCCGTCTACCTAGCAGAATGGGAGTCTTCGTGCCGGAGCACTTAGAGCTCCCTGGCGGAGATAGTGTCCCAGATGAGTCGCCTATCCCCGCAGGTGAGTCCTTGTGCTGGAACACTCGGAGCGTGTCAAGGTAGCATCCCGGAGGAGCCGTCTACCTAGCAGAAGAGGAGTTGAAAAGCGTCCTAGCAGAGATAGTGTCCTGGAGGATTCGCCTATCATCGCGGGTGAGTTCTTGTGCCAGAGCACTCGGAGCTCGTCAAGGTAGCATTTCGGAGGAGTCGTCTACCTGACTGGCTGAGGTAGCATTCCAGAGGAGCCGTCTACTTGGCGGAAGGGGAGTCTTCATGCCGGAACACTTAGAGCTTCCTGGCAGAGATAATGTCTCGGAGGAGTCGCCTATTCCTGCGGGATACTGCACACTCCCGAGTGGGTCGAAGCATGTCCCATGACCGAGGCAAGGTGTGCATGGTGTAGTGAGAGGATGGACCAACGCAAGGTGCGTGGTAGTGTGATGAAGAGCCAGGGGCGCAACTGTATCAGCGGCACTGCGCATGGGCACGACGGAGTGTGTCTGGTGCCGGGGGCACGGTAGTGTGACAGAGAGCCTGAGGGAGCGGCTATATCAGTGGCGCGGCACATGGGCACGACGGAATGTATATGGTGCTGGGGCATGACAGTGTGAAAGGGAGCCAGGGGGCGCGACTGTATTAGTGGCGCGACGGAGTGTTGGAGTGCGACGCGCGGGTGCGGGGGCGGGCGATGGGGTTCGGGGATATGGCGCCCGGGCGACGGCTGATGAGGGCCGTGGAGACAGTGTTCGGGCAACAAGCGTCGAGGGGTCGGCGCGCGAGCTACAGGGGTCACGGAGAAGGCCCCCGGGCGACGCACGACGAGCGTCGCGGAGTCGGCGCCCAGTCGCGAGCGACGGGCGTCGTGGAGTCGGCGTGCGGGTGCGAGCGATAGGGTCGCGGAGAAGAAGCCCGGGCGACGGACGACGAGCATCGTGAGATAGTGCCTGGGCGACGAGTATTGCGGAGTCGGCGCGCGGGCGACGGGGTTATGGAGACGGCGCCCGGGTGACGCACGACGAGCGTCGCGGATGATGCATGGTCCTTTAAAGAATAGTTAAGGTGCTAAGGGGGAGGCCAAGGCCAACCCTTAGAGGGAGGCCGAGGCCCACCCTCAAGGGGAGGCCAAGGCCGAGGCCGACCCCAAGGGGAAGGCCAAGGCCAACCTCCTTGGGCAAGTGCCAAGGTGCGCCGACGGGTGTCATGCGATGTGCAACAGTCGAAGCGTGATCAGGCGTCGCGCAAGAATGACTTCTTAGTGATGAAGTAACATAGAGAAAGTGAGAAGTGTACGTGACTTGAGCGTACATGTTTTGACATGTTGGAAGCGTTGAATATTGACTGTTACTTGTGCGGACGTGTCGTGCAAAATGGGACCCCCATTGGGCCTTTGATGTAACCAAGATAGGTTGAGAACAATTATCAAGATCGATATATAATGAAAAGTTTGTGTCAAAATTTAAAGTTTATACAGAAAAAAAAGTAATAACATTTTTTTATGCGTATACTGTATTCTGCAAGAATATGACTGAAGCTTAAGAAAAATGATTAGAAGAAATAATTAAAAAAAATAGAGGACAACATGTTTATACGTGCAATGAAGTTTGTGCTTGTTAATTTGAAAGACATTGGGTCTGATATGTAAATTTCCCATTGGGTCTGATATGTAAATTTCCCATTGGGTCTGATATGTAAATTTAAATAGATTCTTTTTATTTCCATTGTATGGATGGCAGGGGGGCTACATTTTTTTTTTGTTGATAAAATACCATATAAAAAAAATATTTTACGAGTTGTACGGTATCTCATCGCGTGTGCGGCAGCTTGTATATATAGGGACAGATACAGACGGCGGATGATGTGATTAGGGTTCGTTTGCATCATTATTGGCGATGGAGCAACAACCGTATGCGCCACCTTCGTACACCTTACCAGGCCCGCGCCGAGAAACCTACAATCCCTGCTATCCCCACCTCGGCAAGAGGCCTGATTACCTGCCCCCTCCTTATCCCGAGGTATTTAGATCTTAATTAGTTAAATCATTATCTGTGCGTATTCTACGTAATTGTTATGTGTCTGTTTGCTGTATGTTAATCAACCTCTCTTTGGGTGGTGGATTTGTGTTTAATTAGATGATAATAACGGCGATTGCCGCATTGAAGGACAAGGACGGTTCGAGCCTAGAAGCCATAGCCGAGTACACGGAGAATCACTTCCCCAACCTCCCACCTTCTCACTTGGCCTGCTTGAATCACTTTATCAATCAACTCAAAGATGAAGGCGTGCTTCTCACCGCGGGCAACAACTACATGATCTCTCCTGATAGCTCTCATCTCATTCCTACTTCTTTCCCTAAGCGCAATCCTCCTCCCAAGCCGAGACCCAATCCGGTGCATCGGCCCCCGCGTCCTTCGCGCAGGCCATTTCTCGAGTGCTACAAGGTGACGCCTGTCCATAAAGGCCCTGGTCCTGCTCCCAAGCACCAAATTTTCTATCGCGAGTGGAGTGATAAGCCAGGGTTATTGGAAGACGGGCCTTGGCGATATTGTGATGGCCCATCCATCACTTTTTTCCTGCCTGTTTCAAGTGAAACTATCGAGCGGGTGCTGAAGGAGACTGAAAGTATCGAGCGGGTGCCGAAGGAGACTGAACCTGTACTGGGCCGGCGTCAGCGGTCCAGTGACTCGAGCCCTGAACGCCGTAACACTAGACCAAGAAGCAGCCAATCAAGGTAATTCCATTGTGTCTTTTCTTATTGTGTTACCGAATGTACAGAATTTAGCACTGGAGTACTGTTAACTGTTAACCCCCATTGAAATATCTGACACCTGAAATTTCTAGATAAAGGTACAGCATAGTTTATTAACTCGTATATCTAATTTATTGAAGAAACTCCAAACGTGACATTAGTGATTCTGGTTAGACCGGAAGTGTTTAATGCAACAAAAAGATAAATAAGATTCACACATTGGAGTCCTTTGACGTCAATTATCTACTATACTTCTTAAACCTAGGCCCGAGCAACCTCTAGGTGCCAACATGTTGTACTTTGGGAATCAGTGATAACAGATCATTATGTTTACTCAATGACCAGTTTCCAAATGATATACCAATACCAGCTGGATTTATCTCATGACACCCCAAACCTTTATGTGTACATAATCCCTTGGGTACTGGAAAAAAACCAAATGGAATAAAGAAGAGAATGAGAATCTAGGCATAATGTAACACAAACAGTACAATAGCACGTAAGTATATATTTTACTCTTTTGATCTTGCTAGACGATAACATCAATGTAAAATAGACCATATTTCAAATGAAAGAATACCACTGCTATTTGTTTACAAATAAATGAACCTGAAAATACCGCTTATCTGACAAAGACGCTAAGTCTCTTAGAGTCTAGGGAGCACGGAGTCCGTGTGCGGCTTGGTTATGGCAAGTATATGTTGTGTACAATGCTAGAAAAGTCCCATTTTATCTAGCTGTCAGTCCGTTGACGGCGAAGATCAATCTTTATTGGGGGAAAAAACTCGCCAAACTGCCCCTCGTAGAGCAGTTGGTGTAAATTACGCAACTACCCCCCTCTTCAACAAAAAAGGAAAGAAATTTTCTTATCAACTGCCCCTCTTTGGGGTGGTTGGTACAATTAAAGTGTCCCACCCTCGCTTATTTGTCCTAAAAGTCGACAACCCAACCCCAACCCACCCCCCCGGGTCCACACGGCCGCGGTCATTGGTTGTAGATCAAATTGGTAAAGGCAATTGTAGAGTGTGACCGGTTGTAATTCTTGATTGAAAATAAGGGCGGGTCTAATTATTTGGGCTATATCTGTTGCAGAATCATGTTCGTCTTCAATAACAGTGCTGAGGGGAGATTGCAAAACCAGTTGATGCATGCAAGGTTATGGGTTTGGTTGTGGCTGGGTGGTTTGTTGGCGGAGTTGTCGGGTTTTGTCTGTGGTATGGATGTGGTGGCCACAGGTGGTGGCGTGACTGCTGTAGGTTGTGGTTGTTTTGTAGGTTGTGGTTTTTTTGTAGGTTGTGGAAGAGGAGGGGTGGGGTGTGGTTGGTAACTGCTGAGGGTGGTGAGATTAATTGGGGAGGCTGCTAGAGTCAATGCTTGCGGGTGGTTAGGGACTCTGGTGGTGGCCGATGATTAGGGCTATAGTGGTCTGGGCTGATGGTTGGTTTTGAGGTGGTTGACAATGGTGTTCTATGGTTTTTATGGTGATGGCTATTTTGCGTGTGGTTTAGAGAAGAAAAAATTAATCTCGGCCGTCAGAGTGTTTACGTGGACGACCAGAGATCAACTAGATAAAATGTAAATTATCTAGCGTTAGGTCTGCTTCTGCCTCATATTCGTATATGTGTGTGTAGATACCCATATGTGTAACAAAAACATTGGTCTAGCCAATCTTTTTTATTGTAATAGTGCCTTATGGCTTGAGGAGGCATCAGCCCTAAAAAATGTGTCGGATTTTGTATTTTCTAAGAACTTTTCGTGCTATTTTGGATAATAAGTTTATAAGTGCGTATCAATATGAAAGACTTGAAATTTGGAAGGTCATGTGGTTGCAAAGCGATAAAAACCCACATCGACTACTTTGATAAGAAATCCATCTCTTTCTTCTTCTTCTACTAAACAGAGCTCATACAGGTGTGCCCTTCTTCTTCTTCTTCCACATTTGTTCTCCCCCTTCAGAAATAAGTCAGGCTGGGCGCTGGTGCTAAATCTAGACGCTCACCTCCCTTCCAATTGCCAGTTGCCCGTCGCCGTTGAAACTATTGTCTTCTCCTCCTCCTTTTTTCTCTTCTTCTTCCGCGCCCCGCTTTTGTCAAACCATTGGCCACGAATCGTGTATTGACCTTAAGAAATTCTTCCCGAATTCGACTTTGAGCCCTCAAGCACCCGATCCATGTCTCTGCCATGTCAGCGGCGCACCTGAAAGTCAGTAAAGTAAGTGAAAACTGAATATTATGGACCCGCATCCTGGTGCACGCCCGGCCGCACCTGCACCCATTTCGCATCGGGTGCTGGTGCGTCAGCCAAAATGCCGCACCCCATGCTTCATAGCTTAGTGTAGTACTCTCATAAGCACTATTGCAACTCACTCAATGTTCAAGATGTTAATGACACTACCAGTTGTCGTGTATCGGAGTAAGTAATGGAATAGAGGTCTAGAATACGTATAACTTTGGTGCATAATCTCATTAAAGGTACTTCCACACTATTACCTAATAATTAGGCCACCAAGAAGTCTAGTACTACTTGGTTTAAGAAGTTAATACATCTTGCATTACCAATTCCAGAGAACCTGTAACTTGGGTGTCCTGACCCAATTCACATCTGGTTTAACAGATCGGATCTTTTATTAGAAAGCGTTGTAGTGTTAAAGAAAACAGCCAACGCGAGCCTTACTATGGTCATGTTAAATTTTTTAGTCATCGCCCTGTGGCACTAATATGTCCAGTTAGAAAGTGGTCGGCCAGTGGTATATAGTTTGGAGCCTCATTTAATACTCCCTCCGTAGGAAAATTATTACTTGGGCTGTCCAGAGCTATTGCTCACTTCTTAATTTAGGCTATAGTACCTTACAGTTTACCCTTTCTCCTTTGTCTCTTTTTGATAATATCCATGCCCCCCCCTTCCCCCTTCCCCCCCCCCCCTGCTCTCTCTCCCGCCCTCCCTCCTTCCCTTCCTTCAGCGCCACCACTGCCCATACCACTTCCTTTCCCAATACGACCAACACTACTGTTACGCGCTGGCCACCACCTTCCCCTCTCCCCCCCTGCCTATCACCACCCCTGAGGCCACAAACACGGGCACCTCTTGTGCTTCTCCATTCAATGTTTTGACTGATATACACTTGGGACCAAAATAGACGACAAGACACTCAAAATGGAATGGAGGGGGTAGCCCTGGCATCTTACGATCGGAAACGGAGGAGGTCCATTCAGTGTTTTGACTTGTGCTTCTCCATTCAATGTTTTGACATGTTATACACTTTGGACTGACGAAAATAGACAACAAGACACTCAAAACGGAATGGAGGGGGTACCCTGGCATCTTGCGATCTGAAACGGAGGAAGTCCATATTGTGAGCAGCAATACACATAAATGCAATCAACTTTTGAAATGGTCTTCCAGCAAAGTTTACTAGTTCAATTTCACAGGACTCCAAAAATCTTAGAAGAAATCTACTGGTTATCTGTTTAGCTTAACAATAAATGCAGTCAACTGGCATGTACTACCGACTATTCAGTCAGCCAGTTGGTAATTCTTTGTTAGTTGTGGGGGTATGGTTGTTCCGTAAAACTTAGCATGTTTCAGTTATTTGATGAGTGTAGCATAAAGGTCATGTGCATAATGTAAAATAACTTGTAGGTTGTAAACTAACTTAGCAAGTTTTTCCGCAGCACTTAAACGTGTTTCAGTTGATGGATGAGTATAGTCACCTATTTACAAGTGTAATGTGTGTAATGTAAAACCTACTATTCGAGTTTCTTGAGGGGTTGGGATGGTCACTATATGTAGGACTCATAACTATGTAAGAAACACAAAATAGGACGAAACAAAGGCTTGAGTGACTTTCAATTGAGGAAATGTTCAACTGACACCTACACTTCAAGTTTGTAAGTGTAAACATGTTTTCTGCTTTTAATACACTTCAAGTTTGTAACTGCAACTTCTGTTTTGTTACAAAAATTGTGGCAGCAGCAGTTCTGATGTGGGAGAAGCCTTAGCAAAGGTGCTGTAGTTCCTCTAGGGGACTGGTGATGCTCTGAACATTTTGCTTTTTGTCGACATGGGACTGGGGCTGATGATACTTTTGAATGTCTTTTGTTTAAAGTTGACATGGGATTGCGCAGATGATATTTTGGTGTGTACAGTTGGACTTGATCCTGCTCACAGTCGCACTCTTTTGTTGCCGTCTTTTTGGAACTGTTGATGATCATGTATCCTTTTGTTTACCCAGAGAATTGCATATCAAAAGCTCGGAGTTGATGGTCATGTATTAATATCATGCTTTTCACCTCCTTGATTACCGTAATTTGGATTAAATCTGTCGGAAATAAGCTCGGTACATTGTTGTTGAGGTGAAAAGCATAATGGCACTTGGACAACCTTGTCATGGTAGTTAGAAACTTAATCCATATATACCGATCGGATGACGAAAATTCAGAGCATAGAACTAGGTTTTGCAGCACTAACTGCTAATACTTTTGCGGCTCATCCTTACTGTGGTTGGAATTACAGGCCGCTGCTGTAGGCGACATCCTAATCTGTGGTTTGACATCCTAAAGAACTTGAGGAATAGATCTAATGCCATCTCTCTTGACTGGAAAGGCACCACCCCTCTTTCGGGGATCTCATTCTTGATTACACTCGTGTCCTTCCACAAATTTTAAATTTCTTTTGGGTGGGGAAAGGGCAATATTCATATCGCAGTGGGGGTTGCCTTGGGCCGAGACTGCCTTAGGAATGATAGTTAAGACCCTTTGCATATCCCCACCTTGACACTTATAAGTTATTAGCCACCAGCAATACCAAGCCATGCTCTTCAATATCTATCATCATTTTTGTAATTCTTCCGAGATATGGGTATGATATGATGCCATGATTAAAGTTTCACTGTAGATATTCGATTCGCTGCAATAATCAAAGTCAAAATTGCTGTAATCAGTCTTGGAGACTATTTTTTGCAAATGACTTGTTAGGTCGAATTAAAAGTGATTTTTTATGTTCAGTTGTGTGGAAGCATGATATGCATTGTTGGAAGCACAACTAATAAAGTAATAAGTTATGATTTGGCAAGTGTTACCCAAAAAATAAAGGTTATGATTTGGCAAGGTCCGAGGACCAACCCTATTTAACCACTATTTCATGCCACTTCAAGCCCATCCATGTTCCCCAAATTCAGCAGCGGGTGTGGTCGTCCCTAAAACTCTCTCCCTGCAATCTTCTTTCTGTCTCTAAAACAACTACGGCATGGAGGGGGTGTTCTCACCTCCCTCCCTCCCTCCTTTCTTTGTGCAACTTTCTGTTCTATCCTCTCTCCAATTCATCACCATGGTGTTGTCTGCCATCCACTGCCCCGTACTCATATTCTTCTCTACGGCGCCACACCACAACCACTTCCACCGCTTTCCATTGCCATCATCGTCTTTTGGCCTCTGAAGCTGGCGCCAATTGACTAGCTCCTTCAATGGGTGGAAAGTAACTGCTTTGGGTGTATTCAGGGGTATAGTCGCAAGTTTGATTGAGATGCTCGATTGATTGGTGATTTGGTTTTTTCTTTAGGTTAGTTTTGAACCGTTTGTTAGTTTAGTTTCAGTCCTTTTCTTCAGTTCTGTGTTTTGTGGCTTCTCGCTAGCTGCTGGGTTGGGGGGAGGGGGTGTAAAGGGCGCGAGGGCTCTGGGTGGTGCTGCAGACTAGGTAACACCAGTCCGAACAAGTAGGGTCACTATTAAGCCTAGATCCATAGGCACATGATTACATACCTCAGCTTGGGAGTCAAACAAGCCAAGTTTACTAACTTGGCTAATCTATCTAGCAATTCATTCGTACTGAGAGCAATTCAAGACACAGATAATGTATAGCTCCAAATTCATTGTCATGGAGCATTTCGATAGACTTTGTATAGCCCCGAGTTTACAAACACATAAAGATAATACAAACCCCAGGCTAATTCTCAAACCTGATGGACAATGTAGCCATTTCTCTTATCTTCCGTACAACAAAGGCATCAGAAGCCACTCAAACTGTAAAAATTAGTAATGGAGCGTAAGATTCAAGTGGAACTCAACAAGCTAATCAAACATGAATCTAACAAAAAATATGGGCAACAAACAATCTCTTGAGACTGCTTCTGAAAGTTCTGCAGTTTAGTTCTGCTTCTCTTGAGAAAAGAAAGAGATGCTTACTCATAAGAGCTGTTGATAAAGGTGTTCATGAGCTCCAGAATTCTTTCGCAGAAACCCGCAATTTGACCGGTCCTGGACAATGTGAAGGTCCTTTACATACGTAAAAACCCATTTGAAGGAAGTAATAGGCCTTGCTTCTTTTTTTTGGTAATAAATAGGCCTTGCTTCTGTTTGGGGAGGGGGAGGAAGGGACATAAGCACGAGGCAGTGGGGGTTTAAGCATGAGGCAGTGGGGGTTACCTACTCCTTTTGAACATTCAAAGTTCTCCAACCAAGAGAAATTATGATCCCTCACTTATTTTGTAGTGTGAACGTCAATAATTGTTGCCTACTGACCAAAAAGTCGTTTTTCAAATTAATTTTTTTGTATTTTTTGTGGGACTGATTGGGAAAAAAATTGGGGATAGAGAAATCTGAGATTGTTACTGGAGTTTAAGAAGAGAAAACATGGGATGAGAACTGAACATTTTAATATTTTTTGCTATATACGTCGGTGTACACCGCAAGGATATTGGGCATGATTTTTGGGTTTTGTTAATTTTCTAAAACTTAGATTTAGTAGTTTACCTTCAAATAAAAAATACTTGTTACGATTATCGAGCCATGTGCTGTCGGGTGAGGGGGAGAGACAAGAAGAAAAATGTGTCTCTGACCACATAACCCATTTACCTGCGGGTCTACCTAGACCACCTAGTTAGGGTATGGGTACGGGTACAAGAAAGGCTGTCCGATAAAAGCCGAATAATATTTATCCCAATCCCTTTTATTTATATCCTTCTGGGTATCACCTATACTAAACGATTATGAAGAGGAGAAAGAAGAGAGAGAGAGAGAGATGTAAAAAATATGTTTTTAGTGTTAGAATATGTATTAAGAGTAGTATTGAAAATTTTAAGTATAATTACAGCAAGATTCTTGAGATTAGGGTGAAATTACATGCGTGTTCATTAGTTTGGACAAACTACACTTATGTCCGTTCACCAAACAAAATACGGAAATACATAACAGATTTGATGAAAAGACTCGGTTGTCCCTAAATAAAACTAAAATTTTGGATTTGCCCATGGTCTTCCTTTTCAACCTTACAACCCCCACCCCTCTCCCAAATCGCACCACTGCAGCCCCGCCGTCGCCTCAACCACTCATGGCACCTCCTTCCACCATGAATCCAATATCCTCCAAGAATCTCCTCACCGTACGCTGCCATAGATTCCTCACGCTGACCCCATGTAAGCCCAACACCTTCATCGATGCCGTGAATAGGCAGTTTCCATCCGCCTCCACTTTGTCGTGGCTCAGCCGGAAAATCACCCCAAGCTCACGGCACCGATTATATATTAACGTTAAACAGTACTGCAACACCTACATTTTTTCTCCAATCCCACCAAAAGCCTGTAGCATGCTATCCCCAAAAATGCCCTCCAGACATCGTGCCCCTGGTACTAATCCACTACCTCTCGCACTTCAACATCTCCTTCACCCACTGGCTCAGGCCCAGGTTCAACCCGCTCGAGGCGTCCGACCCGTCGTTTACCACAATGGCGTCAGGGTCACTAGCGCCGGCGAGGCATTCTCCGGCATCGATGAGAGATCTGTTTGCACAGCGATAGTGGCACGGTGAGAGTGTAGGTTAGGGCAGCAGCAGCAGTAGCGGGGTGGGTGGAACCGGAGGCCAATGGGGAACATGAGAGGCAATGGAGGTGGGCAGCGGCGGGGTGGGGCTGAGCGAAGGGGCAGCGACAGCAGCAGCGACGGCGTGGGTTAGGGGGAGGCGGCGGCGGCGTGGGTTAGAGGGAGGGGGAGAATGAAAATTACAAAAATTTTTAGAAAATTTGAAAGATTTTGTAATTAAAAAGAAAAATCATATAAAATATACCATTCGTATATTGTATAAGGGTAGTATTGTGAATTTAAAAATATGTATTGATGACATAAACAAAAAGTCACACTTCTTTATTGGATTAATGACTGATGGACACAAATGACGCGTTTTTAAAATTGTTGGTCACGGTCTGTTATATTTCGAAACTAAGTGTGACTCTAATTTCACCCTAACATCAGAGATTCTACTGTAATTATTTTAAAATTTTAAATACAAAATCATCACTTCAATTAGTTAGGGTTACAATTTTTTTGCATTTTAGATATGGATATTTAATTTTAAAAATTATATCTTTGACCGTAATTTACTGTAAACTAGAGAGTTTAGAGATATTATTACCTACAAATTTCTAAGGTTTCCTTCTAATTGCTCTTAGCTTCGTACCTTTGCAAGATTGCATTTGTTGTTTTTGGAACGTTAATCATGTTACATGTATGTATGGCGTTAGAGACAATCCAAACAAAACTATTATGAGGTTTATGCATTCAAATTCAAGCTTATGATCTGCACTACAAGTTTGTAAGCGGAAAGAATTGAAATAGATCACTTTTGCAATAAAAGTACTTATGTCCTTATCTTACAAATAATTGTGATTAACGAACCTTGACTTTTGTCAAAACAATATTAGCTTCTAGGTATTTGTATCGCTTGCTTTATTCTGTTACTCGTTACTTGCAATGAAATCAATACTTACTCTCTTCATGTTTGTAGATATTGAGGCAGCAGTGATGCTAATATACCAGAAAAGTCTAAAGGTCGAATATTTTGCTCTTTATAGTAAGCTCTCATGAGTGCAGCCTTTGGTACCGTGTCTTATGTTTGTATTTTGGTTGAGACATGGGTTGGGCATTAGGAATTTATTTTTGGATGCCATGGTGATAATCTTTTTACCATTTGGTCATATCTCTGGGGACATTCCGTAAGTCCGTTCTCAAGGACAAAGGCAATTGTGGTTTTAATTGTGTAACATCGTGCGACATTTCTTCGTGTTTCTCATAGTTTAGAATATTTATTCAAACTAAAATATCCTTGCTAACATGCACCATTTGGTTAATTTACTTGATACTAACAAAATTCATTTCTTTTTTCTCTTTGAATATTACTCCTTCCGCCCCCAAAAAAGATTGGTCAAATTTTCTATGGTTAAATACACGTTAGTACCCTGAAAGTACCTCGAAGTCTCATTCGAGGGTCAAAAAGTTTATTTTTTTTACACATAAAGGTCTATAATTCAATCTCGTAATAAATAAGGACTTCCGTCCAAATTTCTAACGTTCTAGGCAAAACCGTCAGGAGTAATTTTGTCAAATCAATTTTTTTTTTCAAACTCTCGTTTAATCTCACGTATTCTTGAAAAGTATACCGTTAAATATGTGTGAGGGGAAGAAGGGGAGAGGAGGAAGGAAAAACGGAGGCGTCGATCATCGGCGATGGGTGCGCTGATCATGGTGGATGTCGATCGGTCGCCGGAGAAGGTGCCATTATAGTGGCAAATCTGGGGTGTGGCTTGAACGACCCTCTTCCTTTTTATTTTTCTGTGACGGTAAGTCGTAGGGGGCAATGGCGCGATAGCGACGCGGTGGTGTGGATCTGGTTTCTTACCGGCCGTCGTCGGTCCTCTGTGATAGATCGATGGACAGCGGGGTTCACCGGCAGTGGTTGATGCCGATCGTCGTGGTGGTGTGGCCTTTGTGGAGGTCGGCGACGGATATACGCCAGTGGTGAAGATCCAGCCGATCTGGTGGTTGCGCCAGTTGTTGATTCGTCCACGGCACCTGCCTTCTTAGTAATCTCTCTCAGAAAAGAATCTATAGTTCTACATTCTTTCTCCTGTAATTTTAGAGAACAAAGATATAATAGCTTCTTTGGGTGTTTTACTAAAAACCCAGAAATGGTACTCCCAATCATGCTATTTTTCTCATTTTTCTTCTCACGTTGATTTTTGGCACGCCAACTGTTTGTGAAAATGCCTATCTGAGAGCTCTAATGGAAATAAAGTCCTCTCTGGACCCTGAAAACAAGTACCTCGCATCATGGACCAGCGACGACGACCCTTGCACCTGCTCATTTGAGGGTGTGGCGTGCAACTTGCACAATAAGGTGGGGAGCACCTCATTGTAAGGCAAAGGACTTATCGGCGCCGGTGGTGGCCGGACTAAAGTACTTAGCTTCTTCAAGAAGTGAAAATTTGAAAAAGAGAAGAGAAAAAAATTAAACTTGATCGAACAATTTTGTTCCCGACGGTTTTGCCTAGAAAGTGAGGAATTCGGACGAAAGTCTTTACTTATTGCAAAATTGAAATTACAGACTCTTATGTGTAAAAAATAAGTTTTTGGACCCTCAAATGAGATTTTGAGGTACTTTCAGGGTACTAACGTGTATTTAACCCTATTTTCTTTTGGGACTGTCTAAATTATTTTTTTTTGATAACTCTCCAAATTAAGAAAAATTCTATAGGTATTTTTTTTTCCATATGTACCGTTTTTACACCTTTTTATTTTATTTCTCTTTTCATACTTAATCCTCTACCAATCCGTTTTATCTTTACTGACCCACTTTATTCCCCCCCCCCCCCCCCCCCATCTCCTCTTAGGGATAGAATGAAAATCTATAAAATATGACTAATATCTTAAATATGCGTGTAAGTCAAATTTGATCAGATAATTTTAATGCAAAGCGAGTAAAATGCGCCAACATACTCACTGCTATTAAGGCTTTGCCCAATTGGTTATGTGCATATAGAGATGAAAATAGAGGTCAATCAGGCAAGTCCCAGGCAGTTATATGATGCGGCATCACAATGAAGGTTTGCTGGAGACTGGTAGATTGATGGAATCAACAGTATCAATTAAGAAGAAAACGAGAGATTGCAAAAGATGGTTGAGGATTGGGTTGGCAATTGATGCCTTATGAGAACTATTTGAAGTTCGGGATTACAACTCCAAGTTCGTGATTCAATGGTGGCGATGTTGAGGGGAAAAAAAAATGAGTGAGGCAATCCGGTTGTGCATCATTGCCGGCATCTAATGTTGGAAGTGTCGTAAGAAACATGAAAGAATAACTCTCAAGAAATAAAGTAAACTTGGCTAGTTGAGGTTCAGACTAAGTCGCTCTCTTAAAACGATTTGCGTTCCCTTCGTATTACCAGTAAGGTTATCGACGTGTCACCTACAGGATACAGCAGCCCAGTTTTTACCGTTACTTCACTCGTATTTCTGCACAAATGAATGAAGCAGAAGTTTCACTCGATACCTTACAAAGATGCCCACAAGTCTAAGTGTGTAGAAGTCAGAAAAAGAGAGAAAGGGAGAGCTTGAGTTTTGTGTTAAAAAGTGTTGAAAAAAGCTCATTTTATAGGTGACGGAAGGACCTAAGGGTTAACGCAAGAATAATTGTTGAAAATTTGTTTCGATTAATTAATTCTGAAATTCATTTCAGAATAAAATACTGTAGTAAAAATATGATTTTAGTAATGAAATCTGGTGCTGGTGAGAATAAAAATATGCATATCTCCTTCGCTTATCCTCCAAACAATTTTTAGTGACGGAACGAAATCCGTTGCTAAAAGTCACTTTTACTGATGAACAAGTCATTCAGTAAAAATTTGTTGCTAAGGACCTATTTTTAGCGACGGACTTTCACCTAGAGGTTATTACCTACGTAAAAAGTCATCACTAAATCTATTTTTTCGTTTTTCTATTATTTTTTGAATTTTGAATTTTATTTTTGTATTCTACTATAAATTAAGCAAACCTTAAATTTTCAATTCATTTTCCCCGCTGCTCTTTTCTTTCTCTCCTCCCCACGCCTTGCTCCCTCTCTCTCTCTCCCCTTCTCTCACAAAGCCGACGGTCGGCCGCCTCCCATGCCACCCACCCTTGCTACTGTTGCCGCTCTGCCAGAACTATCGCTCCACACTCACCGCGCCGCTGCCTCTCCACCAGATCTACTATCTATCACGTGCTTTCTCAGGTTCACGTGCTTTCAATTTGACGGGTAAGGAATGGGAAAATTAGGTGCTTTATGTTAATGTGTTGTTTAATTTATAACACCAGAATATTTGCTAATTTGTATGTATGAACTGGCTGAGAAACTTAGGGAGATAACCAAGTCAAATCGAGTTTAATTCACGTGAATAACCTATCGAGGATGCGACACCTTTTGCAATTCTATTTTAGGTTTTCGTTTTTTATGCATATTTAATTTGATAGTGAGAAGCTGTAGTAAATGTGAAATAGGTTCTTTATGTTGTTATGCTGTATATAGCACTAGAAGATGTGCTAATTCATATGCTTGAAACTTGCTGAGAACTTAGGAAGATAACGAAGTCCAATGGAAGAGCAATTTTGGAAAGTTGTTTTTTACTATTCTCTAATTTGGTGGATGAAATGATATGTAGTTGATATAATAAAGAATGCAAAAAGGTTGTAGCTTGGATTTTCCACTTGTGAACTTGTTTTGTTTGGATTTGGTTCTTTTCCCTCTTGTAGATCTAACACTTGCTTCCTAGTTTGGTGATAGTTGCTGATGTGTTGCTGTGGATGAGTTTCTTTTGGATTTTTTGGGAGTGTCATGCGATCCACATCCTGATTGTGATCCGTACTGACCTCTCATGCTCTCCTTTTGAATGAGATACCTTGCAAGGTAACAATTAGTTGCAGGTTAACTATTTCTTGCTTGAATTAGCCTATCGACAAAATGGTATTAGGATTTGTAGTGTGTTGTATCAAGCCACACTATAGCCTCTCATATACTTTTCAACCTTTTATCCAATTTCATCACTAAGATGCAAAAATTACATAAGTGGAAAGTTAACCCATATTAATACTCTAGTTCTTTGTGCGCCTACCATACCATCAAGTTGGTGCAACTGTAATAGCCTTAGCTGAAATGGTGTAGGAATTTCTAATGTTGTTGAATACAATGAGTATGCACAAGTTTAGTCACATTTGCATTCAACGGTTAAGTTTGAACACTTGCTTCGAGATAAGAAATTTATGATCAATAGCTCACTTAAGGTTCAAGGAGAAAATAGCATTGTCTGACCCTGAATAATTGATATTAACCCTCCTCGATCTTGAATCTCCTAAGAGGGTCTTACGAATAAAAACGAGGTAGGAAATACCTTCCATGAGTTTATGATTTTTGCGACAATATCTATTCACTATATCATGGACCAAATCTTGTCCTGCATATCTCTCATGTCGTTTCAATTCCAGGAAGCTGGTAGCATAGTGATGGCCCTAATCTGTTGGGCTTCCACTTCTTCACCTTTTTCTTGATATATGTAAAGTGTATGCTATTGGTATTGTTTGAGTATCTAACTCGTGGTTACCCTGTTTTTCAAATTGCAAGGTTTGGACCTATTCTTCCTTATAGATTTCATAGTAAATAGTCCTAGTATTAGGTTGTTGAGATTGTTGAGAGTATGCTTTCAACTGTACACTTTATTTAGAGCTGAATTTTGTTATAGATTTCAAGTGATCTTGCAAGTGATTTTGTTTAATATGCAGTTTTCCCTTGATAGCATTACCTATTAAGTATAGTTGTTATTGTTAGTTCTTTTCATGTTTGTTACTGACAGGTGGACTGCCAGTAACAAAATTGTGACTTCTCTACTCTCACTTAACACCTACAATTGATTCCTTGTAATTCACTTTAATACTTAGATTGTATTATATAGGAGCTGTGCGAAATTTGTAGGATGATTTGGGTTAAATTGTAATATGGATTGTTTGATTAAATTTATATATAGAGAAGGTTTTATTTTTTTGAAAAAATAAAAAATACTATTTAGGGCTTTTTGAGTGCATTTGAATGTTTGTGTGACTTGAATTAAAAGAAGTAAGTTTGGATATTGAAAAAAAAATTATTTTAACCGACGGACTGTTTCGTCGTTAAAAGTTTTTTTAATTAAATATCGAGAAAATGAGAAAAATACCTAAAATACTTTTAGCGATGGAATATTTTGTTGCTAAAAGTAAATAAATCCGTCGATAAATGTATCATTTTTAGCAACAAATTTAGTATTTTCGTTGCTAATCTTTTAGCGACGGGATTTTCACCAACTGACTTTTAGCGATAGAATATTTTGTCACTAAAAAGCTTTTGCGACGAACGTACTACTTTAAAGTGGTTCTTCTTGTAGTTTTTGCGTACGAGTCTTAGACTCAAGCACATTTTACTAAGAGGTTAAGGAGTGTCATGTTATATATTTCTTAAAATTCTATACAATAGCCAATGTGAGACAAATATCTCTCAAAGATTATGTATGTAAGAAAATCTTTCAAAAGCTAAAGCATCTATGATTTTTCTCAAAATTCTAATGTTTCCTCAAAACCATTCTTGACATGAGAAATGGTTTTTTTTTTTTAATACTCCAACATCTATCTATCAAGTCACTGGGTAATGGTTGTTTTGAGGTTGGTTGGTGATGGTAAGAATCGAATGGAGTGGTGGCAGCTGACGTCTATTCAGTTTTAGTTTCTTTCTTCTCAATTATATTTAGTTAATCAAGAAAATTAGATTAAAAATTAGGACAAGGCAATGTCTGCGCGAACTTAATATACCTAAATGGACAATATCACAATAGATAATATTGCAAATTAAAGGTGGATCCAAGGGAGAGGAAGAGGGGAAAAAAAAGTAAAAATGATGAGAAAAAATCAAGAAAAAAGTAGTTATGTGTAGTTATATACAAATGCATGAAAAGAGAGGTAGGCAGTGGGGATCAAAAGTAAATAAGCATTAAGAGATAGGGTTTATTTCTAAGTTAGTGGGGCTAAAAGTGAATAAGAATTAAGAGATGGGGTTTATTTCTAAGTTAATTTAACGATCATTTTCAGTTTTTAAAAGAAATTTGTGGAATGGTTTTAAAAAGTGAAAAAAAAAATTATAAAATTGAAAGTTTAAGAAATGTTTCACCTTACGAGTGCCCTTACTTACTAATAATATAGATGGGAAGAGGGGGTGGGAAGTGGAGTTAGAAGTCAGAGGGAAGGTAAGTTTTATATCTAAATTACTCTATTGACCACCGTTAGCTTTTTAAAAGTCGTGTAGAATGCTCCCAAAGAGTGGAAAAAGGCATAATTGGAAGCTTAAAAAATGATTCACCATGAGGATGCTTGTACTTAATAATAATAGTATAGATACCAAGAGCATTCCTTCTTAAATATAGGAGTAATTATGCTACTTTTCAAAAAGCCGAGATATAGAAGAGTAACTAAGAATTACAATCATATAGAAAGAAATCAAAACAAGTCTTCCAGTAAGGATGGCAATGGGGCGGGTCGGACGCGGATTTGATGAAATCCGCACTCTCCCCGATAGTCCTAACAAACAACTCTGCCCCGCCTCGCCATCAGGGCAAAGGATGGAAATACCATCCCCGATCCTACAGACTCCTAAAAAACCCGAAACCGCCCCGACCTTTTTTTGTTGTCGTAGAAGCTGCCAGAATTCTCCCTAATCTCCCCTGATGCAAGACACAACACTGGTCAAGTGTCCCAATCCTTGGTCAACTCCTTCAACGGTATCTCCTTCACGATCTATGGATGACAGCAGCGCTACCGTGAAGGGCGGTGGATGGTGTGAAAGTGCAACCGTGGTTTCGCGATTTATAAAGTAATTATTCTGTCAGAAAGCTACATACTCTCCAACTAAAGAAAAAGAGCAAAATGTTTCTTGCAACCACATCCATAGACTTGATTCTAGTTTTTTGGCACAAGAAATTAAGCACAGTAAAGCTCATAGAGGGGGGTACACTCTTCCCATGCACACAAGATATTATGTACACCAGCATATGAGTTCCTTCAATTTATAACTAAGTCTAAAGAAAGTACACTCAATGTAGAATTTTTTATATTGCATGACTCAATCACTCCTTAAACTCAAAAAGAATGGTGGACGATGGTGAGGCAGTGCATAAAGAGGATGAAGGTGTGAGGGAGAAACCAACTACCCCCAGTCCCTCAATCATTCAAACAACCTATCCAAAACCTATTTACTCTACACATCTAAAAACAAGTCCGCATTCATTTCAATACATCAATCCCAAACCGAGCACATCAAGTTTTACATCATCAAACTATAAACATAGGCCAATGTGACAAAGAAAAATGTCAACTCTCAGGTATATACACAGTCTTCGACTAAAATTAAAAAAATGAGTCAAGTATATGTTCATGAGCTATACAACTACAATCAATACATAAGACCCCAAAAACATACTAGCCGGCAGACCCACCAATCCCGTCATCATTATCTTCTTCATCCTTTGTTGAAGGCACGTTCAATCCAACAATGTCATCACCGTCCTGAGAATCATCGGCACTAGGCACAATACTGCTCTACATGAAGTCATACAAATGATTCAGCGTAATATATACAAATCAAGATCACTAATTAAATGACCACAATACATAACTTCTTAAGAAAATTAGTATTACCTGCACGTTTAGCAACAATTAATGGCGTCAAATATCTTTAGTGACTCTTACATCGTGACTTTAAAATTAATGCTGATAAAAATTATCGGTTAAAGTGTAACACAGATGCAGTGACTATATTTAGCTACAATCCGGCAAAAAAATTTATTAGGACTTTCCAAAGGACTAATCGTACGATTTATATTGCTCTGTCTAACTAAATAAGCAGTTGATTTCAGAGGGTGTACGTTACTGGATGTATTAGCAACGCCAACAAGAGCATTCTATTGTTCATATACTTCTAGAGACGATGTGTGTAGAAGTAACAACGGCAGCTAGTTCCTTTACCCCTTTTCAGTTTCTTGCTATTGATGTTTGGGGTCAATAAGCTTGCACTCACTTTATATTATGTACAAAATTTAAGTACGACTTTATGAGGAGCTCGTCGGCTGCTTCTCGAAATCAATCAGAAGCTCCTCCTGGGTTGGTTTTTATTGTCTGTAAAAGCAAGGCGGCCGGGCAACAGTATCCTCATTACTTCATATCATCGTCATCTCTCTCTGCAAAAGCTTAAGGCAGCCGGCCATCAGGAGCCTTTAAGTCGTCTTCTTAATGGAGCCTTCACCCTTCCCTTCAATGGTGAAACTTGCTCTGCTAGACTTCTTGATGTCAGTCCATCGGTGTCTTCTTTGGGGGAAATCCAGACCAAGCATGATGCTCGATCTCCAATGCTATCTACCTTAAACTCGCATCAACTTTATACCATATATCCTGTTGGAGTATTTTAATAAAAATGGCTATGTTTTTCTTACAAATAATTATTTTGGGAGTTAAAATATTTATGTTGGCTACTTTAACCAATTATTATGGGGGTTACAATATTAATGTTTGACCAATTAGCCACATTGATGTGCTTGGACAGTTTTATAGTTATTATTATCCAAATAAATGATTTTTATAACTATAGATTATATCATCATAAAAGAGTAATGAATGTAGTCTTGCACCATATATATTGGTAGCCTTTTAACTAAAAAAACTCACTTTTTTGGTCCAAGCAGCTGCCCGTTTCTTTTTTTGGACCTTATGTTCACACACAAAAAGGGTTAGTTTTAGCAACACATTTATCCCCCTTAAGTGGTGTATTGAACTTGTATTTTCATTATGGGTTATGATTTCTTGTAGTGTATCTTTTGGGCAAGAAGGGTGTTGTGGGAAGTTTCGACTTTTCTAGTGGTGCAAACTAAGAGAAGCAACAGCAATATTAAGCTGAGCTGTTGTATCCTAGAGGCGGCGTGCTAAAACCTATTGCACCGGAAACATCCGTAGGGGCGCGAACCGTCTTAAAGAGAGCGACTTAGTCCGCACCTCAACCCAGTATTATCAAACTTGTCTCTAAGGTGCTCAATGAGGATCCATTGAAGCCTTAATGATATTATGTTTGGTAAGGACAATGCTTGTTGTTGAAGACCAATGAGGTAAATGTAACTTTCGACCCCAAAATTTATGAAGGTAATTGTGCATATGATTTTCCTTAATTATAGTTTTATTTACGCGAGTTCACTAACATATAGATTATGTTTAGTTTTGGATACTAATTTCCAACATATCCTTCTTTTGTTCCATAATAATTATGGTTAAAATGCCTCATTAATTTTGTATAATGTTTTATAATCAACCATAACACCTCATTATAATTTCTTCTAATATTATATGTTACGATTTTATTGACTTCTATTTGATTCTTGTAATTTAGTACATTCCAACAAAACTTATAGGACATGAGTTATACTTTTAGCACCACCTTATATGATGCAGAGTGCGGCACCAGGCAAGCACCGCTAGCAAAATCTCCAAACCCCAACACCCCGACCACTGTCAGCGGCACCAAGGACCACCCACTGAGATCTCCAATCTCGACCCACGACCTCCAAACCGCCTCTAGTGATGGGTTACATTGTCGCGATGTCGATGCGGCGGGTGACAACAACTGTAGGGAATATTTAGGTTTGAAAAGAATAATTGCATGTT
Organism: Escallonia herrerae; assembly: GCA_033070095.1. Taxonomy (NCBI): domain Eukaryota; kingdom Viridiplantae; phylum Streptophyta; class Magnoliopsida; order Escalloniales; family Escalloniaceae; genus Escallonia; species Escallonia herrerae. Next base: position 599,094 of record JAVXUP010000171.1, on the reverse strand, counting down.
TTAGTTATTAAGTTTTTAAAGTGATGCCAAAAGTTAGAGCTACTAAATAAAGCGACTTTTTATTTGCACGTTTGTCTTAGGTTGTTTAAAGTTTGAAAGTTCGTGAAAGACAGTGTTTAATTGGTAAAAATATTTACTAGGTCGAAACTCGGGATTCAACTACCCAAAAAAGTTATGAACATGGTTTTAATTATTATTGCGGCCGAAAAATTTGATCCTAATCGATTGTATTCTAGTTATAAGATGCCAACACTTTGTTTAATTGTTTGGTATGAGGTAGTTTTGAAAAGAAAAAAAAATCCTAAACTGATACATAAAACTTACGAAGAAAGATATAAATTTCAAATCTACTAATATAGTTATACTGCAGACCATCTTTTAATTCCTGGAAGTTGTAAATTACATTTTAAAAGTAGTACGTAACCATCCAGGAGATATTGTTTGTACTTTTCCGAACGAGAATTGATGGTAATCTCACCACTTTTAAACAATTACACTACTTGTTTTGATAAAAGTCAAAGTATGTGTTTAAAGATAAATATTTAGTAAGGAGTGAAGAGGCGGAGCACGATTGTCAATTCTCCTTTAAAATTCAAATGAATAAGGTTTGAGCCCGAGACGCAAATTGCTCCTCTCCCTCCACTACTGCTCTCAACAAGTCCATTCTGAAAGTCGAACAAGATCACTAATTCCCTACCCAATTCCCTCTCTCTTTCTAGACGGTAAGGATTTTTTCGGACGAGCTTTACCGTCAACCGAAAATTCTCAAGTAATTAAGGTCATATCCCCCACATTAACCAGGTGCATTAATGGCCACAAAAACCCAAAAAATTAAGAAAGAGACACCGTAAAGGCTGGACGCTGTCAGGTCTTTTCATACGTGAAAGTATAAATCGTGATCAAAATTAATTAGCAATGAAGAAAGAGACCTATAAGGCTTCTATATCAGAGTATTGATCATTATTTCGTCGATGTGAGGTTTATATCTCAACATGCCTCTCATGTATTGTTGGAAAAATTGTCGGGAAATGAAAATGAAAAAGGCTTTGAGGCGTATCTAAAGACATTTTCTTTAGAACGTTATTTACCCCCGTTTAAGATAGAGTTTCTAACGAGTTGTAGGTAAATTCCTTCTCAAGGTACAACAAAGCTTGAGAAGAATTACTGAATATCTCCAAAATAAACTTTGTGAAACAATTGTAGATAGACTTTGGAGATTATGAGAGTATTCTGAAAATTTTAAAAATAAAATATTTTCCATAAATGAATCTAAAATTCATTATTGTTGTGAAAAATTCTGGAAGAGGCTTCACCTCCTCTTCTCGTGTGATCTCCTTATGCTTGTGTATCCATAAAAATACCACTCCAGGCAATTCAGTTATATATACTATATATAAAGGGAAAACACGGTTTGGTGTAACACTTTTTTGATGTTACATAACTACCCATCTAGAATAGTGACAAGTGACATTTTATAATTTTTTTCTTGAAAATTTCACAAAACAAAAGTTTAAAAAGTGAATAACTACTTTTAGTTTTTATAATGTACAGTTCATTTTAACGAATATGATTATAAATATTTATGCATTATTAATTTTATTTTTACACACGCATCGCGTGTGTCACGGCGACTATATATATATATATATATATATATATATATATATATATATATATATATATATATATATATATATATATATATATATATATACTACTTATAATGAAAACACATTTTTTATTTTTGGTGTAATACCCTTTTGGTGTTACACTGAAAGTGATTCTGTAGACGATATGTGTCCAAAATGAAGGTAAAATCGTAAAATACATTTTTTGGTGTTACATAACTACCTACCTACGATGGTGACAAGTGGCATTTCAAAAAAAATTTTAAAACGTGACACAAAATAAAAATCATAATTGGTAAGTAACTACCTATAATAATATGTTTAGTTTTCACAAGTTAAAACATATAGTTTAAAAAAAATTAAAGGCCAAGTTTGATACGATAATAATATTTTGCTAATTTATTTTTTTGATACGTATGGCTAACTTATTCATTTGCTGTTATTTTATAATCATTTGACTGAATATGACAATAAACACATATACATGATATTTAATTTTTATTTTTAACAAAGTTTTTACTTTAATTTCATTTTTACTTTAGTTTCCACATTAAGTTTATCAAATACCCAAGTTAATTAAATAATCAAACACGCAATGAGATTTAAGATTAAATCTCAACATGTACTGTTAGACTTCTTTTAAGTCAAACATGTAAATGAATTAGTTTGGAAAGCAAAAAAATGAATTTAATATTGAACTGTTAGTTTTTTTTTTGGTACAAAGGAAAGATAAAAGCAGTTTACTTGGAGGGCCTCACGAATGCCACTCCATACAAATCAGCCAAAATCAGGCTGTTCAGATCTCTAGGAGTTTCAGTGATGTGAACATATTGTTCATTTTGTTCGGCACCTAGGTTCGCTAGAAAATCGGCACACTGATTGCCTTCTCGCATGGTATGAGTGATGGCACTTCCCATCTGCCTGATGATAGTCCTGCAGTCTTCCACCAAAGCTCTAAGAGGGTGATTCTGTATCTCTTGTTCCATGATAAGCTGTAATGCGGAAGTGGAGTCAGTCTCAATTGTTGCTTGCTGCTAGTTTCTCTCTCGGATGGTAGTGAGCCCTCTGTGAATACCCCAAACTTCAGCATTTAGACTAGTGTTGTGTCCAATGTTTCCAAAGAAGCCTTCTAACCATCTTCCTTGGTCATCTCTAATTATCCCTCCATAACCACTTTGGCCAGGGTTACCGTTGGATGCTCCATCCGTATTGATTTTAATGAATCCTGCATCTGGAAATTTCCATCTAATCAGTTTGGTTGTAGTAATAACATGATTGCTTGATGTTAAATGAAAAGCTTCAGATACTTCCCTTGTGAACTTTCTGCTGGAGTATAAAGCTTCCATGGTGCTTGCACTATGATTGTTAAAGACTTTTTTGTTCCTGCATTTCCAGTTAGTCCACATAATAGAGATGCAAAGAATATTTCAGGGGACACCGTGGCCATGGTTAGTTTTCAATTGGAGCCCTTTCCAAAACCAGTGTATCACATGAAGGTTATGAATTTGTTGCATTTGGGTGTTGTCCAAACTTTTGGACCATAAATCAGAGGCATGAGAACAACTCCATAGGACATGCAAGGTGGTTTCTTCACAAGTGTAACATCTGGGGCATAGATTAGAATCTGTCATCCCTCTATTTTTCCTAAGGGAATTGGTGGGCAATCTATCATGAAGAACCGTCCAAATGAAACATTTAATTTTTTGGGGTATGGGCATGCTCCAAAGCTTTTTCCAGTAGTTTATGGCAGAGAAGTTTTGGGTAGAAAGAGATGTGGTCAGCAGATCAAAAACATCTTTGGTCGAGAAGGTGCCATTACCTGAAAGACCCCAGCTAGGGGTATCCTGAATAGTACTAAACTTAGCAAGAGGGATGTTGATGATGTCACCTTTCTCAGACGAAGATATGTAGTCCTTAATCGAATTGATGTTCCAAGCTTTATCATCAATGATACTGAAAACTTTGATATCCTTATCACCTCTTTCACTAATCTGATTTAAAGGTTTGGTACCACACCACCAATCCTCCCACAAAGATATGTTAGCCCTATTCCCAACTATCCATTTGATACCTTTCACAAGGATTTCCTGAGTATTTAGAATGCCTTTCCAGATGCTAGAGGCTCTTTTCCTTTTTTTCCCATTCCCTAGGATTGTTAGTGATTTTATACTTATCTTTTAGCACCTCAATCCAAAGTTTTTGTTCCCCTTTTATGATTTTCCAACCAAGTTTAGATAGCATAGCAATGTTATTGTCCCTAGACTTCCGGATGCCTAGACCACCAAGGTTTTTATGTTTACTCATAGTGTCCCAGTTGACGAGGTGGATCTTTTTGGAGCTGGAGGTGTCACCCCATATAAAGTTTATGTTGAGTCTATCAAGCATGTGACAAGTAGCCATAGGAAGAGGGTTGGTTTGCATAGTGTAAATGGGGAGGGCAGCAGTGACTGCCTGCACCAAGGTAACTCTACCACCCAAAGACAGTAACTTAGATTTCCAGCCTGCCAACTTGTTCTGAACTCTTTCAATGAGGTAAGAAAAATTGTGCTTAGATAGTCTATTGTGAATGAGAGGGATGCCAAGGTAAGATCCGAGATTGGCACTAATGGGGATCCCACATATGGCACTTAGGCTATAGGCCTCATGCCTGGGAATATTACTGGACACAAACATTTTAGATTTAACAAAATTAATACTCTGTCCAGCTTCAGCACAGAAAATGTTAAGGACCTCAAGCATATGCTTAAAGTTTTTCTTGTTAGCTTTAGCAAAAAGCATGAGGTCGTCAGCATAGAAAAGATGGGAAATAGAGGGGCCCTTTTGAGAAGCCCTTAATGCAGCCCATTTTTTTTCATGTGTTTTCATACAGATGAGGTTTGAGAGTCTTTCCATACAAAGAACGAAGATGTAAGGGGATAGGGGTCTCCTTGTCTTATACCTCTCCCAGGTTTGATGGGGTTGGTAATGTCCCCATTCCAAAGAAAATTCATGAGATTCCCCACAATACAGTCCATGATTAGCTCTATGAGGGTATTGGGAAAGTTAAATTCTTGGAGAGTGTGAAGAATAAAATCCCATTTTAATTTATCATAAGCCTTTTCCAGGTCGATTTTCCAGACCATGCCACCATGTTTTCCTTTTTTGGAGTTAAGGGAGTGAAGAATTTCCTGGGTGATGCATATGTTGTCAGAGGTATGTCTTCCAGGAAGGAAGCTGCTCTGGAAAGGGCCGATAATATCGGCAAGCAAAGGACGAATTCTGTTGACAATGATCTTGGTGATAATTTTGTAATTCACATTAAAGAGGCTAATGGGTCTGAATTGCGAAATTTTTTCAGGTAGATCAACTTTGGGTATAAGGGCAACCAGGACATTCTTATCCTGGACAGGAAGTTGCTTATTTTGGAAGCATGTCTTGGCATAAAGGCAGATAGAAGGTCCGATCTCAGTCCAAAATTTCTGATAGAGCAGGGAGGGTATCCCATCGGGACCAGGGGCCTTATTGGCCTTTATCTCGAAAGTGGCTCTCTTAATTTCAAAGTTTTCCACAGCTTTAGACAGAGAACATAGGGTGTCAGGACTTAAAGACGCATTATTAATCCATTTAGGATATTGCCTGGTAAGTTCAGTATCCGCAAAGAGGTTATTGAAATTAGATGTGATGATATTTTTTAGATCTTCAGGGTCGTCAGTCCAAACATTATTGATATTTTTTAGTCCTTCAATTTTATTCCTTTTCCTTCTTTTGAGGGTAGTCACGTGGAAAAATTTAGTGTTTTTCTCACCAAGAGTTAAAGATAGGGCTCTGGATTTCTGGAACCAGAAGATAGCTTCCTGATTAAGGATGTTATTATACTTTTAAGGTCTCTATTGAGTTGTTCAAGATTGAAACTGAAGTGGTTAGATAAGGCCGATTGTATGCCATTCAATCTGGCCAAGATACGTCTTTTCCTTCTGAAGAGATTACCAAAAATATCTATATTCCAAATAATGGCAAGGTTCTGAAACTTTTGCTTGGCAGGGTTAAGGGCAGCATTATTGTCCCAAGCTTTCATAACAATGGTTTTGAAATTTTCATGTTCGAGCCACATGGCTTAGAGGCGGAAGGGTCTATTACGAGTATTTAACTTAGCAATGCCATGTAAATGTAAAATTAAAGGAGAGTGGTCCGAATACATACGTGGCATGTTTGTGACGGTGGCCTCAGGAAACTTGATTCTCCAGTCGCTGTTCACAACGGCACGGTCCAGGCATTCCTTGGTGTTAGCGAAGCCATGGCTCCCGTTATCCCAGGTAAGCTTCGGTCCTCTGCTTCCTAGGTCCATGAGCCCACAGTTGTTAAGGTTATTGCTGAACATTTGGCACCTTTGAAAGTCGTTGAAAGGGGTGAAGCTTTGACGTTCTGACGGACCAGTATAATCGTTAAAATCACCCGCAGCGACCCAAAGAACAGAGAAAGAGTCGACAAAGTCAGACAGGTTTTTCCAAAGTTCAGTTCGGGTAGCTTGGTGGGGGCTGCCTTAAACCGCAGAGAGGAACCAGATGTCGAAGTTGTTTTTCTTCACTTCAACGTGGACCACCTGACTGTGAGTTTGGATAGGGGTGACCGTGACTTCCTGAGGGTTCCAAAGGACCCAGATTCCCCCAAAGCGGCCTTGAGGGTCAACAATGCTGGAGCTAGACAGACCAAAGTTTTCAAAAAATGTTTCCATCGTATGAAATTCAACCTTAGTTTCCATCAAAGCGACGATATAAAGTTTGAACTCCTGAAACAACTGTCTGAAGTTGTTCTTAAATCTTTTATTTCCGATGCCTCTTACATTCCAGATTAACGCTGTCATTGAGTGGTTGTGCAAAATATCCTCTTCAATAAAAGGAAGTTTACCTTTCAGCAGAGATTTCATTTTCTCCACTCCAAGAACAGGATGCGTCAAGGCTGACGTCCTTATTTCTGAGGGGGCTTCTGCTTCGATCCTTTTTCCTGTCTTTAGTATCATTCTGAAACTCTCTATTAAGGTCTCTATCACGGAAAAAACTATCAGTTCTTCTTCGATCTCTTCGATCACCTCCAATCCCAGAAAATTGAGTTTTCGAACCTCGATTTGTTTCCTCATGGCTGTGTTGCAGGAGATGAGGGTCAGGGGGTTTATTTTCCTGGACAGTAAGGGGGTCGTATCAGTGGGTGTTATGGCTTCGGCTAAGATCGCGGTATAGGGGGGAAGGTGGTGAGACCTGATCTGGGCAGGATGCGACACTTCACGGATACTGTCTGTAGGCTTAGGGTTTTCTGTGTGAAGGTCATCAGCTTGATTTGAGACAGGTGGCATGATCATGGCTATAGAAGTATCCAGACAAATAGATGTGTCTAGATCTTTAGGACTCAAAGACTGACGCACTTGCTTCTTAGGATTGTTGGCATAAGGCTGCTGGTTGGTCATGGGCTGAGGGTTAAGAGAGCCCTGTCTTCCAATGGTTGCTTGGTCCAGTAATGGGTTAATTTCACTTGGGACTGGGATAGAGTTTTCGGGGTTGAGGGCCTCAAATCTGTTCTGGTTTTTCCTGGGCCCCTGGTTTGGGCCTTCACTTATTTTCCTTTGCCCCATAAGGCTGTTTTCTGTGTGTTTTCATTGGGCATTAGGCCCGAACCGATGTGCGTTCCTCTTGACTATCATCCAGGTCCTATAGCTAGGTTTTTGCAGGCTCTGAGCAAATCTGGTAGCTGTCTCTGTCAATTCATGGACGTTGCTATTCAGCACGTTGGTTTTTTGCAGGTTACCGTTGGTATCTGTCAGATTGCCGGGATTTCTATGGGAATTGGGCTCCGGTGTGATCATCTTGTCCGGCCGGTGGATGCAGTTTTCTTTCCGGTGTCCCACGTGTCCACAATCAAAGCAGATTTGTGGGAAGAATTCATACTCCACTTTGTATTCCTTGCCGGCGAGCATATAGGCTGGGATAAGGGGCTTTGACAAATCAATTTCAACGCAAATACGAGGGTATTTGCCTCTGATGGATGTAGCTGTGTTGAAGTCAACCTTTATAGGTCTACCAAATTTGGCAACAATTCTTCGTAACACAAGTTCACTGTAGTATTCTATAGGTAGTTCAGGTAATCGGAGCCATATCGCAGTAGAGGTTTCTACGGCTTCCGAAGGCTTGAAATTAGGCTCCCATTTGCGAACAGTGAGGTAGTGGTTGAGAATTATCCAGGGACCTCCATTTAGTGCATGAGAAGCATCCTGTGTAGAATCGAATTTGAGTAAGAAGAACCCATCGTCGAGATCTATCATTTCAAAATCTCCCTGTAGATCCCAGATAGCTTTGAGTCTTGTGGTCAGTGCTCTGTATCCAATGTTTTTACCCAGTAATTTGATTATAATGGATTCCTGCCACTGTGCCCTTATAGAGTGTATGAGGGTTGATGGTAGGATGATTTCAGGAATGCAATCTCTATCCGGGTGTTGGGGGGGGGGGGGGGGGGGATTGGTGTTATCCGAAGCTTTGTCGAAGGAAGGGTCTTCCATTTCGTCAATAAAATAGACTGCTTTGTTTGCTTGGCTTTTGAAAACCGTGTCTCTATATGATTTGGTCTGAGTAGTAAACGAAGGTTGAAGTGAAGATGGGGGGTGGGGACCAGAGCTCCATTGTCTTGAAGAGGGGGTATTGATTCCATGATAGAGTCGGTTGTGGGCCGTGTGATGCAGTCTGGTTGTAAGTCAGAGTTGCTTTCTCTTGGCCCTAATTCTATTTTTCCCATAATAACATCTTTCTCTTGTCTCTTCGCACCCTCATCGTCTTTAAGGCTTTGATGAGCTTTCTTGACTTTCTGAGAGTTTCTCTCACCACCATTAGTAAACAATGGCTGAGTCTTCTGGACAGGGGATGCAGATATTTCCAAATATTTTAGTGCTTTTAGGTAAGAGATCTCCATTTCATGATCAATAGATTCTTCTTCTTCCGCATCATCGGTAGAATTCCAGAATTTTCCATGTAAACAAGGAGCGGGCGGAGGGTCAGGTCTTGGAGGGCTGAGGTGAGACGGATCAGAAATGGGGTTAGCTGGGGGAGATTCATCGCCGACCAAAGGGGGATGGGGGTTGAAGGATTGAGGGGGATGGTCGGGGATAATTCTCGGAGCTGATTCCACTGTTTTCATATCCTAAAAATCGCTCTCAGCCGTCTCTTTGCCTCAATTGCCTATCAAAGCAGAAATTGATTATTGAACGGTTAGTTGAGTTGGAATGACTTCTTCTGATCTTATTCGAAAGAGTTCACTGAAAATCAATTAGCAACTAATAACAAGACTCACAAAACTTGTACTCCGTATGATGGAATCTTGATTATGATCTCTCGAATCCATTTCTTATCACGATAGAGAGAATTTCTTCTTTGAATACGACGGAGAAATTCTTATTACTGTTACTTATATCTCAACACCAACCAAATATACCAGCTTTTCTGCTTTCCAGCTATCTCCCCAAATTTATATCTCAATGCCAACCAAATGTACTATCTTCTGCATTCTAGCCATCTTGATCGTACGTCTGATTTCGCAAATTCATGATCCTGGCGTGCCTATTAATTTAAACAGGAAGTTGAAGCCCGTCTCTATTCGATTGGAGTACAAATAAAGGCTGGTTCAGAAGAAAAAAGAGAATTCAATTAAACCTCCACCCATTTATGGCACCACTGCAGTCTCCTGTTTATCGTCTTGGTCAGTCTTCATTTTTTCGTAAAAAGGTCAAGCATGACGCAACAGTCTTTCCTTTGGTGTTATCAATATCACCCTCCCTTGTAAAGAGTTGTAAAGAAGAATCTCAATGCACAGAGCAAATGTGCTACGGATGCTGCAACTCGGACTACCTCCAAGATAGATGAATGGTTCGGCTTTAGCAAAACTATCCTGGCTGCCCTCCACTTCCCCGTGGCACGCTATGGTTGGCCGAGCTGTTTTCAATTCTAAACTAATGGGAGCTCCTACTGCCGATATCAATGCTCGAGTTCCTATAAAAATCTCAAAACCCTTTGCCTGTAAAAACTACTATCTTCTGTTTACCCTGTGGAAGCGAAGTTCCAAACGTTGTTCAACCTTGCCAGACGTTAATCTTGTCCATCTCTGCTCAACGGTCAGTTCATCAATGTTTTTTGTGTTTTCTGTATATCTAACTTAGTTTCATTGTAAGAAGTAACCGTGTCATAAACATGTTCTTTTTGCCTTTGTAGCAGCAGAGTGGTTTTAGAAGAAGAAATGGCAGACAGAGCCCCTCTCAGCAACGAGTACCGTCTGTTGCTTGGACCACGTAATATTTCTAGTATTTGGTTTAGAGAATTGGTAATTGAGCTTCCGACAAAAATACGTTTGAGCTCCATAAATGGGTGAAGGTTTCACCTTTTTTTCTTTTTACATTTTTAATTAAAAAAATAAGCTCCATTAACAGGCTTTCGAAATCGTTGTTAACGTATGAAAGCCTGTAACGGCAATTTTAATGTCTATAGGGACCAATATGAAGCTCAAATGGTGAAATTTGGAGCTCAAATATCACCTCTTATATTAGCTTATCCATAATCTGCTTTTGGTTGGTAATGTAGTTAGTGGCATGTCTGATGACCCATACTGCTGCCTTTTTCTAGTTTATGATTTGGCATATCATCTTATTACAATCTTACTCTCTGTTTGTAGCAAATAGACCTAATGCTACTGAACAGGAACGGATGTTAACATACGTCTCGAATGTAGCGGGAGGCGCATGTGTTGAGATCATAGCTCTATTCCAATTTAGGTTCGAGGAAGTAGATCAGGGTGAGTTGATTGTCAATCTTCTGAGCTTTCTCGCTATGGTCTTGATTATTCGATGTGCTTGCAGAATTCTACTATAGAGGAAGTGGTACCGCTGTTGGCAGTGGGCATTACATCTTAACTCGTAAAGAGAACGTGATAACCGATTCAAATGGGGACACGCACGTCAGCAAGCAGGGGGCCAAACTACTCGTCACTGGTCTTGCAACTTCGGTAAACTCAACTCCCTGCAACGGAAGTTGTTTAAATAATAATTTATGCTCGTACGTTTATCATATTCTTTTTATGTTTTTATTTTCATAATTTTTATATTCAGTTTGAAAATAGCTCTTGTACTTTTAACATTTTCACCAAAAAAATTTAGCTAATTTTACTTACATTGAGTTAAATTTGGACGAAAAAAGTTAAAAATACCTCGGCGGAGGTGTTTTCACTATTTTGTTATTGTTTGAGTAACTTTACTCAAAACAAAATCAGAAAATAATAAAAGTATACAAAAATAATAATTTTTTTTTATTATTATTACAAAAAATAAAAAACGAATATCATCACGGTACGGCCCTGTTCCACCAAAGTTCTTCCTGGTTCTCCTTTGAATATATGATTCGTGGTCAACTATGTGCAGCTACATGGTAGTTCTTTTGTTTAACACAAGAATTTGTATAGCCTGTCAGTTAATGATTTACATAATTCCTTTTGCGACGCTGCTGGTGATTTATATGTAGCTAAAGCTCTTCCATTCAACAAAAGAAAAGATAATCAGCATTGAGATTCTATAACCCGTTAATACCTACTTTTATATGTTAGCAAGAAAGACGGTCAATATTGCAGGTTAGGGTTAATACTAATTGTGTGCCTGCGGAGAGAAGGGCAACGGTTGCGTGGGTTGATGATATCTATGAATTGGCTTGCTTGCGGCTGGATGACGGTCTTCTCCCCCTTCCGAGTGTTGATTTCTTTCTTGAAGATGTCAAACAAGGCATGGATGTGGTTTCTTTGAGTGCTCTTCGAGGGAACAGAAACACTCTAAAGCCTGGGATAATTTGTCATCCGTTGCGGCAAGATGATGCTTATAACTTTGAGGTGATTCAGCATTCCATTCAACTAGGTTATGGGGCTTCTGGGGCCGGCCTCCTTACAGGCGAAGGTTCGCTATGTGGCCTCCACTATGGCCATGATCACAATCAGATTATGTTAGCTATTCCTGTCCCGCAACTCATGAAATTCTTCATAGATGCAGTATCTGAGGATGTAATAGGTAGCCCTAATTTGGATAGGAGCTTGACTTTTGAAGAGTTGATAGACTGAGGATGCGTCATATGAGCCTGTATTCATTTGATAGGCTTGGGTTCTGCTGTTTTTATCATGCGGTAGTTAACTTGTCGGGTGGTAGCGTAGAGATTCTAGTCCTTTAATTGCTAATTTCTGTACTTTATATTCTAGTTTGATGAAGTTTCTTCCTGTTCTGCTGAACTGGTTTACTGAAAGAATGACGTAGTGATGGCGTGGACTAGTAGTGATGGACTTTCGTCCCTTTTGCCTTACTGATACTCCTTATATATTAGCTTCTCTGATGAGTCATACATCCTCGTACAGATGCTCATTTGATTGTGGCCTTAGGTTTGGGGCAAGATACTCGGAAAGAGCTCTTAAGGAAACAGGCCTCTAAGCTTCTCTAATCTCTAAGGACTCGTTTCTACAATGAATACCTATTTGTTTAACAAGTAAATAAAGTGTACATACAGAGAGATTTTATCATATTCACCAAGTCAAGCAATCGTCTTCTGTAACGACTAGAGTTAGAGATAAAGGACGGAGAAATTAGGTGGTGTTTGGGAGGGGAGGGAGAGGGAGGGCGAAAGTGGACTCTCCTTCGGTCCTTCCTACCAAGTAAGCTCGGTAGGGTTGGCGGTGTGTTACATTTTTATTGAACTTTGAAAGGGAGGGGTTTGCATTGCTTGCATGCATATGTATGGTACTAAAACTTCGTTTTAATAACCAGTATAAGATCTCAAGATTATGACTGGAAGTAAAATAAAAATTAGAACACATACGTGCAATGGAGGGTGCTTGTCGTATTATCACTCTCTACATCAGGTCATAACAAGAGACGCGTATTTGATAATCAATTTGGCAGGGGACGAATGAAGATTTTCTAAGATGCAGGATAGAGACCATGCTCAATGAGCCTGTGCAGTTGCTGTTGTTCACTTCGACTTTTATGGCTGAACTTCATCCACTCTCTAAACAAGTTTGGATGTCACGATAGCAGCGAGGGACGATCACCAGTAGTAATCAGCATCCCTGGTTACAATTAGATGCCAGCGATCCTTGAACAGCGGTTAGAGGTGAAAGATAGCCAATCTTGTGGAAAATAGAGTGGTGGAGTTCACCAGCTGACAGTTTTTAAAGCATCTCGACTCTTCCCTTCCTCAGGAACAATGTAGAAGAGGATATCTCCAAGACACTGCTTGATAGTCGCTATTCCACTCTCATTCAGAAAGAGAAAAGCACTACTCCTGATTATCCAAAGTGTGCAAGAGCAGACACATGCAGCACAAATATGATCAAAAGTGTCCAAAACCCTTGGAAAAATAGAGGCCCCTAAGGCTAGATTTGTTTCCAGCAATCTCTTGCACGAAGACAACCGCATCGGTAGCTAATTAGCATCGCTGTCCGGCAGGACATCCATCAAAAGATGCACAACGCTGCCTGCCACCTCCAGAGATTTAACCCACAAAAACGGATCGCCTGGACAAGTATCTATTGATACTCGCCATTCTTCTCAACGTCGAGTCCTCGTATCCTAAACAATAAACAATAAAAAATCTCCCAAGGATACCGTCAACGCGTTTTACCAGTAAACACGTATCAAAATATTTCGTCGAGCACTTGGTACGCCTGGACACTAAACATTAAAAAACCTCCCAAGGATTCCGTCAAAGCGTTTTACCAGTAAACACTTATCAAAATATTTCGTCGAGCACTTTCCCTATCCATTGGGTCTTTTCATGGACCTCGAGATAGTGTAGCAACAGCTTCTGGAGCGTGTGCTCCTCGGAGCGAAGGACAACACGTAAAGGATGACCGTGATGAAGAGTTGCGGGACGGTCTTGCAGTAGAGTAAGAGCGCTATTGCGTTCTTCATGGCGTTGATTTTGGCTAAAACGTCGTGGCGTTCCAGCGTCGACTTTATCCCGGTAGCAATGGCTGGCATTTCGTTGTCGTACTGAGCGAGTAAATTGCATGGTTTCTCCATTGGAACTTTGCTCTGTGTGAAGTAACTGACATTTAGAAACCCTAACTAGACGAGTTTAACTCACAAATGTAGAGAGAAGTAGAGATTGACGAACATTATGGTGAAATTTGTGGCGTGGACTGAGGATCGGGGAGCAAGTTGGTAAACTGTTTACGAGTTTATTGTTCAAGTTTGCAAAATATGTATCTTTAGTACTGTAGAGCATAGTAACATGAAAAGCGCGCTCCAATTTAAACGCGAACAAAATTTGGCAAATTTTCTTCAATCCCGTATATAGTGATAATTAATAGTCGTTAAATATTTTGAGTAACTTTTCTGCTAAAAATTTCAGTGATAATTCTTAACAGCACTTCTATAACGTCACCGAATGAAAGTCATTAGAAATAATTAGCAACCACCGCTGTATAATATAGGAGGAAGATTCATTTAACCTAAATAGCAGCCAAAATTAAAAATTGTCATTGAACACGGTGACGACGAAAGTGACTAGACGAATCAATATATTGGGTTCTATCTGCGAGTAACAACGGGCCAGATTTTTATTTATAGGGGCTGGGCATTTTGCATTTTGTAAATAGGGTACAATTGGCCTGGTGTCAACTGCAGAAACTACTAACAGCTATTTAATCTGTACTGAATGTCAATCTTGAAAACGACCACCGATAAATTGCCTCCAAAGTCGCACATATAATTAAAGTAAAGTCCCTAAGGTTAGGGTAACATTACAGGCGTGTCAATTAGTTTGGACAAATTTTACTTATATCCGTTGACTAAACGGAATCTAAGAAAACCTAACGGTTTTAAGAAAATGACTTCATTACCTTTGAGATTGAAGGTTATTATCTTTCAAATGCAAATTTCTCTCTTATCTTATGTTTTTTTTTCTCCTCTCTCTTCCTAAACCATTGATTACCCCTGTAAATTTCTCTATTATCTTTTTTTTTTCTCCTTTATCTTTCCAAACCACTGCTTACCTCTACCATACCCACACACTACTGCCAACCACCATGCCCCACCGTCGTGACCTAACCACCTGGCACCACAGTCGTGACCCAAGCACCCAGCACCACCACCACCATGACCCAACCACCCTGCACCACATCGTGATCCACCCTCTGCACCATTGTCATGACCAATCCACCACCAACCCCCCGAAATCCACTATCACCTTTACCAATGACCCAAAATCCACCCCAACCACTACTATTTGACCACCCCTAACCTTAAACAAACAACTACCCAAAACCAAACCCATCATCATCGACCACCTCAGTTCCACCATCGCTGACCGTCGTCAAACTACCACAACCACAGATCTACCATCGTGTTTCAATCAACCTAAACGTGGATCAACTAAAACAAGATTTAAGTTAAATAAAAAAAATAAAAAAGGTTATATCTGAAAGCTTTGATGGTGGCGGAAGGCATGGGTACGATGGTGGTTGGTTGCATTAGACGATGGTCGGTCATAGATATTTTTGGTGGTTGGTCAACTGCGGTGGCGGTTGATCAGTCAGCGGTGATGTAGGAAGGGGTGAGAGAGGTTAGATAGGGATCCGCAAGGGTGGTGGTGGTGCCGACTCCATCGCGGTTATGGTTGGTTGGGAATTAGTGATGGCTGCTATGAAGAAGAGAGGTTTTGCAATAAGGAAAAGTGAAAATTTAAGGATTTGAAAATAGAGAAAGTAAAAAAATAATAAGGATTTAAAAATTAAAAAAGTGAAAAAATAAGGTTTCGAAAAATACCATAATTTCTAAATTAAGGTTAAAACCTTAATTTGGAGGAGAAAGAATTTGGTTTGAAACTCTAATTTTTCGAATCAGGGGTTTTAATCTTTATACGATGTATATGTAGAGATATGATATAAGGATAGTATTGACATTTAAAAAATACGCATGAATGACATCAGCAAAAAAGTATGACTTTTGCAGTATTCACAATTATCTGACTCCGAAGCTATTTTGGACACCGTGGCTCTGATTCTATATGACTTTTGCAGTATTCTACCAGATTTTAGCACTTTTTGTGTAGATAAAGTTGGATTTGGCCTCCTTAAATAAACTCTTTTGCTGTCAACATTTGCTTGTCATGCCCAAACGCAGGTACATCAAGACTGGATCAGTGAAAACCTTTTATATCCCAGTCTATAGTGTATTATCTGTCTTTTGTATGGACTTATGATATAAGCACTTTGTTATTTCTAATGTTCCATATTTTAATGTATATTTGTAATCATGGAGCAATCGTGACAAAAAGCCAAACTATGTAATGAATGTTTTTATTCAACGTCACTTTCTTATTATCAAAAAAAAAAAAGACATCAGCCAAAAAGTACATGTTTTTAATGGATCTGGGACGGATGGACAAGGAAAGCTTTTTGTCATGGTATGTTACATTTTGAAAGTTAATGTCCTTGACTGTAATTTCACCCTAACCTCAAAGACATTGCTGTAATTATCCCTTTTCTTTTTTGTATTTGAATTACTAGAAATAAGAATCAAGAGCTTCCATGACCAGCAAGTTATAGTACATTAAAATAATACACATCATATCACCAATAATTCAAGTTATATTTTACCTAATTGACCATTTGTGATCCTTACCAAGTAAAGCATATGATGCATGATAAATAACATGGCAGTGCATGGCCACAGAATTTATGTGTCACAGCTCTAACTTCCATTTTTGAAGTATCAAGTGGCGCCGTTTTAAAGAGTAAGGGGTTGTTTGATAAAACAGAAATTTAAGTGCTGAAGACTTAAAGTGCTGAATTTGTATAACTGAAAATTTTAAACTGCTGAATATTAAATACTGAAAAATTTTGGTCCTGTCTGAAATTTAAGTATTGAATCAGTAATATTTTGTTTCATAAAACAGAATAACTGAGCTCTGAAAACTGTTTAATTTGACAATAATACCCTTTTACTCTATTTTTTGAAACTTTAACAAGCTTGTTAAACAATTGGATAATCGGGCGTATTACGATATCAATGAAGAATACTTCAAATTTTACAATCATGAGCATAGCCTTAAAACACAAAAAAAAAATTGAAATCAGTCACATCATAAGAATTGTAATAATGTTTTGATAGTCAAAAGTCACAGTATTACATATATCGATTACAACCTCAAATTAAACAATTGAGTTGCAATCTGCTTCCGTAAGTTCACCATAAAATGAACGCTCAATATTAGATATGGTGGCATCCTCTTCAATATTGGATAACGAGCCTTGAGAACTGCAAATGAACGCTCAATAACATTTCTCAATTTGGCATGTGCATGATTAAATTGTTCCTCCTTTGTTCTTGCACGTTGACCATTTGCAAAGTCCGCCAACCAATAACGGACATTGCGAAAAGGTGCCATAAATTGACGAGTATGTGTATATACAACATCACATAAATAATACTTATCTGCAACAATTTTATTTATTTGAACAATTTAGTATTGGTTTTAACATGAATGTCAATATCATAAATAAGGTGACATATTTCAATACCTGGAGGCGAAAATGAAAAATGATTAGCAGGATCCCGCATAGTTTATGTTAACACCCTTGAGCCGTGTGCTACTCCTTCCCAACCAGCCTTCTTCAAGCTACCTCCAGCCTTTCCACCTTCCGATGCTTCTACAAGGCATGCATCTATGAAAAATTTATATAATTCTGGATCCTTCCAGTTTGCTCTAGAACCGTCACTAGAAGCCATTCCTATACAAGTACTACAACATTAGATACTACTATAAAAGGTTAAAGGTCTAAGCTTTTGGGATTCAAAATAGGAAAAGTATCGGTAATGAGTTTTAAAGTTGTAGCTAAGATTTTCGATGATAAAAGATAATTTGAAGTATAGAATCAATGGCATTTGCCATTGACGATATAGTTAAACTTCCCGTAAAGTAAAACACTATTAGATAACCAATTTCACTAAACCTAATCAACCCCAATGGTCAACATGCATCAAGTTCTCCAAAGGTCTAGCAATTAGAATTACTACACCAGAGCAAAATATATCTAGACTTGTGCATGGTTCAATATTACATACTTAGGCCATGGAATCTCAGCCTTTGCTTGCTAAAATAATCTGAAATTTGTTAAAATATTGTTCCCAACCTATTCTGGTCGCACCCAAAGGCCCACTGGGGTCCTATTTTTCATGACACATCCGCACAAACAACAGTCAACATTCAACGCTCACAACCGGTCAAAGCGTGCACGCTCAAGTCACGTGCACTTCTTACTTCTTCTACGTGACTTCATCACCAAGAAACTCATCCTTGCAAAATTGTTCATCACGCTCTTACCGTCGCACATCGCCCGTCGGCGAGCCATGGCACTTGCCCAAGGAGGTTGGCCTTGGCCTCCCCCTTGGGGTCGGCCTCGGCCTTGGCCTTCCCCCAAGGGTTGGCCTTTGGCATCCACACTTAGCATTTTCACTTCTCTTCAAGGGACCATACATCACTCTGCGACCCCGTCGCCCGGACATCACTCCGCAACCACGTCGCCCGGACGTCACTCCGCGACCACGTCGCCCGAACGTCACTCCGTGACCCCGTCGCAGGGACGTCACTCCGCGACCCTGTTGCCCGGACATCACTACGCGACCCCAGTCGCCAGGACGTCACTCCGAGACCCTGTCGCCCGGATGTCATCTCCGCTACCCCCGTCGCCAGCGTCCAGGCGCCGCACTCCAACACTCTGCCGTGCCTGTGCGTCGTGCCGCTGATACAGCCGTCCCCAGGCTCTCTGTCACACTACCGTGCCCCCGGCACCATACGCACTTCATCGCGCCCATGCGCCACAATCATGTTACATACCCCCCCCCGGGCACCACACTCATTCACCACGCCATGCGCACCTTGCCTTGGTCGTGGAACACGCTTCAACCCACTCTCCGGAGTGTGCATCATCCTGCGGGGATAGGCGACTCCTCTGGGACACTATCTCCGCTAGGGAGCTCTTCAACTCCCCTTCCTCCAGGTAGACGGCTCATCTGGGATGCTACCTTGACGCGCTCCGAGTGCTCCGGCACAAGGACTCACCTGCAGGGATAGGCAACTCCTCCGAGACACTATCTCCGCTAGGGAGCTCTTCAACTCCCCTTCTGCCAGGTAGACGGCTCCTCCGGAATGCTACCTTGACACCCTGCGAGTGCTCCGGCACAAGGACTCACTCGCGGGGATAGGCGACTCCTCCGGGACACTATCTCCGCCAGGGAGTTCTTCAACTTCCCTTCCGCCAGGTATACAGCTCCTCCGGGATGCTACCTTGACGCGCTCCGAGTGCTCGGGCACAAGGGCTCATCCGCAGGGATAGGCGGCTCCTCTGGGATGCTATTTCTGCCAAGGAGATCTAAGTGCTCCGGCACGAAGACTCCCCTTCAGCCAGGTAGACGGTTTTTCCTAGATGCTACCTTGGCTGGTCAGGTAAACGGCTCTTCAGGGATGCTACCTCGGCCTGCGGAATAGGCGACTCCTCCAGGACACTATCTCCGCCAGGGTGCCTGCGTGACTGGCCTACGTGCTCTGACACTGGGGGCTTGCGTCAGCACCCCTAGGGACTATGACCCCCGAGTCACTCCGAGACGGGAGCAGGTCTTCGGAGGGCATCGCGCCTAGTTCACCTGGCAGTTAGGCTTCGAGTCTTCCCCATTGCTGCCAGGCCTGTGGGACTCTGCAAGGGCTTGGATTGGAGGCTAGATCATGGGGTTCTCTGGCCACACAGACGATATGGGAGCCAGTCTTTCCAGACAGACATAGCGATGTTGTACGGAGCAAGCTGGGTGAATATGCGATCCGACAGTCCGTGGAGCATCAGTACCCGTGGACCCCCTGATGACGTGTCACTCCCGGGAGCGCCACGTGTCGGTTAATCACATCATCATCTCAATCTCTATAAATAGAGGTCTTGAAAATTCATTAAGGATACTTCTTCTTCACTCTTACATTTTCACTTTCTCACTCTAAAATCCTTGAAAGAGAAACATACAGGACCTTGACTCTGGACCTAAGTATCAGACTGTGACGATCGTCGTATATTCATCCTGCGCCATTGCCCTCGCAGCACTGCCACCCTCAGGCTCTGTCTGGGAAGCCCTTGGTCTATGCCCTTATTCCACCCTTGTTGTGTCTCTCATCAACATACTTGGCATCTGACTCGGACTGCATTCCTTGTGGCACCTCCACGTCGACTGCGAACCCACTTTCCTTGGCATCAAATACCAAGCATGAAATACAAGTATTTGTTGTCACCATTTGGTAAAATGAATTCTCAATCGTGGAAACCAAGCATCTCTTTATAGGTAGTTATTACTAGTTAAAGTTTTTAGCTTTTAGCATTTTTCAACAGTTTTTTTATCATGTAAAATGCCATCATTCTAGGTAGGCAACTAGCTATCTAACAACAAATATGGTGTTACCTTCTTGTTACACCAAAACAGGGGATTGCCTTTGTACATGGTATAGATAGATGTGTGTGGATGTGAACCTGCATTGATGAACCTAACTGCTACAGGATTAGTGATTCAATTTTAGGGTTTCTCCAGTCTTTCTTAGATAAAAGAAACAACCCAGTGGGGTTCCTATCACTGCAAGCACTTTTGCGAAGAGCTATTTTGCAATACTCAAATTCTCCAAAAGCCTCCACATCCTCCAAGAACTCTCCACAGTCCAAAATTCAGTGCATTGCAATTTTCCACAAAACAGCCGTATCCAAATCTAGTGTATCAAAAAGTGATTAGTGAATTGCAATTGCTTCGGTGAATCAAAATTTCTGTTTTCCATAGCTTGTGAAGGTGACCACCATCTGGTTATCCAAATCTAGGGTTTTCCCTTTCTAAGTATATTCAGATTCTAGTGTTGTGTGTGACTTTGTCAAGATCATATTCATGAAGCTAATTACATTCACAAAGCAAGAGATCGATCAATATCGCAAAAATCAAATGGAAAAAAAGGCCCTAATTACATTCACAAGCACCATGAGAAGAAAGAAATTACGAACCTGCAATTAAGGTTGGAGTGCTATGAGAAGAGATCGCTTCAGGGGAGAAGAAGAAGAAGAGGTTGCGGAACGATCGATTGGGAAGAATAGGGGAAAGAAAAGGAGGCAGATAAGGAAGAGAGAGGGCAGATTAGTCTGTTAAGGGAAAATTGTTTAACGAGAAATCATTGAGCTCTTTAAGTGATAAGTGATAAGTTAGCCATGAGTGACTTAAAATATTGGTCTTGATCTTACCTATCACTTATTATTTTAAGTGCTTAAAAAAATACGTTATCAAACGCACTTAATTTTAAACCATTGAAAACTTTCAGTTTTAAGTGCTGAAATGAATTATCAAACGCATCCTAAGTCTCGCTCGCAAATCCAATGTCACGTGGCCAAAAGCTTCACAATAGTTTCTTTTTGCTCAAAAGAAAGGCTTTACAACATTCGGATACAATCCTTGTTTCTTTTTCTTTTCTTTTATTGTTTGGATAAGTTCTGTTTGTATCATAATTGGGACGTTGTCAGGACCAAAAAATGGACTAGCATCTTCGGTCCTAGAATGGCACTATTCACTGGGCTTCACTTAATGGCACTATTCACTGGGCGGGGAACCCGCCTGAGAAGGGTGGCTGCGAGATAGCTATTACGACATTCAACACTAGTGAAGAGTTAATCAAAAAGATGGCACTACCTAAATATGACGAAGCTGATGCTAGACATTCTATTAAAAGCACAGCAGTTCGCTTCATTGGTTGCTTCGCGTAATAATCAACATCACTGCAACGTGTACTAGAAGAAGAAGAATACATATGGGGTTGCGGCGTTCTGGACTGACTAACAGTACGATATTTGTTTACAAGGAGGTGTGCTATTTGGATCGAATGTCAATGGTAAAGTTCTCCATACGGCCGAAAAAAAGGCCACAACAAGCAAACTAACAGAAGAACACGTCGCATAGGACCCAGAAAACTCAACATACACATATTAAGAAGGAACTACTTTGTACTCAGTAGTTAATTCTATTAAGGAGCGCCTACATTTACTGGATTGTAAAGGGTGTGTTTTTTTCCTCCAGATAAAAGGAAAAAGAAAGGGCTGAATCTTCTTCCACTAACCATGTAATGTAACTGTTACATATGCCAGGGTACTCAGTCGTTTGGCCTTAGTTGCTTCAGATTAGGTGTTAACTTCAATCATCTTTTTCTTTCTTGACCACCTGCCTTTTCTTGCGAAATTCCTTGCCAAATCAAGCCTATTGGGTTATTTCTTAAGACCTCGGCTTCTCACCTTCGGAATGTGATTCAAAAACTTGTATCCCCTTTGCTAATGGTTTCTGTGTTAGACAAGCTGCCGTGATATCCACACTTCGGGAAACTTGATTGGAACACCCCCCCCCCAAACTCATGCGCAAATCTGCCGTGATATCCACACTTCTGGAAACTTGATTGGAACACCCCCCAAACTCATGCGCAAATCAGTCTCTTCACTAACTTGAGATATAAATACATAAAGCCTTTTGGGCGAAGGCCTAGAGTAAGTGTCCTAAAACTTCTTCATAAGGAACCTAGCATCATTGGATGGTTGCAATATGGCCAATTTCCTCAGGACTCTCAATGGCTCCACTACATATCTCCCCACCATCCTTTCAGCATCAATGACGAGGATGATCGTCGGTTTTTACTATTTGGCTATTTGCATCTACTTTCTTTAACTAGATGTGGTAAATTCTAAATAAGGTAGTGAGCTGGTATTTAAAGACAGGGAAATGACGGCCCACAACATAACCTGATCGTACTCATGCCAAAAGACACAGGAGATCCCAAGAATTCAATCAAAATAGATATTGCAAATAATCAAAATTCAAAATTACAAGTGACTGTTCAAGGATTTAGAAGATTTATACCAAAAAGGAAAGAGCAGGCATAATCGATGATTTTGCAAGTAGAAAGAATACTGCCTACGGCGTAATGCAGCTTATATCTCTGAAGGGCTTTAAAGTCACATGTGGCAGAGGGTAAGCCTGCTTTTTCGTTGCTTGAAACAAAGCATCCAACGTGCAAGCTTGGATCGAGCAAACACACAAGATGAATGGCAAGTTTTTTTCCCTATGTTAGTCACGAACTGAAAACCTCAACAATGTGCTCACTGCATGCATGCATGTAAGCAAGCATCATAACATGATGGTAATAACAAGGTGGTGTTATTACGTAATTGCAATAACAAGAAAAGGATGTTGAAACAGAAAGAAAATAGATGTACGAGCTCAATCACACATTGAACCCTGGAAGTCGGGATGGGTGGCTTATAAGACGTTTGAGGAAAGGCACCACAGGTCATGGTTGGTTCATAGTTGTTAGAAGTGTGCCTAGGGCCTGGCAACTAACCCTGCAACAGGCTATGCCTTGCCCCTTTAACAACTATGCTCTTGTTCCTTCTCCCATCACTCGTTCCACGAAAAAGAAGTTGTGCTTGAATAAGTGAATCAAAGGACTTCTTACATCATAAAGGTGGTCAATTTCAACTCAACCCACACCAATAGAATCTAAACCAAATTCAGATACCTTCAAAATTGCCCCAGTTAATACTTCGAAAATAATAAGAGGGAGACCTCCACGGATTCTTTAATGTTTATTTTATATTTCCAGGACAACTTTTAGTCGGTATTCCAGCAAGGATGTGAATAAGACGTGAGAGAAAGAGAGCAGGGAGAGAGTAGACTGATGAGGGAAGAAGAAGAACGAGAGAACAGATTGACTCCAGAAGGGGGTTTTAGTAAAAAAGCAACGTTATGCACTTCTATTGGAGGCTATCTGTAATATGGACTCATTTCGGCTGCAGGATCTCACCTACAGCAAGAGCCTGTAACTTTCCCCACAGAAGGGCAGAAAAAACTGCAAGTGCGGCAAAAACCTAGTTTTGTGCTTATATATTGAAGTAAAATTGTTGCCCGACACTTGATTAAGCTTCCAATGACCATGACAAAATAAGTTAACCTTCCCGCCATGATATGAGGGACGTGAAACTAAAACAGTAGCCCCCCATCTTGACAAAATCTACCGTCTGACAGCCTAACGATCAGTCCTCCACCGTCTGAAGTGATTAGAATCTCTATATCGTTTGCACACTAACAAGATTTTTCAAGCCAGCAGACTTGATTATGGTCCTAGAAATCAAGATAAGCCATGGTGTCCTGATTGGTGCACTGAA
Organism: Escallonia herrerae; assembly: GCA_033070095.1. NCBI lineage: Eukaryota > Viridiplantae > Streptophyta > Magnoliopsida > Escalloniales > Escalloniaceae > Escallonia > Escallonia herrerae. The sequence goes on along the minus strand of JAVXUP010000171.1, from coordinate 575,218 downwards.
GATTACCCCAAGCATGGAGTACCCAGTGTATACTTGCAGCGTAAAAAAAACGTCTAACTCTTTGATTTCAGAGTTGGTCATCACTTAACATCAGTACAATATAACCAAGTTCACATCATTCTTCTAAGCATTTCATTGTATCACAAGTTGATTCTCTCCGTTAGTAAGCCTAATAAGCTTTAACACTATCGAATTCATCGCCGAAATCAGTAAGTGGCACGACCTAATCTACTCAGCATAAGACACCAAAGAAGACCAAAGAAAATACATAAGAACACAAATCCAAGCAAGTATCTTCAAAAACATTCACGACCAAACGTGTGACTGTGAGAGGGATCAAGTTAAAGTATACACAAAATATCATTTGCCACAATCCCATGTAGACCATAAATAAGAGATATACTACCCCAAGTTCATCATCAAACGCGCAGAGGAATCACAGCACCTTTGTTCTGGCTCCACCAGCATGAGTACAACCACTGCCACAAACACAAACTTACTCTTAAAAACAGAGAGTAAGAACCGATTTTGACTACAGAACTATATTCAACTCTATAACAGTTTCAGCTTGCAAAACTTAGCATAGAATGCCAGCTTAATTGCAACGGGTGTAAAAGTATAAATCTTTTTTCTTATTTTCTTTCATTTACGATGTTGTCTGAATCAATAAATGTATTGTGATATTATGTCCCAAAAAAAAAGCTTCGAGATTGAAAAGCTTCCAGACTGTTCTGCTCCGAGCTGAAAGTGAAGTCCTAACCAGATTCATTATAGTCACATTTGGACATCTTCAATAAAGGAGATAGAAATGGAATCAATGTACATTCGGCTCGTCTTTATTTCAAGGATACTTCACAGAGATTCAATTTCTTGCTTGGCTTTAAGCTTCCTCTGTTCGGACAAACACAACACAATTAAGAAATGAAATTACCTTGTTGGGCGGCCTCTTGGTCTAAGACTGTAAGAGTGTCCTCGCCCCAACCCCACACTCTTGGACCCGCCACCAGATCGAAAACCCTCCAAGGCTGCCTCGAAAGTATCGTGTTCCATTGGCAGAAAAAAGATGATGTATGGCCCGCTAGTATGTAGCCAAGGTCCATCATTCAGTAAGCCAGGCCGGTAGTCACTCCGCTCACTAAAGTAAACAGTGGGCTTGCGAGGACGACCACGGCCTCTCTTACTAGGCGTCACCGCGATATACTCCAGAAAGGGCCTCTCCGAATAAGATTGCCGCAGCGGTTTCCCATCGGGCCAGGTCACGGGCTTAGCACCACCACTGCCTACAGTGGGCTCAGAAGGGAAAGACATATACGGGTTAGGGTTAGGGTTAGGATTAGGGTCAGGAGGAGGAATCAGATGATAGCTGTCAGGAGAGATCAAGTAAGAGTTGTCATTGTTGCCCGCCGTGATAAGGACGCCTTCGTCCTTGAGTTGCTTGAGATGGCGATTCACCAAGTCCGAGTGGCACGGCGGAAGATAGGGGTACTGCTTGAACGTGAAGTCGACTATGGCTTGTGGAGTCGACCCGTTTTCCTCCTTCAGTGCGGCGATTGTTGCTAATATCAACTAATCATACACACCCAATTCCGCCCAAAAAAGAAGGTTAATTACGACTATGAGAGCACGTAAAAATGTAATCAAACACAAAACGCAAATTGTGGACTAGACATGTACCGGAAGATATCTTACCTCGGGATAAGGTGGAGCTATGTAGTAAGGCCTCTTGCCGATGTCGGGATAGCAGGGATCATAACCAACGTCTTCTGAGATGTTGGGCCGGCAGGGATCATACAAAACGTCCTCTAAGGTGGTGTCCATCGGTGGCTGATTCGTTGAGATCTCCATACGGAAACGCAGAGCCGAAGATGATGGATGGAGCGGCTGGAGATTGAGTCATGTTAAACGGAAGGTAAAGTTATTGAGCCCTAAAATTACGTCCGTCCTAGGACTAATTTCGTAATTACCCCTTTAAGTTTACATTTGTAACTCTATGAGTTCCTTATGTTTTTTTTCCGTCACCAATAGGTCCCTCTAGTTAGGTAAGAAAGTGTAACATATTTGACTTTTTAAGAAGAGTAACGGAAAAAAGGAAGAGAAGGAAGGAACAAGGACAAATCGAATTTGTGTGCCACCACAGGCTTGATGCCTGTGGCGCACAGCAAAACGACACAGTTTTGCATGGAAATTAGAAGGTCTCCTCATCTACCATCTTGTCTCCCTCTCGCACTCACATCGTCGGCTTTTCTTGCTGTTGACCATCACTGTCACAAGTCTAACACAACCAGGAAATGCCATTGAACAAAGTAGACTTCTCAGACCCTCTCTTCTATCAAAATTTCTTTCAATTCTCATCGGTGCCACCACGTCTTTCACCAGCGATTGCTTTCGTAAGCATCTTAGCTTTCCTCAATTAATTCAACAAAGGCTATCAGTGGCGCACACCAGGTGTTCAACAAAATTTGCGACGCTTTTTTTCATTACGACACAACTTCGGAAGTGCTGCCTCCTATCTCTTGATTTGTGCCCTCAAGCACCACCATAATCTCCTAAAGTGTTGCTGGAACAAAAGGGTTAGTTCCTTTTATCTGTTACATGTTGACAGTTTTATGAAACCTGGTGATTCAATAAGCGGGAGAAGATGGATAGATTGAGAGATGGTGAGGGCCATGGACGAAAATTGAAGAAGAAGATGGAAACAATGTGGGAGAAAGCTCTTAGATGGGGAGGCCTTAATTTCCAAACAAAACGGCATCGTTTTGCTACGCGCCACAGGCATCACGCCTGTGGTGGCACACATATTTGATTTGCCGAAGGAAGAATTGTGAGTTTTGGATTCATAAAAAATTTTAGAGATTGTATGGTATCTATTTGGGAAACCTTATACGGATGTGGGGCAAATAGGATGATGCAAATTGGGGGGGATTTAATCAAATGAGGCTATCTGGATTTTCCTCATTCATAACTTAACCCAAATAAATTTCAAAAATTCGGCTTATTTACATGTTTTTTTTTCTCTCTCTCTCTCTCTCGCAGAAGTTGCCAATTGGCAACCACCGTCAACTGTTGTTTGCTACCTCCGTCGCTGCCGGTGAGGGTGGGAAAATCCTCGCAGCAGTGGTGACTACTAGGGAGAATTTCCAGCCACCTCCAGCCACCGCCACTACCGAGAGAAATAAAATAGTTTTTGTAAATAAAATTACATCTTCCTTAAATAAACAAAAAATAAAATAAAAATTAAAGGTTTGATACATAATCAGGTTAATGGGATGGGTTTTGATCTAAATAAGATGGGTCAGGGAAGGGTAGTTAAACCAATGATGGGGCAAATGGGGATGACGCAACTTGAGATGAGACAAGGCATCCAATATTGCCATATCTAGAGAAATTTTTCGATGAAAATTTTATTATATTCTTTTATGAGTTGAGGATAAAGTTTTTGAGTTATTAGTACAAGAATATATTTTATTTTTTTTAGTGTGGTGTTAGTTTTTTAAAAAGATGGAAGGATAGCTTTCCTATTTCAAAAATTTTGTTAACATTGCTTCTTTTCTCTTTATTTTTTCTCAACTTTGGATAGAAAGATTTGAGAAGAAAATAGAAGACCAAATCTTTTCCCTCTTTTATTTCTATTTCGCTTATTTCCTTTTATTCCAAAAACTCATAAAACCTAGAAATGGAGAGAAGAATACCTATTTCTTAATATTTTCTTTAATTTCTCACTTCAATAAAATTTTATAAAAGAGTGGGGATCTCAAGCTCTGAGAGTTAGGTAGTTACTGGTAAAGTAAAAGAGTCCAGAAGATCTTATTAGTTTATTGGGTATTAGAACTATGGATCCGGATCGTCTTCTGTAACTAGGGTTACAGCAGAGATGCTTTAACTCTAGTTACAGTCGTCCGATCAAAATAAATGCACCAGATTATGCCACGTCAGCAAAGCAGCTAAAATTAGCCAAAACCCAGTGTTTGAAGGAGAGACCATCGTCTTCCCAGTGTGAAGTCCACAGCAGACCTAATCTTAGATCTCTACAATCCATTGCTGGCGACACACCTCCACCTTTTGCGATCACATAGCCGGATAGCACCATCATGTCTCACGCCCATGTCGAGTCATCTTGCCAACCACCGATCTACACGCAAAACCACTATCACGATCGTACCTTAACAGCATCCCGATCTTCTCTCTCTACCATTGATCTGTCGTTCAATCTTATCCACAGTCGCCATTCCACATGCCAACCACCAATTGAAAATCCTCTTTCCCTGATATCAATCCATGGATACTTGTAAGTTACCCAAGTCTGGCTTCCACTAAATCGCAAGTATTCTTTCTCCATCTTCTCTCTTTGTGTTACCTCTAATTGTAACATCGGTGGCAAAGGTTGAATGTGGGTAGATGTGGTGTCATAAATAGATGTTTCATGGTTGGGGATGGCAAGATGAAGTGAGAAATAGTGGTGATGGTAATGCTGGAAGTGTCGCCAAAAATGAAAGATCGCCAGATCTGGAAAGTTCTAGAAAGAGGTTGCTAGAGAGAGAAGATCGACAGATCTGGGTAACAGCGGAGTGCCGTCCGTTAACACACTAAACACGATGTTTGACTATAGCTGTTGTGTTGATGAGAAGAGCTGGAGAATTCTTTGCAGGTTAGTTCATCGAGAATTGTGGAGTTAAAGTGCAGCTAGCATAATCGTAAAGTACTTGAGTGCCAAACCTGCCCTTTAGAGGCTCCATTTCTTGCAACTATTACACCTAAAACCTAGGTAGCATTTGAAAATCATTTGATTTTCAGTTTTTTCTCCAATTTGGAGAAAAAAATTTTGACACACATTTTTTGTTTTTTTTTCTTTAGTTTTGAAAACCAGTTTTAAAAACATGACTACTTTTGAAAAACTTCAATTTTGGAGTTTTGGGTTTTTGTTTTGAAACCATCACCGCCACCACCCTCCCACCGCCCACCCCCACCAGTCTCTGCCCGTCACCGGTCACCGCCGACGAACCCCTGTAGTCCGCCAGCCACCCAATGCCAGCTGTTGCCGGCCGGCCATCGCCACCACAACCACCACCAAAGAAAAGACTCAAAATAAAATTTGGATAATCAAACACTCAAAATAAAAATTGGGTAATCAAACACTTAAAATAAAAACTAGGTATCAAACACCCATTTGTTATTGGTTTTAGTTTTTTCAGAAATTGAAAACCAAAATTGAAAATGATCTATAACAGACCCCTAGTTGTTTCCAAGTTGAAATTACAAAATTGCAGTCAATGAGACATAATATTGGCTTGCCATTTATTGTGATTTACTTTAGTCCATAGTGGATAGTTATATTTATACCATTATAACAAAAATAGAAAACTAAAACTGGAAGTGATTTTGAACAGACCCCTAGTTGTTTCCAAGCTGAAATTACAAAATTATAGTAAATGAGACATAATATTGGCTTGCCATTTATTATGGTTTACTTTAGTCCACAGTGGATATATATATATATCTATACCATTTCCAAATCAGGGAAAGGATCAAATGAATAAACTTTTTTGTTTCTTTGAAATATCCTTTTTGAATTTAAAAGGTTTCTTAAAGTGAATAGTGCTTTTGAATTTTAGAAGGTGAGGCTAAACTTTTGCCGCCAAATTCAAACATTTTCCTTCTAAATGTGTTTTTTTTTCTTTAGAATAACGAGACTAAATTACAATTTTTTTGGCTGGATTTACACATTTTGTCAATAAAGAGATTAAAAGTTAACTAATGCGTCTTTTATTGATAAAAAAAATATGGGTTTAACCAAAATAGATGTGGAGTTAGCTCATTGTTTAAATTTAAAGTCTCTGCTCGCCTTTTAGAAACAATTATCACGTCTAACCTTAAAGCTTACCTACTTCAAAAGTAATAAAAAAGAACACCCTAACTGTGGCTACTCAAAGAATCGATCCTAAGTTTACGGATTATCATTAGTTGGCGAAACAATACTTGTACCCGTTGGTCGATCCAACTCGCTATAAAAAAAGGGTATGTGCATTAAAATTAAAGACCGTTCCATTTTGACATTTACCCATACCAAAAGTGACCTATAAATCTCAGTTCAGCCAAGACTCAGGATCGGGCATAGTTATCAAAGGCACAACGACACCTAAGTTGCAAAGGGTCCTTGAAGCCTAGGCGCAAGGCGCCGCCTTTTTGAACTAAGGCGTAAAATGAAATTAAAATAGATATTAGTGCATAAACCAAGAAAAATCACATAAAAATGTTAGAACTTGGCAATTTAACACACTTCAAACCGTTTTCAAATCCATTGAAATAGTTAATACTAAGTGAACATGACAACGTTAACCTAATTATCAATAAGGGTCAATGCAACAATGCTCTATTTAGAAAGAATCACAAGCTCCAAGACCGATAGATCTTCTGTCTACAAGGTCTATTGAAAGGTCTATTGAAAGGAGTATATCTATTTTAAAGGAAGTAACAGTCGGGCAATTGGCACTGACACAACGAATAAAAGCAAAAGAATCGATTGATTAGCATTAGGAATTTTAAGTTTTTTTTTATTTTTGCCACCCATCCTCCGTCGATCTCTCACACACTTGCGGATCGTCGATGTCCCTTTTTTTATCTCTATTGTTGAAAGCCGGGACATCGCCAATGGTCAAGGTCATACTTTACCACTTCAAGTCCACATGACGGCAACTCCACATCCACTGTCTACCTCGTGCTCCGCCATTCAAAATCCATTATAGCTCTATTTCTACCGTCCACAGTATCTCTACCATCCAATTTCCACCATCAGTCCGTCCTGTAGGTCCCTAAATACACCTAGAGGGGGGGTGAATAGGTGTTTTACAACTTTGAGTATAAAATAAAAACGAGATTAGATTACAAAGTAATGACAGATATAACAATAATAAAATTCAACACAGAGATTTATACTGGTTCGGCCCTACCAGCCTACGTCTAGTCCCCGAGCACTCCACACAAGGGAGACCTACTCGAGCCTTTCACTAACCAGCTAGCTTCGGGTGCTAGCTCAAATCGCAGTACAATTTTCGAAATCCTTCCAAGGTTTCCAACAGTTTATAAATGAAAAGACAATTACAATTGGAATACAACAAACAAACTCCTTCTTGAGTAGATGTTACAATGAATAATCTTAGACTAAGCCTTCTTAGGTGGGAAGATCTATATTCTTTCAAGAACCAAACCAAGAAGCTTACAATAAACTATCTCAAAGAAGAACTCACTCAATAGAGAATAAATGAGAATGAGAGAACAAGATGAGAGAGTGTTTTGAGATGAGTAAAAGAGAGTATTGAAAAAGAATCGCAAGAAGTATATTAAATACTCTCAAGGACCCCTTTTTATACTGGTTAGGAAAGTGAACCGTTATAAAGGGAAAGCCTAAAAAATGATTCGACTCAAACATAAGTTTGATTCGACTGAAAGTACTACATAGAGAAATCGGTCGACTAAAAACTTAGTAAGAAGAGATGGTAAATACATTGACGAATTGAGTCGACTGAAAACGCCATTTCATTCGACTGAAAACTTTTGGCTTCGACTAAAAACTTTTGCTTCGACTGAAAAGTTCTGCCTCAACTAAAATTTTTTGCTTCGACTGAAAGTTTTGCTTCGATTGAAAAGTCCTTTTTAAGACAAGAACTGTACAATTGAGTCAAATGCAAAATGTTTGCCTTCGACTGAAACTTTCAGTTTTGGTTCTTTACTTGAATTTCTGTGAGATCTTTTAAGAAGAACTTAGAAATGCTAACATGGATAAAATAGACTTCAGGTTCTTGCATCTTCAATGTAGTCCGGGTATTTGAATCCCAAATCCAAGTCCGAGTTCAAGCTTTGTCCAAGGCATGATATTGTCTTTATTTGATTAAGATAAATCCTGAAATGATTATCTTAATAATGTTGTCATATTAATGTTAGAGATAATAAATATAGAATCATAAAAAATGATAAGTCAACAATCTCCCCATTTTTTATGATGACAACATTAGTTCTAAAATTATATAAACATACTCCCTCTTGGTCAGTTAACATTCAAACAAAGTAATAACTAAAAGAACATCTTTTAATATTCAGCAAAAATTCGTTAAAGATGCGTATAAAGAATGATCAATAATTAATTGTTCTCCCCCTTTGTCAAATCAAAAGGAGGGGCAGCCAAGGCAACAATCAAAGGAGTAAAAAAAAGAAAGCATCTAGGGCCGACGGCGGCGAGCATCTAGGGCCGACGGCGGCGAGCACCCTGTCCAGAGGAGGATGGATCAGAAGGCGGCAGAGCAAATTGACGAGCACCTTGTGCAAAAGAGGACGGAGCAGCAGACGTCCGTTGAGTAGGTACAGAGGACGATCATCTTGCAGCAGCAGTTGTTGTTTGACGAGTGCGGCGACGTGTGGAAGGTGGTGGTGGAGCAGCAGCAGCAGGTGGAGGAGCCACGTCTGATTCATCGTCGGTGTCAATTACAAGACGTCGGCGACTACGAGAGCGTGGGTTTGAGTCCATGTGGGCCCTGAGTGACATGTGGGCAAGAGAGAGAGAGAGAGAGAGGAAAAGGTAAAGGTCTCTAAAAACTGGACGAGGAATAGTGAAAAGGGTAATAGTAAAAAATTAAAGGGAAAAAGGAGGGGGTATATATAGACGACAGGTTTTCAGTCGACTGAAAAGATTTAAGCCGAATGAAAAAAAATGTCATTCTAGTCGAGTGAAAAGATTTAGCTAAGATCACACATTCCTTAGCAGGGACGAAGAGAACAAAAAGAGGGTTCAGCTAAAGGTTTGGTAAAGATATATGCGAGCTGATCTTCAGAACCAACTTTCTTGAGTTCTATTAAACCTTTCTGAACATTGTCTCGAAGAAAGTAGTGACGAATATCGATGTGCTTAGTGCGCGAGTGTTGAACATGATTTTTACTAATATCAATAGCACTGCTACTATCACACATAATACGAATATGGTCTATTGAGACACCAAAATCTCGTAAAGTTTGATGCATTCAGAGTACTTGGGCACAACAGCTTCCAGCCGCAACATATTCCGCCTCAGCTGTGGAGAGAGCCACAGACATCTGTTTCTTACTATGCAGCGACACTAAAGCATCGCCAAGGAACTGGTAAATGCCACTAGTACTCTTGCGATCGACAAGACATCCCGCATAATCAGAATCAGAAAAACCTACCAGATCTAGCGATGAATTACGTGGATACCAAAGGCCTAAATTTAAAGTCCCAGAGAGATATTTAAAAATACGTTTAACTGCAGTAAGATGAGATTCTTTGGGACAAGCTTGAAATTGGGCACAAATACATACACTAAACATTATGTCAGGTCTAGAAGCAGTAAGATAAAGCAAACTACCAATCATATCACAATAAAGTTTGTTATCTACTTCATTACCATTTTCATCTTTGACAAGATTAACGCTAGGAGAAATAGGGATACCTCTAGGTTTAGTATTATCCAAGCCAAACCTTTTCAAAAGCTCCCGTGTGTACTTGGATTGACTTATAAAAATTCTTTCTTTTGACTGCTTGATTTGAAGTCCAAGGAAAAAGGTAAGTTCTCCCATCATGCTCATCTCAAATTTCCTGCGCATACTCTCAGCAAACTCTTGGCATAGATCATTGTTAGTGGCACCAAAAATAATGTCATCAACATAAATTTGAGCTATTAAAATGTATGAATTACGAATTTTTGTAAAAAGAGTAGTATTGACTTTGCTACGAGAGAATTCATGATCAATAAGGAAGCTGCTAAGAAGATCGTACCAAGCTCGAAGAGCTTGTTTAAGACCGTACAAAGCATTTTTCAGCTTAAAAACATGATTAGGGTATTTTTCATTTTCAAAACTTTAACAAACACTTCCTCCTTTATTACCCCATTCAAGAAGGCACTTTTCATGTCCATTTGAAAAAGTTTAAAGTTCATATGACATGAAAATGCTCATTCGGGCAGCTTCAAGTCGAGCGACTGGGGCAAAGGTTTCATCAAAATCTACCCCTTCGACTTAATTGTATCATTGAGCAACTAGTCTAGCCTTGTTACGAACAATATGACCATCCCCATCAAGTTTGTTCCGAAAAATCCACTTGGTTCCAATGACCTTTTGTTGAACAGGAGGTGGAACTACTGTCCAAACATTACCTCTCTCAAATTGATTCAATTCATCTTGCATGGCAAGGATCCACTCATGATCTTTTAGAGCTTCTATAATATTTTTAAGCTCTATATGAGAAAGAAAAGCAAAATCTGCACAGAAAAGATTTACTGTATATCGTGTTGTAACTCCTCGTTCTACATTACCTATGACTTGTTCTAATTGATGACTGGAGGAATATCTTCAACTTTTTGGAAGTGGCTGAGTCTCATCACTGTTGTTGTGAGAAGATGTTGAACACTCCCCCTCAGTTGAGGAGACATAAGTTTGTTATTCAAGTCCAGGGAGAGTTCTTCACTGTCATCACCTGTATTCTTACTTGATTTTTCAACGTTAGATTCTTCAAATACTACATGCATAGATTCTTCAACTGTCAAAGTTCTACGGCTATAGATTCTATATGCTCTACTTTTTAATGAATAACCAAGAAATATTCCCTCGTCAGACTTCGCATCAAACTTACCTAAGTTCTCACGATTATTCAAAATAAAACATTTGCAACCGAAAACCTTGAAATAATCGATTTTAGGTTTAAAAAAAACTCGTAAGGAGTTTTGTCAAGAATCGGTCTGATGAGTACCTTGTTCAACACGTAACAGGAAGTGCTGATGGCTTCGACCCAAAAATATTTTGGCAAGGAGTTTTTATGAAGCATAGTTCTAGCCATTTCTTGAAGAGTTCTATTTTTTTCTCTCTACAACCCATTGTGTTGGGGTGTCCAAGGCGCAGAAAACTCATGTAAAATGTCATTTTGAATACAAAAAGAAATAAAATCTTTTTCAAATTCACCGCCATAATCACTTCGAATTTTTACAAACTTCAACTCCTTCTCATTTTGAAACTGCTTAACAAGACTCAAAAAAATTTCAAACGCTTCATTCTTATGAATTAGAAAAAGAACCCAGGTGTATCTTGAAAAATCGTCAACAATGACGAATGCATAAAATCTTCCACCTAGGCTGGCATTTCTTGTGGGGCCAAAAAGATCTAAATGAAGAAGTTGAAGAGGGCGAGATGTGGAAACAACATTTTTGACTTGAAAAGATTTTTTTTACTGACCTTATCCTTGACAAACTTTAACTTTGGTAAGCTTCTGACAAGCTCTTTCGAGAGAAGTTTCTTGATTAGATCCATGCACTACAAGAAAAAAGGACTTTTAGTGACGGATATTTCTGTCGCTAAAACCCTAAATCCATCGCCAAAGACTTTTAGCGACGGACACCCCGTTGCAAAAAGTTCGTTGCCTATAACCCCCTTGCTAAAAGATTAGCGACGGAATTATATCATCTGTCAAAAAAAAATTACTTTTACCGACGAAAATATTTACTTTTAGCAACGGAATTTTCCGTCGCTAAAAGTATTTTCTATATTTTTTTTAAAAAATCTGAATTTTTGAAGAAAAAGTTTTTAAAAATATTTAACGATAAAAATTCCGTCGAAAAAAGCTTTAGCGACATTTGTTTCGTCGCTAAAAGTCTATCTCTAAAAACAGTTACTAGTCTGGAGGACTTTTAGCGACAAAATTCTGATTTCTGTCGCTAAAATCTTGTCTTTAAAAAATTTACTAGTCTGTTGAAAGACTTTTAATGACAGAATTTTGTCGCTAAAAAAAGTGAAAAAAGCTTTTTATTTTATTTTTTATTATTTTTTAAAAACCCAAACCTGTTTTAGACAATCTGACAATAATTTAATTCTTTAAACTAGCATCCATCTTTTACTAAATTTCAAGTAACACAAATAAGATTTATTGTCATATATACCACCAACTAACACTCAATACTTTAAATACCAAAATTACATGTTCACCAAAAATATGATATAAAAGCGATCACATCTACAAATCCCAACAATAAAATTACAAGTTTCACTAAAACTAAAAACAAAATATAAACCAAATGCCCAGCGTACAAGTAAAGAAACCGTAAAACCCATTCAAGTCAGGAACAGTTCATTGCAGGTTGCAGTTCCTAAGACTCCTGAATCTGAAAACGATGAAGGCAAATCTGAAAATGAATACCTAAATCTAAAAAGCAATTTAGCAAATGATCAGTCATCAAGTTGAAAAATGAATACCTAAATCTGAAAACGATGAAGGCAAATTAGGCAATTGACTAATTGACCGCAAGGGTCATCGGTCTTCGACACGTCATCGCCGGCAGTGGGTTCTTGGCCGGTGGAGTCCTCGCCTCGCCGTCGCCATTCACCGATCACTTATACTACCAGATAGGCGCGTCCACGGCTCCACTCTTTCCAGATCTGAGCCGAGCTCAATAGAGAGAGTCGACTCAAGGAAGCAGGAGCCCCTGTCGTGTCCGCGTGTCGCCGTCGACCATCGCAGGTGAGTGGCCTAGTGGGTGTGTGCCGTCTGAGTTTGGGGAGTGGGTGAGAGACTTGGCGTAGAGAGAGTCGCAGACTGAACTTTTTTTTGGAAAGTTGAGGGGGTACATTAGCCCCCCCTCGTTCATACGTAGCTCCGCCCCTGTGTGTCAGCGAGCGGTAGAGGCGGCGGGGTAGGGGTGCGGCAGCTGGTTGGGTGTGTGGGAGGTGAGTGGTTACGATTTAGGGTTAGAGAGACTGATTTCTGATAGCATTAAGAGAATAATTTTTAACTAAGTGTCCTTTCTTGTTACATACTGTACAGAGTGTGAATGGTGAGCAGGAAGATAAATTTTTGTTAAAGAAATTTTAGTAATCCTTTTGCTTCTTTGAAGGATTGTACCCGATTCCACATTTCTCAAAAACACATCTCTGTCTTCCCAAAAGAATATCCAAGTTCTCTCTTCCTTGGGTAAATTTTGAAAGAATAAAATTCAGATCTTCAATCTCTGTTTTAAAATTCATTTTTTGTGTAGAAATTTCTTACAGTTGAGATTTTAAAAATTTGTTTTAAACTAGAACTTTTACTCCTCTGAGAGATTGGATTTCAGAAGACAAATAAGAATTCTCATTCTTATAAGCAATCAGATTATTTTTTAAAGAAAAATTTTCAGAATACGAAGTTTAACTTTTTCTTCCATCTCTTCCTTTTCACCTTCCAACTCTTCAACAGTATTTATCAAAGAAAGAGTCTTATTTTTTAGATTAGCATTTTTAACTTTTAACTTTTCCTGGTTTTCTCTGAGTTCGAGAAAGGCTGACTTAAGTTCATTATATTCAAGATTTTCAGAGATTACCTTATCGGAGTGATCATCCTTGGCCATGAAGCAAAGTTGAGCTACGTCATCATCTTCGTTAGTTTCTTTGTCACTCTCATCAGAGTCATCCCAAGTCAGCAGGGCTTTCCTGGGCTTGAACTTCTTTTCCTTGAAGTCTTGACTGTTGCTGCTTGTAGTTTTATTCTTGAGTTGAGGATAGTATTTTTTTATGTGCCCAGTCCTGCCGCATTCATAGCAAACATCAGAATTTTTCTTTACATTCCAATCTATATTATTTCTTTGATGTGATTGGTTTATAGGATTTCTCCTGATCTTCCCATCTCGCTTGCTTGCCAGAAACTTCTTGAACCTTCGAGTGATGAGAGCCATTTTAGGATCAGAATCACCACTGCTCTTTGCAGGTTCATGAGAGGTCTCAGCTTTAAGAGCTAAGTTCTTCTTCTTGGAGGTGGTTTCTTCTTCGTCATGAATCTTCATCATAATTTCATGAGTCATTAGAGAACCCACCAATTCTTCCAACTTCAGCACATTTAAGTCATTTGCCTCTTGAATGGCTGTGAGTTTTGCTTCCCATCTCTTTGGAAGAGATCTTAGAACTTTTCGGACAGCTTCTTTTTCAAGGTAGATTTTAGCCAAAAGCTTCAGTCCATTTATAATAAGTGTAAATTTGGAGTACATCTCATTTATGGACTCGTGCTCCTTCATCTTGAAGGCCTCATACTGCTAGACCAACATGTTAATCTTGGTCTCTTGCACTTGATTTGTACCTTCATGAGTGATCTCCAACAACCTCCACATTTCTCTAGCTGTCTCACACGCTGAGACACGACTGTACTCATTCATGTCAAGGCCACAGCAGATAATGTTCTTGGCTTTATCATCAATGGAGAAAAGCTGTGCCTCATGAACGTCCATTTCGAGAATTCCTTTTGGAATCTTGGTTCATCTGGTCCATCCTTCATTGGAATTATAGGCCCATTTTCTACAACATACCACACGTCTGTATCCTGCCTCAGAAAATTTCTTATGCGATTTTTTCAGTAGCTGTAGTTGTCATTCTTCAACAAGGGTGGCCTGGTGGTTGCTGATCCTTCTTCTATAATTTGATCTTTAGCTCTAGACGATTAAGTCAAAAGAGAATACCAGAGCACACGGCTCTGATACCACTTGTAGGTCTCTAAATACCCCTAGAGGGGGGTGAATAGGTGTTTTACAACTTTGAGTATAAAATAAAAACGAGATTACAAAGTAATGACAGATATAACAATTATAAATTCAACACAGAGATTTATACTGGTTCGGCCCCACCAGCCTACGTCTAGTCCCCAAGCACTCCACACAAGATAGACCTACTCGAGCCTTTCACTAACCAGCTAGCTTCGGGTGCTAGCTCAAACCGCAGTACAATTTTCAAAACCCTTCCAAGGTTTTCCACAGTTTACAAATGAAAAGACAGTTACAATTGGAATACAACAAACAAACTCCTTCTTGAGTAGATGTTACAATGAATAATCTTAGACTAAGCCTTCTTAGGTGGAAAGATCTATATTCTTTCAAGAACCAAACCAAGAAGCTTACAATAAACTATCTCAAAGAAGAACTCACTCAATAGAGAATAGATGAGAATGAGAGAACAAGATGAGAGAGTGTTTTGAGATGAGTTAAAGAGAGTATTGAAAAATATTCGCAAGAAGTATATTAAATACTCTCAAGGACCCCTTTTTATACTGGTTAGGAAAGTGAACCATTATAAAGGGAAAGCCTAAAAAATGATTCAACTCAAACATAAGTTTGATTCGACTGAAAGTACTACATAGAGAAATCGGTCAACTAAAAACTTAGTGAGAAGAGATGGTAAATACATTGACGAATTGAGTCGACTGAAAACGCCATTTCATTCGACTGAAAACTTTTGGCTTCGACTGAAAAGTTTGGCTTCGACTAAAATTTTTTGCTTAGGCTGAAAAGTTTTGCTTTGACTTAAAAGTTTTGCTTCGACTGAAAAGTTTTGCTTCGAGTGAAAACTTTTGCTTTGACTAAAAAGTTTGGCTTCGACTAAAAAGTCATTTTTAAGACAAGAACAAAAGAACTGCACAATTGAGTCGAATGCAAACTGTTTGCCTTCAACTGAAACTTTCAGTTTTGGTTATTTACTTGAATTTCTGTGAGATCTTTTAAGAAGGACTTAGAAATGCTAACATGGATAAAATAGACTTCAGGTTTTTGCATCTTCAATGTAGTCCGAGTTCAAGTTTTGTCCAAGGCATGATCTTGTCTTTGTTTGATTAAGATAAATCTTGAAATGATTATCTTAATAATGTTGTCAGATTAATGTTAGAGATAATAAATTTGAAATCATAAAAAACGATAAGTCAACAAGTCCCAGCTGCACCACTGTCCACTTCCACTGTCACCGCTAACCGTAGCAATCATTTGCGTGGTCTCGTGACCAACAGTGACATTGTTGAGGTCGGGTTTGGGAAGAAAAACAGCCCTCTAGTTCCTGACTTCATGTTATTATTATCTGGTCTACCTTTCATATTTTATCATAGTTGTTTCTTTAATAAAATTTTAAACCAAAATGTATTGTTATTGGTGTAGCAAATTGAGAAAAAAAGTGTAGGTCGAGAAATTTGAGGGTCGTTACTGGAGTTTGAGAAGAGAAACCATGAGAGTAAAAACTAGAAATTGTGATATTATGTGCTATAAATTTAGTGGTGCTGCTAAGTGCTTATTTTTTTAGTTTAGTAAACTGTAAGGGTATCAAGCAATATGGTAGTGAAAAAAAGAGAAGAATAAAAAAGTGTACAAAAATTGCTGTTTTACATGTAGGTCTACTCGGACTATCCGGGTAGGGTGTGGGTATGAGAAAGGGTTGTTTGAAAAAAATTGGATATTATTTACTCGGAGCCCTTTTGTCCGTATCCGTCTGGGTATCATTCGTATCAGGCGATTAGGGAGAAGAGAAAGAACAGAGAGAAGGTGCTAAAGAAAGAAAAAGATAGGAGTGAGAGAAAATGGAGGAGAGAGAGAGAGATATATGTAAAAAGTACGTATTGTGTCACGTCAGCCAAAATCGTTAGTTAAGGTTATGAAAATATGTTATAAGTTTTTTATTTTAGACACATACGCTTGCTTTTGAAAATTATGTCTATGATTGTAAACCATTATGAGTTTCTAAGGTTTCCGGCTATACAATTATGAGTTTCTAATTGCTCTTATCTTCCTACCTTTGCAAGATTGCGTTTGTTGTTTTTGGCATGAGGATATACATTTAACGATTCAAGCTTATGATTTGCGCTACAAGTTTGTAATTTGAAAGAATTGGAATAGATCGACTTTTGCAATGAAAAGTACATATGTCCTTATGTTACAAATAATTGTGGTTAATGTACCCTTAGTGTCGACGTTGCAATGACTCTTGTCGAAACAATGTCAGCTTTTGAATTTTGTATCGCTTGGTTTAGCCTGTTGCACGGTATTTGCAATGAAATTAATAGTTATTTTTTTCGGGCTGACTTAAAGTAAAGTGACAAGTCTTAAAGATTTACATGTAACATCAGAAACTTGGTGGATCTAAAAGAGAACAAAAAATAACATCAAAGATTACCTTGATGAATCTAAATACATGAGCTAAGAAACCTAACCACGATAAATTTTGGACTTTTACGGTCTGTTTGGAACTAATTTTTTTAGGAATTGGATTTCAGATTTGGAATTGGATTTGAAATTCAATTCACTTTTTTTTTTGGAACGAAAGGGAATTCAAATCACGGAATTCCAATTTTGTGTTTGGAGAACAGAGGAAATGGAAAGGTAATAAATTTTTAGACAATTATATCCTTGACTTACGATGAAAAAAAAATTTACGGTAAGTAGTTTCAAGTGTGCTAGTGCCACCACATGGTGGTGGTGGTGGCCGCATTGCACGGGGTAGCAACATCGACGGTGGACGTGGTGGGGTGGTCAAGTGATGGCAATGATGGTAGTTGTGGTATTGAGGTGTAACTGGTGGTCTTCAACTGACGCCAATAATGATGCGGGTGGCAGTGATGGCAATAGTGGTGGCGCGGTAGTAGTGATGTTGGCAGCGGCTGTGGCATAGTGGTGGTGGCGGCTGTGGCATAGTGGTGGTGGTGGCAATAGTGGTGACGACGACGGCGGCGGTGGCAATAGTGGTGGCAGTGGTGATGGTGGTGGTGGCGGTAGTAGTGTGGTGATAGTGGTGATGGTGGTGGTGGCGGCAGTAGTGTGGTGACAGTGGTGATGGTGGCATTATTGGTGGCTATGGTGACGATGGCTGTGGCGGCGACAGTGGCGGTCGTGGCGATGGTGGTGATGGTGGCAATAGTGGTGTCGACGGTGGTAATTGTGGCAGTACTAGCAGTGGTTGTGACTGCGGTGGTGGTGACAATAGTGGTAGTGGTGGTGACGGCGGTGGTGGTGACAATAGTGGTAGTAGTGGTGGTGGTGGTAGCGACGACAGTTGTGGTGGCGACAGTAGTGGTGGTGGTGGCAGTAGTGGTGCCGGTGATGATAGTAAAAGTTGTGTGGCTGTAGCGTCAATGAAGATGGTGGTGGTGGTGGGTTCATTGTTGGAGAAATCCCGAAAAAAGGATAAGATATGTAAATAATTACTTTTAATTCAAATAAATTGAAATTTCATGAAATCCGACAATTTTTCTTGGATTTCACACTATAGAAACAAATCCAGTCAAATCCCATAAAATTCAATTCCAATTCTTTTTTTAAATGTTCCAAACAACAAAATTTAAGAATTTGAAATGAAATACCATCAATTCTATGATTCCAAACACACTCTTATTCTCTTTACCGAATTTGCATTTGGTAGGAGAAGACTTTTATTTGGTTTATATTTCTAGAATGGGTAAATTACACTAAAACTCCCTGAGTTTTACGTAATTACACTCCACTACCGCTATCTTTAAAAATTACACTCCGCTCAAAAAGTAACATTTTTTCTTACGGTGTTAACAATGCAATGCAAAAAGACATAAATGCCCCCCCCAACAACGTTTTCTTGGAATTTGGCTGAAATTTACAAAAATCCTAAACCTCCATTAGACCCAATGCCAGACCTTCCATCTGATGTAATCATCGATCGACAGCCCGAAGTTCATCAATTTGAGAATCGTAAATACTAAAGCATGACTGCACCACTCTTTAGACATGCAGTCATGCTTCAGAAGTTCATCAATTTGGCGATAACTAAAACGCATTACACCGCCGACGAGATCTGTCGAAGTTCATCAATTCGACAGCCCGACTGCACCGCCGACGTTTCAAAGCCGTGGTGCGCTCTGATCGACAGCCCGAAGTTCATCAAGATGCATCTCAATCGGTCCAAAACTAGCTCCATTCTAGCCCTAATATTCGAAGGTAGGGGCACCCTTTACTCTGTACAACACGATTCAATGCAAAATGCCACTGAACTTGACACCCGATTTGAAAACTCAAACATCGTTGATGTATATGGTTCGTGCAATGGCTTAATTTTACTGTCGATGCGCAAAAGCACCATTGTCATGTTCAACCCGTCAACCCGAAGGGCATCTGAACCGCAAGATATGGGCATCTGAGAGGACCTCACATCTGAACCGCAAGAATGGGTAAATCACACAAAACTCACAGTAGCAACCTCATCTATTTCTCACAGTAACAACCAGTCAACCCATTCGCGGGGGTCGGAAAAGACCTTGTAGGCAGCGGCAAGCTCCTGGAAGGCGGCGGGGGAGACGCCGAACTGGGCGAGCTTTTCCGGGTGGCGCTGGAGGGCAAGCCGGCGGTAGGCGGAGTGGATCTCTTCGGCGGTGCAGTCGCCGCCACTGGAAGTGGCAAGCTCCTGGAAGGCGGTGGGGGAGACGCCGAACTGGGCGAGCTTGTCCGGGTGGTGCTGGCGGAGGGCAAGCCGGTGGTAGGCGGAGCGGATCTCGTCGGCGGTGCAGTCGCCGCCAAGCCCCAGCACCTTGTATTGGCACCGCTTCCCCAGCAACACCATGTTATACGGCGTTTAGGGTTTGTTTAGGAATGGACCGAGTACTTGTATTTTTTTTTTTTAGGAGAATAGTATATGTATTTTCTGTTATAAAATGTTATAAAGGGGGGGTATTTTGGGTATGAAAATTAAATAAATGAGTGTGTCAGGGAATCTTGAAACAGAGTTGGGAGGGCCGTTAAAAGTGTGTAGTTGTGTGTAATGCGGGTACAAATCTCAGGGGGGCGGAGTGTAATTTTTAAAGATAACGGTAGTGGAGTGTAATTACGTAAAACCTCATGGGGTTTTAGTGTAATTTATCCTTCTAGGATCTATTGACGCTTCTTCAGCAACTTTGAGATTGTGGCAGAGGCGGGAAGCTGGTGCATATGTTTTGCCGAAAAGACAAGTGCAGCTGGGTCCAACTTCTGGTCAAAACTTGCCCAACAATTTTTCTCACAAGTGGCCCAGTTTGTTTGGACCAGACCATTGCACAACATACGTTTTGGGTAATAAAAGTACCAGACAACATAGCCTAACCTGTTTTTTCTTAAGGACCCACCACTTGAAAGTTGAAACAACCTTTAAACTATTGGGCCAAGGCGGTCTTGATTGGTCTTCTTTTGGGCTAGTGGTAATCTTCACGTCTTTTTTATGGATCAGGATCCCTGCTGTAAAAGAACTCGCTCTCTCTTTCTTCCCCCCTCCCTCCTCACAGACAGAGTAATCATGATTACAGCAGGCATAGGAAGGAGACAGTTGTGGGTTAACTCATTCAAATTAATGGACAGATGGGCATGTCAGCTTTCCAGCTGCCCAATTAAACCTGCTTCCTTCTTGTAGCATCAAATTTGCCTGCAGTTTGATCATTTTGTCAGCTCCTCGTATCCTTGTTTTGGGAACGAGATCAGACAATTCCCTGAGTGGTATCCCTTTTGAATTCGCATGGAAAGAGTCAGAAAGATTCGCCATGTTTATTTCGTTCATGCCAGAGCAGAGGTGCTGCCACACTCAGTTCTACCTGCTAGCATTAGTAAAGTTCTCTTGGTTACTCTTCTATCTCCCAGTTCTGCACCCGTCCGCTTGAATTCCTCTCAACCAAAACCAGTGTTCAAACCCTTCAGCCCTAAAAGAACACCACCAAAACTCTTTGCTTACTGTCCATCCCTCTGCTGCACGGTCGGTCCACAATTGTTCTTTGTGTTTCCTTCTCTTCTAAGATTCATGATTTCTCTGCATAAGAAGAGAAACAAAGTATATCTATTATGCCTTTTACTTGCATTACTAAGCATTTTTTTCCCTTTGGTAGCAGAACAAGTTTAGGACAACCAAATGGCGCGCCGAGCTCCCCTCAGTGCTGAGTACCTTCGGTTAATTGGACCACGTAACATTTCTTGTTTAAGTTTTCAGTTATCCCTGTTTGATGCCCATAGATTTGCAATGGGCATTATAGTTCTCTCTCTCAATTGGTATATGTGTTTTTAATTTCGGTATGCACAACCAGTTGTTCCCCTCTAACTTTTGCACTCTGGTTGTGGCTGTAGTTGATAGGCCTAACTTCTTGTACTGGTTGTAGTTGACATGCCTTTTGCTTCTAAGCGACAACAAATGTTAGCATATGTCTCCCATCAAGTGGGAGGTGCCTGTGTTAAGATCAGAACCAGATATGAATTTAATTTCAAGGGAAAAGATCAATGTGAGTTAATTTTGTTTTTTGTGATTTGTGAGCTTCATTGTAATCGTTTTAACTGTTTGGTAGAATTTAGATTTAACTATTTGGCAGATATTCAGATTTAACCATTTGATATATATATATATATATATATATATATATATATATATATATATATTCAGATATTGCCTTCAGAGCAAGCGGTATTGTTGTTGGAAATGGAGAATACATCTTGACATGTAATCATGTTGTGAGCAAAGACGACAGCTATGCCTTTGTGAATGAAGATAATGTTAAGTTACGCGTTACTGGTTATGCATCGAGGGTAAGTTAAAAATATATTGTTAGCAATTGTATTACAAACTAAGTTAATAAATGATCAATTCAGCAAAAGTACATTTAGCAATTGGAATTCTATGGAGCTTCGACCACCATAAAATCAAATATTCTTACTCTAGACTAAAATTTTGTCCACTTTTTTTTTAGAAAGTCCTGTAATGAAGGGTTTTAAGCGTGCAAATATTATTGGACATGCTATTGTTGAATAAGTGATTACCTGATTCAATTTGTAGGTCATAGTTGAGACAAATTGTATGCCGAAGATAAGAGTGGCAAAGATAGTCTGGGCTGATAAGATGCATGACCTAGCTTGCTTGCGACTAGATGATGGCCTTCTACCCCTTCCAAGTGTAAAGTTTTGTCCTTACGACGTCAAACAAGGGATGGACGTTATTTGTATGAGTGCCCTTCACGGGAGAGAAAATACCCTCAATGCAGGAATAATTTCTCATCCCCTGCGCATGGACGAGTCTGTTAGTGCTCTTGTCATTCACCACACAATCGATCTCGGCTCTGGGGCTTCCGGAGCTGGCTTGCTAACAAATTCTGGTTTCTTATGTGGTCTCCACTATGGCCATAGGAGAGACACTATGCTAGCATTGTCTACCCCACAACTCGTCGCATTCTTCAAGGCTGCCTTGGTTGAAGATTCGATGGGTAGTCCTAACATGATTTCCGGCTTGCATGTTGAAGAAGTGTTGGAAGTTGACAACGGTGAAAGTGAGTCTGAATGAGCCGGGCAATGGCTTCTTTCAAGTGAGTAGGTATTTGTGGTGGTTGACTGGGGGGGGGATAAGGCTATCTATGGTCCTGTTAATCTTATTCCGGGTCACCTC
This sequence comes from Escallonia herrerae, assembly GCA_033070095.1. NCBI lineage: Eukaryota > Viridiplantae > Streptophyta > Magnoliopsida > Escalloniales > Escalloniaceae > Escallonia > Escallonia herrerae. Next base: position 553,054 of record JAVXUP010000171.1, on the reverse strand, counting down.
AAGTTGTATTTTGTACGAGAATAGTGCAAAACCCCTTTTTCTTGTTCACGTCTAGCTCCTCAGTTCAGCTTCTTGATCATTCTTAGGAATATAAGAATATTGTGGTCGCATCAGAAGAACATCCAAGAGATATATCTAGACGTGTGGATGTCGGTGCTGTTGGCAAGACTGTAACAAACAAATACAGGAGCAGGGAAAGATAAATTTAGCTCTAAAATCTATTAAGTGCATTATATCCTAGTGCGATTTTGGAGAATTTATTTAACAACATGCTTACAACAGTAAGCTGATAGCAGAAATGCAAGGATTAACGTTTCAATGGGCTTTTACGGTAAAAGTTTTACCGCTGAAAACAAACGAATGAAATTTGAGGGATTCTATGGACGGGCTATTTACAGTAATGAATTCCATCGTTTAATTTATTACTCAAAGATTTTGAAATTACTCTAATTTGGAAAATCCAGCCATGACGACGGTTATGTATTTCTTTCAGTTTTCTAGTCAATAGAAAAAAAATGAACTAGTGGTTTTTACTAATCCTGAGGTAAGTTTACGTATCTCCCATGTGAAGAAAATATTTAAACTTTTCAATTACTATAAAGCTTTCTTGCAGAGTATTTGCGGCCTTATGTGGAAATGGGTTTCTAGGACCATTTAAACGATATATAAATCCTAAAGATAAGATTACTCCTTACTCATCACCAAAGCCATATATGATCTCACCTGCAAAATTCTCAGCGACACTACTCTCCCTCTATCGTCTTCCTCCCCAAAAATTACTATTTCTCAACCTTACTTAATACCTCTTAATTTCTGTGAATCTCCCAAATATTATTCCCAACCAACGTTGTGCGTGCTTATCCAGCCGAACCTTACACATCAACGTCATATATGTACTTTTTTTTTTTTTTTGGGTGCAAATATATGTACTTTCAACCCCACCCTCCTTTGCGCGGGAATTGGTCTAACTTGCTATAAGATGAATGCCCTTGGTTGTAGTTCTATAGCCATTTTAACTTTAGCTTCGGATTTTCTTACGGCATGGGCACTCGGCATGTTGATCGCCCTTCAATGGCCACGAAAAAAATTAACATACTACATTCCATTCTTTTTACTAACTTTACATTTTTACTCTCTCGGATATCGGGGATTGAGGATATTGCAAATATGGTGGCACCCATCTTTTTTTATTTTTATCATGTACTCTCTGCCTCCCACTTTTGTTGTATTGATCGGTCTATATAGTCTCAGATAAGGGAAGTTAGATCCTTAGCTGCATATACCTACCATGCATGCATGCATTTAGGTTTACCAGGATTAGGGAAACACCCCTGGATATTGGCTGAGGATTCTGCCTTATCACATTAGCTTCTAAATAATTGGCCTCAGAAGCAGATAATACGATGGATGCTTACCTCTCTCTTTATGTATTTATGTATTTGTGTATCCGGGCCATGAAGCATGTCATGACATATATTATGTTACGTACCTATGGCATTTTACATGCCGAACCTTGTCACTCACGAACTTTAATTAATGTCATTCTCGTATTATAAAATAATAATTAAAAAAAGAGATAAATCCAAAGGTATGACATTATAAACTTCCAATAAAGTAACCTTAATTCTAAGTTTGCTACTAACGGTGCTAGATGGTTCTTTAGGAGTTTTGACTACCTTTTAGAACCTAATTAAAGACAAGTAACAAAAGGGGCAATTCAATGGTTCAAACGAACCCCAAGGGGTGGTGGAGATGGCAAGGGGTCTCGAGGAGTGACCTCGAGGTCCTGAGTTTGATTTTTCATACCGACATTCTAACAAAAATTTCAAAAAAAAAAAAGGTTCAAACGTTGTTAGTCATGCCAATTTTCTTCCTAAACATTTGATTTTGCTGATACTCCAACTCGTTCTAAAAACGTTGTTAGTCATGAAGCCTACGTACATCTTAATTGACTAAGTCATCACTCCTTGCTTTCTTGCTATGTCATCAATGTACAAAATCGTACTGTACAACATATTAGTAGGTTTCAATTGGTAGGCCTTTCCCTTGCACCGGAAATTGGCTCGTTATACCAATCTCTTGACCATGTTCTGCTACTATCACATCACATGGTTATACCAAGCATGTGGATCATAGCTATAGTTGATCTAATGAACCTTCAACCGCTAATTGTACTCGGGTCGTCGTTACCAAATATAATTTTTTTTTTCAGTTTCTAAACTGAAAAATAAAAGTTATGTCAAACAGGGCCTTATATGAAGAAAGGAATAGAATTAAAAAAAAAATAAGAAGGATAAATATGAAAAGTACTTTTAGAATTTTTTAAAATTTAAATTAAAAAAATATGATTAATTACTTAGGAACGGATAAGAAAATATTGCAGAGAAAAGAGAAGTTACCTGAAAGCGATTCCATTTTCCTAATTCTGCCGCACCAATTACCGATGAAGAGCAGGCCTTATTCCAAAAGGCCTCTGCTGAGTCCAAACAAAAATATCTGCTTTCAATGCAATCCCGTGTTGCAGAGAAGAAATGATTCCAAGTTCTTTTTTCAGATACTGGCGTTTCTATTACATCTTCTCATGCCTACCTACTACCATGCTCTATTGCTTCGTCAGTCATGGCAGACAATCCATTTGGGGTAATATACAGGCATGCTACACGCTAAAGCTGATATCATAGACTGCTCTTGAGACGCCTTTTTCTTCACGCTCGTCTATCTATATGCTCTGGATTGGGTAGTAACTCGATAAAAAAAGCAGTGGCACTTTATAATTGATTGATGTACCTCAGCAAATACAAACAACGAATATTGTCTGGCGAGTTCAATCCATTTGACATAAAGTTTAGTGCTATCATACAGAGGTACTCCCCCTATGGTTCCATTTCATAAATTAATTGGAAGGGGGGGTTCATGATGTTATTCAAATTTGGTTACGACTGCAATGCAAAATTTCTTCTTTTTAATTCCCAGTTGATGTCCTGCTTGTTTTCATATATTGATCTCACCTTGGTTTTGGAGCAATGAAATCCCGAACATAATAGCGACAAAATTTGTTCACCAGAATAAACATCAAACTATTTCACCATAAATTAAAAGTAAACCTTGGACCAATTACAGTTTGGTGCTTTTTCTTCTTCTTCTTCTTCTTCTTTTTTTTTTTTAAAAATAAAAGCTACGAGCTACGAATTATGAATTAAGAGCTACAAGCTACAAAGCCGCTATTCTGTAATTGGAATATAGAATAAGGCATTTACCTTCTTGAACTGATTGCATCCCAAACACTTTATTCCTTAATAGGAATAAAGTAAGGCAAGCTGCGCATTTGTCATACTTCAAATGACTACCTTATAGTAAAGGTGTCAAATGGGCTGGCCGACTTAGTCCTAAAACAACGCGGGCAAGCCTTGTCTTTTTTGGTGAAAAGTAACGGCCTTAGTCGATACAGCCAAGGGTCAGGCCGAAATATTCTCTAAAAAAGCATGGCCCCGCCTGACCTGATCTTAAAAACCCGGGAAAAACTCGTATTTTTGGCCCGGTTTAAAAAGCCAGGGTCTAGCACGGCCCTGTCCCAGCTCGAAAATTCAATTTTTTTTAAAAAAAAATATATCAGATTCCCTCCGACGACTATAACTTCTGAAATTTTCACTTTTACTCACTTCAACAACTATATAACGGCTCATTTGAGGGGTATTTTCATCCAACAAGGTTTCAGCAACACTTTTATGCATTTTTTTAATTTTATTCTCCCCAACAACTATAAACGGTTAGTTTTTATGATATTTTGGTCTTTTATGAACTTGAAAAATTATAAATTCACTCCTTCTTCTTCTTCAATTTTTTCATATCAATCTTCTCACTCACTCTCATATAAATTCTACAAGCCTTCCTACCATTCTTACTTGTAATTAACTACTAACTCTCTTCAATTTTCAATTACAAGTATTATTTGATTATTTAGTACGTTTATTCTTTTCCATTTAATTACTCTTACCAATTTTATTTTTCATTCTTGTCAAACTATTTTAGCGTCAAATATGTCTTTTTTAAGATTATTTAGATTACGTAGCAAAAAACGTCCAGCACCACCACAAGCACCAGAATTTCAAGATCCATACTAATGGATATAGATACCTAAAATTTTATTTAGTTTAACCAAAAAATTTCAGATTTTGAATATACACCTTCACAAGATACCCAGCGTTTTAGTCAAGAACGTAGCTCGATTGACGACACTACTACTCCAGAGCAGAATTTTATCCAGATGAGTGGTGATCATGATGAAGAACCCAATTATCCTATCACTAGTCCGGGTAAAAAAGGAAAGCTCAGTGTTAGAATCATTTTGATGAGATTACAGTTGACGGCGTTTGAAGAGCTCAATGTAAGTATTGTTGAAAAGTATTTTCGTGTGGTAGTAGTAATTGACATTTTAATAGACATTACCCAGCATGTGCACCTAATCAAGACCATATTGATTCATCCAAACGCAGTTATCTTTTGACAGTAAGTTATTTATTTATAATCAGCGAGACGAAAGAGACGGTCCTATTGAATATATCGTTCATGATGAACAAGCTTTTAGTTTTGATCATAATGATAAGTACTCTAGATATATGAATACTTACGTGCAACATTTATGTAAAAAAGTTCATAGAAACACAACTAGGCCTATGTAAGTATTGTGAAAAATTATTTTTGTGTGGTAGTGGTAATTGACATTTTAATAGGCATTACCCGACATGTGCACCTAATCAAGACCATGTCGATTCTATTCAAACGCAGTTATCTTTTGGCAATAAAGTATTTATTTATAATCAGTGAGACGAAAGAGACGGTCTTACTGAATATATTGTTCATGATGAACAAGCTTTTAGTTTGCTAATAATTATAAGTACTACGTGCAACCTTTGTATAAAAAAAGTTTATAGAAACACAACTTGATCTGATGCACTTAAACAGTCTAATGCTGCTAAAGGACGCTTGATTGATTATTTTGATAAATGTGATGGTAGAGTTAGTCTTACTTCTGAAGTTTGGAAATCTCCTTTTACTCTAGTTAATTATGCTCGTGTGACGGTCCATTGGATTGATTCTGATAAGTTATGAACAAGAGAATCACCACTTTTGAATTATTTTCCTATCTGCATGATGCAGTTCACTTTGCTGATATTATAGTCCGAGTATAGGACAAGATTATGAGTATCAATTTTGATAATACTTCTAGCATTATAGCTGATGTTGAAGTCTTAAAGACGAACCTTGGACCTGTACTTGATGGTAAATGTTTTCATATTCCTTGTTTTTGCCATAAAATTAATTTAATTGTTCAATATGATTTAGCTGGTGTAGAAGATATTCTTCATAAAATGAAGGGTATGGTGGCGTTTATTAATTGTTCGGATCCGATAATACAATAATTTAAAACTTTGTGTGTTCAATATAATTTGTCTTGTACGAGACCACTTACAGATGTCGTGCATAGGCGGAACTCCACATATCAAATGCTTTTATATGTTATGGTATACAAAGAAATGTATAATCACTGCCTATTAAACATGTTTTCACAAGGCTTGCCAACTCCCAACGAATGGCAGATGGCTGCACACGTAGTTAAATTTTCAAAGGTATTTTACACGTCTATTGTTTTACTGTATGATACATACTATCCCATGTCCCTTATCGATGTAGTAGAAATTCTAAAAATTGCTAACATTTTAACAAAATAGATATATACAGGACTCTTTTAGGGTATAATAGAATATATGGACATTAAATTTAATAAATATTTGACGAAATTGCGTCTTGTTTTTGCTATCGCCGCTTGTTTGGATCCTAAGTTCAAGATGCATGGCAAGCATGTCTCAATAGTAGAAATATCTGAAAAAATGTGCTACACGGTAGCCAACACAACCGAACTTACAAAGAAAGTGAGTAAGTTATTTGAAGATCTTTATAACTTATATTGAAATTTTGCTGACGTGCGCGGGCGAGCTACATTGTTGAGCAATCAAATATATTATGCGTAATTTCTTAAAGGCCTTGAACATCTAGCGACAAAATAAACAACAGCGGAAGGTACTTCTAGTTCGACAAGTTCGTCTTCTTTTTTCTCTTTTTTATAAAATTGGTCATTATTCTTCATTACCAATGGAAGAACATATGAATTTTGATTTGTTAACTATTGAAAAAAAATGAAAAAAATTATAAAATTTTATCTCAAATTACCCGCGATGTACTACCATTGCAAGCCCCCACACTTGCTTTAGATTCGTATTTTTCAACGAATGGGAGGATGTTAGATGATAAGAGGAATTGTCTTAATCTCAAATCACTCAAATTATGTATATGTTGGAAGAATTTTTTGATACAAAATACTGGGAGAAGATAAACCAGTTGATGAGTAAAAGAGTCACAGTTCGAGCGTTGATCTTCCAGATGATTAGGTAATTTCCTTTTCTCAAGTTTTTAGAATAAATTATTTCTCAAAATATAGTTTATATTTTCACCGTGAATTATTTTCAAAGAAAGTAAGTGTATTTTAAGTAAACAATGTGATGCCAAGGAAAGTGGGTTCGCAGTCAACGTGGAGGTGCCACAAGGAATGCAGTCCTAGTCAGATGTCAAATGTACTGATATTGTGGGACACAGCAAGGGTGGAGCAAAGGTAGAGACCAAGGGCTTCCCAGACAGAGCTTGAGGGTGGCAGTACTGCGAGCGCGATAGCGCAGAATGAATACGCGACGACAGTCACAGTCCGATGCTTAGGTCCGGAGTCAGGGTCCTGTCTGTTTCTCTCTCTAGGATTCTAGAGTGAGAAAGTGAAAATGTTCTGAAAATGTCCAAGTGTCCCAAATGAATTCTCAAGACTCCTATTTATAGAGGTTGAGATGATGATGTAATCAAGTGACACGTGGCGCTCCTCGGGAGTGACACATCACCGAGGGGTCCACAGGTGCCGGTGCTCCACGGACTGTCAGATCACATATTCACCCAACCTGCCTCGCACAACGTCGCTCTATCTGTATGGAAAGATTGACTCCCCACAGTGTCGGTGTGGCCAGAGAACCCCCTTGATCTCGCCACCAATCCAAGCCTTTGTAGAGTCCCACAGGCCTGGCAGCGGTGGGGAAGACCCGACGCCTAACTGCCAAGTGAACTAGGCACGATGCCCTCCGAAGACCTACTCCCGTCTCAGAGTGACCTATGGGTCATAGTCCCTAGGGGTGCCGACGCAAGCCCCCAGCGCCGGAGCACGTAGGCCAGTCACGCAGGCACCCTGGCAGAGATAATGTCCCGGAGGAGTTGCCTATCCCTCGGGCCGAGGTAGCATCCCAGAGGAGCCGTCTACCTGGCAGAAGGAGAGTCTTCGTGTCGGAGCACTTAGAGATCCCTGGCGGAGAAAGTGTCCGGAGGAGTCGCCTATCCCCGCGGGTGACTCCTTGAGCCGAAGCACTCGGAGCGCAGCAAGGTAGCATCACAGAGGAGCCGTCTACCTGACGAGCCGAGGTAGCATCCCGAAAAAGCCGTCTACCTGGCAGAAGGGGAGTTGAAAAGCTCCCTGATGGAGATAGTGTCCCGGAGGAGTCGCATATCCCCGCGGGTGAGTCCTTGTGCCGAAACACTCAGAGCGCGTCAAGGTAGCATCCCGGAGGAGCCGTCTACCTGGCAAAAGGGGAGTTAAAAAGCTCCCTGGTTGAGATAGTGTCCCGAAGGAGTCGCCTATCCCCGCGGGTGAGTCCTTGTGCCAGAGCACTCAAAGAGCGTTAAGGTAACATCCCAGAGGAGCCATCTACCTGGCGGAAGGGGAGTTGAAAAGCTCTTTGGCGGAGATAGTGTCCCGGAGGATTCGCCTATCCCCGCGGGTGAGTCCTTGTGCCGAAGCACTCGGAGTGCGTCAAGGTAGCATCCCAAAGGAGTCGTCGACCTAGGGGAATGAGAGTTGAAAAGCTTTCTGGTGGAGATAGTGTCCTGAAGGAGTTGCTTATCCCTGCGGGTGTTGCGCACTCCGGATAGTGGGTCGAAGCATGTTCCACGACCAAGGTAGTGTGCGCATGGTGTGGTGAATGAGTGTGGTGCCCGGGGGGCATGTATCAGGATTGTGGCGCATGGGGCGCGATGAAGTGTGAATGGTGTGATGCGCGGGCGCCGGCGACGGGGATCGCGAAGAAGGTGGGCGAGCGCGGATGCGGCGACGAAGGTCGTGGAGTTGTCGCGCTGACGAAGGCGACGGGGGTTGCGAAGATGACGTCCGAGCGACGGGCAACGGGGGTCGCGGAGATGACGTTCGGGCGACGGGGGTCACGGAGATGACGTCCCGACGATGGGCGATGGGGGTGGCGGAGATGACGTCCGGGTGACGGGCGACAAGGGTCGCGGACGATGCATGGTCCCTTGAAGAGTAGTGAAGGTGCTAAGGATGGAGGCCAAAGGCCAACCCTTGGGGGAAGGCCAAGGCCGAGGATGACCCCAAGGGGGAGGCCAAGGCCAACCTCCTTGAGCAAGTGCCAAGGTGCGCCGACGGATGACGTGCGACGGTCAAAGCGTCACGAGGCGTCGTGCGAAGATGAGTTTCTTAGTGACGAAGTCATGCAACGAAAGTGGGAAGTGCACGTGACTTGCCCGTGCACGCTTTGACTGGTTGGAAGTGTTGAATATTGACTGTTGCATGTGCTGACGTGTCGTGCAAATTGGGATCCCAGTGGGCCTTTGGGTGCGACCAGAATAGGTTAGAAACACAATGCACATGAGAATGTGACTATTTACAGGCAAAATAGATATTTTTTCTTATTTTTTATGAAAAAATAATCTGTTTGTTTACAAACAACCGGTCCCAAGCCCGGATAAAAGGGGGAAGTCCTATGAACAGATTTATCTTAAACTTAATTTTCGTAAAACAAAAAATGAATAAAAAAATATTTTTTTATTTACGCCCGAGCCTAGCCCAAGCCCGCCCCTAAATTTTGGGCCAAGGGTTTGGACTTGGACCGGGCCCTCATATCCTTTAGGTGGCCCAGCCCAGTTCCTCATGGCCCACGGCTCGGCCCGGTCAGGCCCGTTTTCCTGCCAGGCCCTAAGGACCTGAGCTGGGCCGGCCAAAGCCCGGCCCTTTGACACCACTACCCTATAGCCTCTTTCATATATCAAAAAAGGAAAAACCTCTCAGCCTAATTCTTCAAAACTTCGAGGTTACGCCAAGAAAAACTTCCCTAAGGTCCACTCTCCCAGAGATGGGCATCAAGCCCACGTCCAGTATAATCACCGATACAAACAGAGAAGTCGCTATAAATTTTGGTGACCACTAAAACCTTAACGGCAACGGTAACTTTCCAACCGAGCACCAAAGATCACACATAACATGTCGTCCTTCAAAAACATAAACTAAAAGCCGAAAAATCTAACAAACCGATGAAAAATACTCCCATAAAGAAGTAAAAATCCAGGAACCACCACCCTGAACAACTGTGGTGATGAAACTCTATTAAAAGGAGATGCTCGAGGAGGAAAAAAACCCACTTAAACAATTAAGGTACAAATGTTGACATGCTGACCAAAACCTCTAAGACGGGAAGATCGCACATCTAAGATCGATCATCATAAGATGGAAGTATCTACTCATGTCGAAGTTGAAACAATAAAACAATATAGCAAAGCCGAGGGAATTGAAAGTCAGTGCCATCCGTTGTTTCCTTTGAGTGGAAAACGATTTGATTCACGATCTCAACTCTTTATCTCCATATGCTTCGCATGATTGTACTTTGTATGACCCATATTATAAATGAGTAGAACACATTACGGCTGCCCTTTACATACAAACACAACTCCCGGAAGATAAGATAAGAAACGGTAGAGTAGAAGTGTATCTTTTTTCGCTTCTCTATAATGAGTATTATATGCGAGTAGAATATGAGTGCCATTTGGTCTAGCCGTGCACATTTCCCATCTTCATCCTGCCTCTTTCAGGAGAATGGATGTAAACAGCCGACTTCTAGTCTTCTTTAGAAAGAAAGGCCTCCACATTCCTAATCCGGTACGAATAATAAGAAGAAAAGTCTAGGTTGGTTGGTGAGCCTAGTGATAGGAGACTATATAGCTTGGTTCGGAGAGCACTCGTTGATTTAAAGATTTTTTTTATTGCCAAGTGTTATGGCCTAATCGATGAACTATTGACCCTACTTAGCTGGTTATGATGGGTCCTACTTGTTCTATAGCACCGCATGAAGCCCTTGCCCCCTTTACCCCTCGTCCCCCCCCCCCCCCCCCCAGCCGAGGAGAATTCCTGAAGGACATAATTAGGGTTGTATACGAATCGAGTTCGAGCTGAAGATGGGTATGTTTGAACTCGGTTCGTTTAAGTTATGGTATGTTCGAGCTCAGTTCGAGTTTGTCAAGAGTTAAAAAATCAATGTTCGAACTCCGCTTTTGTTCGTGACGGTAAAAGTCAGGCTCGACTCGTTTAATAATACAAGTCGAACTCGAATTCGGAAACTCGGCTCGTGTTCGTGTCAACAAACCAACAAATCCCTAAATCTGGAAAAAAAAAATTTCCTCAAATCCTTCAATTTAATCAAGCTAAGATGTTACAAAACTATATTATAGAAGATAAAAGAGGGACGCAACAATTAAAAAAACACTACAAAAGAGATTTTAAAGATCTTGATCGGTTGGCGATGAAGACAGAAACAGGAAGATCCATGCGCTGACGAGGGGAGATGACGGGCGTCGATGACTTGCGATGATGGCGTCGTAGATAGCATCGTAGAGGATGTCGAAGTCGTGATGTGCCTGTGTGGAGGAGGAAGGGGAGAGAGAGAGAGAGAGAGAGAGAGAGAGAGAGAGAGAGAGAGAGGCTCTGTGTGATCTGTGAGGTCCGTGAGGCGTGTGTGTGTATGTGTGAGACGAGGGAGGGGATGGGAGAGCAGATGGTTGTTGCCTGTGTCGGCTGTGTGTGATTTGTGTGTTTAGGTTTAGGTTTTCCTATATATAATTAGGGTTTGTGTTGGGCTTCATAGATTGGGCTAATCCCACGGGCTTGGGATTTTGGGCTAATTGACTTCAGGGCCTCCAGTTTTAAGCATTAATTTATATGATATTGTGTAAATGTTAATTTTTTAAATATATTATAATTAATTTATTATTTAAACGAGCTGTTTGCGAACACGTTTGTGAACATTTTGGAGTGTTCATGTTCGGTTCGTTTAATAAACGAGCTCTACAAACTTGTTCATGTTCGATTCGTATATTATATAAACGAATGCGAACGAGTTTTATAGAGAATGAACCATGAGTCGTTCATGAATAACTCGATTCATTTACAGCCCCTACACAGAATTGAAGAAAAGGAATGAAACTAAAATTTCAAAGGGCTGAAAACTAAACTAAAAGAAAAACCAAACCATGAATCCTATCGAGCATCTCAAACAAACTTGCGAATGTACCCCTGAATACACCCAAAACAGTTACTTTCCACCTTCGGAGAAACTAGTCAATCGGAGCTAGCTTTAGAGGCCAAAGGACGATGATGGCAATGGAAAGCGGTGGTAGGCGTGGTTGTGGCAAGGCGCAATAGAGAAGAATACGAGTACGGGGTGGTGGAGGACAGACAACAGCGTGGTGACTAACTGGAAAGAAGATAGAACAGAAAGTTGCGCAAAGAAAAGAGCGAGGGAGGTGTGAGGGGGGAAAGAGAGGAAGAAGAACAGCCCTACCTTGCGGTGTTTATTTTTTAGAGAGAAAGAGAGAGAAGCGAGAGTTTTAGGGACGACCACACCCGCTGCGGAATTTGGAGAATACAGATGGGGATTGAAGTGGCATGAAAGAGTGTTCTAAACGGGGTTGGCCTTAGAACTTGCCAAATCATAGCTTGTCAACTTATTAGTTGCTCTAAAAGTTTAAAAAAGTTATCGTTTACTTTAAAAACTTAAGCTAATAGATGTTTCAACAACGCATATCACGTTTCAATACTGCTGAACATACGACCTAGCAAGTCATTTGCAAACTATGGTCTCCAAGGCTGATTACAGCATTTTTTACTTTGATTCTTGCAGCAAATCGAATATATACAGCGATACCTGTCATCATGGCATCACATCACCCTTCTCTCATAAGAATTACAAAAAGGATGATAGATATTGAAGAGCTTGACTTGGTACTGCTGGTGGTTTATAAGAGTGTCGAGGTGGGGATATGCAAAAGGGCCAAACAAATCTCAGCCCAAGGCAAACCCCCACTGGGAGATGAATATTGCCCCTTCCCCACCCAAAAGAAATTTGTTGGAGGACACGAGTGTAATAAAAAATGGGATTCCTCGAAAGAGGAGTGATGCCTTTTCAGTCAACCGAGATGGCGTTAGCTCTATTTCTTATTTTCTTTACGTTGTCAAACCATATATAGGATGTCACCTATAGCAGCGGCCTGTAATTCCAACCGCAGTGAGGAGAAGCTGAAAAAGTATTAGCAGTTGGTGCTGCAAAACCTAGTTATGTGCTCAGAATTTTAGTCATTCAACCGATAGATATGGGTTAAGCTTCTAACTACCATGACAAGGTTGTCCAAGTCCCATTAAGCTTTTCACCACCACAACAATTGTACCGAGCTTCTTATTTTCGACTGATTTGATGCAAAATTTCAATAATGATTAATGAGTGCCATCTAAAACCAAATTCCCTGAAGATCAGTTCTACTTGATCAAATAGACTAAAACCCATTCTCAAAAAAAAAAAATTGACTAAAACCCATAAATGATCACCACAAGAGACTAAAATCTTGTACATGGAGTACGACAACAAAAAGATTTATGTAGCCGGCTGACTATTATGGTCATAAAAATAAAGATAAGCTATGGTGTTTCGAGCTATGTTATATGGACTCTTCAGAATGCCGAAAGTACTCATATCAAACACTCGACACTTGGACATAGGTACAGAATCTGTGTGCGACACATCTCATAAGATATGTCACTATGAAGACTATCTTATAGTGTTTCGGGAGGTCTACGAAACGAACATGGAGTAACTCAGTCTATACTTGCATCATAGATAGGGCTAACTTTTCCATTCTTAACGGTGTGAAGCACAGTAATCGTATGAAGGATAAAAGCGATTCATGCAGCGTTATCTACTCCATATGAGACAACAAAAGAAATGCATGAAAAACTCAAGCAGGTAAAAAGCATGATATTAATACATGACCATCAACTCCTAGCTTTTGATATGCAATTCTCTGGATTAAACCAAAAGGATAGATGGCCATCAACAGTTCCAAAAAGATGGCAACAAAAGAGTACGACTGTTAGCGGAATCAAGTCAAACTGTACACAATCCCCAAAATATCATCTGCCCCAATGCCAGGTCAACTATAAACAAAAGATATATTCAAAAGTATCGTCAGCCCCAGTCCCATGTCGACAATAAACAAAAGGTTCAGAGCATCACCAGTCGCCTAGAGGAACTACCGCACCTTTGCTCAGGCCTCTCCCACATCAGAACCACTGCTGCCACAATTTTTGTAACAAAACAAAATTTCAGGAGTGTATCAAAAATACAAAACATGTTTGAGCTTACAAACTTGAAGTGTTGGTGACAGTTGAACCTTTCCTCGATTGAAGTTACTCAAGCCTTTGTTTTGTCCTATTTTGTGTTTCTTACATAGTTGTGAGTCCTACTTATAGTGACCATCCCAACCCCCTCAAGAAACTCGAATAGCACGTTCACATTACACACAATACATTTGTAAATAAGTGACTATACTCATCAATTAACTGAAACCCGCTTAAGTGTAGCGGAAAAACTTGCGAAGTTAGTTTACAACATACAAGTTAGTTTACATTATGCATATTACCTTTATGCTATACTCATCAATTAACTGAAACATGCTAACGTTTTGCGGAACAACTATACCCCCAAAACCAACAACGAATTAACCTCTGAATTATCCACAAAGAAGTACCAATTGGCTGACTGAATGATAGATAGTACAAGCCAGTTGACTGCTTTTATTTGTTAAGCTAAACAGACAGCAAGTAGATTTCTTCTAAGAGCTTTAAAGTCCTGCTAAATTCAAGTAGTAACCGTTGCTGGAAGATCACTTCAAAAGTTGATTGCATTTATGTGTATTGCTGCTCACAAAGTAAAACTCCTCTGTTTCCGACCGTAAGATGCCAGAGCAACTCCCTCCATTCCGTTTTGAGTGTCATGTTGTCTATTTTGGTCTGTCCCTATTAAATATCAAGTCAAAACATTGAATGGAGAAGCACAAGAGTTGCCTGTGTGTGTGGCCTCAGTGGTGGTGATCGGCGGGGAAAAGGGGAACGTGGTGGCCAGCGCGTAGCAGCAGGGAGTGGTGGCGACTGAAGCGTGGTGGTTGGTTGGTTGGTTGGTTGGTTAGTTAGTTAGTTAGTTAGTTAGTTAGGTAGGTAGGTAGGTAGGGAGGGAGGGAGGGAGGCATAAATATTTGGCAAAAAGAGAAGAAGGAGAAAGGGTAGTACAAATAGTAAACTGCAAGAGCTTAAGGTAATATAGCCCAAATTTAGATGTGAGCAATAGCTCTGGACACTGGACAGCCCAGGCAATAATTTTTATATGGAGGGAGTACGAAAATAGGCTCCAAACTATATACCACTGGCCGACCACTTGTCTAACTGGACATATTACTGCCACAGGGCAATAACTAAAAAATGTAACTCGACCTTAGTAAGACCCGTGTTGGCTTTTTCCTTTTTTACACCATAAACCTTTTCTGCTCTCTTTCTACCGTATTGTTATTCTTAAAAGATCCCATCTGTTAAACCAGATCGTGTATTGGATCAGGACACCCAAGTTATAGGTTCTCCGGAATTGTTAACCCAAGATGTAATAAGATTGCCGTCCTTTGTGCAGTTAATAGTGGTAATGTTACGCATGCTCCAGTAATATCTTTCTTGGTGGCCTAACTAATAGATTAATGGTTGAGAAAAGCTTTCGATTATGCTACACCACCAAAGTTAACTTCCTAAACCAAGTAGACTTCTTGGTAGCCTAATTAATTGGTAACTATTGTGAAAGTACCTTTAATGAGATTATGCCACCAAAGTTGTACGTATTACAGACGTCTGTTTCATACGGACTTCAATACACGACTACTGGCAGTGCAATTAACATCTTAAACATCGAGTGAGTTGCAACAGTGCTAACAACAGTGCTATACTAAGCTATGAAGCATGGGTACAGCATTTTGGCTGACACACTAGCACCAAGACTGGATTGGGTGCAGGTATGCCTGTTGTGTGCACGCAGGTGCGTATCGATAATTATTTAGTTTTCCAATTATTTCAGTGACTTTCAGGTGCGCTGCTGACACGGCAGGAACATGCGTTGGGTGCTTGAGGGCTCAAAGTCGAATTCAGGAAGAATTTCTCAAGGTCAATATACAATTCGTGGCCAATGGTTTATGCCAATTTGGACAAGAGCGGAGTGCGAAAGAAGAAGAAGACCACCAATTGAACCCTTACTAATTTGGTTGGAAGGATTACTTTTTTTTGTTTTCATGATGAAAAGGAGAGATTGCTATTAATTATCGGACACATTTTTCAGGACTGACGCCTCCTCAAGCCATACGGCACTATTAAACAATTTAAAAGATTGGCTAGAGAGTATATTGGTAACATACGCATACATATATACACACACATACACGTATATGGGGCATATCCAGATGTAATACAAGATAATTGACATTTTATCTAGGTGATCTCTGGTCGTCCGCGTCAACACTCGGCCGGCCGAGATCAATTTTGTCTTTTCTAACCCACACCCACAATAGCCATCACCATAAAACCCACGGAACACCATTGTCAACCACCTCGGAACCAACCACCAGCACCGACCACCATAGCCCTAGTCATCAGCCACCACCACCGTCCCTCACCAGTCCCAAGCATTGATTCCATCATCAACTACGCTATAGCAGCCTCCCTAATCAATCTCACCACCGTTAACAGCTACCAAACCCACAACCCCCCCTCCCTTCTTTTCTTTCTTTCCCTCTTCCACAACCTACAGATCCACCACAATCTACAGCAGTCGCCGCCACCACCTACCACAGCCAGAACCACCACATCAGCCCCCCACAATTCCTCCAACAAAACCACCCAGCCATAGCCAAAACCATAACCTCGCAAGCATCAACTGGTTTTGCAATCTCCCCTCAATGCCGTCATTAATGTCCCAAATGATTGCATGATTCTTCAGCAGATATAGCCCTATAATCAAAACCGCCCTTATTTTTGATCGAGAATTGCAAGCGGTCGCACTCTCCAATAGTCTTTACCAAACTGATCTACAACCAATGACCGCAGAGGGGGAAGAAGGAGGGTGGGGGGAGGGGGGGCGGGGGGGCCGAAGTTTAGGACAAATAAGCGAGGGTGAGAAACTTCAATTGTACCAATCACCCCAAACAGGGGCAGTTGATATGAAAATATCTTTCCTTTGCTGTTGAAGAGGGGCAATTGGGTAATTTGCACCACTTGCTCCAACAAGGGCAGTTTGGCGAGTTTTTTTTTCCCCAATAAAGGTTGATCTTCGCCGTCAACGAATTGACAGCTAGATAAAATGGGACTTTGCTAGCATTGTACACAATATATACACTTGCAATAACCAAGTTGCACACACGTATCCTTTTTTTTTTCCTTTTCAAAACGAGCACCCCTGTTGTATTCGCACTTGCACTGGACTCCATGCTCCCTAGGCTCTATGAGACTTAGCGTCTGTCAGATAAGCGGTATTTTCTGGGTCATTTATTTGTAAACAAATGGTAGTGGTATTCTTTCATTTGAAATGTGGTTTATTTTACATTGATGTTACTGCCTAGCAAGATCAAAAGAGCAAAATATATACTTACGTGCTATTGTAATGTTTGTGTCACATTATGCCATTCTCTTCTTTATTACCCTTGGTTTTTCCAGTACCCAAGGGATTATGTACACGTAAAGGTCTGGGGGTGTCATGAGATGAATCCAGCTGGTATTGGTATATCATTTGGTAACTGGTCATTGAGTTAACATAATGATCTGTTATCACTGATTCCCAAAGTACAACATGTTGGCACCTAGAGGTTGTTCAGGCCTAGGTTTAAAAAGTATAGCGGATAATTGACGTCAAAGGACTCCAATGTGTGAATCTTATTTATCTTTTCGTTGCATTAAACACTTACGGTCTAACCAGATTCACTAATGTCACGTCTGGAGTTTCTTCAATAAAGTAGATATACGAGTTAATAAACTATGCTGTACCTTTATCTAGAAATTTCAGGTGTTAGATATTTCAATGGGGGTTAACAGTTAACAGTACTCCAGTGCTAAATTCTGTACATTCGGTAACACAATAAGAAAAGACACAATGGAATTACCTTGATTGGCTGCCTCTTGGTCTAGTGTTACGGCGTTCAGGGCTCGAGTCACTGGACCGCTGACGCCGGCCCAGTACAGGTTCAGTCTCCTTCGGCACCCGCTCGATACTTTCAGTCTCCTTCAGCACCCGCTCGATAGTTTCACTTGAAACAGGCAGGAAAAAAGTGATGGACGGGCCTTCACAATATCGCCAAGGCCCGTCTTCCAATAACCCTGGCTTATCACTCCACTCGCGATAGAAAATTTGGTGCTTGGGAGCAGGACCAGGGCCTTTATGGACAGGCGTCACCTTGAAGCACTGGAGAAATGGCCTGCGCGAACGACGCGGTGGCCGATGCACGGGATTGGGCCTCGGCTTGGGAGGAGGATTGCGCTTAGGGAAAGAAGTAGGAATGAGATGAGAGCTATCAGGAGAGATCATGTAATTGTTGCCCGCGGGGAGAAGCACGCCTTCATCTTTGAGTTGATTGATGAAGATTTTCAAGCAGGCCAAGTGAGAAGGTGGGACGTTGGGGAAGTGATTCTCCGTGTACTCGGCTATGGCTTCTAGACTCGACCCGTCCTTGTCCTTCAATTCGGCAATCACTGTTATTATCATCTAATTAAACACAAATCCACCACCCAAAACGAGGTTGATTAACATACCGCAAACAGATACACATGACAATTGCGTAGAATACGCACAGATAATGATTTAACTAATTAAGATCTAAATACCTCGGGATAAGGAGGGGGGAGGTAATCAGGCCTCTTGCCGAGGTGGTGATAGCAGGGATTGTAGGTTTTTTGGGGCGGGCCTGGTAAGGTGTACGAAGGTGGCGCATTCGGTGGTGGCTCCATCGCCAAAAATGATGCAACGAACCCTATTCACATCATCCGCCGTCTGTATTTATCCTTACTATTTGCGGTTACTAGTTGCGATCGGTGGCATACGCCATGAGCATGCACAAATAAAGTCAATAATACATTAATACCGAGTATTTATTGAAAATATTCTATTTCGTATAAAATAGTTTTAAGCTATCAAAAAACAAGTATGTCATTAACGTAATTATTTATTTATTTAATATTTTATTATGTGTCATACTATTATTTTTATTTATTTACTATTCAATATTTTTGTTTCAGTTATATTTTAATATATTTATTTTGTATCTTTTTTAAAGAATTTTTTAATATTGTCAAGCGTCACTATTCTGGATAAGTAGCTGATGCAAGGAAAGTGAGTTCGCAGTCGACGTAGAGGTGCCGTAAGGAATGCAGTCTGAATCAGATGCCAAGTGCGTTGATGTGGGACACAGCAAGGGTGGAGTAAGGGCAGAGAGCAAGGGCATCCCAGACAGAGCACGAGGGTAACAGTGCTGCGAGGGCGAAAGCGCAGGATGAATATACAACGACAGTCACAGTCTGATGCTTAGGTCCAGAGTTAGGGTCATGTATGTTTCTCTCTCCAGGATTCTAGAGTGAGAAAGTGAAAATGTGAGAGTTCTGAAAATGTCTAACCTCCGAATGAATTTTCAAGACCCCTATTTATAGAGATTGAGATGATGATGTCATCAGTCGACACGTGGCGTTCCCTGAGAATGACACGTCACCGAGGGGCCTACAGGTGTGGGTGCTTCACAGACTGTCGGATCGCATATTCAACTGGCATGCCCCGCACAGCGTCGCTCTGTCTGTCTGGAAAGACTGGCTCCCACAACTTCTGTGTGGCCAGAGAACCTCCTTGATCTAGCCTCAAATCCAAGCCCTTGTAGAGTCCCATAGGCCTGGCAGCGGTGGGGAAGACCCGACGCCTAACTGCTAGGAGAACTAGGCGCGATGCCCTCCGAAGACCTGCTCCCGTCTTGGAGTGACCCGGGGGTCATAGTCCGTAGGGGTGCCGACGTAAGCCCCCAGTGCCGGAGTACAAAGGTCAGTCACGAAGACACCCTGACGGAAATAGTGTCCCGGAGGAGTCGCCTATCCCGCGGGTGAGTCCTTGTGCCGAAGCACTCGGAGCGCGTCAAGGTAGCATCCCGGAGGAGCCGTTTACCTGACGGGCTGAGGTAGCATCCTGGAGGAGACGTCTACCTGGTGGAAGGGGAGTTGAAAAGCTCCCTGGCGGAGATAGTGTCTCGGAGGAGTCGCCTATCCCCGCAGGATGCTGCGCACTCCGAAGAGCTGGTCGAAGCATGTTCCACGACCAAGGCAAGGTGTGCATGGTGTGGTGAATGAGAGTGGTGCCCGGAGGCATGTAACATGATTGTGGCGCACGGGCGGGGTGCCAACGGCACGAGACAATGAGTGTGGTGCACGAGCGCGGCGACGATCGTCGCTAGACAATACTTGGCGCGGAGGGGCACGACATTGTGATAGAGAGCCTGGGGGCACAGATGTATCAGCAGCGCGGCGCATGGGTGCGACGGAGTGAGTGAGGTGCCAGGGGCACATCTGTGTTAGTAGCGCGGTGCATGGGGCGCGACGGAGTGCGTATGGTGTCGGGGCACGGTAGTGTGACAAAGATCCCGGGGGGCACGTCTGTGTTAGTGGCGCGGCCGAGTGTGGGAATGTGGTGCGTCGACGACGGGGGTAGCGAAGACAGCGCTCGGGCGCGGGCGACGGGAGTCGCGGAGCTGTCGGGCGGACGTGGGCAACGAAGGTCGCGGAGACGGCGAGCGGGCGACGGGAGTTGCGGAGTTGTTGCGGGAAACGAGGGTCACGGAGTTGTGGCGCGTGGGCGACGGGAGTCGCGGAGTTGTTGCGGGCAACGAGGGTCACGGAGTTGTGGTGCAGACACAGGCGACGGGGGTCGCGGAGATGACGTATAGGCGACGGGGGTCGCGGAGGTGATGTCTGGGAGACGGGGTCGTGGAGCTGATGTATGACGTCAAGGGGAGACTAAGGCCGACCCCAAGGGGGAGGCCAAGGCCAACCACCTTGGGCAAGTGCCATGGCGCACCGACGGGAGACGTGCGACATACGATGGTCGCGACGTCATGAGGCGTGGCGTAAAGATGAGTTTCTTAGTGATGAAGTCACGTAGAAAAAGTGAGAAGTGCACGTGACTTGAGCGTGCATGCTTTGACCGATTGTGAGTGTTGAATATTGACTGTTGCTTGTGCGGATGTGTCACGCAAAATAGGACCCCAGTGGGCCTTTTGGTGCGACCAGAATAGGTTGGGAACAGTAGTTATGTAACACTAAAAAGAGTGTTGAATCAAAATGATCATTGTAACGGCCCTAATTTTCGAACCGTTGTTTCAATTAAATAAAGATAGAAAACTATAGATTAAAAAAAAAACAAATTCCTCCGAACTGGTTATTCAGAGCATCTAGATAATAAGTCACCAAGTTACATAATTTAAAGCCAAATATGTAAGACCCCAAAATAACTAGTAATTAAATTATTATTATGTTTAGGGCATCTTTAAAATTTTAATTATTTTTGGGGTATTTTGAAATAAGTAATGAATATTTAGGGGTCTTTTAATTATTTACCAATCTTAGAGACTTTTAAGGGCTAGCCACAAGTCTGTTTACGATATATTCAGTTTCGGTTACAGAGAAATAGAAGAAGGAGGAAACTAGGGTTTTTGAGGATTGCAATCTTCGGTGCACAATTGGTAAGATTCTTGAACCCACTTTTGATTATAAGGATGAATTAGATGATATTAGAATTATGGTTGTTAAGGTTTTAATGTAAGTGAGTTAATTATAATATTTAGGTTTTGAGGCTTTCGGAAGCGATCGTAATTTGGTGAAGACTGTTATATAAATTTGAGGTAAGAGTTTCATGTACATATCTGCCTCGTTATCATTATACCATTGATTGATTTTGTTTATCCGACTTTGGGTAAATAATAAGTTTATATTTTGACAAAATCGTCGTCATTCGTTTTACCATTCTGTGCATCAATTCGCACAATTATTGCGTATCTGTGCAGTACCGTTCACTGTGTCCCTAGGCACGTGTTTGCTTCTGCCGTTTGGTTAGTTGGTGCCTTTATTCTCTTCTTTTATTTTCCTGCACGGTTACTGTGACTCACTTGTTGCATTATTGCGTATATGTGTAGTACCGTTCACTGTGTCCCTGGGCACGTGTTTGCTTCTGC
Organism: Escallonia herrerae; assembly: GCA_033070095.1. Taxonomy (NCBI): domain Eukaryota; kingdom Viridiplantae; phylum Streptophyta; class Magnoliopsida; order Escalloniales; family Escalloniaceae; genus Escallonia; species Escallonia herrerae. The sequence continues at coordinate 531,577 of JAVXUP010000171.1, read as the reverse complement.
CGTTTGGTTAGTTGGTGCCTTTCTTCTCTTCTTTTATTTTCCTGCACGGTTACTGTGACTCACCTGTTGTTGCAGACTACCATGATTGTCATTTAATTCCTTAAGTTCTTTTCAGACTCCTTTAGGAGAACTGCTCGTGTAAATGCAAAACTACTTTGACATGTGTCACCTTTTAGGAGGTACATTACTTTTGTTTTCGTTTTACTCTTAGTTTCATTATTTTATAATTCAGTGCTCATTCGAACTTAGATTTAAGCGATTTCACTTCCGTTAAACTCGTCTCTTCGTCCTCTTCGATTCAAGTCTAATATCGAGTATTTTTTAAAATCGTTAAGTTATCATACTTGAAATACAAAGTTTTGATGTTTTGCGGTTCTTATGCGTTTGAGATATTTTGAAGTTCATTGAACACCTTTGAATTGAACTAATGCTTAGAACCTTCACGTACTTAGGTTAACGTGATACCATGACATGATATGGCAATTGTTACCGGTATGCAACTTTGAACTTAGAACCTCCGCGTGCTTAGGTTAACGTGCTTTACAGTCACGTGTTGCGTGATTGTATTGTTTTGATTATTAGTTCAATTATTTGATTATGACCTTTTGACTTTGATTCGACCTTTGATGGGTTAATATCCCGTAATGAGATTTGTCGTACTAAGATTAACTATCGCCTTTGCAACTTGTTTTCATATATTTCGTTTTGACTCAGGTACGTATTATTGGATACATGCGTTGTACTCTGTGGGTGTGTGCGTGTAATCTTTACTGGGCTTTGTGCTCACCCCCCTTTCTCCTCTCATTTCAGGTAATTAAGCCGAGACATCAGTAGATGAGTTATCTATAAGCATGAGTCAGAGTTGTTCTTTAATTGTAGACTCTTTTTAGTGACATGAAAATGAGAACTTGTAATAGTTTGATTACGTAGCTTTTGGTAACCCAATATTTGGGAAGTGACTATTGTTATTAGATTTTCGCTGCATTTATTAGACTTTGAGGAAAAATACAAATGCTTTTGATTTGGGATACATTTAGAGCTCTGATTATCATTTTGAGGTTATGTTCTCGGTAAAATTCTTTAGGTATTATATTTTTGGTAAGTAAGGATATTTTGAAATAGTATGTGTAAGTCCGCCTCCGGGTTGGGGCGTGACAAAATAGGCCTAAGACAGTAATTTAGTCCATAATTTACTTCTAAAATGAGTTTCAAATTAAACATCTAAACCCAACTAAGTTCTCACACTATAATTCCTAAGAATAATCAGATTAACTCTAAAATTGTAACTGCTAGCTCTTAGTCACATAACGAGTCCCATTGTCCAGTCCCCTTTATTGATGACCTGAAAGGAGAAATAATAAGGGAGTGAGCCGAATGCCCAGTAAGGTCGCTCAATGGACCAACCAAAATGAATACAACAATGTCTGAGAAAACGAACTTATGGATGTACAGAACTTTAGCAGAACAGATACGAGACAGAATTTCAAATGTCAAAATATATATTTGTACAGAGACGGACATTGGAGAGCCATTCAAAATGAGGTCATACATGCCGTTACTGACACGTGAGACAAGGTTTAGAAAATAAGATTGCGATCTCTAACTCATCCTACTGAGCTAGCCCACGTTTCAATTCACGTGAGTAAGTCAGAAACATAAAGTCACATACACTGTGATATAACTCACAGAATTACTGCATCTATACCTAATAAAGAAGGCAGAACACCAAAAAGTTGTCAAGATGATGTAAACTTATAGGTCTGATACTTTTAGTAGCCCAACGCTCATGCCAAGTGTCATTCGTACGTTATACAACATCAAGTGACAAATATTATAAACAGACAACGTAATAGCGAATTTTTAGACAGCATTTGTGGTTGACCCGAGAATGCATAAAGTCATCATAAAACAGTTGGATATGACACGGCCTCTAAATAGAACAAGCAAAACTTTTAGATGATTGCAATTTTAAAAATACAAACAGACTAATCAAACGTAATTAGCATTTTAACAAGTGAGAAGCGCAAAGAACGAGGGAACACATGGAAAAAAGAAAAAGAACCCAGATTTCCTTTCTAGTGCAGAACGAAACAACGGAACAATCACGTAAACTTCCGGTTCAAATGCGGTGAAGATAAACTGATGAATCTATACTATATATATTTGGATTTGGTTGGCATCTTTTATGCCTTCCAAACCCCCAATCCTATTTTCTTAAATTATTAAAATTTTAAAATAAAGTTTAATATGTGTTAAATTTTGATTGGTCACAAAATAACTTCCAACTCCAACTCTAACTCTAACTAATCATCCCCATGACCTCCATTCTTCAATTTCACAATCGATTAATACAATTTTCATAAATAATATGGGATTTTAATTAACACCCTTCCCGTGCATAGCACGGGGTTTAGCTAGTTATTATTATGTAACTATGTAATGTAATGTAACACATAAAGACAAATGATGGTTTCAAGTTATCAGTGTGACACGTGGCCACCAAAACAAAGACATGGCTGATGATTAAGGTGGGCTATGTGGGTAATTGGCAAAAAGAAGAAGAAGAAGAAGCCAGCAACCCAAGCGAGGTGGACGGGTTCTTGCAGAATACAAGGCACGGAAATCGAGACTAGCAACCAAAGTGAAAACAGCTGAAATTCAATTATGTTAGAGTAATACAGTAATTTGGTGGAGAGGTGTTAGTCGGTTTCCACAAAAAAAAAACTCCGGCTAAATCACGGCTACAAAATATCTAAGCGGCCGTGCCTCAATGGGATGAAACAAAGACTCGTGAGTAACCCAAAATCGAAACATGCATCTTGCTGTTAAACTATTAACTTATAGAAATAAATAAGAGGTGATACATTGCGGTGATAATTATTCGTTATTTGGTGAAAAATAAGATGGTATAATAAAAGGATGGAATTATGCATAATTTTGCGTGATTAGCGTGTTCCATAACGTTTCTCGTGATAGTAGTAAGCGAATTTTTATCAACATGCTCCACAATGTTGATTAAACTCGATATAGGAGGGGAAGATACCAATTTTATATTTAATTGTTTGTCAAAGTCGTGCACATGGGAAGGTGCTTTTAAAATTTTCTATTATGCCTCTCGAGCTCTCTGTTATTGATGGCAACATATTTGCTCATTCAAATGTCTTGAACATTACACTAATTCTCTGTCACTAAAGTTTTTTTTACTTTATATATAATACTCTCTCCCTTTTTTTTATTTTATCATCTTTGATTTGCACGCTTATTTAAAATATAAAATTTTCATTCTATCTTAAGAGGGAGAGAAAAGACAGAGCGAGTGAATAAAATGGATCAGTAAAAAGAAAAATTGATCGGTGAAAGATTAAATATTAAGAGAGACATAAAAAAAAAGTGTAAGAGGAAAAAAAAATACTTGTACAATTTTTTTCAATAAGAACGGGCATAATAAAGTACTCTTTAATTTAATAACAGTACTAGAAATAGAAAATGATTTGGTGATAAAAGAAAGTGTCCCTTCCTTAATCATTTTGTGTGGCATTGGCATTAGTGCAAACTGCAAAGCAATTGGCTTTCAATGTTGACACAGACTAATCATAACTGAAGGGACCATCCAACACCACCACGTTATTGTGGGAGCCCTCACTAGATGCGCATGCGGCGCGAGCTCGTGTACCTCAAATTACCAACCTGTCCCCTGAAGTTTGGCTGCCAATTTTTCTAGTTCCATTGTTATGTTTATGAGTTCCCATGTTTTGCTATTGTTATATTTGCGGATTTGGATCCCTGCTGTAACTGATGATTACAGCAGGGGATCTGAATCCTATATTTGTTAATTTTGTGCTAAAAAATTTAAAATTCTTACAATAAATTCTATCATAGTTGAAGAATATTATTAAGATTCACTCAACTTGTTTTGACCTATGAATGTATAAAGTGTGACATTCAGACAAGATAAACGATCTTTCAAAATTTCTTAATGAGTTGTATGATTAAGTACATCACTCTTGTGAATTGTAAAAATGACACCAAACACACAAACATCTTTTCAGCATTATAAAATAATCATAAAAATAATGTTCGAACGAAGTGTTAATACATCTGGTTCCTTTTACGATAGTTGAACTTATTAACATTATACTTGAGCGTACATGTGAATGATTGATATTAATTTCCAACTCTAACTTCCCCAGTACATTCAAGATACAAGAGTAATCTCGAGGAAGAATTTTGACCGCAAAATGAAATGCTTTACCTACAAAGAAGTATGCTTTCTTGGGTCAAAATGTACTTTAGTACTATTTTTCAAATTTTCTAACCGAATGTCTATTTTATTTGGATACAACTCTTTTAAATAGTATTCCATAAAGTGTGAAGGAAGAAAAATGTAGCTGCAAGTCAAAACTAAACCAACATCGCTAATCGCTTTGAAAAATTGGCATTTGATTTCTTGTTTTGTCATCAAAGATCTCTAAATGTCAATATATATGACTTGTAAGGACACTCGTTAAACTCAAATGCGAATAGGTGACTCAAATATCATTTTCATTTTACCTAAAACGAATGGTTTCCTTGGTCAGGTAAAGGGTGTATAAGTCAAATGACCTAAAACGACATCTCCTCCAAATCAGGATTTGAACTGCTATAAAATTCACTTTCCCCCAAAAACTTTTTGATTCCCAGCAGGCAGCATCTCAGAACACACACACACACACACACACTGCATTACACAGAGGAGAAGGAAGATGAAAGCAATGGCCTCCACTTCCTCTGTGAATTACATAAATCTCACGCCTCCCTCAACTTCCAATCCTCCGCCTTCCAACCAAAGATCCTCCAGTCTCTCCTTTCTATCCACCGCATCACCGCCGTCCATTTCCTTGCATTCCACCAACTCCCGCGCTAGATCCCAATCCAAATCCCGACCACTCGCCGTCTCCAACGTTCTCGAGACCGTCGAATCCGTCAACGCATCCGCATCCAAATCCGCGAGTCTCCAACCCGTCGTTTCCAGCTCCAAGCCGACGATCCTCGTCTCCGAGAAGCTCGGAGAGGCCGGCCTGGAGCTGCTGCGCGGGTTCGGAAACCTGGACTGCTCGTACGAGCTGTCGAACGAGGACCTGTGCGCGAAGATCTCGCAGTGCGACGCGCTGATCGTGCGGAGCGGGACCAAGGTGACGCGCCAGGTGTTCGAGGCGGCCAAAGGGAGGTTGAAGGTCGTCGGGAGAGCGGGGGTCGGCATTGACAATGTGGATCTGCAGGCAGCCACCGAGTATGGTTGCCTCGTCGTTAATGCTCCCACGGCGAACACTATTGCCGCGGCGGAGCACGGCATTGCGCTGCTCGCCGCCATGTCTCGCAATGTTTCTCAAGCCGATGCGTCAATAAAAGCTGGTATAGTTTTCACTTACATGGATCGAAGTATGGTTGAGATTTTGTTTGAAAATATTATAAAACAATCTCTTACTCTTTTAACGGTCCACCGTTCTGACTAGTCGAACCAATGATCGAAAACCTTGCCATATAAGTGACTACTTTGTGCTTCCTCGTGTGTTGGAATGTACGCGTCAGCACTGTCAATTTTGATTGCTGCACAACTCAGCATGGTCAATCTTTTTTTTACTACCAGTTGAAGTTTATTTAGTTTTTGTAGACTCGGTGTTCGATTGTTAGTGATTTGGCGATAGCTTCTGTTGCTTTGGCGATAGCTTCTGTTGCTTCAGTTAGAGCAATATTTGGTAATTAGCTTGCTGTCTGTAATCGTCTGGGTGCTGGTGCTCTGGTTAAATAGATCTGGTGTTCAGGTAGCGTAGGCACTAGTAGGTGGACAAATTGTAATGTTTAACTTTTTTGGGAGATGCCTTTTTCGTACATAAGTACAAGATTGGTACAGAAACTTAGGATTCTGTTTGGCATGCCTTACTTTATGAAAACCATCCAGTTATCATAACTTCTAGGTCTTGGCGAAGGCAACTCTTGAATTTGGACCATCAAAGAGATCTTATGCAGCAAACTTTCTGGCAATAACATTACATAATACTCCGTACATAATTCAAGGAACCAAATGTAGATTTATGACATGGTAAGTGGACACTATTGAGTGGTTTGGTCTGACGAGGCCATGCTTCTGACATGGGCACATGTTCATAGATCTCACAACTTGGACATCATTTCACCAACCAAAATTGAGGACCCTACACCTTAACAATTTAATGGACATGTATAATCTCTTGTTTTTGCCCGATTTTGAGACCATTTTGCTTGTTTTGGATTGGCATTCTATTACACAAGCTATGGTAGTCGAGGTTTTCCAAATCCATGATCGTTGAGTAATGGGTTTTGTCCACCTTATTTACTGCCTTACTCTTATTAGTACTATCTGTGGACGCACAATTTCCATGTCGAAGCTATTATTAGTTCTTTTTGCAATGTTTTTATCCTTCTTATGCCAATACATTGTGACATGTAGCTTTAGTCTGTTTTTGATACTTTGGGTTCCCAATTATGCAGAAGTTAGTCCTCGTAATTGTTTTCGAAAGTTACATCTTCCCTTTCCCCTCTCTTGTAGACTAGGATATATTGATTCAAAGTCTCGGCCCTGTAGTTCGGGACTGTGCTCTGTTCAGAGGCTGTCTTTAACCCGTCAACTAAAAGGCAAGAATAAGGAATAGCCTTTAAAAAAGCAAAGCTCGTTTTCAAGGAGTTGTTTTTTTTTGCTCAGCTTTTGCTTGCTACTAGCTTCCACCGTATCTCTTCTTTAGGAAGGGCCTTAACATCTCTTTTAAAGATTGACCCTTAGTTGCAGGAAATTCCTAATATAGTGACGTTTCTTTCTCGAAAACTTGCTTTTGCGATCCCAAGTTAGGAGCTCAATGGGATCTCGTCTCAATTTAAGATGGGAATTCGATCCTATTAGTTGGATAGAGATACATGGAACAAGTAATAGAATACATAAAAATTAATCTCTTTTCAACTCAATTCTTTGTTTTCCTCTTCCTTCAAGTCCTTAAAGTCTCCTTGTCTGTTGTTGCTATATATGTAAACTATGCTAAACAAATGATAATACTCTTTACGCATTTATTTATTCAAGCCGCTCCCAACCTCAGATTCTTCTTGGTGCTTACGCTTCCCCGCCCCCGCACCCGCCCCCGCCCCCGTTTTGTGCAACTAAGGATTGGCCTTTAAAGCACCCTATACCGATTCCCTCCTTCACTCTTTTCCTCGGTACTCAATAAGGTCAAATTAATGCTTTGTGAATGAGGATATTTATGTTAAGGAGCTACGCTTATACACTACATTGGTAGCGTGCAAAATTGATTGCTGTTACTTGAATCTCTAAAACAATTTTGCGAAGTTGGCGAATTGATACACCATTTTGTTTATTCTTCACAAAAAGGACGCTGAAGTTTCTTTCCTCGGAAGTTCGAGTGTATATTAAAGTTATCGGGAGAAAACTTGTTTCTAACCATAACGGTCTAAAGAGTTCCGCTCCCGTGGTTTCTGTTTGCTAGTTTCCCGCCTCTGGATGCTTGGAACCAATTTGGTGCTTTTGTAAAACAGGCTATCTCTCTGTTTCTTTAATTTTTGTTGTCTTGCATATAGTTTTTTCATGTGCTTGGTTGGTTGGTTGGGTTCTGGCCTCCAGATAAGGAGTTATACACTTATACGTATTAATTCGAGATATCAATTAATAGTTACTCTTTACAGGAAAATGGCAGCGTAACAAGTATGTCGGCGTCTCTCTAGTTGGCAAGACATTAGCGGTTATGGGATTTGGGAAGGTTGGATCTGAAGTGGCAAGACGTGCAAAAGGCCTTGGTATGCATGTCATTGCCCACGATCCATATGCCCCAGCTGATAGAGCCCGTGCTATCGGTGTGGATTTGGTCTCTTTTGATCAGGCCCTGTCCACTGCGGATTTCATTTCACTCCATATGCCGCTCACTCCTACTACATCCAAGATACTCAATGATGAGACTTTTGCAAAGATGAAGAAGGGAGTCCGCATCATAAATGTTGCCCGGGGTGGTGTCATTGATGAAGATGCATTAATGAGGGCCCTCGACAGTGGAGCAGTTGCACAGGTATGTTTATTTTTCAATGACAATGATGCTGACTTACTCAAAAGAAATGGCCACTTGTTTATTGTTAGAGTTTGTGCTTCCTCACATTCCAGCGACTCCAACGATTCTTACATGGATTACATGGGTAAAGATGTCAAATATATGCCATGAGCTTCTATAACAATGCCTTCATTCGGTTCTCAGTATTTTAATAACTTTAAGGTGTCCTTCTCTGAACTCAAATGGTGAAAAGAATTGACTATTTGACTAGGTAGCAATGTGTCTGGCGTTCCTGGAATTCCAGCGACTCCAGTGCATCTCACGTCATCAGAAAGGTGAATAATATCAAGTACGAGCCCATAGTGAAATTTCGAAAACGAGGCCTTCATTTTCTCATCGCTATTTTAAGGATGTTGCTATTGTTTTGAATTGGTCCATTCGCATTGAATTTCTTCAGTCACATGCTTGTAAAAGTCACAAGAGAGTTTAACAACTTTTATGCCATCGAACTTTGGGCTAAGAGCATAGCTCAATGTAAAAGGTAGATTAAAATTCCTGATGTAAAAATATGAAACAAAAAAGGCGCCTTGTTTTGTCCTGCAATTAATGGTTTACTTACAAGGTTATAGTATTATAGATTTGGGTCCTTTGCTACTAATGCTTTGCAGAAAACTAAATTTGTTCCTAATTCTGGAGTACTACAGGCGGCACTTGATGTGTTCACCAAGGAGCCTCCGCCTAGTGATAGCAAACTAGTGCAGCATGAGAATGTCATCGTCACACCTCATCTCGGGGCTAGCACAAAGGAAGCACAGGCATGAGCTCCAAATGAGCAACTATATGATCTGCACCATCTCATTATTATGTCGTAACTGGAATTACATTCTGAAACCCGCTATCTGTACAAAACTGATTTTTTAGGAAGGTGTAGCCGTTGAAATAGCTGAAGCAGTAGTTGGAGCATTGAGAGGAGAACTTTCCGCAACTGCTGTCAATGCTCCCATGGTCCCTGCTGAGGTAAGCCGTTCTAGGTAGATTTTGTATAGTCTCAGTACCTGTACCTTCAACCCCCATGAGGAATGATAGCTAATATATCTTGGTATAGGTTCTATCGGAGTTGGCTCCATTTGTTCTGCTAGCTGAAAAGCTCGGTAGGTTAGCTGTACAGTTGGTGGCGGGAGGGAGTGGAATCAAATCCGTAAGGGTGGTTTATACATCAGCTCGGGACCCAGATGATTTGGACACAAGGCTTCTTCGGGCCATGATCACAAAGGGCATCATCGAGCCAATATCCGACTCATTTATTAACTTGGTCAATGCAGACTTCACGGCCAAGCAGAAGGGCCTCCGCATTAGCGAGGAACGAGTGGTTGTTGCCTCATCCCCAGAGTACCCTATTGACTCGATCCAGATTCAGATCGACAATGTGGAGTCTAAACTTGCAAGTGCTTTGTCCGAGAAAGGAAATATTAGCATCGAGGGGAGAGTGAAATATGGGGTACCTCATCTGACACGGGTTGGAGGGTTCAGTGTGGACGTAAGCCTGGAAGGAAACCTCATACTCTGTCGTCAGGTGGACCAACCTGGCATGATCGGGCGCGTTGGAAACATTCTTGGAGAACGCAATGTGAATGTGAACTTTATGAGTGTGGGAAGGACGGCCAAGAGGACTAAGGCGATCATGGCAATTGGTGTAGATGAAGAACCAGACAAGGAGACTCTAAAAGAAATAGGCGAAGTACCTGCTGTTGAAGAGTTTGTTTTCCTTGAGTTATAGAGAGAAGGGGAAAAAGTTATGCTTTTTTAAGGTAACCCCCAAGCCTTTTGATGCAGATCACTTGAGAATAATACAGGGTTGCCAATGGGCCGCGCTCAGCAATGCCGCGCTACAGTCGATTAAATTGGATTTCGCGTAGTGATTTTATATTGTTATGCCAGAAGGCCCTTCAGCTTGAGTGTTCATAATTGTGTTTTGGAGGATGTATCGTCCATCGATGTATGCTTTATAATTTGTTGGAACTGGTTGTCAATGACTAATACTAAGTTTTGCTAGTATGGTTGATGTGAGAATCATTATAGTCTTTTATTCAAATTTAAACTCTACTTTTCATTCACTATTTGGTAGCTTAATTTCTTGAATTAAGCAAGGGGAAACATTATTTTCCTTTTTCTCCCAAAAACAGAAAAAAAAAGGAGCATATGTGTGAAATAGTGGACTGGGGAATATCAAACCTCAAGCACTATGCACTTTCAAAAGCATGAAGGGCGACCACAAACAACATCAATCTTCATATTTCTGTCAATTTCTCAACATTGCAACTTACAGAAAGCCGTTGAAGCCTTCAATTTCTATTGCATGTACTTTGCTGATTTACAAGGACTAAGATGAGCCAAATTTTGAAGAGACTTGAGTCACCAAAAAGCCAAAAACTGGTTTAAGGCAAGGCTCGATTGAAACTTCTGCTTCCCCTGGCTGTGCGGTAATGCAAAATGCAGTCCCTCTCTGAACTGCAGCTGCCCGTCCTATTTCCCCCTGAACAAAGGAAAGTCGGTATTAAAGAGAATCTGCGCGTTCACGTGCATACAAAAAATTACATCCAAATTCCACGTATGTGTTCATCATCAGTGTGATGTTGTCCCCTTGCAGAAGGATCCTCCCTGAACAGTACAAAAAGTATATTTAGTGATGGAATATAACGTGAGCTACTAGACAAGTAGAACGATCACACACCCAGTTGCTTTCTGCTCTTCTTTTTTATACCAACTTCCTCTGCATCATCAAGAACCAAGTTCATGTATTCATCGAACCCTAAATGACACCAACATAAGCACCACAGATTGTTAACAAACTACAGCAAAGGCGTGACTGAAACACAACAAAACCTCCACTATATTCGCTTATAAACAAATGAGCCAATGCATAAGCATGTTACGCACTTATCCAATCCAGACCCCCATCAGTAACACATGAAGTGAGTAATGCATCTGGAATGCATAAAATAGATTTATTATGCTAGCAAAACTTGATAAGCTCCTCTTACAGGTATCGAACAAGCCTCCTACTGACTTCTTGTGTGTCCGCAAAACCAATAAAAAAAGGTATCGAACATTTTCTACGTTGCTTGCCCCACCACTTTTACTGCCAAAGATGTACCTTATGAAGCACTTCTTTTCCTTTTTGCGACGTTCGCACATAACTGCACACCTTAGTGACACTGCTTTAAAACGAAATGTCACTGAAGTTGACAATGTTCAATCCATGCACGGAAATGCCAACCATATATAACTTAAGGGTCCACTTGGCGCAAATTACATGAGTAGATATAAAAGTAACAACCCGCAAACAGGCAAAGCCATCAATTTTACCAAGCATAGGCCTCTAGCTTCCTTGTGACTGAATTACGTAGCTAAATTCATCTAATTCTCTACAAAAGAATCACGGGAAAGAATTCCGAATAATCTGAATAACTCCTAATGAGCCTAATAATCAAGACCAAAGCCCGAGAGATAATTCGAGGTATGTCAGCGGGCTACAACGTCTCCACAGAACTAAGACCTCAAACAAGGTTTTGGTCTCCTAAGCTAAAATTCTATGTGAGGAAATCTTGGACAAATTCGGATCAAGAAGCCAGAAGGACACAACAATGGACTAGTCCCATTATCGCCACAATATCAGACATAAGAAACAGATGGAACCAGTTCTAGCTTGATCTAAATATGCCTAGTCTGGAGGAAAGTGAACCAGAAAGCTTCTTTCTGGGCCATATCAAGCTTCGTCTTCCTACTCTTGGATTTGTGGCCTAGTACTTTCAAGATAATTTTGACTTGCATTATTCTTGGCCATTACATTATCCTTTTACGTGCTCTTTTCTTCTTTCAATCCAATGCCAAATTGTGATGACCACGAATATCTCTACTGGCCCAAACTTGCAAATGTTCAATCCTGTGTGACCCAAAGCAAGACAATTTACCCAGATCCCACTTTACCAAGCTGCGAAATGCCAACTTAAATAAATAAAAGCCTCTTACCTTCAAGAGGATTACTACTAAGACCTATAGAATACACCTCAAAAGGATGATCTATAAATGCATAAACTAAAACAGTTTCTTGTGCAAAGAAGCAGTAGAATGAAGTTCTATAATGTGCTCCCATGCTAAATATAACTAGGTGAAAATACTGCTAACATAAATAATGTAGTTTATTTGATGTGGATTGGGCAGCCTTTGCCCCCAACGAAGGCTGTTAGAACTTTACACAATTCAAAGTTTAATATATCTTAAGCTACGCATACATCGAATTTGACAGATGTAGAGACGACAAGACATAAGTGGGGTCCCCAGAAAGAAGAGACAAGTACCTAAAATGATGCCAGACATGCTGCCAAAGTGCTGATTCGCATCATCAGATGGAAATCGAAACATCTTAAAGATGAATGTAATTTGAAGCACATGCCTAAAGGCCAGACTGTATTTCCCTTTCACATAGTTACTTCAATTGCAACGGCGGTCTATCACAATGTTATGGTGACTTCCAGCGACCTTGAACTTCATTGTGGAATGTAGTTGCCCACAGAACCTCCGTCCTGGATCAACATCCCATTTATCAGGATCGATCAATAGATATTTTCTCAAGTAAAAGGAACCTTACGAAAACATTAGATAAACAGCTACGCGTAGGCCAAAAATACTATGGGCAGAAATAGCAAGAGAAGACTTGATTGCTAGGAATTTATTTGATAAAATGAGCTCCAATAGGGTAAATGTAAGAAAAGGATTCGAGTGGCCGGCCCCAACTTGGGTGATGATGAAGATGCTACAAGTAACTCAGTACTATCTTACGCTAGAATGAATGAAGTAGACTCGCATCTACAAAGAATGACTCCACAAAAGGAAAAAAATAGGTGTAAAATCGATGCCGGACATGCAAACAAAGTGGTTCGTGTCATCTAACACTTCGCAACGTTATTAAATTTTCACGAGAATGCTGACTGCCTCGTTCATTGTGGGTTATACATGCCCAAATTTTTGGGCATATATAACCCACAAAAGTTTGGGCATGTATAACCCACAATGAACGACTGAAAACTCCTGCCTCTGATGCCGTTTCGTCCACGTCAACCCATCACCCCTACTCCCATCCCCATAACCTCCGTGCAACTCACCAGATGAAAAGCATTACCAGGGTGACTAAATATGGACATACCCTTAATCCATGCTGCTATTTTGTTTTGATCTCGTGTACGTTACTGTTTCATGTTGCCGTTTTTTATTTTTGTGCTTTTTCCTTTTACACAGAGCATTCTAGAAGCGTTAATTACTTCAACATTGTAGTTTACCTTGAGCTCCCATTTGGAACCCCGCAATTAAGGTCCTAATCGAGGCAGGCAGCCCTAGTTGTCTTCCACGCAAAGACTATATTAATATCTCACAGCAAAACATGGACCAAACAGATGACGTAAAAATAGAGTTTCAGCAAACTAAACACGTCGACATTCATATAAACACTAATCTTCGTGCGAAGCCGAATGCTGGAAATAAACATACAATAATACGTCCTTCTATCCTCAGGTCCTTTTGCTCAAAAAGCTATATCTGGATCCGAGCTTTCTGTTTCAATTCACACAAAAACATTACAGTAATATCAGCTAACCCTGGTTAACGCCGAAATTTCATAAATTGATCATCAATCGAATAAAATCATATTATAGTATGGAGACCCTACACTTTGAAGGAACCTGAAAATGAGATTCTGAAATCACCAGAACAAAAAAAAAGGACTCGATCAGTGACTACAACGATAAAGGAAATAACATTCAAGCATCACGCAGGCAGTAGAAGGTGAACTTACACATCGCTGATGAGGAACGTACGATTGGCTGGGTCATGATCCTCTGGACTTTAGTACTCGCCATTAAACCGTAGCTATCTACATTACAGGTGATCATGTGGTGCCCGCCTTGGTTTTGTTGGATATGGGCCGTCTCTTATTTAATCTTGGTTAAGATCCCAAAATTTCACGGCCCAACAAATTGACATTGCTGTTACTTGTTAGCCAGTATGTAACGCCCAGACTGCCCAGTATCGAGATAAGCCCATTCATATCAATCAAATAAATAAAAAGGCACTGACGTTTACTACACACTATTTATTTATTTTACAAAGGAAAAGCTTTTTTCCCCGTCCTCAAGCTAGCCATGTAGAGGTGTCAAATGGGTCGGCCCAGCCCAAGCCCAACGGGCCTCCAACAAAACTGGCCGGGGCCGGTCTTGGTGACTGAAAAACGGGCCGGACCAGTAATTTGAATATATGGGCCCAGTCCAAGCCCTGACCCTAGGCCCAATATTTAGGGCCTGGCCCGGGCACAAAAACAACAACATCAGTTCGAGGGGAGGTTTGTAGGTTCTGTTGGTGGATAGAGACTACAAAGTCGTTGTGCGTTGTACTGGGAGTCAAAAAGGAGCAAGCTCTGTCTACTGAAACCCTAATAAGCTCCTCTGTTTTCTGTCTCATCTTTCACTTGCCTCACCGATCCTCCCACCCTTTGAGCCCCAACAAATCTTACGTACCACATTTTTTTGTGTGCATAACTGGCGACTACTTTGAAATCATACCTCAACAGCCATGCTTGCTTGAAGCTCGGCAGAGGCAATCTGTTCATCACTTCACCATCTTCCAAACTCCCCACTCATGTAATCATCAAAGAAGACAACCATCTCATCACACAAGACAAGAAAGAAGGACCACCAACCATCTCCGCTCGCCGCTCCCGCCGCCGCCGCCTCCGACGGCGAAAGGCAAGTCACAGAAGCCTCATCGCAAGTCCCTTCCCAAACCTGAAAAGCTCGTGCACCTCATTCCGATTCTCACCGTCCTCTGCTTCTTGACTCTGCTTTTGATTTTGTAGATTCAACGACAATTGACGACATTGGGGGTGGGATGCCCAGCGTCTGGATTGTGGCCGGCTAGGGTCAGGGTTTTGATCGGGGAAGATGGGGTGTTGAGGAATTTCAAGGCTTCTCTTGCCTTTGACGCCTGATGCCAAGTTGAAGATGTGAAGCCTGATGCACGCTTGAAGCCTGTGAAGACATGAGAAATTAGTTTTTTAGGAGATCGATTGGAGTGCTGGAGTTGCCGAGTTGGAGATGTGTGCACCGGGCCAATTCCGGGCTTCGGTTTGGGCCGGGCCAAACCCCGGCTTTTTCGGGCCGGGCCGGGCTTTTTTCTTGGATTTCCTGGCCTGGTCTAAGCCCAGGCCCAAAGCCCTAATATATAGGGTCGTTACTGTTCATCCACGGGGCCGGGCTAGCCCGGGCCAGAAACGGGCCGGGTCGGGCTAGCCTGCGGGCCGCCCGGCCCTTTTGACAACTCTCCACGGTGGATACTAATGGGTTGGATTAGGATGGACTACCATTTTAATTTTTAACACTAAAATCTGAGGGTCTATTTTATAAGTCATAACATTTCAACTCTGAATTTAATTATCCTTTTGAGTTGATCTATATTTTGTGTCGGTTAAACGATCAGTAAATTGAAATTCATACATCTGAATGATAATTATTCACGCAAAAAATATTCTAGAGAATTAATCACGCAAAAGAATCGGTGCGCTTCATATCATTATAACTACAAATTGTTTTCGTAGTTAATACAATAACATTTTAGATGCTAAAAAGGAAGAACTTAATTTTACGGTCTTACCTACTAGACTTTGCAACAACATTAAAAATAATAAATACTACAAAAAATTTAAAAATAAAAAAATACAAATAAAACTAAGAGGTAAGGCCTAGCTGCATTTTTTTTATGCACGATTGAAAGAATTATATATATATATATATATATATATATATATATATATATATACCCGCGCGCGTAAAAATAGATATTTTGTTAGCGTAGTAGATGAGTGGTGCAAATTAGTTAAAAATAGCCCCACAATCAAACCAGACCAGGCAGCCATCCTGCGGATATACTCGCCAACAGCATTAGCAAGCCCCAAAGCCCAAATTCCGGAGTCACATCGTCGCGTCTCTGTCTTCAAACCTAGGTTTTCGTCATTGCTACCGGCTGTCATCGGAGCCACCACAGATCGACACCTGAGATGGCCGGCGCCGGAATGCACCAATACCACCCGCAATGGCCGCCCTCCGCGGCTCCTCCCGCTCCCATCGTCGTCCCCCCTCCTCCCCCCATGCACCCGCATGCTCCTCCTATGCCCATCGACAACCGCAACCCACTCCTCGGCGACGAGGTACAGACGCTCACACACTTCAATCGAATTTTTTCCCGTTCATTTGGAATGGTATGTTTGCCCTAATTGCGCGCGCGCACACACACACACTTCGAGTGTTTCTGTCAATTCGAACTTCCGACTTCAGCTGCAGACGACATTTATATCTGTTCTTTCGGAGGGCGTGAAGTTTGCGCGCGCGCACATACGCACACTCTTCAAGTGTTTTATTTCTAATTTGGAACGGTTTCTTGCCATAATTGTGCAAAACACACGGGCGCACACATACACTTCGCTTGTTTCTTCAATTCGATCGGTTTTTTGCCCAAATTATGTTTGAAGTCCAGCTATGCGGTCCTCCGGAGAATGTGAAGCTTGCACAAACGCACGCAGACATGTACTCGTACATTTTCTTTCTTAATTTGAACGGTTTTTTGAGCTAATAGTGGTTTGATTTCAGCTACGGACGATATTTATATCGGGTCTGCCTGAGGACGTGAAGGAGAGGGAGCTACAGAATCTGCTGAGGTGGCTGCCGGGGTACGAGGCGTCGCAGGTCAACTTCAAAGGGGAGCACCCCATGGGATTTGCTCTTTTCACTACTCCTCAGTTTGCCCTTGCTGCGAAAGATGCCCTTCAGGTCACTATGCTTAGTCAAGTCTCCTAATGGCCATGTATTGAGCCATGTTTTTAGTCACGTGTGTGTTCATAACAATGGAAATTATTGGGTTTTGTTTGTGTTACTTAGGACATGGTTTTTGATGCTGAATCAAAATCGGTGTTGCATACGGAGATGGCAAAGAAGAATCTCTTTGTTAAAAGGGGTGAGCTTCTAAACTGCAGATTTACATGTATTAATGTCGATATTCATGCTTTTCTGACTCCAATGCATTACCTTCCATCTAATTGGTGGTTTTTATTGAAAAATCTTGGGTAGGATTGGTTTTTCTTTCCCATGCTGGCCAATAACCCAGAGGTCACTCCAACACAACCCTCCGCGGCCCCGACATATGAGAGTGTTAGTGACTGTAGGGTGGAAGATGTTCAGTTACAGGATGGGATATGAGTTTTTGGATGCTAGAAGTCTTGCAAATATTGGTTGGAAAATTTTTGACATGTTTGTTTCATAGGACAAATAAGTTAAGCATGGAAAATTGTCATGACCTATTTGTTTTGAGCTAAAACTGAAGTTGAAGGGGGGTTCAGATAACAGAGGTGGGGCTCTGATGGTATTACTTCCTAGTAGCATTGAGCTGGATTACGGGTCCAGTTTTGGCTTAATGAGGATTCTATTGATACGTGAACAATACAGAGGATATCTTTCTGTTCAAGAAGATATAGAGGCTTTTTGACATATTGTGAAGTCAAGTTTAAAAATTGCTGGGGTATAATCTTGAGTTCAATGCGTTATTCATAATTTGTCTGGTTCATGTTGAAGGTTGGAAGAAGTGAAATTCTTTCTCAAGTTTAGGTTCAAATGGCTATGCATGGCTTGTTTGCTGGGTGGACCGATAAAACTTGAGCTGGGGCAGTCATATGGAGAGTCCCCAAGAGGGTTGGATGGAGAGAACATGGCTGGACTGTTTATTTATTAATAGGTTTCACGCCGCAAGTTTAGACTTAGATTTTGTTAGGAGCAACCTATATGTTAAATGGGCTAAACACATGGACATGACTTATGGACACCAATGCTGGGCAATGCAAGTGTAGTGACGTGGGCTTTCAGCTATTGCTCACCCAGGTAATAACCTCAAAGGGGTTGAAGATCAAAACACCCTTTTCTGTTCTTTTCTAGATGTGTTATCTACACCAAGGTGTACTCATAGATGTTGAGTTTTTGGGTTGTCATAGGAGTTAGCCGTCTCTTTATGCTTAATATATGTTGTATGCATCTATCGGTTGTATCTCCTTATGTGCCAAAATTAGTCGATATTTAGAAAAGGAGAAAGCAGAAAAAAAGTCAGTGGAACTAAAGTTCTCAGTACCTTGACAAGCTTCATATATATCATGTGCGGGGAGAAAGATTGGGAGTGATGGTTGCGGTGCTTCTCCTGAGATACCTTTCACATTTTCTTTTGCTTTTAGTTCTAAATATTTTATGTTACTTTTCAGTTCTTCTGGGCATGTGATAATTGTAGTTGTCTGCAGGCATAGTAGCTGATTCAAACGCATATGATCAGAGTAAACGCATGCGAACTGGTGGCGACTATACACACACGGGTTATTCAAGTCCATCTCCTTTTCACCCTCCTCCAGCACCTGTTTGGGGACCTCATGGGTAGGAGACATTTTTTAGTTTGAACATGTAACTTTAGTCTTAGCAACATTTACCAAGAAAGCAGAGTTATATTTCCTAGACGAAACTAAATTTTGCACTAGTGTTAGACAAAGTGGCTTAAGGGTCAGCACATTATATCTAGTGAATCACAAATAGTTTTTATCTGTTCTAGGTACATGGCTCCAACTCCTCCACCATATGATCCGTATGGAGGTTATCCTGTCCCTCCTGTAGCAATGCATGCTCCACCGCCTGCACCCGTACAAGCACCAAGCAGCTACGTACCTGTTCAGGTAGTGTGTACATGCTTTGCTTTGTTATTTGCTACTGACTTGGAAGATCGCTGCTCTCATTAGCACATGGATTTACATCTGATTTCTGTTTATGATATTCCCCTGTATAATATTTCTCACTTGGTTTTCTTTCCATAGTTTTCGCCTCAATTACGCATTGAAGTGTTGTCTTTGGAAAAATCCTGGGGCAATTCTTTTTTCTTGCCTTTCATTTCTCTAGTCAGTATTTACTTTGTCCATCGTTTTATGGCGGATACTGTTGCAAGAGAATTTATAAGACACTGCATGTGGAGATTTTTAATTGTATTCTTATATATTAATAAGACAAATGTGCTAGAATGCGAAAGGTGAAGGAGTGGCCATACGAGGGGATATAGAATCAGGTTTGAGGATATGAAGAAAATGGACGTTGGAGAAGATATGGATTGCTTTAGAACCCATGTTGCACTGTTTGTCTATATTTTAATGTTTCTGGATAACTTCATCGAAGCGGGAAATCTCTTTAGATGGAAGAGTAGTTTGACCATTGATAATTTGCATGACCTGCAAAGATGCCGTTTACAGCTGGGAAACCCCTCAATGTGTTTGGTGGTGTGCTTGATGGTACCGTTGTCCCTTTTTTTCTTTTAGCTGATTTGTTGGGCTGAGGTCTAAGTTTTCTTGAGAGAGTGACCCTTGTTGTGATGGTAAGGTTGCTCCATCGTCACTTTAAGGTCTTGGACATAGTCAAAGATAGACATTTTTTACATGTGAGGCTCCTTTTAGGCTCATTGTTATCGATCTTGTTCATGCCCATTAATTTGCTTTTATCGAAGAAGTAAATGCTTAAATGATGGCTGTGGGTCATAACTGTAGGAGGGTTTTTTTCTGAAAAACTGAGGAGTGATTGGTTGTTCGATTCAAAAAAGTATCTTCAAGTTCTGCGTTCTGAGTTTTTGTGTGCAGTTCCAAATTTCTTTTGCACTTAATCTAGCAGACTCTGTAATCGATAGCTTAGTCTTCTTCATTTTCTTCAAAGCTTATGTATCTTATTCTCATGTAGAACACCAAAGACAACCCTCCTTGCAATACCTTATTCATTGGCAACCTTGGGGAGAACATAAATGAAGAGGAGCTAAGAGGCATTTTCAGTGTGTAAGAATTACATCTTTGCTATATAGGAACTGTTAAATATACTACCACAGACTGGCTTGTTGTGCTTTACTCATTACTTGCCGCTCATGCAGGCAACCTGGTTTTAAACAGATGAAAGTTCTGAGACAGGAAAGGCACACAGTTTGCTTCATTGAGTTTGAAGTATGTACACTTCCTGAATATTTCTGCACAATCCTATGTTACAATTATGCACGTTGCGTTAATTGGGTTTTTATGTTCATTTTTGGCTAAATTTTGTGATGTTACTGATGCAGGATGTGAACAGTGCCACAAATGTACACCATAGCTTGCAGGGCGCTGTTATCCCTAGTTCTGGTTCTATAGGCATGCGGATACAATATCCTTTAATTTTGTGATTCTTTTCACATACCTTTTGGAGCTTTTTTTATTTCTCTTTCTCCCCCATTCCCTTATTTGCTAATGTCTTTTTACTCTTGAGCATCGGTTTTTAATTGCTAACTTTCGATATGTAAGTTTGCTGTTGCTTGGTTCGTAATGCTGGAAGTATCTGTATAGGCATCGTTCCTGATTTTCATTGGCGGGCTCTGCAAAATTGTATGTGAAATAGGTATGAAAATGTTTTTATCTAAAAAATCAAAGAAGTTCTTTAAACAGATTCGGATTGTATTTTGCTAATCATAAACCATGCTTCGCAGAAACAAAATTATCCTCGATAAACCAACATGTATGTTTTGATTTGCTTATTTCACTATGAGAATGAGAATGTATTCCTTGACCTCCAAAAACATATTCGAAGAACCCATTTGGGAAAAGAAAGGATTTCAGCTATCCAGTTGCTCCCGGTGCTAATGGAGCTCTGCCATCTATGACTTACCAGTAGCTGGAAGGGGATGTACTCTGTGCTCTAAGCTCTTGACAAATACAAACTACTACTTGATAGGATGCTCAGCTATCCAGTTGCTCCCGGTGCTAATGGAGCTCTGCCATCTATGACTTACCAGTAGCTGGAAGGGGATGTACTCTGTGCTCTAAGCTCTTGACAAATACAAACTACTACTTGATAGGATGCATCATGCCGCAGTTGCATGCATCCATCTCATCATCAAGTCATCAACATTAGCATCTCTTCACATGTGAATGCACAGTGATCTCATACATATTTTTGGGCCATGTTTATACTCACCCAGGACATGCATTTGAAGCAGCATTTCAGAATGCTTTGTTGTTTTATTTGGGCCGAGATTTATTTGCAAATGATAGAAGTGATGCATTAATTTGTAGTTTTGTGGATCTTTGAGCTGTTCCATCTCATCTTTTGACCATGCTGTTCATCAAACATCAAGAATGCTATCAATTCATCAGTCTCTGTTTGTTATTTCTCTCCTAGTCTTCAAGGTGCCTGATTAGATTAGATTTCATATCATACGGAGTCATGTGAAACTGATCATTGAGTTTCGTTCCGTGAACTGGTTCATCATTGTAATAATCAGGAATGCTCGTCATGATAGCTGTTATCATCATGATCATCAACATGAGAGAATTAGAACTCCCATCAGGATAGCTATCATCATAACCATCAATATGAGGTATCACATCATAATAGCTGCTGTCATAATCATCAATACAGAAAAAATAGGATCTCTCATCATAGTAGCTGTTATCATAACCATTAATACGTCTTTTAGGACCTTGTGGTCGGTATCCATCATCCCTCGTTTAAGTTTACTATTCATGCACTGGGTCATGATTTGTAGAGTTCAAACTCTCCCCACGATAAGTAGTATCATAACCATCAATTTCTCTCTTTAGGCATAGATTGAAACCCATCATCCCTTGTTTCGCATTTAGGTTTCAAAGCTAATATTCCCAAGATTCTGGGAAAACATTTACTGCTGATTTTATGCAGGATTTTTGGTACAAAATCTTACGGATTTCATTCTTTTGAAGAACACCAAGAGCTGGAGCTGCTTCTGATTCCAGGTAATATGATAGGGTTAAAGAGTATGAGACACATCCGTGTTAGGTCTTAGCGGGCAGCTATTGAGGGGTAACCATCTGATTTGACTGGAGCTAGCTTTAAGCCAATGCTTCGTCGGGTATATGTTCTGTTGCTAGCATTTTTTGACAAACAAGTTATTTCCCTTGCTAGATTGTAGTGAAAGAAGAGTTGGAAGAGATGGATGGTTTTCTTTCTAATTTTACAGCTAATGATTTCGGTCTCTACCCAATAATCGAATGGTTCCACAACTAGTATTTGATTCAGGAGTCATGTAACGAAATTATAGTTGCTCTGTAAAAAAAATTTCCCTTATAATCGTTCTAAAAAGCCCCAGCTGTTGAGTGTTGAGTAAGAGCTTAGTTATACTTCTACAAACCCAGTGATCGGATGTTTTGATTTTGAGGGGAAGTGAGGAAGGATGGATTAGTTTGTCTTTTGTAAGTGAATGGAATGCATATGCGCAGTTTCAGAAATTTCAAAGACGGGAGAGTTATTTGAAGTTTCTACTTTTAACAGAATTGCATCTGAGATCAGCTTTGCTATGTGCTCAAAAGCAGTATGTTAAGAAGAGGGACAACACTAGAGCAGAGTGATACAGTGGAAGCATTTTACCTCGCAGAAAGTTGTTCTATGGCTTCCGTGTCCAACACATACAAGGGAAGTTGGGACGATGATATTTTTGGATTACGCGGTGTGGTAGTAGTTTATTTGCGTCTCTTCAGAAGCTTCTGTTAGTTCAATTTAACTTATGAATAGTTATATTTTGATCTTGTTAGAGAAGCCAAAAAGAGAAGAAGAAAGTTATTCAAATTAGATACAACTTATGGGACTTTATTCCTAAAATACAGGTAAAAGCTGTTGTTTTTGTTTAGTCTTTTAACTATAACACAAATCTCTCGTTTTCTGTATAAGAGCACAATTTCATAATTCGGTTGCGTGGATTTACATATAGCATAACTTGCAAAAATCTGTCACATACGTAGAACCACATTTTATGGTCTGAAACCTGCAATTGAGTTGTGAAAACGGCATTTGACTTGTGTGCAATGACGCCTGACTCGTAAGATCATTCAACTCTATTTCAAGTATCTACCTGCCATTCATTTAAGATCACATTAATTAATGTTACCTGTCTGACTCTTAAAAGAAAAGAACCATTTTGGGCGGATTGCATTGATTGTGGTCTTGTTTATATATATATATTTATCCTAGATGGCTATTGGAACAAATTTCCTCCATAGCGGTGCATTGTTCAAGCTTCACTTCTCCATCTATCTAATAGAAGGAAAAAATAAAAGAAACAGAAGATGAGATCTTTGCAAATGGTCGTTCTTTGTAACTAGGGTTCCGTTTGCTTTGCAGAAAACACTCCACAACAAATACTTTTGGAAACCTTCAGAATGAGAATTCCTAAGAGATGGCAGTTTTCAGTAAACTGTCTTCAGGTTTTTGGTGCTTGTTCTGGGAATTTACGTCTCTCGTGACAAATATTTGGTACTTACTTTTGCACCTTTTTACGTTGCATAGAATAGGTAAATGTCATGACGAACGCATCTCACCTTGCCATATGGGCCTGATTTTTGGTTGATTGACAAACGTGTTTCTTTGACCGTTTTATGCGATTGCAACAAACACCAAAAAATGGAGAAAGTATCTGAAAACAATATTGCAGGAAACAAACTGAGGCCAGCCAAGTCTCTCGGCTAGACTTTGATTAGTGTTCCTCTCATAATGATAGATAGATAGACAGACAGATGTGCAAGGAAACCAACCGATAGTGGGGGTAGGTTGTTGGAGGGGCTTGATTCCTCTACCTTGTGGACCGCTGGTATAATTTTAGTTAACGAATGTGGACCAAGTTGCTTCAGACCATGTTGGGATAGAATTTTCATATAAAAAGGCGCATGTAACCAACTTTGTAGTAAAAATCTCATAAATAACTTGAATAAAGTTTCTAATGTTTTACTTGGAAAGAAGTCCAAAAGAATAGCGTTTTTTAGGCGGGTTGGGTAATAAGTCACACTCCGTAGCATCTTTCTTTCAGTGTCGCAATTGGTTCTGGCTATTATGCTGAAGCTTTGTTTCTCAACAAACCTTAAAAGGAATATGACCAAATTTTCAATTTATTTATACATAGTGGGTAGATAGTGTTTGGCCGATTATAAAAAAGACAACTAAACAAGGCGAGTTCGGAGATAATCAAAACAATTGCAGTGATAATCAAGCAACGAATCATTTATTCACTCCATTTGTACACCGGTACATGTCACTTTTAGAGAGTGTATGGATGGAGATATTCAAAGTATCTTACATTTTTAAATTTATTTATTTTAAAATTCGCTTATTTACAAATTTATGGAATTGAAAGTTTAGTGTTCGGGAGGTCTTGAAGAAAAGAATATTTTATATGTTGATTTATAACTGAAGTATTGAATCGAGATGATAATTTCATGGTGTATGGATACAAACATGAGAAATAGTTTTCTTTTTCAGTAGAAGTTATTCTGATCGGACATTTTAACACACCGAATCTCCTTATAAACCCCTCTTCAAATTTGATAAATTCATTTCAAATAAGGAATTTAGTGTGATGTATTTTTAAATCTTTTATAAAAATAAAATTACATCATCCAAGCATACTATTAGCGAGAAAGAAAAAATTATCGTAGAATAATTTTCAAGTCACAGTATTGTCCCATGCGCTTCCTAGAACTTTGGACTCCACTAATTACATCAAACCCGGCTAAAAGACAGCCAAGTGTCATGAAGGCACTTCATATTTGGTTGATAATTGCAGCATCGGTCAGACTTTCTTTTAGATATACCGTGCCACTAATTCTGAAATAATGCTTGATCTCATATCATTGGTGACACCAAAGTAAAAGAGCTCTCCACTTTCGTATTCCCACCCAGTTTGTGATAGATTTGACCTTACTAGCCAAATAAATAGTCCCCAAAGGTTGTCCTTGTCCTCAAGTCCCAAGTCCAAAGAATCTCCAACACTTTCTAGATTAGGAAAAGGGCACATCAAGATAAAATAATGGTGGCTGAATGTTCAATTCCAACTTCCCAAGCGTTGAACTGTCCCCTCCGAGACCTTACAAGAAACCTCGTTGAAGAATGTTTTACAAACAGCAGCATGATATGATCTGTACCACAAATCGAGCAGCTTCGAGTTTCTGTTTTTGGTCTCTGCAAGCATCCTATCTTTCTCTCACCCTAGTTAACAGTCAAGAATCATAGAACAATCCAAGAGAGCTCAGTATTCTTGCAAGTTTCTTAACTGGGTAAGTGTCTTCATCTCACTTGAACCTTCAAAATTCAATCTTTGTAGAAACTTGCAATACCCATTTTTGGGTTCTGTTTCTCACTCTTCATTTCGTAATTCATTTATCTATCTGTCTCTCTCTGTCCAAGTTTGTGTAAAATGAGAATTTCTCTGAACTTTTTCTTGCTCCTGTGCTTCTCTGAATCAATATATGCTGTATCTGCCTTAAGTCCTGATGGGCTAGCGCTGATGTCACTCTTGACGCATTGGACAAGTGTACCTTCTTCCATCAAATTGAGCTGGCATGCTTCTGATTCCAACCCTTGTTCATGGGTTGGAGTTCAGTGTGACTATCGGAAGCTTAATGTTGTTGGTTTGAACCTCTCTAGTTATGAAATTTCGGGTCAGCTAGGACCCGAATTCGCTTCGTTGAAGCAATTGAAGTCAGTTGACTTCAGCAACAACTTCTTCTCTGATTCGGTCCCTCCAGAATTGGGCAGTTGTGGCCTTCTCTAACATTTGGATCTGTCCCTCAACAGTCTTACCAGAGAACTACCGGAAAGCTTTGGAAGCTTACAAAACTTGCGTTTCATTAACCTTTATTCTAATTATCTGACCGGTGCAATACCCGAATCATTGTTTAGCATTCCTCAGATGGAAACTATTTACCTTAATGCCAACAAACTTAATGGCACGATCCCGTCAAATGTTGGAAACATGAGTAAGGTTGTAGCTCTGTGGTTACACGGTAATGAATTATCGGGGACGATTCCGCCGTCCATTGGGAATTGTAGCAGACTGGAGGAACTCTATCTGACCGATAACCGATTGGTTGGAACGTTGCCAGAGAGCTTAAATAACCTTGAGAACCTTGTTTATCTGGATGTCAGTGTTAATAGTCTGGAGGGTAGTATACCTTTGGGCTTGGGTAGTTGCATAAGAATGAACACTTTGGATTTGTCTTTTAACAGTTTCAGCGGAGGAATTCCACCAGGTTTGGGTAATTGTAGCAGTTTATCGCAGTTTGCTGCAGTGAATTGTGGTTTAACCGGTACAATCCCTTCTTCTGTTGGCCAACTGTCGAAGTTAACAGCTCTTCACCTTTCTGAAAACCGTTTATCTGGGAAAATACCGCCTGAGCTTGGAAAGTGCAGATCCTTGAGTGATATGCAACTTGATGAAAACCAACTTGAAGGTAATATTCCAAGAGAAATAGGGACGCTAAGCGAGTTGAGGAACCTAGTTTTGTTCACCAATCATCTAACAGGCGAGATTCCTTTAGACATCTGGAAGATTCAAAGCCTTGAGATTCTTTACGCGTACAATAATGATCTCTCTGGAGAAATACCTTCTGAGATCACCGAGCTAAAGCATTTAAGAAACATTTCCTTGTACAACAATCAGTTTTCTGGCGTGATACCTCAGGGCTTTGGAATAAATAGTAGTTTGGCAGTGGTGGACTTCACCAACAATTCGTTCACCGGTCAAATCCCGCCAAATCTTTGCTTCAGAAAACAATTGCAAAGGCTTATTTTGGGTCTAAATTATCTTGAAGGTAGCATACCTTCTGACGTGGGAAGCTGTTCTACTTTGACAAGGCTAATCCTTAAACAGAATAACGGTTAACCTCACAGGGGTTCTACCAAAATTTGTGAAAAACCCAAACTTTTCATATATGGACCTCAGTGACAACAGGATTAGTGGAGAATTTCCTTTTAGCTTTCAAGACCTTACCAATATTACCTTCATTAACCTGTCGGCGAATAAGCTTTCAGGGCTTATACCCACAGAGCTTGGAGACCTCGTGGACCTACAGAGACTTAATCTCTCGCACAATGTTTTAGAAGGTTCATTGCCATCCCAACTATCAAATTGCAATGGATTATTCGAACTGGGTGTGAGCCATAATTTCTTGAACGGTTCTATCCCATCCAGTTTAAGGAGCATGTCTGCGTTGGCCACACTGGGGCTTGGTGAGAATCATTTTACTGGGGGTATACCACCATTTCTATTTCAATTCAAGAGGCTACTGCATCTGCAGCTCGGTGGAAATTTATTAGGCGGAGATATCCCTTCATTAAGTGGATCAGGTGGGGCATTGGAGAACATGAAAACGTTGAATCTAAGCGGAAATGGATTAACTGGTCCGCTTCCCTCTCAGTTAGGGAACTTGGTCGTGCTAGAACGGTTAGATTTATCTCACAACAATCTGACTGGAACTTTATCAGCTCTTGCTGACATCCATTCACTTGTCAATCTTGATGTTTCGTACAATTTTTTCAGTGGTCCAATACCCGAAGCATTGATGAAAATGCTGGACTCATCTCCCTCCTCATTCTTGGGAAATTCTGCCTCTGTCTCAACTGTCTTCCAACAGGTGGCCTAAATTGTACTGAAAACAGCAATTTGAGACCTTGTGATCTCCGCCCACACAATAAAAGAGGCCTTAGCAAAGTAGAAATCTCACTCATAGCTCTTGGATCATCAGTTTTTCTTATTTTGGTCCTCCTTGGAATGGGCTATATGTTTCTTCGTTGCAGAAGACCGGAAAAGGAAGGCAAAAAATCTGCCGAATTTGAGGGTGCTTCTTCGTTACCGAACAAAATAGTGGAAGCTACTGAAAACCTAAATGAGAAGTATATTATTGGGAGAGGATCCCATGGAACTGTATACAAGGCTTCATTAGGCCCAGACAAAGTGTTTGCTGTGAAGAAGCTTCTATTTACTGGTCTTAGAGGAGGAGGCATGAGTATGGGCAGAGAAATTCAGACAGTTGGAAAGGTTAAGCACCGAAATCTATGCAAACTGCAAGAATTTTGGTTCAGAAGGGACTATGGTTTGATCTTGTACAGTTACATGCAAAATGGAAGCCTTCATGACGTTCTCCATGAGATTTATCCACCACCAACTTTAGAGTGGAATACTCGTTATAGGATAGCTCTTGGAACTGCCCAGGGTTTAGCGTATCTCCACTTTGACTGTGATCCTTCCATTGTGCATCGAGATATCAAACCAAAGAACATTCTCTTAGACTCTGATATGGAGCCTCACATCTCAGATTTTGGCATTGCCAAGCTTCTGGATCAGTCTTCAGCTTCAGTACCTAGTAGCACTGTTCAGGGAACAATTGGATATATCGCTCCAGGTAATACTCTTATTTATTGATCAGCATGATTATTTAGTTCTACTTCATTATAGTAACTTTCATATGGCCTTTGACAGAAAATGCTTTTACAACAACTCAGAGTAAGGAATCTGACGTGTACAGTTATGGTGTTGTTTTGCTGGAACTGATTACTAGAAAGACAGCTTTAGATCCTTCATTTTCTGAGGAAGCAGACATTGTGGGGTGGGCGTGGTCTCTCTGGAGCAAGTCTGAAGATATTGAGATGATTGTAGATCCGAACCTTTTGGATGAATTCATAGACTCGAGCATCATGGAACAAGTTACTGATGTTCTTTTGGTGGCTTTGAGATGCAAGGAAAAGGAGGCAAGCAGAAGGCCTTCCATGAGAGAAGTCGTAAGACGGCTCGAAGATGCCAATGCCGCAGCTAGAAGTTGACATGGATAGTTTTGGAGACCTTTTCTAACTTCTTAAAATGCATCCAGTAATCAGAGATCAGCGAGTTGGCTAGATGGTGCATAAAAGCAGCTTTTGTTGATTTTTAGTAACCATTTCCATTCCTCCCTGCACATCCCTATCGAGAGATGTTGTGAGGTGACTGAAAGATGTAATGCAACCGTGCTATGTAGTTAGCTTATGCAGCTCTTTATTATCTTTGGGCTAAACCCTTTTTAAAATCATCGCCTGGTGCTTTCTAGACGCCGTCAAAGTTGCAATGCAAATGCCCTTGTTAAGGTTCTCCTTTTTATCTCCCTGTATCCTAGTCTATCCCACTTAATCACTTGCCTATTCTACGTTTTACTCCCTATTGTCTTTAATGCATTTAGTGCCATGTAGTTTGTGTTGCAAAAGTTAATCAGAAAACGACCGAAAATTTCACTTCTTGTACTATCAAACTTCTCGCTTGGACTTGAAAAATCCAAGATTTGTAAGTGGCCATTTATTTTGATGATCCCACAGCTAAATGTGCATACTGGAAATCCTTTAACACAAGCATATTTGATGTGAGAGTCGCTGCAAGCAATTCCGAGTTGATATTAGTTCTGAACTTTACAAGACTGAAGCATCATTGATCCTATATTAGCGAATGCATCCTGCCAAACCTGCTTCTCAATCATATAGTGGACTAGTTAAAAGGGTATTTTGTCCCTCATAAAGCGTGGCAAAAAATACTGGTGAGTTGGTGTTCGCTCTTCAACATGACCTTCAAGTATAACACTATGAATCAGATCAAGATCATTTAACGACAAAAGATTGCTAGTTAAAGTATTTTGTAGTTGGATTAAAGTTTATAATAATAATTTTTGTTGCTAGAATATATTTAGCGCCATTTTTTTTGTGCTCTACTGTAATCCGACTCCTTTCTACCCTTTTATTCGGTTCCTCTTGTTTCTGTACTCTTTTTTCTACTAATCATTTGCTGGTTGCATAAGTGGCATCCATGGTGGTTGATTAGTAGGTGCTTGCTTCTGGAGTTTTTTCAGACAGTACTAGTAATACCAGATCCAACGTTTTTATGTACAAACACTTGTCTCTATGTGACAAGCAGACAACGGATATTCTACCATTTGTTACAATTACTTGGCGTCCCAATTAAAATTAGCCAAAAGATTGGGTGAAAATTTTTAAATCTGCTCAAATTATTCACTACAAAAAACAGTGGCTTTAGCGACCGTGGGTTGCGGTCGCTAAACATGAAATTGCGGTCGCTAAAGTGGATTAGCGACCGCAAAATGCGGTTGCTATAGGTCAGGTCGCTAAATTTAGCGACCGCGTTGACCAAATTTAGAAACCGCAAAATGCGGTCGTTAATTCTTTTGTAGCTGACTTTAATGCTTTATTTAGTGACCATTTATACCTATTTAGCGACAGAATTTTACGGTCGCTAAAGCTATGCTCTAATTTGATAGAAAACCTGTATTTTAAAACATCATTTTAAGCAGCTCATTTAACTAACAATCACGTCAAAATATTATACCAACAAGTTATAAGCACAATTCATTCCAAAACTCATTTAACTAACAATCATGTCAATTTGACAAATAAAAACATCAAGTCTCCATTAAATATACATTGTCTTGAACCAAAAATTAAAAAACGAGTCAAGTAGTTCACGAGCTAAAAAATTACAGTATGAACGCATTAACATTAGCAGGCCTCTCATTCCCACCAGCTTTGACTGCAATTGGACCATTCTGAAAATCTCCGGCTGTTGCAAGAGTGGCGCCTGAGGATAAATCAGAACCAACAGGTTCTTGCACTGCCTGACTTATGGGCTTTTTTAAAAGCTTCTTTGCCAAAGAGTTGGATCCGGTCTTTTGCTCTGACTCGAGCTCTTTTCCAGAACGTTCAACAACAATCCTTAACTTCTGAAATTTCCTTCTCGCTAGCTCTTGGACGGAGCTTGCCTTAAAAAAATTGTGAATGAGATTAGAACATCAAAAGGGATGGCCTATGGAAAAGGAGTTCAAGAAGAGCCAAAAAGTAGTTACCTGTTTATAGTACACGGTATCTGGCACATTGTATTGCATAGCATTTGAGCAAATTAGGAACACATGACTCTGCCACAAAACAAACCAACTTTATGGAGCAACCCCAATATGGGCAAAAATACTCGATTACAACAAGGCTACAAGAAGAGAAGAAAGAGAAAGAAAAAAAATATAAAGCATCATGCATTTAAAATTACCACAAAATACTGACAAAGAAGACGTAAAATAATGCTTCCCGTAAAAAATAAAAATAAAAGCTAAAAAGCAGGAGATTTATCTTGAGTTCCACACATGTCACCCTATGCTTTATTTTGGCTGATAAATTAGATGAAAACAGATAAGAATACAAAATCTTAACCATTGGTGAAGAAAGATATGCTTCTTTAGCATGATAATTGACCAAACTCCGTCTAGGTTGATGAATTAAAGGCACGATTTACGTGCCCTGGTTTATGAGCAACTGCTATAGAGACCCCGTTCTGGTCTAACGATCCTAGTATTCAGTGAAACCAGGAAGGCATCTATGCATTGCTAGACTAGCCAACTACATCAATCCCATAACAACCCAAAGAAGTTATGGCCTGGAAAAGATATGAATCCAATCTATGCAGGGCCTTTAACAGTTGAAGATAGCATCACCACTGCTTGACTAATAAATTTAGAAGAACCAATTTCTATGTAAGCAAGAACTACTTCGAAGCTAAGACACTTTCCAAAAATGACATATGATGACCGAACATTATTGGAGAACTGGGAAGTAGATAAATACATCCCTAAAGAATTACACTAGTGACCAAAATTGTCATAATCACTTGAATTTTATCATCAAGGAAAGAAGCTTATATATTCGTTCCCCCCCCCCCACTCGCGTGCACCATGGTTTTAAATCGCGAAATCGGGATACGTAACGGTCGTGGTCGAGGTGTAACGGTATCGGGAGTATTGGACGATTCGATGTTATGTAAGCACCGTTATATCGGTGTATAACGATATCGGACCTCTGAAAACCCGTTACGAATCGGCCGTTACGATACGTAACGGCCATTTTTTTAAAACCCTGGCGTGCACACCTTTTTCCATGGCAGAAGCAAACCCAAGTTGTCCTTATGATCAAACATTATCACATTAAACCCAGTTAACATTGAACGTAGCATCAAAGCCCCGCTAGAAAGGAACCCACCTCTAGTTGTGCCAAAGTTGAGTATATTCCACTTGCCAGGTTGTTTCCAACTGTGGCAAAGTCCATTGGGTGCTTGATCACTTCGTGATAGTCAGGAAGCTATAAGACAACCAAAGATATCACAACTCAACACAACTAATGTCTGCCAATAACCCCACAATGTAAAACAAAATCTAAGAATAAATACCTCTTCAGGATCAACTGGTTCTGCATAAATGCCATATATATCTTTCCTGCACAATAAAACCCAAACATATTCAACGTTTAATTAGCTGCCACAAATATACAATTTGAACATTAATTAGAAAGGGAATGACATATCTTGCACACACTTCTGAAGTTTGTCAAGAATCAACTCCAAAGTCTTTTTGTCAGGCAATGGATGTGCATATGGAGGATCTGACGTTGTCCCTGATATAACAAAACCCAAATCAACAAACCAAGATCAAGAATTTACAACATTAGCACCAAAACTTAGTCATGAATCAAATTACAGGGCACAAATTAAGACCAACCAGGAACAAAGTCCGCCCATTTTGCCTCCGATTTTCATCCTTTAACTGTCAAAACCCGCAACTGGCAACTTGTAAATAAAACCTAAAACCCCCAAAAGCCTAAAACCCCAGTACAGAACGAATAAATAAACCAAAGACGTCGTGTACGAGCTAAAGAGGGAAATAGAGACAGCGACATATATAGCAGGGCAAGGCAGACAGACAAAGAGAGAGAAGAGAAAAAGATTACGTGTTCTAAAGAGAGAAATAGGGTTGTGTCTGTGTGTGTGCGTGCGTGTGTGAGAGAGAGGTGGGAGCGTGATCAGATTCTGTAGGGGATTATACCTTGATAGTTGACCAGACCGTTAACACCATTCCCAGTTCGTCGTCGGGTCACCGGTCATCGCCGCCGGCAGTGGGTTCTTCGCCGCTGATGGAGTCCTCTATTCGCTATCGCCACTCGCCGGTCAGATTTGAACAGAAGAAGAGATCGCCATCGCCACTCGCCGGTCCACTAGCCATGCTATCAGAACCCTAGATCGTGGGTGTCGGCGGTACTATTTGAGAGAGAGAGACGTGGGAACCGCTGCTCTCAGAAAGAGTCGGCGTCGGCGTCGTAAACCACTGTGATCGTCGCGATGTCTCCCGTCTGCGATTTAGTAATGGCCGGAGTGGGTGAGGCCGTGAGGGTGAAACTGTGAGTGCAGAGAAAAGAGAGAAAGATTAGGGATTAGGGTTTTATACCTTGAATCTAGCGATCGCACTAGTGCGGTCGCTAACTAAAGTCGCTAAAGTATGACTTTGACCAGGACATATTTTGTCTATACTTAGCGACCGCGAACAATAACAGTCGTTAATGCGGTCGCTAAAGTATGACTTAGCGACCGCATCCCTTGGCGGTCGCTAAATGCGGTCGCTAAAGACACTGTTTCTTGTAGTGATTGAAGCAAAGAGCTAACCCCTCTCGTAGAATATTATGTCCAACAAACCGAAGATGCAATTAAACCAAAGATACACTCTCCGGATAACATTTATGTCCAACAATATTAAGTACATGACAAGTCACGCTGACTCGTCCACTGTAGCTCTAGCGTCCGATTTTGAATTATTAATCTTATTTGCGTCTCTTGCCTTCTCTTCTGAGACTTGAGTGAGAATTTCCCAAGCAAACTTGTTGAATAATTGATGATTTGATCGACCTGGGTGCCTCTGTTCGTTTTAGAAGGATGAGATTAAATGTCTTTATGATCAAAATCTTTGCATATTTCACATAGTTGGTGCTTGAATTTGCAATCTTTTGTAGATCATATATGTTATTTTGGGAAGTAGATAACCAAGAATACAACGAGTCATATTTCTGTAACGCCCCCACTGGCAGTGATGATAAAAGGCCTTCATAACTTTTCAAGGTCACGCTCTTTTCGACGACCTAGTGATGTCTGGGTCTGTCGAAATATCCTGTTATATGATTTATTACAACATAACTTCCGTCACAGTTACTAACAATCAAGTCAAGATTGTTATGATGGCCCGTTAGCTGGTCAGACCTAGGGGTAAAAACGTCAATGCACCACAAATTATTCAAATGGTCCTTTATTTATGACGGTCGTGCATAAAAGGTTTTTTTTATTTGTGGAATATATTAAAGCACTACTATTTACGGAGTCTTTTTTAAAACTATGCAATGTCAAGGATTTGGAAACAAAACCATTCATCTTGTTTCAGGATCATCTAGTTTGCGTCGAAAGTAACTGTTTTTTTTTTTACTAAGCATGATATATATTGTTGCACTCATTACTTAAAAGTTTAAGTTTTAGGAGATGATAGCTTACCATTTCTCAAACTACAAACTGCAGCTATTGCCACAGTTCTTTGATTGCCGGGCAAAAGCATGCAAGAAGCGACGAACGTTAGCACTGATATT
The DNA here is from genome assembly GCA_033070095.1 of Escallonia herrerae. NCBI lineage: Eukaryota > Viridiplantae > Streptophyta > Magnoliopsida > Escalloniales > Escalloniaceae > Escallonia > Escallonia herrerae. Next base: position 497,118 of record JAVXUP010000171.1, on the reverse strand, counting down.
TCTTTTCAAATTATCTTCTTGGCTACTCATCCAACCACTTTGAATAAGAAATGTTGGAAATAATTTAAAGAAAACAACTTTTCTTGTTAGTAAGCTCATAAACAATGAAACTTCAAAAATTTTTGTGTACCATTGCATCCCTTACCAAGAGATGTGAAGAGTGTATTTACCTCGAGGTCACTTTGATATTGCGATGATATTCTTACCGACCGAACGGAAATCATTCTTAGTACGAAACATCCCGCTTGAGCCATACAAAAGAAGTATTTTTCCAGCTAGCTAGGTTGAGGCGCGAACTAGGTCGCTCTCTTTAAGACGGTTCGCGCCCCTACGGTATATAACCGGTGCAATAGGCCTCAACACGCCGTCTCCAAGATACAACAGCCTAGCTTTTCTACACTTGTTGTAGCTTCTCTTAGCTTGCACAACAAGAGAAGCGGAAGCTCCACACAACACCTTTCTTTGTCCAAACATTACTGAGAATCAACATACTAGTGTATATTAGCATAAAACCATCTGAATGGTGTGTGGTGAGGAAGGCTCAAAAACAAAGGCCAAGCCTAACAAAAGACAACCATTTTCCATTGTAGCCTGGATAACCCATGCGAGGCTTTCCATCTTGTTTTTTGAAAAGATGATTGGGAACTCAACCAAGTTTTTGTCTGTATAAATAGTGTAATGGAAAATATAACTGACATGCCATTGATTGGTAGAGTTTAAAGAAGGTTTTAAAAATCATTTAAACTCAATAAAGGTGCAAAAATGTGGCACATTTAAATTATAATGATGAGACATTATGGTACAAATAAATTTTTCAAAACACATTGAATCATTTACACTTATTGACTAATAAAGATAAATAAGTACACTATTATATTTCAAATATGTAACTGCCAAATAATGAGGGGAAAAAATAATAAATTATGGTTGACTATTAATCTCCTTTTTTATTAAAATACTCCAACAATCCCCTACTTATTTTAATAAAAATAGAGACATAAAAGGTAAAGCAACAAAATTTTTGGACAAAGATAGAATATCATGCATCATGAAAGTGGCTCTGCCTTGAAACCTTCACTTAGTATTTCGGCAATTCTCGTACTAGAGTCAAAGTGGCTCAGCCTTGAAACGATGACTACTTGAGGGCACGTAGAATCGCATCACACACATGATATTCCAGGTGTTCTAAACCAAGCTTCTCAAAGCCAGCACATTATGGCCTTGTGCTTTATCCCAGCTTTCGTGAGTGCTCTAGAGATTTAGCCCAAATCTCATAGGAAGCGGCCACACTTCCACACTCATATAGGTGAGTCTATCAAGGATGCTCTCGTAACTAACACATCCCACTCGTATGGGCTATAGAACTCATTAAGAGATTAAAATATCTCAACCTCCATCAATGTTACGAGAAACATGTACTTACACCATAGGGAGGGACATTATGTCACAAGACAAAATAGTACATGTATGAAAACAAGTCACTCTATAATTCGTTGGTCCCCTGCCTAGTTCTTGGGATCTCCAGTCCTTAGGAGGTTGTATCCTTATAGGAGACTTTATACAAATTTGGGCTTACATCCCATCCCCTCGATGTACATCAGACCTTCAATGTTGGCCAACTTATCATAATACAATTAATACATGATCAAGGTCTGGTATCTGCACTTTACCCCACATGGCCGTGCTTTGCAAAATAGGTGATATTTCACTTTCATGTCATGTAATGACCCCAACCTGTTTTTACTTTGAAGGCAATGCTTGCCTTTCTAGGATTAGATCCCATAATTCATTGAAATGAATTCAAATATAATCCCTTATCATTTCATAATATAAATTATACTGGGACACATCTTGAGGCACCATATCACATAGATAAGGGGCCAAACAAGTAATTTTGGACCATTGGTCACGTTACCTTAGTAGTCAGCAGCCTTACTACTAGGAATCACAATTACGTGACCAGTAGTCTACTACTAGGAACTACATTTGACATTTTATTGCTAGTTTCTTTATTCAGTAGGAACCACTTTTGCGGTAGGTATGTAAAAGTTTATTTCAATATGAAATCACAGCTCCTCGAAATTTTGAGTTTTTTTTTTTTTTGATAGGACTGACATATATCCAATGAGATAAAAACTTTCAACATGTAAAGGGGCTCAATGCTCTAAAAGTATTAGCCAGCCTCAAGCTTTAGAAAACAGTCATGTACTAAACCCCTTCCATTTTCATTTTGTTTATTTTTTCAAAGCACCGAGGCTGCAATGTGTTTTGATAGACAACCATGATTTCCAAGCACCGCAGGAGATAAAGCAAGCATCTAATCCCATGCAAAACAAATCATTCTATATAGGAAGTGTCACACTCAAAGTAGTTGTGCTAATTTAACAGCTAACCTCACATATTCAAGCGAATAGGAAAAATCGCATATTCAAATATGCAATTCAAAGTGAAGTTTTCAAGGCTGAGAATCACATAACCTTACATAAACAAACCTGATATGAATGGTAAAAGTCCATCCAACAGCTTGCTGATTTAAGTACATCCGCAGTCACGAAATTTGGCTTGAAAAAAAATCAATATCATAGCTGAAATCTGGTTAGCATTTGGTAGAAAACAACTACACAATTTAGGACCACGTGCAGATAGTTCACTAATCACGAGTATAATCCAGCTTATCTCGTACAACGGAGGTAATGGAATTTCTTGTGATCTCACTACTACCATTTGATATTGCACGAAACTTCAACTTGGTGGAGGCCATAGAAATATAGCCAATATCTTTAAGTAATAAACCAAAGTCATAATCATGCCTATCCTTCTATTCTATTTTTTATTGTATAGGAACCATAAAGGAAGGATAGTTAGTCTAATATTCGTTTCCATCTCTTCAGCTCTTAATGACAACAAAATAAACAAATTCTCTTCAAAGCAATTCTCCTTCTAAGTATTAGGGCAATTGGCCTTCTGGGAGATGGACAGAGGACGATTGTACCAACACATATTTTAACTATAAGGAATTCACATAAGCATTACTTTACACATAGAATTTTAAAATTTGCTTATGTAACGATAAATAATCTCATTTTTCAAAACTCAAGAAAGATTATATCGCATCAAAAGAAATTCTCCAAATGATGCTTTTGCAAACTCATAAAAATACAAATGAATTCAAACAATCAATTTTAGAGGATAATACGCAGTTGATTTTTGGAACCACCAAAATCAAGAGAAATAGAAAATCCTTGTACACTTCAGTTTTTTTTTTTGGTGCCGTAGCTTAAAAGTTTTAGCCCATTCTTCTCCCATGAATACACGGACAACTGTGGAAGGACACAAAAAGGCCGGAAGGAATGCTTTCCTACGTGATCAAAACCACTTATGGTATTAAGGAGATCCTTTTTTCACTAAAGATAAAACATGTTTCATACATGCACTGAGCTATAGCAGCATTCTTGCCTTAATGCTTTGCTCTTAAAGTTACACTAGCCAATTTAGTATAAGGGCGAGCTTACACGCTACAATCAAACTTTATGCAGCATATGTGGCTTTCTTTACAAGTATAAGCCCGAAGCTCTCCCTCTTCTTTGGTTGCAAGTTTACATATCTCATTTCAGGTATGCAACATTAATTTAACGGCAACTATTTTTTACTAAAACCCATATACTAGAGAATGGTTATGTTGAAACGCCATTAAAAAAAAAAAAACCCTGCACTTTTAATGAAATAACAATTATAATATGACGTTCAATTAATGAACATTTTTTACTTGCATGAGTTTTATTTGCATTAAAAATATGTGGAGAAAAGTTCGAGTGTCTTATCTTGTAAGCATAGGTTCCGCTCGAATACATAATGGGTTTCGTTGTGCAAAACCAGTATACTTTTTTACTTAGCTTGCCTCTCCCATGACTTTCGTGGCCAACCAACCCAGATCTGCCACCCAAATCTGAGATCCATTCATCTTTCTGGGGACTGGCGGGTTAAATGTTTCTCTACGCTTCTTTGTATGGGAAGAATTGTGAGGTTAAAGGAATGCGGCGTAAACCAAATTATGTAAATGGTGATATTTTTCTAATACATTGAGGCACTCCAAATTAAATACGTTCCAAGTAAATTACAAACTAACAATCACCTGCTAGTCTTTAACACCAATCAATCTTAACCACACACTTATGAACAATACATGAATTTATCTCAAAGAGACATGCAAATTGTATGTACCATACTCAGTTAGATAAATCAATTATCATGCATAGATGCAATTTGGTTGAAAAGCTGCATAACTTGACAGACACAGATAAGCATCAACTAAACCGTGAGGCCACATCTGAGCATACACGAAAATGCAAATTAAATAGGCAAACAAGATTAAACCCCCACTATTCTGGTCTATATGGCGTGCTACCATTAAAATACTTCTCTACGTAACAACCCCCATTTATTGTTTTTGAACAAGCAAGTAAAAAATATTGCACCCCCACTATTTTCACCCATTTCTAAAAACATGAGCAAAATTGAGAAGGTACCTGAAATCATATGCTGAGTGAATATCTTTTTTCCATTACATCTTGCTATTAGTTCATACCTGTTTGTCACCACTTCAAATATTCATGCTCACACTGATGAGTTTCCGCTCGTCGATCACTCAACTTTCCGAAGCTCATCGTAATGCAATGTTTGACATGAATGACAAAAAAAATATTTATTGAATGAGCGTACCGTCTTAAAATTGTTGGAAATAATTTAAAGAAAACAACATTTCTTGTAAGTAAGCTCATAAACAATGAAACTTCAAAAAAATTTGTGTACCATTGCATCCCTTACCAAGAGATGTGAAGAGTGTATTTACCTCGAGGTCTCTTTGATATTGCGATGACATTCTTACCGACCAAACAGAAATCATTCTTAGTACGAAACATCCCGCTTGAGCCATAAAAAAGAATATTTTTCCAGCTAGCTAGGTTGAGGCGCGGACTAGGTCGCTCTCTTTAAGACGGTTCGCGCCCCTACGGTATATAACTGGTGCAATAGGCCTCAGCACGCCGCCTCCAGGATACAACAGCCCAGCTTTTCTACACTCGATGTAGCTTCTCTTAGCTTGCACAACAAGAGAAGCGGAAGCTCTACACAACACCTTTCTTTGTCCAAAACATTACTGAGAATCAGCATACTAGTGTATACTAGCATAAAACCATCTGAATGGTGTGTGGTGAGGAAGGCTCAAAAACAAAGGCCAAGCCTAACAAAAGACAACCATTTTCCATTGTAGCCTGGATAACCCATGCGAGGCTTTCCATCTTGTTTTTTGAAAAGATGATTGGGAACTCAACCAAGTCTTTGTCTATATAAATAGTGTAATGGAAAATATAACTGACATGCCATTGATTGGTAGAGTTTAAAGAAGGTTTTAAAAATCATTTAAACTCAATAAATGTGCAAAAATGTGGCACATTTAAATTATAATGATGAGACATTATGGTACAAATAAATTTTTCAAAACACATTGAATCATTTACACTTATTGACTAATAAAGATAAATAAGTACACTATTATATTTCAAATATGTAACTGCCAAATAATGAAGGGAAAAAATAATAAATTATGGTTGACTATTAATCTCCTTTTTTATTAAAATACTCCAACAAGAAAAATAACTTTATTGACTAGAGACACGAGCACGGATCGAGCATCTTCGTGAAAACAAAATCAACAACTCTCTTGAAGACACTCGAAATTCAAGTGGAGAAGTGAGAACGCCCCGGATCTAATTATAGGATTCTGAAAATAGCAAAGTAGAGGAAGGGAGAGAGAGAGAGGTGGGTGTGTATGGATGGGTGGGTTGGTGGGGAGGACGACGCTCTTGCTGGTGGAAGAGATCTTCCACCCATTATTTGTCGTTAAAAAAATGTAGATTCAATTATGAGGTATTAATTCTGTAAGTCATTGAGATGCAATTAACTTGAAATATGTCAGGGATAGGACGATGCTGCTACATCCACAAACACTTACTATCTTTTACACTACATACACAAATACTTAGTATCGTGTACACTATCTTTAATGATAATTTAATATCATATATGTTTTTACCGATAAAATGAAGATGAATGATATATGCATTTCTGCTCATGGGATTTTTCATATATATAATCCATGTATTAATTCAATTTATGTAATTCCTTCTGTTTTAATTTTGCAGCTTCGTTGATGCGTGGCAGAGGTGTCATTTTGGAGAACAATTGGATTATAACATGTACCAACTTATAAATGCTCCTTCCAGACAAAATCAAAACAAATTTTGGCAAGGACAAGGTGATACAGATTTCACCTAATGACAAGGACTTGCAAATCGGACGCTCTTTCAAGAACTGTTATCCCTTGCGTTTATATGAGTACATCATTCACTTTCAGCTTGTCATACATAGTAACATTTGTTTGATTTCGTGTCAAATCCATTTTTCAGATTTACATCACTACGAATGCCAAAGAATCTAAGGTTCGAACTTGAGAGGTTATAAAGGCCGATAACAATCTGAACCTGGCTGCTTAAAAGCTTCACCCATCGCTGCCCCCTTTATCGCAAGCAAGACTTGCCGTGTGTGATAATATCATCCTTGGTGGTGGGTCCCTTTATTGTTTATCCAACCTGTGGGGAGTCCATAACTGTTTCTTTAAGGGACTTGTTGTCTACCCTGAAGTTATGACATTGACGAAGTCATATACAAACCGATTTGACATAGAACATGATGTTTCGCTCATTATCGGAAGCTCGGATGAAGGTCTATTAAATTGCGTAATTATTTTGAGTTACATGAGATAAGTATTGCACTCACAGATATTTATTTGAAATATCCTCTTAAGGTTGAAAATGTGACTACAAGTGATTATCCAGTTGTTTCTTACTACTACCCCAGTGCAAATCATCTCAATAGTTGTGAATAAATATAAACATTAGATCATAATGCAGTTAACTATACATCTATTATGTAAAGATGGACATAGTAGGAGTGTGAGCCACTCACCTCGCTCGAGCATCTAGCACTCACACACCGGCCAAGTTGACGGAAGAAGAAAATATAACAAGATAGTTGGCAAAAAGGAAGGAAAGAAAAATATGTTAATAATTGATGAATAACTGGTGAATGATTACAACTGAAGACATACTCCATATTCATACTACTCCACCTTCTACATGGTTGGTAGTGATCAATCCATATTCATACTACTCCACCTTCTACATGGTTGGTGGTGATCAATCTTATCAAACGACTATAGTTACAATTCTAGAATTCTGCCTAAAATTTTATAGAAACCTAATGCACCCCTACTTTTTTCTAAGAATTAGCTACAAAGCATATGTACATCTTAACCTTTTCATACAGGGAATAAGTTTTTCTGATCATATGTTACTTTTTCATGTTTGTAAGAATATGATTTGTATATTGCCCATTACCAACATCGGCTCTCTAATTTCCTTGACTTGTACGATTGAATTATTCAAAGGCACTTGGTAAATGTTGAGATTGTGCAAACTGAATGCCATATATATATATATATATATATATATATATATATATATATATATATATATATATTGTATAACCCGAGTTGAGGGTTTTCACATGTGATTGACTGGTTTTGGACTGAAAATAAAATATATCTAAGTGAAAGACAATGCAAAAGAGGAAGTAAGAATTAATCGACGATGATGAACATAACAGAATTCTTCACACCTCTCATGAAATCCTACTCTCGCATTCACCAGTTCCCTAAGCAATTACGTTTTTTCACAGCTCTAACAATTGTCTACTTTGACAAAAAATTTAAAAATCAACTGAAATCCCTTTTATGTCCTCATTTAACCATTTCTTCCCTCTGTTGAGTTGTCCCCACCTTTCAATTCGTATCTTTGGCTGTGTCTCCATTCCATGAATTCAATACTTGTTCCTTATTCATCCTCCCAATAACCCTTTTGTTCGAGTATAGTTTCAGGTTCTTTAGGCTCACTGTCATCACCATGATATGTTGGAATGGTGGTGATGGTAGGATCATTGGTTCCCACCTTCCTTTTCAGCAACGAAACATGGAATACATGGTAGATCTAGGCATCCTTCGAGATCTCCAATTTATATGCAATTGTCCCATGACATTAGAGTGTTTCATAAGTACCAAAGTATCTTGGTTGAAGTTTTTGGTGTTCCCTGTTTGCTGTTGAAGATTAGCGATAGAGTTGTAGCATGAGGTAAACCACGTTGATCTTCTTCCTCAAATGACCTCTCGGTCTTTCTTTTATCGGTGATTTGTTTCATTCTTGCTTTGGCAATACTCGAATTAAACATTAATATTCTAATCAAATGAGCTATTTTCCTGCAAAAATTGATCCACTGTGGCCACCTTGGTCATTACTTGGTAATGTAAAGAAATTTGTAGGGGTGCAACACCATATAATGCTTGGCAGTGGTGGTGTACCACTATTATGCCATTGGCAGCCACTCCATGCAACAGTTGGATTTTGAGCTTACCATAGATCTCAGATATTGTGCAAGGCACTGGTTAAGCCTCTCAGTTAATTTGTCCATCAGTCTGGGCTGGTACAAGGAACTTAGGTTGAGTTGAGTGCCTAATAGGGACTGGTTTGTTACTTATCGCTCATTTGATGGTGGTAAAATTCTTATGAGAAACGATGTCGCTTGTAAAGTGGTTGAGATATGTTCAATTCAGATTAAGATGCATGATTGTATTGTGAGAACTTTGATTGATGTCAAGCACGTTCCAGAGCTGAGAAAAAATCTGATTTTTTGGGTACACTTGACTCTTATGATTGTAGCTATTGGGCTTCAGGTGGAGTTACGAGGATAATGAAGGGTGCTCTTATTGTGATGAAGGGGTTGAAACAAAATAGTCTCTATTTGTTACAGGACTAATAGCAATAGCAGCTTCATCTTGTGGTATAGATTCTGACACTGCCAAGCTATGGCATATGCGTCTTGGGCATATGAGTGAGAGGGGTATGGATTGTTGAGCAAAAAGGTTTGATGGAAAGCAAGAAAACAGGAAAGCTACATTTTTATGAACATTATGTCTTTGGGAAGTAGTACAGGGTGAAATTCACTTAGGCTATTCATACCAATAAAGGTACGGTGAATTATAGTCATTCAGATCTTTGGGGTCCTTCTGCAGTTTCTTCTAAGAGTGGTGGCAGATATATGTTGACCTTCATTGATGACTTCTCAGGAAAGGTCTGGGTGTACATTCTGAAAAGAAGAGTGATACGATGATTGAAAAATAGACCGGTAAATAAATTAAATGTTTGAGGATAGACAATGGCATGTAATTCTGTTTGGATGGTTTACCGAGTTCTGCAATAATGAAGGCAGAGCAAAATGTGGTTGCAAAACGAATGAATATGACTCTCCTTGAGAGGGCTCGGTGTATGCTTTAAATGCCGGGTTACCAAAAGAATTTTGGGCAAAAGCTATTGCCACAATTGCATATTTGGTAAATGGGTCTCCATAGGCTGCAATTGATTGCAAGACTCCTAAAAAAGTTTGGTTTAGTAAGCATGCTAATTATAAAAATTTGAGAATATTTGGTTGTCCTACTTATGCTCACGTTAATGATGGTAAACTTGAGCCGAGAGCAAAGAAGTACATTTTCTTAGACTATGCAAGTAGGGTAAAAGGGTACCAGTTATAGTGTCTTGATTCTAAGTCATCCAGGTTCTTAATTAGCAGAGATGTGACCTTTGATGAGTTTTCGATGCTTTCGAAGAAGGATGAGTTAATTGATACATGGAAAGACCACATTGCCAGATAGAAGGTGGAGCTGGAAGTCCGAGCTCTAGATTCTTTGCCTAAAATTCCTATAGATAACGAAGATGGTTCTCAATTTACCAAAGTGAATGAAGAACCTTAGGAACAGCAGTATAACATTGCCAGAAACAGATCGAGAAGATAAATTCGATCTCCTCAAAAGTATGGATATATGGATATGGTTACTTATGTTTTCTGAATGTGGCAAAGGGTATTGAGGTGCAACCCTAGGGGCAGGTGTTGTAGCAGCATATGGTATTTTCAGATTGTTTATAGCTTGTTTTATCCAAGCCAATTTGGAGATTTGTGATAATTTGTCTTGGATAAAAAAATCTGGAATGTGTGAGTGTCCCACATTGGTTATTTAAAATAAATCACAACTTGGCCTTAAGTATGTAAGTCGCCTTGTCCTACATTAGTTATTTAAAGAAAGTCACTATTTATCTCTAAGTATATATAAGTTGTCTTGTATTGCGTTTAAGAACAAGAGAGAAGAGTCATTCTTTGAGAAAGTTTGTTGAGAGAGATAAAGATCTGTAATCTCATTGCCTTCCCTTTCTTATGCAGTTCGTAAGTAATTGCTAAATAAAAAATTGACACTTCCCTTTCTTATGTGTCTCTCCCATCCCACGGAAATTTCTTCGTCGGGACCTACCTCTCCATAGCTTGGTAGAGCCTGGCTCCCCTTTCTCGAATCTTTATCAAGAACTTTTGGAGGTTCCCTCGTTACATTCAAACCCTCCTTGATACGCATAATTCATAAAAAGGCTTGTGTGCCCCAAGAACAAGAGAGAGATCAAGATCAGATAATGATCCACAATCTTGGCGTTCCATTCTAGATTGAAACATAATGCCTACATCAATCAAATATCTGCTCCTTATCATATCTGTTAGCGGCATAAACGTAATTTCATTTGAATGGGGGAATGGACAATTGCTTGAAACAATTTCCAAATAACTGTTTTTATGCCTTTGAGCATGCATAGAAAAATGCATCACCTCCCAATTGAACTTGGAAGACTAAACAAGAGTATTTTTTCAAAAATTAAATTTGCTATTAAATATGTTGGTTGTAACTACAAGAAATTAAAACGTGGACAAACTTGTACTAGTTACTGGTGTACAATAACTACGTCCTCTGAGCTGCAATGAATGGTCTGATCGTTCACATCTATTCCCTCAACTTCTGCACGAGAATCGCTGGAGTGAGAACTTCTGGGCAAAGCTGGTGAACTGCCAAAATGTGAAGACACACTGATATCTTGAAGTTCGAGATCTTGGGACTCTTTGTTCCTGCTAAAAGGGTATGATGAAACGTCTCTTTGGTCAAAATGTCTGCACATAGCACACAAAGTCGACCATAATGATGATCTCCGAAGAAGATCTTTGTTCTTGAGGAGGTAGATGACCAAAAATAGCAAAAGGCATGTCGTGGTGACACCTCCAGTGATACCAAAAAGGCCTGCAAAGCTCTCCAAGCTTATGCTGTTTGATGCAACAGTGTTTTCTGGGCCCGTACATGTCGGAATATAGCCTGACATATTGTCTATGATTTTGATTACCGCACGGGAAACATCAGATACCAGAGGAGAACCTCTTGGAAAAACCTGTAGTCAGTCATTATTGTGCGATGTTGTATTACGAACTGCATAAGCTTTACATTAATGATGAGACATCAAGTTCATTTGATAAATTAGTGACGGGACAATCATTTCCTACATAGCTTTACAATAACGAGAAACCATACAAACCTATACCTTCTTTAGGGATGTATGGCTTCCTTCCATTGAAAAATGATGAATCACCTAATAATTGATGAGGTATAGAGAGGAAAATCACTTACAAAGGCATACCCATCTGTTGGATAAGTAGGGCCGACTTTCATGTATTTCTTACAGTATTTTGACAAGAAGAAGTTGATGTGAGGCGTTGTCCCAAAGAAGGCAGATATACCATTATTTTGACTTCCATTAGACAAAGCTTCATTACACTCCTCTGCAGACTTGTAAGACCTGAGGTTGGACCTATTAAAGCCCAGGTGAATCAAGAGGTCGGCAACAAAAGAGCCTTCTGCATGCCCAACCTTGTCTTGATTCTTGATAAGATCCTGTACTTCTGTGACGGTTGGGTGAAACCTTTGTACCGTTAATCTTGATGATAAGCTCGCGGTGTAGCTGGAACTAAGTATGAGCACTACGAATACCCATACCACCACTACCAGCCGAGCAAAGTTGCTTAGTATCTTTTCTCCTACAATTGAACTTCTGATCAGTATCTAGGGCGAGCTAGACACTAAACATTAACTATAATATTGTAACAATGAGTAGCCACAGAAAGAGTAAGAGGATTTGTTTTCGTTTGATCTTTTTTGGTTAAACTAGCATGGCATTTCTAATATTTGGACTTTTGACAAATCTTTGTTTCTTCTCGTTTTAAAAAGTTTCTTCGCCCTTTTGTGGTGTTTCAGTGTAATCAATGATACATGTGGTTTACTTAGTAGTTAGAGTTTTAAGAGATGTTTTCAAAAAGTACCAACAGAAAATAAGGGTTATTGTAAGGGAAGGATAGAATGCCGCCAAATATGAATCCTGACGGCCTTGCTAGAGTAAATCTAGAGATGAGTTTTGTCACTAAAAAGTGGCTTTTGCTCAGAAGTGGCATGTAGCCTAACATCTAGTACTGACACAAAACTTGAAAACAAGATATATAACCGATCTAAGTCAAATTACCATTCCGGGGGATCCTCATCTAAGATAACCAAGCAACCACTACCGGAAACGGTATTGCATTTGCAGCGGTACTTTGTTCATAAAGACAGAAAGAGAGGAAATTATGACAAATGCGACCAACAGAAAGAAACGTAAAGCATAAGGAAATCCCTTATTTAGAAGAGCAACAACAATACTTAACTGTGAGCAAATACTAGTGTGGAGAAGGGGAACCAAAGCATCATGCCAACATGGTGCGAAGGCGGACCTCTAAACGCAACGTTTATCCGGTGTTCAAGCACCCAAACCCCAAAACCAGTGAGTATAAAGAAGCCAATGCTTGTTACCCACAGATCCATCCTTAGGGGCTTCAAGAAGGTCCACTTGTTGTTCACATCCTCATAAGAAACAGGCACTACCAAAGAAACACCTCCTTCTGCATATGGCAATGTGAAATCCACATACAATGATCGGTTGGCGGTGATTGTAATATCTCCAACAGCCGCATCAAGTTTCTTTCCGCATCAGAAAACGAAACAAAACCTTCACTATATTAATGTCGTATGGAAAAATGACATTAGATTCAGAGTAAGGAAACACTGCAATCATGTACCATATACCGTGTCTTAATTACTGCAAGCTCAATCAATACATTAGAGCACTGATAAGATTGCTTAAGTTTCAAAATGTGAGAAGGAATATTATATTATATTTAAGTAGAAACTGACCTGAAGATAAACTTGATAAACGAGATCATTGTAATAACTCCCGCCACTAGTATAATCAGTCTTCACAAAGGGAACATATTCATATGATACAGCATATGGCAATGCTTTCATGACAGATTCGAATACTCCTATAGTATAGCCACTGACTTCGGGTAAATTTGTTCGAGGATCCCAGTCCACTTTTACGAATTCTGTAAAACCTGATTTCACCGGCACCCCAATTCTCAGCTTCTTACCACTAGTCGGAATTTCCCATCCCTTAGGTACAACGTTCGATTCTCCGGGCCATATAATACCCCTCAAGTTTTTGATTGAAGTAGAATTTCTTGTTTCCCACGAAATTCCTTGAGAGGGTGTCCAAATTCCTATCTCCTTCTCCTCTTTCTCAACGACATTTACTATTTGAAATGGTGAAGGCAATACTCGCCCCTTGACCAGACGAAAATCACCACCAAGTCCCATGAACCTTGTCTCCAACATCGCTTTGAGAAGTTTAGGACCAGTTTGCGAGGTTTCGAAACGAAATACGTTTGTAGAATTCATTGTGTTTGTAGTGTCAAAAGCAACTGGCTCCTTAATTCCAACTTTTTCGGCAGCCATAGCCAATGCCCAAAGGGTATCATACGCCCATATACCTACAATGCTTGTCTTGCCTTGTTTTACTGGTGGTGGGATTTGATGCTTCACACCCAAGACACCATGCATGGCTTCCTTGACATTCGGCTCCATTGACGTATATATATCCATTAGGCCACTTGTCATTATCCATGCATAGCCCTTGTTCATCATTCCTATTTCCTTTGCATTCAAGAAGAGGCGGGCGGCAAGCGAATGTGACATCTGTACCACGAATACGCGTGTTTGCATTGTCATCATCTTGTACAACTCTTTGAGTATAAAATCGTCGCTTGCCGAAAGAGGAAAAACACTTCTATAAGAAAATCTGGCATCGACGTCCTGCAACGCGTTAGCCAAATATGGAACAATACCCTTCCCATATACCGTGTCCTCGAATATCATGACAATATCTTTCCATTGGAAGGATTTGATCATGGCAGCAATGGCCCCAACTTGGGTATCATCACTTTGTGCTGTTTGTAAAAAATAATTAGGAGGCTGTGGGAGAAGAGAAGGGCTTGTTGCGGAGAAAGAGATGATCGGTACGTGGGCTCTTTCTCCAAGATCCATCACAAAATTGGCTTGTTCAGATTTCTGAGGACCAATTATTGCATCCACTCTTTCATCTTTCAACAAGGATAGAGCTGTAATCATACACAGAATCAGTTAGTTTAAAAGATACCTCAACTTTGTTCTACAAATCTTTGATTATACGTACATTAGAATCGTTGCATCCAAAATATTTTAGCACGAAACTTTGGTGATCATATATACGCGTTTTTACATGTATATGTCCTAGTTATGTGGATATGTATATTGGAAAGATATCTGAAAAAAGATTGAAGTTGACCAAGTATTTGTCTCATATAGGTCTATTGAAGGTGGTTAGCAACTCTCAATAGTTATAGCTAGACAGTTTAGCATAAGATCTCCGTCCTTTAGAACTGTAACCATTCTCTACCTCATACGGCAAAACAGGTGGTCAAGATCAAAGTGGTCCTATCGTTTGGTTTGTCATCAAGATATAAATGTCAAAAAACTTAGAAGACCATAGTATCGAAAAATTTTAACCGTGGGGATGGGCGGCGGCAGCTGCGGGTTGTTAAATCACAACAGGCATGACCATACAGAGAGAGAGGTCACATATTGGTGAACAGTAGTTTTAGGGTTGAGGACCTAGCTAAGCTGAAAATGACTTTCTCGTGCGTAGTTGTAAAAAGATTTGCAGAAAACCAGTGATGGAAAATCATTGGTAGCCATATTTAGTGACACTTTTATTTGTAGTAAATGCATAAGTGCTTCTAGAATTTCGCACATAAAAGACGTGGCTGGCGATAACGCCAGGGTTGCAACATAACAGACTTCTACAATCATGCATGGTTGCAGCAAGCCCAAAGGAAATGTCAGATGCAATCAGCCTAGGGATTAGAGAAGAAAGATCCCTTCATACAAACCATCAAGATCATAACTTGAACCAAAATCTAGGATCCAGCTATGAAGGCCAGAATTCAAGTGGTGGTATTTACCAGAAGTAGCAGCATCTAAGACATTTCCTCTGGAGTCGCTAACACGAAGAACCAGCTTAGTTGTGTAGTTGCTGTGAGCTGAATAAAAATCAGAAAGAGCCATGGACAAGTAGGTCAGTCCCCTACTCCCTACCGGTGAATCCAAATCGAGAACCACGCCCACTTGGAATTCGGAGGAGCCTTTTTGAGAGCTTTGTGTGTTGCACAAAATGGCATGTAAACTGAGAGAAATCAAGAAAAGAGTTAGTAAGGTTCCCATGCTTGTTAGCTACAAAAAGGGGTTTCCAGGAACTAATTGAGTAGTAGTAAGGTGCAAGGCCTATTCATTCGAAGGTCATGCTGACTTTGTAAAAGTCCACGCAAATTTGCTGTTATTAGTATATACCAGTATTTTATATATCTGCCCATTTTTGCTATTATATATTTAAGTTTTCACTCGTCTCAATGTGGATAATAGTTTGTAATTGTCTGTACCAATCAGAGTTTGATGCAGTCCATTTAGCTGTGTATCCCAGAATTAACAGACTTGAGGTTTTATAGCTAAACTTTTAGCCAAAAACTGGACCACTGCAGATTTTGCAATGGTTGCGAAAGTGTTTGAAAATTTTTCCACCAAAAGCTTTAGTGGTGAATTCTTATTATTACTGACGATAGGGGTTGGGGGGCCTGGATCCCTACAATTTTCTGCCTACATCAAGCCCCACTTCATGTGGAAGCATGTTTTGGGTGTACGGCATTTTCTTCCTCCAACTCGCCTTTTAGTTACGCAATACCGTTGCTAGCGCTCATCAATGACACTCGTGAGACCACTTTACGGACCTAGTGTTCTGCTATTAGTTGTCGCTAATGTATTTTCAACGTATTACTATAAATTCTAATTGACACTGACACATCTTGTTGCTCAAGAGGTTGTTGTTGAACGAAAACGAGTTTAGCATCGCAATGACGACTACGATTGCTCCCCCCAATTAGGAATTTCTTGAACGTTTGGACGAGTCAGATTCCAGGTGAGTGTTGACTATAGCATGACCGGGCAGGTTCGTGTTGAGCTCACCCCTCTATTGCTTGAAAAGTAGATTTCTACCAACTCTGTGTATAAATGAAAATATTTCTAAGTTTCTACCACAGACCTGCGCTCCTGTTGTTATGTTACTCATAATTTGTAGCCAAAAAAATGCATTAGCGATTTGATCTTTAAGCCGGAATGATATGATAATACTGATAAATGTTGGAAAGATAGGCAGTAGATGGAGAAAAAAGACAAAAGGTATCAGCCCCTATATAATGCCCTAATAGTGCCTCTACATCGGCGCAGCGGCGATACACGCGTGTGGTGCACAGTACATGTCCATATGCTTGGTCATGCATATCTGTCTTTCTAGAAAAGTAAAACATGTCACGCAGCTACTTATATACCATTAGCCTTTCTATTTTCCAAATGATGTCGGAATTCATATCTATGACTCTTTTTAATTTTTATTAAATGCCCAACTTTCAAATATTATATCCCTTATATATCAATGAGATTAAATGATTCTTTTGTACATTGCACCTTGAAGTGCAAACTTTGGATTCCAAGTGTCCAAATATTGAAAAAATTTCCAACAATAAAGGTACAAAAAATTAACCCTACATGTGATTTTAAATTGGGCAACTCTCCTTTTTGGGGAGTTCTCCACACTAGCAAATATAGATCACACACGACAAATTTGAAAAGTCCATTGAATCGATTCGTTGGTAGATCATATCGTGTCGTTCACAAGAGAGTTCATTGAATGTGCCAGTACACTTTTTGTTAGTAAATGTGCTTAGTACTATCAACTTACTCTCAAACGCGGTTTTGGGTCAACATCAGAACCATCTACCTTGCAATTTCCCTTCTACAATTCAGTTGACCAAGCAAACTCATTTGAAGATAAACAATGTGAAGATAACTTCCATCATCTTGTATTTAGACTTCTTTTAGAAGGTCGCTTCATACGGATACTTTCATGTAGAGTGATACTACTAGTTAATGATTTTTCTCGAAATACCCGAAATAGTTAAAGCGAAGACTTTTTCCGAAAGAAGACAGAGGAAGAGAGGCAAGTTGGATTATGTTTTGAGTTTGGCTCCTCAATGACATGAAATGGCGTATGGGGTGAGCTACAGTTTGGGGTTAGTCAAACCCAGTTTTGTTTATATAATTCTTCCACACAACTGCTGGATCGCATGGCTCTTCTCAGTTCTCGCCCATTGCGAGATGTTTGGAAACTGAGAAAATGGATGATTTTCTCTCTTGACTGGCCGGCATTCAAAGTCATGTATAAAGATCCACGTACTGCAAGAAGAAGAATTGTTCAAAGACAAGTGACGCACATGGAGTTTACTAGGACTTTTATGGAGCTAGTACAAATTGATCGAATCCCGCTCTAGACATTTGTGATTGCATTGATATCGTTGATGATAAGATTCAAAGGTCAATTGAAAAGAAAAATTATAAGCTAATGCCTAAGTAGAGTGCGGCTTTTACCTACACATATGCGTGAATTTATCCTAAAGAAAATGCAACAGAAGGAGTAGTGATAAAAAAAGAAGCAAATTGTAAGTGAGGTAAATGCAACCTGGATTGTGGGTACGTACCATAAAGACGTGAAAATTATTGGTGTGCTTCCTAAAATTTTTCGTGCTCTTTTCATCTGTTTGCTTTATTACTAGTATTTTCTTTACTCACTCTCTGTTGTGAATTACATTACTGTCTAAAGAATGTATATAAATACTCCCTACGCTTTATTGTATCATTTTCAGTAATTTTTTTTTACACTTCTTGCTATAAATCTACTACCATGTAAACGTTGAATTGAACTCAAATATGAATCATAGTTCAGAAATATGTCGGTTGGTGAATTAAGCTAGGGTAAAACCAATGTGCAAAATTAATATTTACATGCACTAAATCTATTTTTCAAAAAGATGGAAGTCAAGGGGCAAAGCCGATGTAATAATATGGTAGACATGAATTTTCAATGTGTAAAATTAATATTTACATGCACTAAATCTATTTTTCAAAAAGAGGGAAGTCAAGGGGCAAAACCGATGTAATAATATGGTAGACATGAATTTTCCAATAGCAAACAAAGTGTTTTTTTTTTTTGGATTTAATAGACAAACAGATGTTGGATAGGAAGCACGGGTGATAACTGTATAGATCGAACTTTCCAGCGGACGGGCTGAACTTATGAAAGTCAAGAGCCTGAGCTCGGCCCAGTTTCCAAGTCCTAAACGGCTTTGTTCCATTTAATTACGGGTGGGCTTCTTGCGAGCTGATGTTGTCCGATGCCAGCCCGCCCATACAAATTATTCTTGTACAAAATAGTGGGTTGCTACCCCACTGGCCCATTGGACAATATATATATATATATATATATATATATATATATATATATATATATACTTTGAATTATTAGCATTTCAATGGACTCAATTTCTTACACTTATTTTCGGTATTGACACGTTGCGCCCTTCACATTGCTTTGAATACCATTTTGCGCGGATCAAGTCCATTGAAATTGACTGTTCTTTTGTTCGTGAAAAGCTTTGACAGGCTTCATAAAGTTTGTCAAGAGTTTCATTTGCTTCGCGATTGTAGAGGTATTTATTGAATCGCTAAGTCATGATCAATTTCTTTATCTCAAACTCAAATTATGCGTTTGTGACTTCTACGCTCTACCTTGAGGGGAGTTTTATTCTAGATATATTCCTTGCGCATTAAAAAGTAGCTTCCTTGTTAAGATTTGCTTCTGTAATCTTAAAGAGTTGCTTTAAAAAAATATCGACCCTGGAAAGTTTTTATATTGACTATCCTTTGTCAATATCAAATAATGTCGATCATGCCTGCTCCTTCTCCCCCTTTTGGTTTTTCTTTTTCTCCTTTTCGTATAAAGAGTTTGAGGATATGATAGCTTACCATGTCTCAAAGTACAAAATCATATCAACATTAATGTAGTAGCTATTGCCACAGTTCTTTGATTGCCAGAAAAAAAAAAAAGCATGCAACAAGTGACGAACGTCAACACAAATATTTCTTTTTAAATTATCTTCTTGGCTACCCAGCCAACCACTTTTTGAATGAGAAAAATAACTTTAAGCCACGAGCACGGATCGAGCATCTTCTTGTCAACAAAATCAACAATTCTCTTGAAGACACTCGAAATTCAAGTGAAAAAAGGTAAAAGCCCCGGATCTAATTCCAGGATTTTGAAAATAGCCAGGGGGAGGGGGGGCGGGTTTTCTATTGCTGGTGGAAGAGACTTTCCACCCATTATTTGTGATTAAAAAATGTAGGGATTATTTTGTAATTCATTGAGATGCAATTACTTTAAATCTAACAGGGACAATACGATGCTGCTACATCACAAACACTTAGTAACTTATACACTACATATACAAATACGTAGTATCTTATACACTATCTTTAATGTTAATTGGTTGTCATATCTATTTTTAACAATAAAATGAAGATGAATGATATGCTCTTCTGCTGATGGAATTTCTTATATATATAATCCATGTCTTGATACAATCTATGTAATTCCTTTTGATTTAATTTTGCAACTTTGGTGATGCATGGCATAGGCGTCATTTTGGATAACAATTGGATTATACCATGTAATGACTTATTTATGCTACTTCCTGACAATTAAAATAAATTTTGGCAAGGATAAGGTGATAAAAAATTTGGCTAATAATACAGAATTGCAAATCGGATGCTCTTTCAACGTTGGGCCATTATCCTTTGCGTTTATGTGAGTGCATTATTCACTTCCAACTTGCCATACATAGTAACATTTGTTTGATTTCGTGTCAAATCCGTTTTTTAGATTCACGCCGCTAAGAATGCTAGAGAACCCAAGGTTTGAACTAACGAGGTTATAGAGGCCGATAACAATCTAAGCCTGACTCCTTAAAAGCTTCACCAATCGTTGCCCCTTTTACTGCAAGCAAGACATGCCGTCTGTAATAATATCATCCTTGGTGGTAAGTCCTAGTATTGCTTATCCAACCAGTGTGGAGTTCATAACTGTTTCTTTTAGGGACTTGTTGTCTGCCCTGAAGTTATGACATTGATGAAGTCATATACAAACTAATTTGACATGATGTTTCGCTCAATATTGGAAGCTCGGGGTGAAGCTCTATTGAATTGCGTAATTATTTTGATGATATGCATAGCAAAAAGCTCCAACCTAAGAACAAGGTTCTCTAAGTCGAGATTGTAACGTGAGATAAGTATTACGCCCTCAAAGATATTTATCTGAAACACCCTCCTAATTTGAAGATGTGACTGCAAGTAATTATCCAGTTGTTTCTTACAATTACCCCAGTGCAAATCATCTCTGTGAATAAATATAAACATTAGATCATGATGCAGTTAACTATACATCTACTATATAGAGATGGACACAGGTGTGAGCCGCTCACCTCGCTCGAGCCTTTGGCATTCACACACGGCAAAGTTCACAGAAGAACAAGTAAAGATAAGGATATAATTAGCAAAAAAGAAGGAAAGAAAACTTTGTTAATAATGAATTATTGGTGAATGATTACAACTGAAGTCATACGCTCTATTTATACTACTCCACCTTCTACATGGAGGGTAGAACTCTCCCCAAATTCTATAGGAACCTATATACACCCCTATTGTTCTAAGAATTAGCAACAAAACATAGGTACATCACAACATTTTTATATGGGAAAGTTTATCTAATCATATTTTACTTTGTCTTGTATGATTTGTCTATTGCCCATTACCAATATCGCTTCTCTAATTTCCTTGACTTGTACGATCAAATTATTCAAAGGCACATGCATGGTAAATGCTGAGATTGTCCAAACTGAATGCCATATATATTGTACAACCATAGTTGAGGTTTTCATATGTAATGGACTAGTTTTGGACGGAAAATAAAATATAGGTAAGGGAGAGACAATGCAGGAAAGGAAATAAGAACTAATCGACGATGATGAACATAACAGAATTCTTCACAACTCTCACGCAATCCTACTCTCGCGTGTTTATATCACCAGCTCCCTAAGGTAATTACATTTTTCGTAGCTCTAACAACTGCCAACTTTGACAACAAAATTAAAAATTCACTGAAATCCATTTTATGTCCTCATTTAACAATTTCTTTCCTGCGTTGTTGTCTCAGCCTTTCAATTGCAGCAGTAACTTCTCGTAACTTTCATTTTCGTGACAGTCACCCACCTTTGAACAGTTCCTTGTCCTCAAGTATCTAATTTCAAAAATTGAAGATGTCCTTATAGTTTTACCAGGTAGCATCTTTGCCCTAGGCGGAGTCTCTACTCCATTGATTTAATACTTGTTCCTTATTCATCCTCCCAATAACCCTTTTGTCGAGTATAGTTTCAGGTTCTCTAGGCTCGCTATCATCATAGTGATATGTCGGAATGGTGGTGATGGTAGGATCATTGGTTCCCACCTTGCTTTTCAGCAATGAAACATTGAATACATGGTAGACCTTGACATCCTGCGAGATTTCCAATTTATATGCAAATGTCCCAACGCATTAGAGTATCTTATAAGGACCAAAGTATCTTGTTTGAAGTTTGTTGTGCTTCCTGTTGGCGGTTGAAGATTAGCGATAAGTTTGTAGCCTGAGGTAAACCATGTCGATCTTCCTCCTCAAATGACCTATCGGTCTTTCTTTTATCAGTGATTTATTTCTTTCATCCCTTGGCACTACTCAAATTAAACTTTAATATTCTAATCAAATGAGCTATTTTCTTACAAAAATTGATCCACTGTGGCCACCTTGGTCATTACTTGGTAATGTAAAGAGAGCTATAGGTGAAACACCATATAATGCTTGACATGGTGTCATTCCAATGGCAGAGTGTGAAGGGTGTTGTACCACTATTATGCCATTGGCAGCCATTTCACACAACAGTTGGATTTTAAGCCTACCATAGATCTCAGATATTGTTCGAGGCACTGATTAAGCCTCTCAATTTGTCCATCGGTCTCGGGCTGGTACAAGGAACTTAGGTTGAGTTGAGTGCCCAACAAGTTACATAGAGTGGTCCAAAAAGTGCTGGTGAATGCAAGGTCTTTATCTAAGATTATGGAGCTTGAAATCCCATGCAACATGTGGATATTGCTCAAAGAATAGGGTGGCAATAGTTATCTCCCACAACTAGGATAGATTCCTTACCTTGGCCCTTGGGAAGGCCTTCAATATAATCCAGAGATATATTTTTCCAAGGTATGTCAGGAGCGGACTAATGTTGCTTTTACCCTAGGTTAGGGAACTTTTTCATCCTTGCATCAAGCAATAATTTCATATTGTGCCACAAACTTCTGAATTCCTGCATTCGTATGGGACCAGTTAAAGAACTGTTGAAACCTTTTTAGTGTAACTAACACTCCACAGTACCCTCCCATGGTGGTAGAGTGGATCAATGTTGACCACCGACATACCATTTGCCCTGGTGTTTAATATTACCTGGAGAAGAAATGTAGTCTAAAGGCTATTTTGAATCCAAGAAAAGTTAGGCTATGATGTCAGATGCCTTTCATCATTTAATAGGCTTGCTTACAGTTTCTGCTTCCAACGGGTGTGGTAGTTGAGATTGCAGCACAGTAAGGTTATTGGTCAAATTCAAAGATTGTTGACAAAGCATCAGCTGCCTAATACTTGCCCCATTTCTTGTAAGTAATTCAAACGTCCATTCCAACATCATAGTGAGCCATCTTTGTTGGAGGATGTTGGTCATTATCTGTTCTAGAAAGAATTTAAGACTTATGATCTATCTTAATTATTGAATGCCCATGGGATAGGACACTGATACAATTTGTTAGTGGCTAGAACTATTGCTATCAACTCCTTCTCATAAATGCATAGACCCAAATATTTTGGTGCCAAAACTTTTCTATCGGTAGGCAACATGCTTATGATCTTGCATTAAGATAGCCACAATCCATGTGTAACATGCATGAGTTTCCACTACAAAATCAGGGAGTACCAGGACTAAAGTGGTGGTCATGGTTGTCTTTATTTTGTGGAATGTTGCCTCAGCTTCTGGCCCCGAACGGACTGCATTATTCTTAGTGAGCTCATTAAGGGGTTTGCTTATAATCCCATAACCCCTCATAAATTTCTATACTACCTTGTTAGTCCAAGAAATAGCTTTAACATTCGCTGGTCTAGGCGAAGACTTCATACGCCTGACTTTTTCTTGGTCAGCCGTT
Organism: Escallonia herrerae; assembly: GCA_033070095.1. Classification (NCBI taxonomy): domain Eukaryota; kingdom Viridiplantae; phylum Streptophyta; class Magnoliopsida; order Escalloniales; family Escalloniaceae; genus Escallonia; species Escallonia herrerae. Next base: position 473,477 of record JAVXUP010000171.1, on the reverse strand, counting down.
GCATTCTTAAGAGAAAAATTAAGGCACAGGCATTCAATGAATGTTCTGGCAAAGGCGCATTCACTCCTTTTTTGCACAATTGATTTGCCCTTAAGAGATCCAGAACCAATCCTAGGTGTCTTGGGTGTTCTACAAAGTTATACAGAACACACATAAATTTTCTCAAATAGAGCTTGAATACTTCATTCATCAAGGCTTAAAAGTGGCAAGGGCAATTGTTAGCCTCGTCTTATGAATGTGATCCTCCTTTAGTCCGATTTGATGGTGTCTTAACCTTAAATCAACGTTAAAAAGTAGATGGGCTCCATATAACTCCAGTAAGAGTTCATCAATGATGGGAATTAGGTACCTGTTCTTGATGGTAAGGCTTTTAAGAGCTCTATATCTATAGTCCACTCTGAATCTCCCCGGCACCATCTTTGTTCGCGGTGAGAGCATCAATTAGATTTGATCGATCCAATCTAATTAGGTAGCTAATGGATCATACTATTATTGACTATTTATTTGACTTGAACATTAGTTAATTAAATAAGCTAAATAACTTTATGAATCTATTTAATTTTAGCAACCAATACACTAATAATTTATTGTGTATAAGAGGCTTGTAGACCCCAATCTTTTAACTTTGATGGAGGGTTGAGATTTGACAAGCTTAGGGTTGATCCCACTACTCTCTCTATATAAATATCTTTTTTCCTTGGAGACTAGAGTATCATAATGTTTGGCTACTCTTTTGCCTCTTAGATTAATAGAAAATTACCAACTCTATTTCATCATCAAGTATAGAGAAAAGTAGTGACGAACCATACCAAAGGGAATACGTTCGCTTCCGCATCTTAGTATTCTTGCATTATCAAAATAAAGTTCTTGATAATCTATGACTTCCTTTGCATTATAGTCTAACATGTGGTATCAGAACCGCGTTAATCAATTACATGAACATAGAAATTCTTTTTTTTCTTTGGTCCTTGAAATTTTTCTTTACGTTTGAATGCCAACGTCAAAAAAAAAAAAATCGGCGTGATTGTGAATATGCCGAAAGGGCATGTGGCCTATTTGGGCCGAAAGACATATGGCCCATGCCTTGGGCCGAAAGATGTGGCTCATGCCTTCGGCCTAGAAAAAAAGCCAAGTGGCCTGTTAAAAGGCTCAACAGAAAAATTATCTTGGCCTGGTTTTAGCCTCTTTTGTGGCCTGCAGCATTGGCCGTTTTGGCTAGTGGTTTGTTAAGTGGGCCGAAGCTGTTGGGCCGTAAAGGGCCTGTTAAATGGCCTTCTGTCTAGGCCTTTAGGCCAGCGAATTGGGTTTTTATTGGCCATTTAAATTTTGGCCTGTAGATCCATGATTGGGCCTGTTTGGCTACTTAAGAAAAAAGGCCCGGTAGGTGCTGATTTGGGCCTGTTTTAACTATTTTAAAAATGAGTTTTTTTTAAAGAACTTGTGTATTTTAATTGGGCCTTACAAAATAAAATTTGTAAAGCCGATTATGTTTTTCATTTGCGATACTAATGAATATAACGCGCCAATATTATTATAGTTCAAGAATTAGTCTAAAATTATGAGATTATGCAAAAGCTTATTCTTTGTTTGGCATGTCTAAATTACGATAATGAAACTTGAAATAATTAGTGGTTCTTACTTATTTTGGTAGTAAGCGGCCCAACGGAAGTTTATTATCTTTTATAAGTTAAGATAATGATAAAATCATATCACGTTACGCTTATTAGTTAAAAATAATAACCGGCCTAACGGAAGTTTATATTTTAATTTTGTAAGCGAAAAGAAAGGAAATAATAAGTTGCATGAATCAAATTATTTTCTGCCCAACGATGATATAATTTGTGCTCATGTTTCTTGTAATGATTTCTAAATTACTAAGGGTGAAAAATCACTTGTATGTTAATAATCGGCCCAACGGAAGGCTATAAGTGACATGTTATATTTTCCTTTGGAAAAGAGTTTGTGTATTTACCTTTTTCGTACAAATAAATTGTTTATCTCTCAATTTATTTTATTATGTTAAATGATGAACTAACTATTTTCATCATGTGAATTTTTTATACTAACGTGCATGATTATTATTATTATTATTATTATTATTATTATTATTTAGCGTATAGTCCTGCTGCAATTACTGTCTGTCTTTCCTTTATTGAATCGTTGATCGACACCAATTTTAGAAAATGAAAAGACCATATTAGCATAATTTTTGGAGTAATGGATTTGGATTATGCTTTATGGGTTGATACGTCTGCTGCCCTTACCGCTAAAAGCTTTATTGAGCAAAAAGGAGGCTTATAAAAAGTGAGAGCGTTTCAACTGTATATCTCTAATGATTATGAAAAGCTCCATTACGACTGCAATTTACAGAGCTATTCCTGGCTCAAATAATACTAACATGTACCTTTATTGAAGAGTAGTTTTAGGGCTCTTCCAAGGCACGTGCTACTACTCTCATCACTAAAATAGTTACGCTCAAGTACAGCGGATCCAGTAGTATTCGTGAGCATATTTTGTAGATGAATGATATGACTTCTCAACTAAAAGGCTTGGACATAAAAATCTTTAAAAGTTTTCTCGTACACTTTATTATGACTTCCCTTACTGTGCAGCTTAGTCCTTTTAAGATTAACTATAACACACAAAAAAAGAAGTGAAAGATGAGCAAATTGATTTTTATGTGTATCTAAGAAGAAGAGAGGCTAAAATCTGAACAACCTGATGGCACTCACGTTGCTATAACTGGTCCATCTAAAGGAAAATGAAAGAAATTTGGCAAGAGAAGCGTGCAAGGGGATAAGAGTGCTTCTATAACCAAGACTGACAAGGCAAGCGCTTCTGGTCTCAGGTGTCATTTTTGTAAAGATAAAGGATATATGAGGAAATAATGTCATAAATTCGAAGAGTGGTTAGAAAAGAAAGGTAATTTGTCAACTTACGTTTATTATGAGTCTTATACAATTGATGCACCTTCAAATACATGGTGGGTTGACACAGGTGCAACTATGCACATAACTAATTCATCGCAGGGATTCCTTTCAGTAAAGAAGTTAAACTAAGGGGACCGAAATGTGCTAGTAAAAAATATAGAGAATGCTGAAGTTGAAGCCGTAAGAACTCTCCGTTTAGTTTTGGAGAGTAGCTTTAATATGGATTTAGTTGATACTGTTTATGTTCTTAGTATGACTAGAAACATTATTTCTATTTAATTTCTAAACTTGACGCTTATGGATATTCGTTTAAGTTTGAGAACAAAGCTTCTCTCTTTTCCTTTACTCTAGAGCTATTAGTTCTGATTTGTTGGAGAGAGACCTCTACAAATTACCTTTGGACGCTTCTTTTACCTCATCTTTAAAAATAATGAACGTAATGATGTAGTTGCTAAAACTTGTGGTAAGAGAAAACGACATAATAAAATTTTCTCTAAATTGTGACATGAACGTCGAGGTCACATATCACAAGGCAGACTGGAATGCCTCATTAAGGATAGAACTCTTCATTCTTTAGATTTCTCTGATTTTGACTCAAGTATTGAATGTATTAAAGGAAAATTTGTAAAAGGCAATAAATGTGGTGCCACTCGAAGTACGGGTCTTTTAAAGGTCATCCACACTGACATTTGTGGACCTTTCCCTACATCGGGTATTGGTGGTCATAGATACTTTATCACCTTCATTGATTACTATTCTCGTTATGGATATGTTTACCTTATTCATGAGAAATCTAAATCACTTGCCATGTTTAAGACTTACAAAGCCGAAGGTTAAAATCAACTTGACCTAAATATTAAAGTTGTAAAATTTAACAAAGGAGGAGAATATTATGGAAAAGTCCCTGAAACGGGTCATAACCATAGTCCCTTTATCTTGTATTTGGAAGAATGTGGCATCGTTGCTCAGTATACAATGTCAGGTACACCCAGTAGAATGGTATAGTTGAACAGAGAAATCGTACCCTCATGAATATGGTACAAAGTACGATATGCCGAAGCACTCTACCAGAGTTTTTGTGAGTTGAAGCACTTAAAACAGTTGTGCATATTTTTAATAGAGTACCCAATAAGTGTGCCTAAAACACCTTTTGAATTGTGGACATAGAAGAAACTTTTAACAGAGTACCCAATAAGTCTGTGCCTAAAACACTTTTTGAATTGTGGACACAGAAGAAACTAAGTTTAAGATATTTTCATGTGTGGGGCTGTTTAGCTGAAGCAAAAGTTTACAATTCACATACTAAAAAACTCGGTCCCAAGGCTATAAGTTGTCATTTTATAGGTTACCCTGAATGGTTTAGGGGTTTCAGATTTTACAATCCATCACATACCATTAGAACTGTTGAAACTAAGGATGCAATATTTCTTGAAGATGCTAAGTATATTGGAAGTAATACACCAAGAATGATAAACCTTGAGAAAATTCAGGATCATGCTTCCATTCTTGTTATCCAAAAGGTTAGTGCGCCATTACCTTATATAAAGGATAACGATGCACCCGAGGTAGTATATAATGACACTCCGGAGGTAGTATATAATGATACTCCCCCTGCTATTGATCATGCTCTAATTCTTACTAACGAACAACCTTTTCGAAGGTCAGGTAGAGAGATACGGACAGCTACCTCCGATGATTTTGTGTACCTAGATGAGGCTGAGTATAATCTAGGTATAGAAAATGATCCTACATCATTTAAAGAAGCCATTATGAGTGATCACTCAACTCAATGGCTTGAAGCCATGAAAGATGAGTTAGAGTCAATGATAATAAATGAAGTTCGGGACCTTGTTAACTTAACTGAATGGCCAAAGCTATAGGTTGTAAACCGTACAAAACTAAGTTAGAACCTAAAGATAATGTCAAAAGATACAAGGCTAGACTCATCGCTAAAGGTTTCACTTAAAGAGAGGGGATAGATTATAATGAAACATTTTTTCCTGTGTTGAAAAAGGATTCATTTCGAATAGTCATGGAATTAGTGGCTCGTTACGATTTAGAGTTGCATCAAATGGATGTAAAGACTGTATTTCTTAATGGTGATTTGCATGAAAATGTCTATATGATACAACTAGAAGGATTTATAGTTAAAGAAAAAAAATATGAAATGTCAGTTGAAGAAATCCATATACGGATTAAAGGAAGCCTCTAGACAATAGTATATTAAGTTCCATCATGCGATTAGTAAATTTGGCTTTAAAGAAAATGCAGTGGACCAATGTATATACCTAAAGATCAATGGGAGTAACTTTACCATTCTAGTTTTGTATGTAGATGATATCTTACTTGTTAGTAGTGATATGCATATATTGTAATGCCAAAACTTTTCTGTCCAAGAATTTTGATATGAAAGATTTTAGAGAGGCCTTTTATGTTATAGGCATTGAGATTCACCAAGATAGGTCTCGTGGAATATTGTAATTGTTTCAAAGAGCCTACATTGATAAGGTTCTAAAAAGGTTCAACATGCATAAATGTGCTCCATATGTTGCCTCTATGCATGACGAATGGAGCGTATTCCCTATGCATCAGTAGTAGAGAGTCTCATGTACGCTCAAGTCTGTACTCACCCAGATATAGCATATGTTGTTGGCATGCTTGGACCTTACCAAATAAACCTAGGACTGGGTCATTGGAAAGCAGCAGAAAAAGTCATGCATTACTTACGGGGTAGTAAGGATTTCTTGCTTACCTACAGGAAGTCAGATAACCTTGAGGTTATTTGTTATTTTGATTCCAATTATGCAGAGCGTAGACACCTTTAAGATTATTGGTTAAGTACTTTGTTGTGAAGGAAAGAATTCGGAATCACATTGTCTATTCACCATATCACCTTATGTTTTTAGATTCTTGATATTATGCTTATGGTTTGTTACTTCTCGTTAAAGTGCACATTTGAAGTATTCTGAAACAAATACTGATGTAAGGATCACATGAACTTGTTTATATTGTTTTTTATTATGAAACGATGCAGTTCATGCATGTCTTACTATTTGACTGTCATTTTGGCAAAAGTTCTAAGATTATAGCTGGATAACAGTTTTGTGGCGTTGATAGACACAGATACCATCTTCGATTCGGTTTTAGTATTTTTGTTAAATTTGGCCTAACTTACGAGATGCTTTGTTCAATTTCGTTATGTCAAAGCTTATGAGGTTAACTTAAGTATGACTATTAGCCAAGCGGGAGAATGTTGGATTTGATCGATCCAATCCAATTAGGTGGCCTGATGGGTCATACTATTGCTGACTATTTATTTGACTTGGACATGAGTTAATTAAATAGGCTAAATAATTTTATGGACCTATTCAATTATAGCATCCAATACACTAATAATTTATTGTGTATAAGAGGCTTATAAACCCTATTCTATTAATTATGATGGACGGTTGAGATTTGGCAAGCTTAGCGTTGATCCCACTACTCTCTCTATATAAATATCTATTTTCCTTGGAAACTAGGGTATTATAATGTTTGGCTACTCTTTTGCCTCCTAGATTAATAGAAAAATATATAACTTTATTCCATCATCAAGGAGAGAGAAGAGTAGTGAAGATCAATATCAAAGGGGATACGTTCGCTTCTGCATCTTGCCATTATTTCTTTTATCATCGGAAATCCTTGATAATCTATGGCTTCCTTCGATTCCAGTGAGTTTGAAACCCTATTATTCTTAAATTTATGTTATTGTAAAATTTTAATGGTCTTGATTAGAGGGTCAAAAAGAATGAAATAGTCTAACATCAAGGCCTCGAGTTCACTGATTTACTTCCTTAGTTGAAGGGAATTACATGGTCTAAGGCTCCTGAGGGGTGAAGTGCTGTAAGCTCTTTGAAGGCATCACCAAACATGGACAGGAGCTTGATCATTTGCTCTGGAAGTTCCTTCACTCCACTTTCCAACAATCTCTGTAATGATGGGTCGGACTACTCATTTTAGTGCCACTAGAAATGGTCACTAGGGTGTGGGTTGTATTTCAGAAGTTGAGAATTGAGCGTTTGCAACCAACCACCTTTAGGTCGATGAAATTGTGTAGAGCCATTTTTTATAAGGATGATAATCAGGTGGCTGTTTAGGGTGCCCCCGAGTCTGATAGTATTGATGTAAGGTTGCCCATCCATAGCATTGATTAAACATTGGCCTTGAGGCCACTGTTGCACAACATCTCCGTAGGAGCAGTAATCTTTTGACCCTCCTTCCTCAACTACAATAAGGAAGAGCTTAATGCTTTGATACTAATGGTGTCAATTTTTGATTTAGCAATTACTACGAACTGCATAAGATTCGAATCTCGTCTGTGTCGTTAAATCTCAACTATTGGCAAACACACTCATCAACCTCCTCGCCTTTCCTTTCTTTTGTTTTTCTCCCGTCTGAAGGAAATTTCCTCATCGGGACTTACCTCTCCATAGCTTGGTCGAGCTCAGCTTCCCTTTCTCGAATCTTTATCAAGAACTTTTGGAGGTTCCCTCGTTACATTAAAGCAAAACTCATACCAAGTTAAAAGCAATATATTTCACGTATCCTTGATACACAAACTTGATACAAAGGCTTATGTGCCACAATAACAAGAGAGAGATCGAGATCGGATAAAGATCCACAATCCTGGATTTCCATTCTAGATTGGAACATAATGCCCATAGCTAGGTAATCAAAGCTACAACCAAACAAAACCAATCAAATCTCTGCTCCTTATCACATCCATTAATGGCATAAATGTAGTTTCATTTGAATGGGGGGAATGGACATTTGCTTGAAACAATTTCCAAATTAATGTTTTACACCTTTGAGCATGCATAGAAAGAACAAACTTTGGCTACTACCTAGGTTATAGGAATCTTCATCCAACTCTGTATATAGTGACAATTAATAATTATTAAATATTTCTAGTGATTTTTCTTTTAATACTTTCAGTGACAATTATTAACAGCATTATTCTAGCGTCACTAAATAAATATCACTAAAAATATTTAAAGACGATTGATTGCCGCTGTTGCAGCTAAAAACTGGATCGAGAATCACACCAGAAATCAGGCCTGCAAAAGAGAACACGGAGTGACCGCCGGGTGGGGTTCCGGCGGGGAACGCTCCGATACTTAAGTCAAAGATGGCTAACATTGTAGAACTCTGAAGAAGCAATAAAGAAACAATGTATATGTGTGTGAACTTGTCTTTACCTGAAGGGCTTGACCCCTTTATATAGTGGTAGAAGGAGGAGTCCTAGTAGGACTGGGCTTTGACCAACTCTAATCAGAATCTAATTAGGAGATCTCATGTCAATCTGAACTGATAGAGTCAGAGCCTCTTTAGGATTCTTCCCGGTGATTGATACGGTAAATGCCATATCAGCCAGTATGGATTACGTGTCATAACTGCCACGTGTCGTCCGTAGATTTGAGGGATATTTTTAACTATATCAACCGCTATATAGGGGTAGGAGGAAGATTCTTCCAACCGGGACAGCAGCAAAATTTTTTCCGTACAAAAAAAATGCATCACCTCCCAATTGAACTTAGAAGACTAAACAAGAGTATTTTCAAAAATAAAATTTGCTATTAAATATGTTGGTTGTAACTACAAGAAATTAGAACGTGGACAAACTTGTACTAATTACTAGTGTACAATAACTGTGTCCTCTAAGCTGCACTGAATGGTCTGATCGTTCACATCTCTTCCCTCAAGTTCTGCATGAGAATCGCTGGAGTGAGAACTTCTGGGCAAAGCTGGCGAACCGCCAAAATGTGAAGACACACTGATATCTTGAAGTTCGAGATCTTGGGAGTCTTTGTTCCTACAAAAAGGGTAAGATGAAACGTCTCTTTGGTCAAAATGTCTGCACATAACGCACAAACTTAACCATAATGATGATCTTTGAACAAGATCTTTGTTCTTGAGGAGGTAGATGACCAAAAATAGCAAAAGGCATGTCATGGTGACACCTCCAGTGATAGCAAAAAGGCCGGCAAAGCTCTCCAAGCTTATGATGTTTGATGCAACAGTGTTTTCAGGGCCCGTACATGTCGGAATATAGCCTGACATATTGTCTATGATTTTGGTTACCTCACGGGAGACATCAGATACCAGAGGAGAACCTCTTGGAAAAACCTGTAGTCATTATTGTGCGATGTTGTATTACGAACAGCATAAGCTTTACAATGATGAGAGACTAAGTTCATTTGACAAATTAGTGATGGGACAATCGTTTCCTATATAGCTTTACAATGACGAGAAACCATACAAACTTATACCTTCTTTAGGGATGTATGGCTTCCTTCCATTGTAAAATGATGAATCGCCTAATAATTGATGAGGTACAGAGAGTAAAATCACTTACAAAGGCAAACCCGTCTGTTCGATAAGTAGGGCCTACTTTCATGTATTTCTTACAGTATTTTGACAAGAAGAAGTTGATGTGAGGCGCTGTACCAAAGAAGGCAGATATACCATTATTTTGACTTCCATTAGACAACGCTTCACTACACTCCTTATCAGACTTGCAAGACTTGAGGTTGGACCTCTTAAAGCCCCGGCGAGTCAAGAGGTCAGCAACAAAAGAGCCTTCTGCATGCCCAACTTTGTCTTGATTCTTGATAAGATCCTGTACTTCTGTGACGGTAGGGTGAAACCTTTGTACCGTTAATCTTGATGATAAGCTCGCGGTGTAGCTGGAACTAAGTATGAGCACCACGAATACCCATACCACCACTACCAGTCGAGCAAAGTTGCTTAGTATCCTTTCTCCTACAATTGAACTTCTGATCAGTATCCAGGCGAGCTATGTACCAAAAATTAAAGAACTATAATATTGTAATAATGAGTAGCCACAGAAAGAGTAAGAGGATTTGTTTTCGTGTGATCTTTTTTGTTTAAACTAGCATGGCATTTCTAATATTTGGACTTTTGACAAATCTTTGTTTCTTCTCGTTTTTAAAAGTTTCTTCGTCTTTTTGTGGTGTTTCAGTGTAATCAATGATACATGTGGTTTACTTAGTACGTAGCTAGGGTTTTTAGACTTGTTTTCAAAAAGTACCAACAGAAAATAAGGGTTCTTGTAAGGGAAGGATAGAATGCTGCTAAATATGAATCCTGACGCCCTTGCTAGGGTAAATCTAGAGATGAGTTTTGTCACTAAAAAGTGGCTTTTGGTCAGAAGTAGCATGTAGCCTAACATCTAGTAACACAAAACTCTAAAACCAGATATATAACCGATCTAAGTCAAATTACCATTCCGGGGGATCCTCCTCTAAAACAACCAGGCAACCACTACTGGAAACGGGATTGCATTTGCAGCGGTAATTTGTTCACAAAGAAAGAAAGAGAGGAAATTATGACAAATGCGACCAACTGAAAGAAATGTAAAGCATAGGAAATCCCTTATTTAGAAGAGCAACAACAATACTTAACTGTGAGCAAATACTAGTGTGGAGAAGGGAAACCAAAGCATCATGCCAACATGTTGCGAAGGCGGACCTCTAAAGGCAACGTTTATCCGGTGTTCAAGAACCCAAATCGCAAAACCAGTGAGTATAAAGAAGCCAATACTTGTTACCCACAGATCACTCCTTAAAGGCTTCAAGAAGGTCCACTTGTTGTTCACATCCTCGTAAGAAACAGGCACTACCATAGAAACACCTCCTTCTGCATATGGCAATGTGAAGTCCACATAGAATGATCGGTTGGCGGTGATGGTAATATCTCCCACAGCCGCATCAAATTTCTTTCCGCATCAGAAAACGAAACAAAAACTTCACTATATTAATGTCGTATGTAAAAATGACATTAATTGCTGCAAGCTCAACTCAATATATTTAGAGTACTGATAAGATTGCTTAAGTTTCAAAATGTGAGAAGGAATATTATATTTATGTAGAAACTGACCTGAAAATGAACACTACAAACGAGATCATTGTAATAACCTCCACCACTAGTATCATCAGTCTTCACAAAGGGAACATACTCATATGGTACAGCATATGGCAATGCTTTCATGACAGAATCGAATACGTCTATAGCATAGCCACTGACTTTTGGTATATTTGTTCGAGGATCCCAGTCCACTTTTACGAATTCTGTAAAACCTGATCTCTCCGGCACCCCAATTCTCAGCTTCTTACCATTACCCGGAACTTCCCATCCCTTAGGTACAACGTTTGATTCTCCGGGCCATATAATACCCCTCAAGTTTTTGGTTGAAGTAGAATTGCTTGTTTCCCACGAAATTCCTTGAGAGGGTGTCCAAATTCCTATCTCCTTCTCCTCTTTCTCAACAACATTTATTATTTGGAATGGTGAAGGCAATAGTCTCCCCTTGACCAGACGAAAATCGCCTCCAAGTCCCTTGAACCTTGTCTCCAACATTGCTTTGAGAAGTTTAGGACCAGTTTGGGAGGTTTCGAAACTAAATACGTTTGTAGAATTCGTAGTGCTTGTAGTGTCAAATGCAACTGGCTCCTTAACTCCAACCTTTTCAGCAGCCATAGCCAATGCCCAAAGGGTATCATATGCCCATATACCTACAATGCTTGTCTTGCCTTGTTTTACTGGTTGTGGGATTTGATGCTTCACACCCAAGACACCTTGCATGGCTTCCTTGACATTCGGCTCCATCGACGTATATATATCCATTAGGCCACTTGTCATTATCCATGCATAGCCCTTGTTCATCATTCCTATTTCCTTTGCATTCAAGAAGAGGCGGGCAGCAAGCGAATGTGACATCTGCACCACGAATACGCGTGTTTGCATTGTCATCATCTTGTACAACTCTTTGAGTATAAAATCGTCGCTTGCCGAAAGAGGGAAAACACTTCTATAAGCAATTTTGGCATCGTTGTCCTGCAGTGCGTTAGCCAAATATGGAACAATACCCTTCCCATATACCGTGTCCTCGAATATCATGACAATATCTTTCCATTGGAAGTATTTGATTATGGCAGCAATGGCCCCAACTTGGGTGTCATCACTTTGTGCTGTTTGTAAAAAATAATTAGGAGGCTGAGGAAGAAGAGAAGGGCTTGTTGCGGAGAAAGAGATGATCGGTACGTGGGCTCTTCCTCCAAGATCCATAACAAAATTGGCTTGTTCAGATTTTTGAGGACCAATTATTGCATCCACTCTTTCATCTTTCAACAAGGAAAGAGCTGTAATCATAGTATCATACACAGAATCAATTAGTAGTTTAAAAGACACCTCGACTTTGTTCTACAAATATTTGATCACACGTACATTAGAATCCATGCATCCAAAATATTCTAGCACGAAACTTTGCGCATCATATACACGCGTTGTTACGTGTATATGTCCCAACTATGTGGATGTGTATATTGGAGAGATATCTGAAAAATATTGAAGTTGATCAAGTATTTGTGTCATAGGTTTATTGAAGGTGGTTAGCAACTCTCAATAGTTATAGACAATTTAGCAAAAGATCTCCGTCCTTTAGAACTGTATACATTCCCTATCTCATACGGCAGAACAGGTGATCAAGATCAAAGTGGTCCTATCGTTTTGTTTGTCATCAAGATATAAATGTCAAACAACTTAAAAGACCATAGTATCAAAACAATTTTAACCGATTAGAAGTTTATTTCATCGTAAACGAAGCAAGGGCGTGGGATGGGCAGCGGCAGCTGCAGGGTGTTAAATCTCAACAGGCATGGTCATACAGAGAGAGGCCACATATTGAGGTACAGTAGTCATAGGGTTGAGGACCTAGCTAAGCAGAAAATGACTTTCTACGTGCGTAGTTGTAAAAAGATTTTGTCGCAAACCTGTGATGGAAAATCATTGGTAGCCATATTTAGTGACACTTTTATATCTAGTAAATGCAAAAGTGCCTATAAAAAAATTCTACGCATAAAAGACGTGGCTGGCGACGTCATAACGTACGGAAAAAGTATTCAGTGGTTGTCTAACACCACGTCATCGTTTAGACTAGCACTTATATTTTACCAACTAAGCAAGATTGTCAAATACAATGATATTTTTCAGGATTAATGATAACTCATAATATAGTTTACCATGGTTAATTATAATTTAAAATTCAAATTTTTACAAATTTAAATAGCCTTCCGGTGATTTTCAATCACCACTGAATTACTATTTTTGTTCCTCTTTCTCGTTGTTTTCCTAATCTCCATCTCCACCGTCCTAGACTTGACTTGTGCGCAGCCATTTATGTCAGTTTTTCACAATCTACATAAACTCACGTACACATAGCAGCCTCACTAGAATTAACATACTTTATGGAACCCACAAAGAAGAAGAAACAAGTAAAATATCATACAAAGATTAAATCAAACACTAAGAAAGTTTTCAGTCTAGAAGTACATAGATATGATAACAAAAACTTGAATCTGATTACAAACCGGATGGATATCCAACCAGTACAGATGGGTTCTCCTCTAAATTAAATCCATTCAAAAATTGAAAAGTATTAATAATCTGAATTTGTAGCAGACTTCTCTAGTTAGGAGCACCCCTATTTTTAATTTTGTGTTGCTCAACAACAAATCTGGGATGAAAATCATATGTCTTAAATTATTGTTCTTCAACGCGATTACCCAGTGAGATGACCGGAGTTATGACTGAATTGCTGAACAACCAAATTAAGTTGATATGATTCATGTTGTTTTGCTTGAAAATTCAAACACTTACTAGTTGGACATACTAGCAACCGATTGAAGAGATTGTGTATTTCCCCGGTTGAATGATTATTTAGAAATTACTCCTTGACAGATTGGTAGCAAAGGTTCAATAAGGCTGGTGTGCCCAAAATTATATTGATGAGAAACTCCATAAAATCCAATCATAACTTTATGATTTGCTCTTCCATTTCCATAAACCAAAAACTTGCACTTGCTTTCCCATTACAAAAACCATATATATTATGGTGCTTTAAAGCTGTACCTATATGATGGCCCTCTACAAAATCCAAACGAGAAGATAAACTCAGATCGTCTTGGCAGAGGAAGAAATTCAGTAATGGTGGAGTGGCGTAGCTGGAAATGCCATTGTAAAGGCTAGGGGGGAGAGAGAGATAGAGAGAGATTGGGAAGAGGGAGAATGTTTATCTAGTGATTTTGTACAACATTATTTTCCAAATTTGGGACACTTAGTCTGACCATGGTTTAGTAAGAGGTTAAACTGATATTGTGATCCATAATTTAAATTTTTTGTATTTTTGTCGTAATACTAGTGGTAGTTTAACATCACATAAGCTGATAACATGGTGTTAGACAATCACTGAATATTTTCTCTAACGTCAGGGTTGCAACATAACAAAATGCTACGATCATGGTTGCAGCAAGCCCAAAGGAAATGTCAGATGTGATCAGCCTAGGGATTAGAGAAGAAAGATCCCTTCAAACAAACCACTAAGATCATAACTTGGACCAAAATCTAGGATCCAGCTATGAAGGCAAGAATTCAAGTGGTGGTATTTACCAGAAGTTGCAGCATCTATGACATTTCCTCTGGAGTCGCTAACATGAAGAACCAGCTTAGTTGTGTAGTTGCTGTGAGCTGAATAAAAATCTGAACGAGCCATGTACAAGTGGGTCAGTCCCGTAGTCCCTACCGGTGAATCCAAATCGAGAACCACGCCCACTTGGAATTCGGAAGAGCCTTTTTGAGAGCTTTGCGTGTTGCACAAAATGGCATGTAAACCGAGAGAAATCAAGAAAAGAGTAAGTGAGGTGCTCATGTTTGTTGGCTACAAAAAGGCTAGGGGTTTCAAGGAACTTATTGAGTAGTAATAAGGTGCAAGGCATATTCATTCGAAGGTCATGCTGAATTTGTAAAATTCCACGCAAATATGCTGTTATTAGTATATACCGATATTTTATGTGTAACCAATTTTGCTATTATATAATGAATTTTTCACTTGTCCCAATGTGGGAAATATTTTGTAATTGCCTGTACCAATCAGAGTTTGATGCAGTCCATTTAGCTGTGTATCCTAGAATTAATTGACTTGAAATTAGCAGATTTGACTTCCTATTTGTTAGCCCTATGGTTGGATAACCTAGGCTTACATCTTGTTTTGATGATAACTACACATTGATTATGTTCTAATGTGTGCTTTGAGTGTATTCTTAGTAGGCATATACATGCACACTCATGAAGACACATTTGTGAAGTTGGATAGATGAATTAAAGCCAAAGAAGCTTAAAGTTATAGTGGACATGCTATAGAAGCTTCATCAAGTCCAATGTCGAAGAGCAACAAAGGACGCATCGGCTAAGTTACTATCGATTATAATTGATCTTTACTATTATGTAACTAGTCTTGGTTTGATGCTTGGATTGATGACTATGACCTAAAAAGACCTTAGGACACCTTGTGCATTGCATGCGAGTTCATAACCTTTCACACAAGTGTGGTTCTCGAAAATGAGTGAACTTTGGAGCTCACTCAGATTTTCTCAAAAACTATTTTGGTGCTAATCTTTTCATATTTTGATAAAACTTTTCATTAGCTTTCCAACGCAAAAAACGGCACCTCAATCCGATTTTTCTAGAGAAAGTTATGCCCAAAATAGGAAAGGGGGTTCCGTGAGGCAGCTGATTGGCAGTAGGGTATTACAGTCGACTGTATTTGAATCCAGTCGACTGCATTCCAATGCAGTCGACTGCATTGGTCAAAATTCAGTTCCAACGGCTATTTTCGAGGACAAAACTCCAACGGCTATTTTTGAGGGAATACAGTCGACTGCATTGATTACAGTCGACTGCAATGGCAGTTTTGCCCATATTTTGCCTCTAACGGCTATATTTCATTTGCTCTCTATATAAATGATTTGGGGCTTCATCATACACCATGGAAACCACATTCTAAGCCTCCATTCATTAGAGAAACATCAAGGCTCATAGATTAAACTTTTCTCTCTTCATCTTCATGATTTTACATCATTAAAGAGAGCATCTTTGTGAGCAATTCTTTGATTGAGAGTGAGCATTCTTCAAGTCATCAATTCTCTCATCTCTCTATTGTACTAGAGCTTCATTTGTACTCATTTCCTTTCAAGAAGGTTTCTTTGTACACAATTGATCTTTGTAAAAGGATTGTGATCAAGGCTTGGGTTTGTCAAGTCTTGGGTGAGCTTTGTGGATTCAAGGCTTTGCTTGCTTGGTGTGGGGATATCACCAAGTGTTGTAAGGGTTTTGATCTTGACCCGGAAGAAGATTGTTGCTAGTGGATTCTAGTGCTCTTGCAAGGGACTTCCTTGAAGAGGTGGATGTAGGCTTGAGGGTAGTTCAAGCCGAACCATTTAAATCTCCTTGTCAAGTATCTCTAACTCAATCTCTTTACTTATTGCTCTTTAATTGTTTGAGATTGTTTAGTTAGCATCTTCATTGAATTATTACTTGGTTTGATTGAGATTTATGATTGTGCTTAGTTTAAATTCCTCATTATATTTCAAAAACCCTATTCACCCCCCCTCTAGGATTGTTTTATTGGTTTCACTATTGTTCACAAAACTTTAGGTCTTAAAGTTCATTGGTGGCTCTTATAGCTGAACTTTTAGCCAAAAACTGGATCACTGCACATTTTGCAATGGTTGGGAAAGTGTGTGAAAAATTTTCCACCAAAAGCTTTATTGATGAATTCTTGTTACTGACGATAGGGGTTAGGAGTCCTGGAGTAAGGAAAACTCCCTACAATTTTTAGCCCACTGCATGTGGAAGCATGTTATGGGTGTATGGCCTTTTCTTCCGCCAACTCGCCTTTTAGTTAGGCAATACCGTCGCTAGCACTCATCAATGACACTCGTGGAGACACTTTACGGATGAAGTATCCTGCTATTAGTTGTCGCTAATGTCTTTTCAACGTGTAACCATAAATTCTAATCGACACACCTTGTTGCTCAAGAGGTTGTCGGAGAAAATTTAAACAAAAACGAGTTAATCATAGCGGTGACGGATGTGATTGCTCCCCCTAATTAGGAACTTATTGAACACTTGAACGAGTCACATTGAGGTGACTGTTGACTGTAGCATGAATGGGCAGGTTCTTGTTGGGCTCACCCACCCTTATTGCTTGAAAAGTATATTCCTACCAACTCTGTATATAAATGAAAAGATTTCTAAGTTTCTTCCACAGAGACCTGAGTTCCTGTTGTTATGTTTACTCATAATTTGTAGCCAAACAAATGCATTAGAGATTTGATCTTTAAGCCGGAATAATGTGATAATACTGATAAATGTTGGAAAGATAGGCAGCAAATGAAAGAAAAAGAAAAAAGGTACTATAAGCGAAATGCTAAGTATTATGTCCTTAAGCCAGTATTCTCCTATATAATCTCCTAATGGTTGTAGTAAATTTGTCTCCCAAGTTAAAATATGCAAAAATTTTATTGATCACAGCAGAAACAATCAACAAAGAGAAATTTGTGAGAAAGGAAGTATGAAAAAATGAAGTGAGAAATGCATTGCTATTAGCTCCTTTAGATAATTTACCAACAGGTGTCTTGAACATAGGCAAATAGTTTTGGCAGTTAAATAACTCTTTGTGTGTCATTTAAGAGTCATAAAGTTGAGAGACGCCAAGAAAATTATGTTTAAATCCATTGTCATCAACCCCCTTATAATGCCTAATACTGCATCTACACCAGCACAACGGTTGCGCGCGTGTGTGATGCACTGCACATGTGCCTATTCTTAAATAATTATGCTTTCTATTTCCCAAACAACGTAAAAATTTACATTTATGACTCTTTTCAATTCTTATTAAATGCGCAACTTTGAAATATTATATCCGTAACATATCAATGAGATTGAATGGTTCTTTTTGTACATTGCACCTTGAAGTGCAAACTTTGGATTCCAAGTGTCCAAATATTGAAAAAACTTCCAACAATAAAGGTACAAAAAATTAACCCTACATGTGATTTTAAATTGAGCAACTCTCCTTTTTGGGGAGTTCTCACACTTGCAAATATAGGTCACCCACGACAAATATGAAAAAGTCCATTAAATCGATTAGTTGATGGATCTTATCGTATCGTTCGCAAGAGAGTCTATTGAATGTGCCACTATATTTTTTGTTAGTAAATGTGCCTAGTACCATCAAATTACTCTAAGACAGGGTTTTGGGTCAACATCAGAACCATCTACCTAGCAGTTTCCCTCCCACTCCAGTTGACCAGGCAAACTCATTTGAAGACAAATAATGTGAAGACAACTTCTATCATCTTGTACTTGGACTTTTTTTAGGAGGTCACTTCATACGGATATTTTCATATAGAGTGATATTACTAGTTAATGTTTTTTCTCGAATACCCGATATAGTTAAAACCAAGATTCCCAGAAGAAGATAAGATGAAGAGAGGCAAGTTGGATTATGTTTTGAGTTTGGGTCTCAATGACATGAAATGGCGTATGAGGTGAGCTACAGTTTGGGGTTAGTCAAACCCAGTTTTGTTTATATAATTCTTCCACACAACTGCATGGCTCTTCTCAGTTCTCGCCCATAACGAGGATTTTGCGAGATGTGTGGAAATTCAGAAGATGGGTGACTGTCTCTCTTGACTTGCCGGCATTCAAAGTCGTTTGTAAAGATCTACGTACTGCAAGAAGAATTGTTCAAAGACAAGTGACGCACATGGAGTTTACTAGGACTTTTATGGAGCTAGTACCATTTAATCAAATTCCGCATTAGACATTTGTGATTACATTGATATTGTTGATGATAAGATTCAAGTTCAACCAAAAAGTAAAATTATAAGCTAATTGCCTAAGTAGATGTGCGGCTTCTACTACACGCATGCGTGAAGAAAACGCAAATTGCAAGTGAGGCAAACGCATCTTGAATGGTGAGTATGTACCATAATGACCACAAAGACGTGAAAATTACCGCATGCTTCCTAAAAGCTATCGTGCTCCTACTATCTGTTTGCTTTATTACTAGTATTTTCCTTACTCATTCTCGGCTGTGAATTACTTTAATTTCTAAAAAATGTAAATAAGCACTCCCTCCGCTTCATTTTATCATTGTCAGTAATTCTTTTGACAGCTTCTATCATAAATCTACTACCAGGTAAACGTTGAATCGAACGCAAATATGAATCATAGTTCAAAAATATGTTGGTTGCTAATTTAAGTTAGGATAAAATCAATGTGTAAAGTTAATGTTTATATGTACTAAATTTATTTTACAAAAACACGGAAGTCAAGGGGCAAAACCAATGTAAGAATATGGTAAACACAAATTTTCCAATAGCAAACAAATGTTTTCTTTCTTTTTT
Organism: Escallonia herrerae; assembly: GCA_033070095.1. Classification (NCBI taxonomy): domain Eukaryota; kingdom Viridiplantae; phylum Streptophyta; class Magnoliopsida; order Escalloniales; family Escalloniaceae; genus Escallonia; species Escallonia herrerae. The sequence continues at coordinate 454,240 of JAVXUP010000171.1, read as the reverse complement.
TGGGTTTAATAGCAAACAATTTATTTTTTTTGGTTTAAAGCAAACAAATGTTGGATAGGAAGCATGACTAATAATTTTATAGATCGAGCTTTCCAGGCTGTCCAGCGGACGGGCTGAGCTTATAAGTTAAGTCAAGAGCCTGAGCTCGGCCCACTACGCGCCGGATTCCAAGTCCTAAGCGGCTTTGTTGAGTTTGTTCCATTCAATCACAGGTGGGCTTCTTCTGGGCTGATGTTGTCGTATGCCTGCCCCCCCCATAAAAAATATTCTTGCACAAAATAGTGGGCTCACTACCCCCATTGGCCCATTGGACGAGGCTACATTCAATTAGAATTTCAATTGCTTCTATTTCTTTTACTTATTTTCGGTATTGACATACATTGAAATTGAATGTTCTTTCGTTCGTGAAAAGCTTCAACAAGGCTTCATAAAGCTTGTTAAGTGTTTCATTTGCTTCACGATTGTAGAGGTGTTTATGAATCGTTAAGTCATGATCAATTTCTTTATATCAAAGCCAAATTTCGCGTTTGTAAGCTCTACGCTCTACCTTGATTGAGGGGAGTCTTATTGCAGATATATTCTTTACTCCTCAAAAAGTAGCTTCCTTGTTAAGATTTACTTCCAATCATAAGACTTATCATGAGAGTAATCTACGTAATCACTGGGCAATTAGGGGCAAAATTTACGATTGTACTTGTATATACAAGTTTATAAAATATATATATATATATATATATATATATATATATATATATATATATATATATATATATATATATATCAACCATCGGCAAGTTTTTAATATCAAATAATGTTAATATGATAATAACACCTCATGCCCACCCTTCGCCCCATTTTGTTTTTTTCCTCTTTTTTTTTATATAAATAGGATCGTAATGTATAAGTCTCCTTCGTACGGATATCCAACCCTTCTACTTTGGCCTATGTCTCCTCAAGTTTTCCTAGTCCAACAATTTCGCAGAAAACCGGTGCCTAATCTGGAAACACAACACGTTTTCTCCTACCTAGTACAGCACATCTGGAATAACATTTTCTTGCTATAAATTCCGTTCAAAGCCAACCCAAGATGTATCTACAGTACCCAACTCTTAATTCAACGTTCAAGCCATCAATGAAGATTCTTAAGAGTCGTCCAAGTATGTGTTGTCTGTATGTGCAGACATTTGTCTTGGTCAATATGTCAAATATAAACTACACAGTATGCTAGCTATGCTTACCCCTAAACGGAAGCTCTGATCTTAGTCAAGGATTTAGATAACTGAGATCAGGAGTCACCTCTCGCATTAGCTCCCGGAAGTTCATGGCCAATCAATGGTTGTTTTTGGTTCATGAACCGCATTAATCAGTTTTGTGAGGAGTCGTAAGAGGTGAACTTTGTCGGTACAACGAAAGTTGACTTCTATAGTGAAATGTCGAACTTAAAAAAAAATACATTTTTAAGGAATCTCATTTTTTTAAATTATGACAAAAATAAAATAAAAGGATGTTCTAACTTCCGACGACCACAATAGTCTTTCTAAATGAATTGATGATCAGATCCCTCAACGTCCTACGTCCCATCAACTGATTTACTCCTCATATAATTTGCCCTAGACAAAAAGAAAAAATATTTACGTGTGTTGACTAGTTCCTCTCCTAGGATTAGTCAACCTACCTTGCCAGGGAGGAAAGCTTGGACCTGACTCAACCTAATGGCCAATAGTCTAATAAATGTTACGATGGGCTCTAAATACCGGAAAATATAGTTAGACTACTGCCTTGGAGATATTAATCACCAGCTTCAAAAATGTTAAGGCAGAGATACGGCAAGTGCTCTGATAGTAATGTGATTTTGTTAGTTTGCTTGATGAGCTTTTACATGGCACCAGTCAATGGTCAAAATGCGACATCGCCGCCGGTGGGAGTTGGTGTTGGGGTGATTCTTGATTTTGACTCGGCGGTCGGGAAAATGAGCCGTCTATGCATATCAATGGCACTTGAAGATTTCTATGATGGGCATGAAAACTATACCACAAGGATAGTACCCCATGTTAGAGATTCCAAGAGTGATAATGTTGAGGCAGCATCTGCAGGTATGCTGTTTCTGCTACATTTATCGGCTTTTATATTACCCAGTTAAGCTATGCCATCAGTAGTAATTATTAGTAAGCATGTTGGTTATTTCAGAACCAAAAGCTACTGTATCCCAAAATATAGGAAGTCATCGAGAAATCTCACTCGCGCACACACTGAAGCTATAGCCCTTAATTATTACATTGTAGTACTGAATTGAGGATGACTTAGGTGCAAATTCAGCAAGAGTAAAGCATTTCCCTTGAAAAATACACAATGATTGCTGAAGGGCTCAGCCATCCGTTCTTGAAAAAGTTGGCACTGTTTGCTTCCTTTGATGGAAGCAATCATCAAATTGTTCACGATCGTGTTATGGGTCATCTCACTAGTGGTGATTCTATCGACAGAGACATGATGTAGTCTCTAAATCAGAGAGTTCATACTACTCCTGCCATGACTTAGAATGAGATTTCTTCTCTTTGATTTCCACACACAAGTTTGAAAGTTGATCGAAGTCGTTTAACTCATATATGCAGCTATAGACTTGTTGAAGAACGTCCAAGTACAGGCCATACTAGGGCCACAAAGATCAACACAGGCAGATTTTGTAATTGATATTGGTGACAAAGCTCAGGTTCCGATAATTTCTTTTGCCACTAGCCCTTCTCTATCACCCAAGGAAAACCCATTCTTTACCCGATCTGCACAGTGTTCCTCCTCTCAGACTAAGGTCATTGCAGCAATTGTGAAGGCCTTTGGTTGGAGGCAAGTAGCGGTTCTCTTCGAAGACAATGATTATGGTAGTGCTGTAGTTCCGCATCTGACCGACGCCTTGTTGGAGGTCAATGCCCAAGTCAGATATCGTAGCGCCATATCTCCTTCGGCTGCAACTAGTAAAATTCGAGAAGAACTCTACAGACTGAAGACGATGCAGACAAGGGTCTTTGTGGTACACATGTTACCAGCTCTTGCTTCACGTCTTTTTCTGAAGGCCAAAGAAGCTGGAATGATGAGCAAGGAATATGCCTGGGTCATCACGGATACACTGACAAGTCTCTTAGACTCCATGGACCCTGCGGACATTGAAAACAATATGCAAGGAGTACTGGGCGTTAAGCCTTATGTTCCAAAGTCCAATGAGCTAGAAAACTTCACTAAGAGGTGGAAATGGAGATTTCGCCAGGAGAACCCACACAGAGACAGAACGGAGCTAAACGTGTTTGGTTTATGGGCTTATGATAGCATATTTGCTTTGGCACTGGCAGTAAAGCGAGCCGGTGTGGCTCCCCAACAATTCAAGAAGCCGGTGATTAGAGAGAACTTGACAGACTTATCTGCAATTGGGATATCAGAAGTGGGATCAAAGCTGCTTCAGTTCACCCGAAACCTTAGATTCAAGGGATTAAGTGGCGACTTCCATATTGTTGATGGACAATTACAGCCATCGGCCTATCGAATAGTGAATGTCATTGGAAAAGGAGAAAGGGGGATCGGATTCTGGACTGAAAAATACGGCATTTCAAATGAAGTGATACCAAGTGATAAGAATGCATACACAGCTAACAAGGATGATCTTGGAGCAATTATATGGCCGGGTGAATCTAGTGTCGTTCCCAAAGGTTGGGAGATACCAACAAGTGAGAAAAAACTGAAGGTAGGAGTTCCCGTTAAAAGTGGATTTGGTGATTTTATCACCGTAGTAAGAGATCCCCAAAGTAACACAACTAGAGCAACTGGCTTTTGTATAGAAGTGTTCGAAGCAGTCATGGGATCATTGCCCTACGCAGTCCCATATGAGTTTATTCCTTTTGAAACTCCTGATGGCGAAGTTGCTGGGAGTTATGACGATCTTGTTTACCAGATCTTTCTTGAGGTAATGCATCTGAAAGTTAATTCACTGATCTATACATAAGTTTCCTACTTTTATTGAGGAAGTTTCAAACTACTAATATATCTGTTTACAATATCAGAGATTTGATGCAGTAGTTGGAGACGTAACTATAGTTGCAAACAGATCCAGATTCGTAGATTTTACATTACCTTTCACGGAGTCTGGAGTTTCACTGATTGTTCCCTTCAAGGATGATGAGAGGAAAAATGCATGGATTTTTATGAAACCTTTAACAATGGACCTTTGGTTAACAACGGGCGCATTCTTTATCTTCACTGGTTTTGTGATCTGGGTCCTTGAGCACCGGGTAAACAAAGAATTCCGTGGCCCCCCTCACAAGCAAGTTGGAATCATCTTTTGGTTCTCATTCTCCACGTTAGTTTTTGCACACAGTAAGTATCCTATCTTGATGATGCATATATCACACCTGTTCAAAAGCCTAACCCCATAGTACTGTTTTGCTTATCGTGTAGAGGAGAAGGTAATAAGCAACTTATCAAGATTCGTGGTGACTGTATGGGTATTTGTGGTGCTTGTGCTCACATCAAGTTACACGGCCAGCTTAACGTCAATGTTAACTGTACAACAGCTTCAACCCGCCGTCACAGATATATCTGATCTCGTAAAGAATGGAGAGTATATTGGCTACCAGACAGGTTCCTTCATTGAAGGGGTTCTAAAGGATATGAAGTATGATGTCTCCAAGTTCAGAATATATAACACTCCTGAAGAGTACGATGAAGCCCTTTCCAAAGGAAGTAGAAATGGTGGAGTTGCTGCAATCCTTGAGGAGCTCCCTTATATCAGGCGCTTCCTTGCTAAATATTGTACCAAGTACACTGTGGTCAGTCTATCCTACAAGACTGCTGGCTTTGGATTCGTAAGTCCGTCCCTCTTTCTTCGCTTAATCCTTATCGCTTAGAAGGTACTCTATAACCGCTGTATGTATGGGCGCCGTCCCCTCATTTACGGTCCAGTCCGTAAGCGAGATAGCGCATCATCATGTCTCACTCCGACCTACCGAACTTTTGCCCCTTTCTCTCTTGGTCTTCCAACTTTACTTTCCAAATACATCAAAGGGAAACACCCAACCGTTAGGCCTTGTAGGCCTTCCAAAGCTTTACTTGAATTGATGAATATGTTGCTTCCATTTCCTATACAGGCATTTCCAAAGGGCTCACCCCTAGTACCTGATGTTTCAAGAGCTGTCTTAAATGTGACGGAGGGCGAAATGATAACAAGATTATCACGAGAGTGGCTCGGAGAAGAAGCCGATTGTCCCGAGCAAGACGGAGCTGTTGTCACCTCCGATAGCCTTACTCTAGATAGCTTTAAGGGCCTTTTCCTCATTGCTGGCGTATCATCGTCTTCTGCTCTCATCATCTTCCTATTAATCTTCATCTATGACAACAGAGACATCTTAGTCTCTAGTGATTCAATCTGGCAAAAGTTTGCCGCTATGGCAAGAACCTTTGATGCGGAAAAAGAGATGGTAAATTCATCCAGTGCAGGCAAAAAGGCAACTGCTGCAGCACATGAAGGAGCAAATATAGGTCCACAAGATAACCTTCCTGACTGTTCACAGAGTCCAGCGATTAGCATTTTTCATAATGCAGAATGGACTTTCTCTCAAGATGAAGGGTTTTCTACCACAGAACCTGGAACTCCACTCCATGATAGCATAGCCATTGTAGATTCTGATCAAGAGAGATGATGATGATTTGCTCATTTGACACATTCCATTGTGATTTTTTTTATCGCAAGACGGCTAACCAGCTTCTGGATATTTAGCATTTGTAGAAGAAAATATGTTAGTGCAGAAGAATATTATATCAGTGCCTTCCTGTAGGTAGTAGCTAATGAAGAAAAGCAAGGATAACTTCATAAATACAACAGATTAATAGTTGGTTGGGACTTGATGGTATTTCTCCAGTGTTCTCTCTCTGTTGTTTTCTTTTCAATGATCACTCACTCCAGTCATCTTTCTCCCTGCAAATCTAATGTCCAATCTAATCTAATGCAATCCGCAAGTTAAATCTAAGCTGTCTGTGGTGACTTCCAAAATGGCGTCGTATTTGTTTTAAAACAACCCTTGATCTATTCGAAGTATATACTACGACAACTTTATTCAAAATGCACAGATATTACAGGAACAAACTTTGACTCCTACCCGGGTTGTAGGAATCTTCCTCCAACCCTGAAAATAGTGACAATAAATAGTCGCTAAATGTTTTTAGTGGCTTTTCTTCTAACACTTTTTAGCGACAATTATTAAAAGTACTTTTTTAACGTCACTAAATAAAAGTCACTAGAAACATTTAGATACGATTGATTGTTGCTATATAGGGAGTAGGAGAAAGATTCCTCCAACCGGAGTAGCAGCCAATTTTTTTTCATATTACAAACGCGAAACCTCATGCAACAACAGTGTATACACCAATTTTTGTAGGTTTAAATTTTTGTAGTTATGTAGCTTTATTAAAGTCTAATTTTAATTGCTTGAGTCAAATTTAGTAAGCCCAGTTTAGTTGGTCCACTCCAGTTAGTTAGTCCAGTCAGTTTGGACTTAATTCAGGTCAAATTTAGTAAGTCCAGTTTGATTGATTTAGTCCAGTGGACTTAATCTAGGTCAGAGTCTAGATAGGATGTCTAGTACTTGGTTTGGCTTTGATTTGAATGTATGTCACGAATTCAGATTAATCACATGTAATTTATTAAAAAATGTGATAGTTGGATTCAAAGTAAACGAGGTGAGGGAAACCGGTCGGTTGTCTTGTGAGTTTTGGCCGGTTCCCCTTTGAGTCGGCCTATTCCCATGTGGTTCCCCTTGTGAACTGGACGGTGAGGTCGTTAAGGTCATTTTGGACTTTTCAACCTTATGTCTTAGAGGCGGTAAAGACGACCAAGTTGTCTCATTTTGTATTTATGATATTCCTAAACCTCATTGTCAGGAGGAGAGAAAATTCCCCCTAGGGAGGCGTTAGAAATTGCATGAGGGCTTAGACTAGCAGGGGAGTTTGAAAGAAGAAAACCACAAATTTCAGATTTGTTAGTCGAGTTCGACTTCATAGCGTAATCACTGAATCATGGAGAATTTGGATCAACCGCCAAGTCTTCCAAGCCAACTAATTCATGGAAAATTTGGAGTCAATCATCAAGTCTTCCAAGCCAACTAAATCAAGAGGTATGTACTCCTACCCTTGTCTGTTTCATCTTTTTGTAGAGTAGTCATAAGTTAAACGAAATACTTAATTAAACACCTCCCCCGACCAAGTTTTGGTCTGTGATAAAAATTGGAAGAATAGTCTCTAAGCCTGTCATTTGAAGAAGTTGGTTTGACTTATAATTCTGATGTTAGATTTTTGTCTCAACTAGAATTCTGTTGAAGTAACTTGAAGAGTTAGTAAAAAAGAGTTCGAAAGGCATTCAACTAGCAGAATTTAGATTGGATTAAACTTATAAAGAAATACAGGTCAAGATTTATGTCCCTCCCTTGGGGTTGGTGATAAAAATTGGAAGAATAGTCTCTAAGGCCACGTTTGACGCGGTTTTTTTTTCTCTTTTTTTTTTCAGTTTGAAAATTGAAAAAAAAAGTGCGTTTGTAACCATTTTTTTTTCCTTCTCCAATTTAAAAAACCAGTTTTTAAACTGAAGAGTAAAAAAAAAACTCCAAAAATTGGTTTTTTTTTTTCACTTTTGGTTTTTTTTTTTAGACCACCACCCTCCCACCGCCGGCAGCCACCTCAGGCGACCACCGCCGGCCGCCGAGCCTCTGGAAACCACCGCCGGCGACTGCCGGCAGCCACCTCTGGCCACCGGGGACCACCACCGGCAGCCACCACCGGCCGTCGGCGACCACAGCCGGCTACTGTCGGCAGCCACCTCCAGTCACCGGCCACCACCACCGTCGACCACCGCTACGTCCCACCACCGCCACCACAAACCACCCAAAAAAAAAAGTCAAAATAAAAAGAGTTACCAAACACCCAAAAAAAAAACTAAAGAAAACAAGGGTTATCAAACACCCACTTGTTTTTGTAAAAAAAAAAAAATTAAGCTGCTCTTTAAAAATTGAAAATAAAAAAAAAAGTTTTGTCAAACCAACCATAAGCCTATCATTTGAAGAAGTTGGTTAGACTTATGATTCTGATGTTAGACTTTTGTCTCAACTAGAATTTTGCTGAAGTAACTTGAAGAATCTGTAAAAAAGAGTTCTAAAAGCTTTCAACTAGTAGAAATTAGATTGGATTAAACTTATAAAGAAATTCAGATCAAGATTTACTTCACCTCCCTTGGGGTCGGTCGAACTACGAGCTTTTTGACGAGCTTTTTGATTTTGACTTGTCCGTTGGGCACGTAGGCCATTCGACCTCTGATGTCGAAAACAAACCAAATTTAGGTTTAACTTAAGTTTTGGTTGCCTTTATTTGCATTCTTGTTCGATTCATGTTTCGAGATAAAAATGATTAAAATCGCTTAAAAATAAGATAGAGACCGTTACGAATTAATGTTCAAATCCAAATCTCCGACTTCGTAGGTCAAAAGCTCTAATCGGACAATCTAGGGCCAAATCTTAGGTTCTCTTAATTATTTTTATTAATCATTTGGTTAACTTCGAAGATAAGACGGCGACTCAATAAAACCTTTTGATGTCTCCAAGAGGCGGCTCTCGTCACAAGTTGGAATATACCAACATAAAACTCAAAGAATATTCAGTGATGAAAGGGAATTTCTAATGAATCTAGTAACCCCACACCACCCGCTTCCCCCAACCACGCACCAACCCCATTCTTATTCAATTTACTTGGTAGGGGCTTGCGGATACACGGTTGCTTAATGGTGGCAGAGCCGGATGGGGGATGAAAACTAGTCTCTCGTATTGTCTCGAGTCAATTACAATGATATGCTTTCGCTTCAAGTAGACAAAACTCTTCTCACGTTTCTGATACTACGCATTGCTCCCCTTAGGAGTGTCTGTAGATCGTACTCTGACAAGGGTTCAACGCCGTTACGTCTGATTAGGCCTAAACTAGGGAGATATCAGCGTAATTCACCCTGCTCCTTCCATTCTCTGCGCTGGGCTGGCATTCAGAGATAATTAGAGAGCGTAAAAAGTCAGCCCCATATTCAGAGACTTGGTTAAGATCATAAACCATGATATGTGGAAGACATGACATGTGGTGGAGCTACCGTATACTATAATTTTATATCACAACTGGGAGAAAATAAAGTACATCTTTCTCCATGAAGAGAACGTCTTGATCAAGCGTACAAGGCAGTACTACGGTTTTCATCCGTATGCAGGCACTGTCTAGTCGCGAAGACTTTCTTAAAATTATCAGAACACCGCGTATTGACCAAACGTATAACATGCAGGTCAGTAACCATAAACATGTAGTATATCTTTTGCGCTGAGAGCAAAGTCTTCTCACAATAATGTATCTTCCACAGTCTGGGTTGTCTGTTGGAGTTGTGGCATTCCCGAAGTGGAAAGATTGTAGTGTTACCTATAATCTATTGAATTCTCTCTCCAAAGGAATCTCAAGCATCATCTATGGGGGGAAAGGGTCAGACGTGATGCTGCAGTATAAATATTTCCTCAACCCTGATGTCAACTCTCACAACTCGCAAGTATTCGCGTACACCAAAAGCTTTGCCTAGAGCTTCGAAATGTACGACCGGAGATGCAATATCACGTCTGTCTTGATGCTTCTGTGCATGAGCTTTTGCGTAGCAGTCGCGGTGGACGTTGATGTCGGGGTGATTCTCAATCTGGACACGACTGTGGGAAAGATGAGCCAGACTTGCATGTCGATGGCACTTGAAGATTTCTATGCCAGCCATAACTACACCACAAAGATTGTCCCTCATATCAGGGATTCCAAGACCGACATTGTTGAAGCCGCATCTGCAGGTATACGTTTAACAATGCTCTTTCCGATTTCAAGTTTAATCTCTGTAAGTATTGTTCAAAAGAAAATAGTTTAAAATCTGAAAATTAGTTTGAAGCATGCTTGATACTTTAAATGCCGAGACAATGTGCATAACAAATTCGGTTCCAATAGCTCTTCTTAGAAAGATGCTTCCACAAATTGGCAGCGCATAGGTTTTTCCTGTTCTTCCAGGTCAAACTTTGAAGTACATCTATTAGGGACACAAAGTTGGCTACTTAATCAAAGTCAACCCACTTATCTTCTATATTTGGGCGGGGGAAGAGGAGGGCACAGGCTACCAATTACAGCCAAACCTACCTGGGTAGTAACATAGGACCATACCAGCTTTTCCCGCTAGGCCGGGCCTAAAAGGAACCGTGACCTGGCCAAAACAACTATGATCTGTTACCTCCACCGGGCGGGAGGGAGGTTTGATGGTGTAACACAGTACTAAAGTCAACCAAAGGTATGGTGGACAAATCCAAGATGGCAAAAGTTGAACCCAGGACCTCACTTCCGTTATTTCACCAAAGATCTTAGGAATGATTTGGTAAATCAAAAAGTTCACATGACAATATTGGAATTCCATTATTCAATTACCTATCAGACTCCACAAAAAATGAAGTGATGTAATCTAAAGTTCCACATCTTTAACTTTGATATATGCAGCTATAGACCTGTTGAAGAATGTCCAAGTACAGGCCATTCTAGGGCCAGAAAGGTCAACACAAGCAGATTTCGTAATTGACATTGGCAACAAAGCTAAAGTTCCAATAATCTCTACAGCAACTAGCCCTTCTCTCACACCCAAGGAAAATCCATTCTTTGTCCGATCAGGACAGTGTTCATCCTATCATACCAAAGCCATTGCAGGAATCGTTGATGCCTTTAGTTGGAGACAAGTAGTAATTATCTATGAAGACAGCAATTATGGGAGTGGGGTAGTTCCCTATTTGACCGACGCCTTGCTAAAGGTCAGTACCAATGTCCCCTATCGCAGTGTTATACCGCCTTCAGCGGCAGATGATCAAATACTACAAGAACTCTACAAATTGATGACGATGCAGAGTAGGGTCTTTGTGGTGCATATGTTACCATCTCTGGCTTCACGCCTTTTCTTGAAGGCAAAAGAAGCCGGAATGATGAGCAAGGGATATGCTTGGATCATCACAGATGCCCTCACAAGCCTTGTGAATTCTATGAATTCGACAGTTCTTGATTCTATGCAAGGAGTACTAGGCGTAAAGGCCCACGTACCAAAATCCGATGAACTAGACAACTTTGCTACAAGATGGAAAATGAGATTTCGCCAAGAGAACTCAGATATGGACAGAGTAGAACTAAATGTGTTTAGCTTGTGGGCATATGACAGTGTTTTTGCATTGGCAATGGCGCTAGAAAGAGCTGATGTGGCGCCCCAACAATTCAAGGAACCAGCCAATAGGGAGAATTTGACAGACTTAGCTGCCATCGGAACCTCAATAATGGGATCAAAACTTCTGAAGGCAATCCAGGGAGTTAGATTCAAAGGACTGAGTGGCGATTTCCAAATTGTTGATGGACAGTTACCATTATCGGCTTTTGAAATAGTAAATGTCATTGGAAAAGGGGAGAGGGTGATTGGATTCTGGACAGAAAAATACGGCATTTCTAGTATAGTAAAGCCACAAAATAAGGATTCATACACAACTTACAAGGACGATCTCGGAGCCATCATATGGCCAGGTGAATCCAGTGTGGTTCCTAAAGGTTGGGAAATACCAACAGGTGAGAAGAAGTTAAGGGTCGGAGTTCCTGTCAAAAATGGCTTCGAAGAATTTATAAAAGTAGAAAAGGATCCTAAAGGGAACACAATTCTTGCGACTGGTTTTTGCGTAGATGTGTTCAAAGCAGTCATGGAGTCACTCCCATATGCTGTACCATATGAGTTTATACCTTTTGAAACTCCTGATGGTCAGAGTGCCGGAAACTACAACGATCTTGTTTACCAGATCTTTTTGCAGGTAATGTATCTTCTATTTGGCCTCACTGATAAACTATTACTTTCCCGTGTCTAAAATTTCTATTTGTGCTAGAAATTTGATGCAGTAGTAGGAGACGTAACCATAGTGGCAAACCGATCCAGCTTCGTAGATTTCACGTTACCTTTCACAGAGTCGGGGGTTAGAATGATTGTTCCAATCAAGGACGACCAGAGGAAGAATGCATGGATTTTCATGAAACCTCTAACAATGGATCTTTGGTTAACGACCGGGGCATTTTTTATCGTCACCGGCATTGTGGTTTGGGTACTCGAACACCGTGTAAACAAAGAGTTTCGCGGGCCACGTGACACACAATTTGGAATTGTCTTCTGGTTCGCTTTCTCTACACTTGTATTTGCCCACAGTAAGTCCCTCGTCAGACTAGTAGATTATTATAGGCTCAATTCATAACTAACATAATACTCGCTTTACTTCAATGCAGAGGAGAAGTTAGTAAGCAATTTATCTAGATTTGTAGTGATTGTATGGGTGTTTGTCGTGCTGGTGCTGACATCGAGTTACACGGCCAGCTTAACGTCAATGTTAACAGTACAGCAGCTTCAACCTGCCTTTACCGATATAACTGAACTGATGAAGAATGGAGAGTATGTTGGCTACCAGAAGGGTTCCTTCATTGCAGGGCTTTTGGAAGGTATGAAATTCGATGGCTCCAAGTTTAAAACATATAGCACTTTCGAAGAGTACCACGAAGCCCTTTCCAATGGAAGTAGAAATGGCGGAGTTGCTGCAATTGTCGATGAACTACCTTATATCAGGTTATTCCTTGCAAAATACTGTACCAAGTACACTATAGTTGGTCCGACCTACAAGACTGCAGGTTTTGGATTTGTAAGTCCCTCTATCTCTTCGGTTTTTACACTCCACTCTGTATTGCCACAAACCCAATAACTTTGTTCTACAGGCGTTTCCAAAGGGTTCACCCCTAGTACCCGATGTTTCAAGGGCGGTCTTAGACATGACCGAGGGAGAGAAAATGAGAAAAATCTCACGGCAATGGCTTGGGGATGATGTTAGTTGCCCAGAGCAAAACGGAGCTATGGTCACCTCGGATAGCCTTACGCCTGATAGTTTTAGGGGTCTTTTCCTCATTGCTGGCATATCATTAGGTTCTGCTCTCATCCTATTCTTGTTGAGGTTCCTATATAAGATCAGAGAAATCTTAGCCTCTGAAGATTCAGTGTGGGAAAAGCTTGTAAAAATAGCAAAAAAGTTTGATGAGCTGGAAGAGGAGTCGCCCAGTGCTTCCAAAAATGCAAGTACTGCAAAAGTTGCGGCCGAAACAGCCGTTGCCCCTCTAGTATCGCAAGCTATGGTCCCCGACTGTTCACGAAGTCCAACGGCCGGAGAAGCAATCATTTCTCAAGACGAAGGCTTCCCTATCACAGAACTGGGAAGTCCTTACCATGATGCCGTAACCATTCAAGAAACGACTGAACCAAAGGTAGATTGTTTTGAGATCGAACCATCACATTCCACTTCTTCAATGTAGAGTAAGATATCCAGCCCTTCTTTTATGCATCATGTAAAGCTTTATTGCTTCCAAATATCAAGATTCCCAGTAGGAAACAGAAGTACTTGGTATGTGTGTGTCTGTGGGTGTTTATGTGTATCGAGGGAGAGAATTGGCAAGACATAACTTGCCTTGCAAATCACGCTCTATCAGCACATTCGAATTGAGAGAATGAGAAGGAAACAACAGCATTGCTCGAGCTCCAGCCACTTCCACCTTCGCGAAATTGACCAGTTTCAGAAGTGTTAATAAATGGGTTCACTGGCATTCTCAACGAAACCAAAAGTAAACAGTCGAGATTGACACGCGAACAGTACCCAATACACTCATACCCTCTCCTTGCTTAAGCATCGGAGATTCTCCGCTGGAAACCCCTCTGGCGGGTCACCTAGTTGGTGTTTCAAAACTGCTTAATATCGATTAACTTTTTCTGTTTAAAAAAAAATCACAATGTCCGGCATAAATGATATTTTCTCCTCACGTGCCGGCCTTTCTCCTGTATAAAATCCCCCTCGCATGAACTGCCATTTCCAGACTTTTCAGTATCTTAGTCAAGCAACGGTGGGTGGTTAAACAAACGAACAAACGACTAAACCAAAAAAAGGAGAGACAGACGAGAGGTCAGAGGTGTGCTCTATATTAGGTTTCTGTTGTCAGGCAAATGCTCTTCCAAAGAAAAAAAGCAGAAGGCTACAATTAGAGCACAAGGAGGCCTCAGTTCAATTTGGGGCGGGGTTTGGGAATAATGCCATGAGGTGAAACAAAACTTCAAATCATATACTCCGTATTAAAATTGACATCAAAACAGTACCTTCATCTGACGTGTTAAATTCGCGTAAAGTGCACAAATCATAATGGTCATCACGAGGGCTTGCAAAATCATGCTAATATATATGCGACCATGTTTGTTCCTCATGTCAAATAACATTTACATGCATTTACTTACAGATGGTGTCAACTAACAAGTGATTCGTTGCCAATCAAATTTGGATTCAAAATGAAATCAACCTTTACAAACTCAACTGTTCCATCAACACCAAAACAAAACATAAAATTCTAACCTGATGACCATGCAAACTTTAAACTACACGACGGTGAGGTCATGTAATACAATAATGAAGAGACTGAAAACTATAATTGGGAGAAAAAAGAAATAGCTTACTATGAATACAAGGACTGCTTCATATCCATATTGGCCGGGTGCATACAGCTGACTACTTTACAAGAGCTGAAACATGCTGGCTAGGAACTCCCATGAGATCTGATAGATGATATTGAGTGTGCTGAGACAGAAGCTGTTGGGCTATGGGGATCCCGTTCCCCATTGGCAGCTTTCGATTTTCCGCTTAACCTCTCTATTGCTTCTTGGCAAATGTCAGTAAACCAGTCATCTTCAGGAAGCACGCTGCCAATTATGTGAAGCTTTACATGTTAATGCTACTTCAGCACACACATAAAGATGCATAAATATTAATATCCCTCCAGATGATATCTAACTCAACTATAAAGTAAACTAGTATACATAGATATACACACATACTTATTCATACACAGCCAGATAGGCAGCATGTTACAATTTCTTTTCTTCCGCGTACTTTTCATTCTCTAAGGAGGCTTTGTTCTTTTACTCCGTACTAGCTTATGTAAAAAGTACATATCCTTCCAAACCAGATATCTCACTCAGGCAAGCCCCAATATTATTTTTCTGCAAATATCACCCATAAGATAACGATATCCCACAAAAGAGGAATACTGTTCTGGTGTGTTTATAAAAAAGGAAGAGCACTTGAGCTCTTCTTTCTAGGTAACACATATCCTATCCTTAGCTTTAGTCTTCCAAAGTAACATATAATAACGATAAAGTGCTTCCTAGAATTTCTGGCAATCCTTTTCAGAAAAACAAACCTATCCTACTTTCGAGGTAAGCATCATCCAATCAACACCGCTGTCCTTAGCATTAGTCTTCCAAATTAACATCTAAAATGACAATAAAGTGCTCCCCAGAATTTCTGGCAGTCCTTTTTGGAAAAAAAGCCTATCCTATTAGAAAACCCTCTTTAAAGTACAATATCAACTTCAGTTTGACATCATCTTCACCTGTCTCTCTTTTGCTGCTCATCATAAGGTAACAACAAAATTGCACTTGGGAAAAAAGTGTTGACCTCAGGCTCTTCAGGTTCAATCCAAAAATTTAAACCATCCAGTGAAAGGAGCATGAGAAAACCAAGGGGACCACCAGATTTCTTGCTTCAGCCGTAGCATCTTGTTCCATGGAGTAAGTATAAAATATTGAAGAAACGAGAATTTCTACAACTCCTCCATCCAGTTAATTCTGTTCCACTTTATCTCCTTTTCATGGCCGCTTGCCCGAGTTACATGAGCCTCACACCAGAAACTGCTTTGATAAGGAAGTAAAGATAGATAGAAGGGACTTCAGCATCGGACTCATTAACGAGTAGGGGCCTTATGATCCCCAGTACTAGAGGACCATTAGACAGGGTGGAAATATAAAATATGAGACTTGGAGAAGCCTGTCCCCATCTACGTCCTATTTTGTAGTAAGAATGCTCAACTTGGGCTTCTCGCAGACAGAAAAAGCTTCTTCCTATGGTTGTAATTACTTACCTATTCTTTTTAGTAAAGACCTTTTCCCTTCCCAGTCAAGTGACGAGGTAAGGCTCAATTCGAGGAATAAAACAGACTTAAGGGAAGTTGTTCAGGTAGCTCAGCTGGTTAAGCAAAGGACTGAAAATCCTTTTGTCGGTAACAATTGGATATTATGTGATTAGGTATAGGGTTTATCATTTTAACCATTGATATTCTCTCAGGAGCAGTACGGGGGGTAAAAGACGCGATAAAATTTATGAGATAAAAGAATCTGGTGGGTAGCATAAGAGAAATCTTCATAGTGAGGTGATGGAGGTGGATGTATGTATAATAGGGCGAGTTGACCAATCATTGGTCGCGGGTGAAACGGATTGTTTGAACCAATTAAGTACGAAAAAAACAAAAATCAACGCGCAGCATCAGTGAGACGGGGGAGGATGTGTCCAACATGACTTTGCCAATCTGAGGTGTCAGTGCTTCATGGAGAAATATCTTATATAACAAAATTAGCCAATTAACGCAGGACTAACACTAAACTCAGTTGTGCAAGGACTAATGGGGAGGGTTGAACCAGCAAAGCAACAGGCCGCCTCATTTGATGTTTTCTTTACTTGCTTATGATCGACTTCAAAGCCCAAATCAGAACACATTATTGAATAGTTGTCTCATTCAGTGACCCACCAACAAATAATGTCATATCTAAGAAAATCTGGTATGGCAATCTATTTTAACATCCATTATCGAAAGTTTGGCTACTCAACTACGAAAGCATACCTATATGGATCCATCCCTGTTGCAGAAAATGCTGTCATTGCTTTAGAGATGATCTCATTGACGACGCGGTGCAAGTTTCGAGATAAGTAACGCCCTTGGGAAGCGAAGCAGATGACAAACTTCATATCCAAATAGAACTGCATGCAGTTAACAAGCTTGAATTACTTTAATTTCTCGACAAGGGCAAAACAGAGAAACTATAAATCGATGCTGATATTTAAAACCTGTTGAAGACCAAGAGGACCTAAAGGCCTTGGTCCTTCTTCAATATCATCCCAAAAACTTTGGTCTTCTGATAACCATAAGATGACAGTCTCTGTAAGCCTCATCAATAATAATGTAGCAAATCTTTCCCTGCCAACGAACAT
This sequence comes from Escallonia herrerae, assembly GCA_033070095.1. Taxonomy (NCBI): domain Eukaryota; kingdom Viridiplantae; phylum Streptophyta; class Magnoliopsida; order Escalloniales; family Escalloniaceae; genus Escallonia; species Escallonia herrerae. Next base: position 437,039 of record JAVXUP010000171.1, on the reverse strand, counting down.
ATCCGCTGCTATGATAGCCATCCTGTTAAGTTTTTCGTAGAGCACCTGCATGGTAATAGAAACAATTAAAACAAAACTACAAAGATGAGCAAGAAGGAAACTAAATGAGCATTGGTTTTTTTTTTTTCATGGCACTATATTAATGTTTTAGCACTAGTAAATCCACAGCCTGCTTTTTAGTTACTTGGATTTGGAAGGCAAGTCATTGTTTACCCATTCCATATTGATTCAAATTCTAATATATTGGTAATAAAAAAAAATTAATTATCTCATCCACCATAGTCTGAGTGTCCTTAGATATGGTTTGCCGTTCACAGGAAGTGGTCTATCTCAGTGCACGATGTTCCTGCCATTGCTGAAACGCTGTTTCCACTTTCCACATTTTGCATCCATGACCAACTGAGCAACCTTACCATTGCCTTAAGGCTTGCCCTCGTGGCCTCAGTACATACCATGCAAACGTAAAAAAAATAGGGAAACTTTGTGGGCAGTGCGCAATTCTTATTGCATTATAATCATGAATGTGTTACAGGAAGTACTTTTTGTGTCCTGCAGTGATTAACGGAAACGAACCAAAGACCAACATTTTCCCGAGAGAAATAACTTATAGGCAAAGATTTTCAATTTAGAACAGAAAATGATAACTACTACATTGAACCTACATATGTAACACATGCTCAAATAACATGTTGCAAAAACAACACATCCTACTACAAATACAAAGCTGGAAACTTGTTCTAGTTAATTTATAACGTTCGGAACAGGCGATAAGACTAAAATGCATCCGTCAATAAGAAGTACCTGAAATATTGGAGAAGGGAACCATTCTATTTCATCCGCATTTCCATCTAGGTTTATGTACATGTCTGCACTCAGATGGCTATCACCATCCTCAGTAAAAATAAGATCTAGAGCGTGTTGTCTACAAAAACTATCCTTTAGTCTATCAACTGAGCTCACAAGACGCCTCTTCCATTCCCTTTGCTCGGGGTGTCGATTTTGCCGATCTGAATTTCTTCTACGAGGATCATCCTTGTAATTAGTCTGATTTAACGGGGCAAGCTTCATTGCTGCACGTGGTAATAGTTCATCTGCCAATAAGGAAGCATTTGCAAGCAAGGCAATTTGTTGAGCTTCAGTCTCGGCCACTCGAACAATTTTATTTGCAGAACCTTCAAAATTGGCTTCTTCTTCCATGGAACCCGGTAATGCTTTTATAAGCACGTTAACATATGAATTAAACACCTGGAACAGACCTTCCAATGTTTTACCTCCTAACTGCATACTTAGTAACGGTCCAACATCCTCAAAGAAATCCTGCAAGAGAAATCAGACTAGCATTGATACAGTCAGTTATGGATAATTCCTACCTCTACTCTCACTTTAATTTTGTTCACAACAGTACAGTTTTCCTTATCCGAAGTGTCCCAGCCCCATGAGACTCGGACCTGTGACCTTGCATAGGAAAGGGAGAAGCCTTTACCACTAGTCTATCAACTTGGCTTCAGTTATTAAAATTATTTATTGTTAACAGATAAGTACAAACTCCAGACAAACAGATAGGATTACTCAGATGTTCTCAAATTGAAGAATATGAGGGAGAGGACCAAGTTATAACTTTATGAAACAAAACATCATCTTTTACCAAAAGAAAAAGACCATAACATTTCTTCATGTATCCATCATAACATGAGCAATGCTTTCAAACAAAAATCAACTGGAAATATTGGGGAATGCTTGGTTGTGTCCAAAGCATGTTCTTAATGTGTGTTCTTTAAGGATGGGAAGCTTGATAATGCCTGCATGGGAGTTAAACACAGTAGCTTTCTGATGTTAGGATTATGAAGAAAAGAAAATTTGCAATTCCAAAATAACACCGGGGACAGAAGCAAGAAAATGATCATATAAGTTTGAATTATTTTCCAAGTATGCAAACGCACAGTGGGGCGTATGCTTGCTAGCATGTGTGTATGTGCATGCGTGCGCGTCTGTTGTGTGAGAGAGAGTGACGAGAGAGGAGGGGAGAGTGACGAGGGGGGGAGGGAGAGAGAGAGAGAGAGAGAGAGAGAGAGAGAGAGAGAGAGAGAGAGAGAGAGACTGAAATAATCACCTGGACCATCATATTAAACCGGTGAGCACTACTTGAAAGTTTATGGTGAGATGCCATTGTGGTATTAAGTGATGTATTAGAAGGCCTGCCAGATTGGCGTGTAACAGTTGGAGAATGTGTAAGTTCCCAGCCATCAGCTGCTGCCAGAGCAGCAGTACTCTCTTCAATTCGCTTCAGATTAGCATCTAACGCTTGTTCAACACTGGGTCTAAAGTGTTTCAGGAGCACAGGGCAAAGAGCCAACCCACGAGCCTCTAACAATGAACAGTGACCTAAAGCTATTTGAACACATTCTGCAGCAGCTCTCAGACCTCCAGCGGCTGCAGATGAAGCTAATGCATGTCTTTTGACAAGAAGAGCAAAAGCCTCCGTTTGCTTTGTAGCCCACATCACAAGCTCAGAACTATAAGCTGGCTCCTTACCAAAAATAGACAGAGAATCACTGGCTGCTTGAGCAATGGCAGAGAATACTAGCTGTGAAAGAGCTGCAGTATATGCACCTCCATATGACGTGCTTGATGGACGAAGGCTTTGCATGTTGTATTGATATCTTTGATAATGTGCATTGAGTAGTAAACTATGACCACGGGGGCCATCCCCTAGCCTTTTAAGAGCAGAAATAGCCGCACGAAGCTCACCACCACGGGTAGAGGGTTGACAAGCAGCTTCAGCAAGCTGGTCCGCTAAATTTTGCCGATGTTCAACAATAGCAGTCTGTAGTGACATGAGCACAGCAGGACTCAGCGTTTTCTTTTCTTTTGCTTCAGAAGCCACACGTTCTCCCTCGTCGAGGCTAGCCAACACTTCATCCACTCTCCTTTCAGCCAACAAAACATCAAGAAGATCAGGGAACTCTACTAACCAATTCTCCAGGTCTGAAGGTTCTCTGTCTTCATCACTAGATAAGCCATTGGCAGCAGATTTATCAGGAGCAGAGGTAGACAAGGAATCAATGTGGACTCCCTCAGCTAAACCATGAATTAGAGTTGCCTGAGTAGAAAGCAGGTTTCTGATTGATGAAAGCTCACCCTCTAAATCTGATATCTCTTTCGATGTTCTGTAAACACATAATGAATCACATAAAAATCTAAATCCACAGATTAATATCAAGGATTCTTCAAAAGACAATGATGAAGCAAGAAAGCAGGTAATAACTAAAAAAAGAATCCAAAAGTTCTTATAAAAAGAACTAGTACGCAGAGCAAGAAGAGCAAGTTTTACGATCTTGGCTGTGATCAGGTGAGAGATTGTACAACTTAATTAACAATTAACCAGATATCTGTAACTGTGTGAATAGTTCAACTTTATGACCATAGACCTTGATTAATTCGATAAGGGTATATAAGGCTGTCTTAGGTATGGTGGGCAAGGGCTTAGATTTGTAGAGTTCGTAATTAAGAAGCTAGAGTTCGGGTCTAGGATTTAGGGGGATATATACTTCTGAGGCTGTTTTAGGGCTCTGTGAACAGTACCAGACTACCGGTGAACAGTATTTTTAAACTTCGTAATAGCAAACAAAATAAGAAAAGCAACTAAGAAAGGATAGGAAAACCTTAGAGCTCACTAAGGCCTTCTAGGAGTCTCACCTAGAAGAGAATCAATGGAGTCTCAATGTTGAAAAGCGAAAGTAAAGCTACTCCTGAAAATTCTAAGCTTACATAGACAACTAGTAACAAAGGACTTATTAAATATAATACTAAATACTTAAACTAAAGACTAAACCTAATAACAAGTGAACTTAGATAATATGGTAACTACTAAAAGCTTATGCCCTTTCTCTAAAAACTTTAAGGTTTTTCTTTTTTCCTTTCATTTCCAAGAATATGCTCTAGCTTGAGGGTCAGTTCCCTACCAAATGGTCTTTGAACTATTGGCCCAACTTCACTTTGGTCACTGGACAATGATTTGTTCCAAACTGGTCACTGTACTCATTGATTGGCAAATCAGGTCATTCTATTAGCGGGGGTTAATAAGAGCCAATTAAGTGGTCATATGCGAGGCACATGATCCTTAACTCAGGGCAAAATCGTCACAGCCTTGCCAATATCGTCCCACCTCCACCACCACCACCCTGACCACCGCAACCCACACCTTGCCAACTAATTGACCACCACAACCACAACTCAATATTCATCACCTCTACCATTCATCTCCCTCGCTTTCACACACACACGCATACACAGGGTTGATGTTGGGCTTGGATTTGCAATAGAGGCGGGATAGGTGGAGGTTGGACAGGCGTTGAGTGGTTGGATTGGAATTTTGGTGCCAGTGGGGGTGTCAATGGGGTTTGGGTGGCAAAGGCGGCAGGGTTGCGCTGGGTGGTCGCATATGGGCTTTCAGTGCAGGTGGAGGTCTCAATTGAACCTGGGCGGCAGGGACAGCGGGGTTGGGTTAGGTGGTTGGGTCTGTGATTCCGGTGGCAGTAGAGATGTTGACGGGGTTTGGGTGGAGGTGGCGGGGTTGGGCTGGGTGGTTGGGTCTTGGGTTTCAATGGCAATGGAGGTGTCGTGGGATTTTGGTGCAGCGCCAACAAGGTTGGGCTGGTGGTGATTGTATGATGTGGGTGGTGCTGGTGGTGGTAATTAAGTGGCGGGTGGCGGTCTAGTGTGGCGATTGACTGGCGGGCGGTCGTGGTAATAAGGAAAGAAGAAAAAGAAAGTTAAAACCTCAAAAAAGGGGTAGGGCTAAATTCACACCATTTTTGTTGCTTGAAGATTTGAAAGTGACTCTAAGCTTCTTTAAGTGACCGAAGAACGCAAATTTAGCAAAAGAATGTGTGTATTTAGCCTCATTTAAAAGTGTCACAACATAAGTTAAGGGGTTCCCTTTTATCTTAAAAAAAACAAGAATTAAGAGGGTGCGACGATTTTTCTCCTGAGTTAAAGGGTCATCTGCAAATGACTATTTAACGGGGCTCTTTCTAACCTCAGCTAACAGGGTGAGCCGATTGGCTAAATCAATGAATGCAATGGCTAGTTTGGAAATTATAGTCCAGTGACCAAGTGAAATTGAGCCAATAATTTAGTGACCATTGGTATAGTTTAGTCTTAGCTCACGGAGAAAAGTTGGATTAGATGAGTGAGGGGGAGAGATACTTCGACTCCCACTTCCACCACACAAAGCAAACCCCAACTTGTATACAACTTTGGGAATCAATTCTACTTTAAAGTTTCTTTACAATGGTCTCTTTATATCACTTACGCCGAGCTCCTGAAATAAATGTCCAAACAATCATTTCTTCAAGAGTTTCTCAATTGACCAATAGGATACAAGAATGTAGATGCGAATGACGTAGATGGTGCCATGGTGAAGCTCGGCTGGTAGCTGATGGGCAGTACACACAGAGGACTGGTTCTGGTGGTAGGGTAGGATCAACGCCTGCAGCGAAGGAGATAGTGAACCAAGAAACGATACTAAGGAGGGTAACAGAGAGAGGGAATATCCTTTCCACAATACTGGAGGGTAGAAATGGCTGCCAGTTAAACTGCCTTAGATCTGGCTGCAATTGGCCATTCCAGGTAAGGTGACCATGATGAGTTGAGAGAGAGAGAAAATGAGACTAAGAGCCAAGCCATTAAGGCTCACTCCACCATGATGACATTCAAAATGAACATATGGCACGCAAATAGACGCTTATTTCCAATCACCAAAGAAAACCATACTCACCCTACTTATGAGAACATACCAACTCCATTAGTCAAAAAGCTATAAATAAAACTTCCCTAACTTCCACTTTTAACACCAGTCATGACTTCATGATGATGTATAATTGTATGTAGCCAAAGGAAGAGTTAACAATGACACTGAGAAAAAGAAAAGAGGGAGTGGTAATCAATACGATTAAAAGTCAGAACATCGACGGTAGAAAAAGCAAAGGCAGTATTAAAAAAACAATGAACACAAGATATTTCTATGCAAAGAACTATCTAGTAACTTTTACGAAGGACTCACCGTATGAAGGCTGGATAATTGGCATAGACACTCCTACGCATTTCTTCAGCAGAAGCTTTCTTTAAATCCAAAAGATATGAGCATAACTGCCTTATTTCCTGTCAACAGTAGCATACATTGACTATTCTTCATCTCCAAGCATTCAAGTAAATGGCATAAAAGCACCAAAAAACCAAACTAAAAGTCTAAAACTGGAGACCTGTAAAACTATTATATGTGGTATAAATTATGCAATGAGGAGGCTAGAGAGTGTTAGACAAAATCGTTCGCAATTGACCTCACAACCTTCTCCTTCTTATTCTTCTTTGGCAGCCACAATTTCCTCTCAATCTTGTCCCATATAAAATCTTGCCGACATGAGCCGTGTCTCCAAAATATAACCTATACATCCACTATTTTGCCAATGTTTTTCTGATATGTATGTTGTGACACAGCGTAAGGGTCAAAACGGTGACGCCAATAATTCATCCTACTGGTCAAACTTCATGAAAGTAGTTGCAAACAAGAAAGATATTCTAAGGCCTCGTTTGACAGAGGGTTTTTTTTTTCAGTTTTGTAAACTGCAAAATATAAGCACATTTGACGGACAATTTTTGTTTTTTCTCTTCAGTTTAAAAAATCAGTTTTTTAATCAGGGCTGCTTTCGAAAACTCCAAAAATGAGTTTCGGTTTTCAGTTTTGGTTTTTATTTTGAGACCACCACCACTACTCTCCATCGCCGGCAGCCACCGCCCACCGCCACTGTCCATCGCCGCCGACGGCCGGCCACCACTACCGTCGGCCACCGCCACACCCCACCACTGCCACCGCAAACCACCACCAAAGAAAAAAATCAAAATAAAAAGTAGGTAATCAAACACACAAAAAAAAACTCAAAATAAAAACTGAGTTATCAAACACCCACTTGTTTTTGTAAAAAAAAAAAATTAAACTAGTTTTGGTTTTTGTTTTTTTGGAAACAGAAAACCAAAACTGAAAATGTTGTCAACGGAGTCTAAGTTAGATAACTTATGAATACTGCTCAAACGCGTATGCAAGTTAACAGGCGGCTAAGAAGCACGGATGCGGGTGCGGATACGCGGATACGGCATTTTTGAAAATTTTAGGATACGGGTGCGGCGGGGATACGGCAAATTTTATAAATATTTTTTTAATTATATACACTTAGTATTAAAATTTTAAATAGTTTGAATCTCAATAATCATAATATATGTGTTTGATATATGTAAAAAGATATTAATATTCCAAACAAACTAGTAAGATTTTAAGTTTAATGGACTCTTTTGTAAATTTTAAAGCTTTCAACCAAATTAGTGAGAATTTGTTAAGTTTAATGGGCTGTTTTATAAATATTAAAATTGTAAATTTGAAAAGAATAAAGTTTTTATATGGTTTAACTTTAATTTCTTTGAATTCCTGGAGTGGTTTATGAAATAACTTAATAATGGGTACTTAAGATAAAATAACAAACTTTGTGTCATAAAATAGATTTCATCAACCACCCACCTAGATAATATCAACCGACTAACCAACGGTTCCTCTTCTTCTTCTCTAGCCGCACGCCGTCGCTGGTCGCCGGTAAGTCCTCCTCCTTCTTCTTCTCCTCTTCCTTCTTCTGTTGCTTCTACTTCTTCTCTCCAGTCTCCTCTCTCATCAGAGTCCTTGCCGGTGGTCGCCGATGTTGCTGGAATGGACGGTGGTCACCGGTGTCGCTTGAGTGGCCGGTGGTCATCGATCTGCCCGGTGGTCACAGATCGCGGATACACACCCGAGCCGCACCCGATATTTAGATTTAAAAAAAAAAAAGTTGGACACGCACCGGTGCCGCACCCGCACCCGACGCGTACCCGGTGTCGGTGCTTCACCCTAAGTGTCGCACCGGTGCTTCATAGACAGGCGGCAATTTGAGGAAGTGCAAAATGGTCCATGTGAACCGGTGCTTCATGTGCTAAGCTGCGAAGAGAGTGTTGATCCATTATTGCTTCATTGTCCGAAAGTCCCGGGATTTGGGACATGGTCATCGCTAAATATATTTCCTGCGGGTAATGCCCAAAAGACTGGGGGACTAGGCAGCACGGACATGGACACCATGTCCGACACCGACCGAGACACAGGACACCGTAATTTCCAAGAAACCAAATTTTGGACACGCAGGCAATGAATTATTTAATATATTTTGGTTATATATACATACATATATATATATACATACATGTGTGTGTGTGTGTGTGCGAGCATGTTTATTGTAAATTTCAAGTACAATCCACATCTAAAATAGTAAACACTAATAACCAACAAAACAAGTAACTCAAACAAAAGCCATGCTTAAATCCAACAGAGTAAAGCACATAGTACAGAACAAAGTACTTTAGTCCAAGATAGTCTTACAAAGTGACGCAAATGGGGAAAACAAAAACAGGTTTCAATGGTTCATCCATACTAGCTGCACTTACCGCGCAAAATTTGCATCCATTTCGGAAATTGATTAAAAAGCTACGAAGCACGGATGCCTCGAAAGGGGGGAAGTACAGGGATCGGTTACGCGTCGGGTGCGGGTGTGGGTTGGATGCGTGTCGAGTACGGATCCATTTTTTTTCCTTTTATTTCTTATATTTTCTGAATTTCGAGTGCGGATCTAACTCATGGGTAAAAAAAAATTATACTAACTAATCGGGCAGATCAAATTGGGAAACGTTGAGAAAGAGAGAGACCAGCGGCCCCTCTTCGCAACCACCCGTGACACCGATGACCGCCCGGGACTATCGGCGACTACCCTCGACCACCCGCAACCAGCCGCGACCTCCGGTGACCACCCGAGAAGACATCTAGTCACCTCCGGCAGCAATTCTCCGAAGATAAGTCTCTGTCTTCCCCTCTTCTGTCTTCAATTCTCTCTTTGCTATCTTTTGTGACTTGGATGTGGATTGTCAATTGAAAGTTGGAACCAATTTAGAAAGTCCAAACTAACCAATTTATAAACAGTGTTTATTGTTTAATATGTGTTAAAGGCTTAAAGCAGTGATTCAATAGTTAAAAATTGTGGGATGTTGAAACCAATTTTGCTTGTTAGATAGTCGGAACTTTGATGCTATATTGCCACTTTTATTATAAAAATAATCTACTTGACGGTGGTTTTTATGTATTTGATGGTATTGACTACTGTTGGATGGTTGAATTAAATTGCACTCCGTCTTTTTATGCACTTTCTTAAGATCCAGGAAATTCAATACTAATTGTACATAATAAAAAAAATAGATATAAATTATTTGTTGTATCACAGTCGCACCCGTATCCTAAAATTTTCAAAAATGTCGCATCCGCACCCGTATCGTATCCGCACCCACACCGGAATCCGTGCTTCTTAGTTAAAAAGTAAATATAAATATCAAATTGAAGCAGCTGACTTTCTTTCAAAAGGGATGAGAAAGAAAGACGTCATCATGTCTCAATGGTTGAAACATGACAAAGGCAACGTTAACAAAAAACAAGGAAAAAGAAAAGAGCTGAGAAAGAAAGGAAGAAGGGTACCTCTGGCTGGAATCCAGCGAGACGCTCGGTCCTCCGTCTCCTTTGTCTTCAACCCCTCTTGATTAGGTAGACCCAGCAACAGCCACGTAGAAAAAGAGAAAGGTTTGTCGATCTAACTTTAGGATTTGACTTACTATTTAATATTTAGAATAGCCCCAGACTTTCCAAAAGTTACACTCTGAACCCCGAAATAGGTTATATGCTAAATTTTAGCCCCATACGTGTCAACACTTCTTCGAGAAGTGTACAACAGTGTCTGACAATTAAAATAAAATAAAAAATCGAACACCTCTGAGAGGTGTCCTAGATGTGTCCGGGGTGTCGGGGCTTCCCAGAGGGGGGCTTACTGAAGGGTTGGTCAATATAAAAGAGAAGAGCAACGAAGAAATGTGACTCCTTTATAAATATAATGGTCATTATAGTCCTCGCTTCTCTATTGTTGTCAATTAAGATACCTTTAAAGGTTCTGATACTAGTAGGGTTTTGGATGATCTTGTAAATTGTATGGTCAATTGGGTGAAATACATCTTCTTAATAAGTTTCGCACCCAGGTTCGGTGCTTTTAGTATATATTATTTACCCATTAAAAGAGAAAAACAAGCGCAAGGACTTGCTGACTTGTCTATTGCTGAACATGTAGTAGATAAAATACGGATACACCATCAACATCTGCTAGTTGCGCAGTATTACGCATTCTGTAAGTATATACTCTTGCGCAGTAAAATAGGGTTCTGCTGTAAAACCCACCCCAAAAAACATTCTCAGGAAAATAAAGACTTCAATGAACGGTATGAGTAAAGAATCTTCCAAGTCAAACAATACCACGCGGCAGCGAAATCAGTCTGCCTTGCAGAGCTGCCAATCCGTTTTCTCTTTCACAAGTGGGGCAGTCAAAGTATCTCTGCAAGCAATGCCACCAATCGCATGACCTCTTCTTCCCCCAGAAGCCTATGTTATGGCGTCTGTCCAAGTGGTCCGAGAAGTGAGAGGGGAGAAGCAAAGAGCACAGCTGGCATTATCAGCATTAGCTCGAGAGGAGAGAGGGACATCGGGGAATGCCCTAGCTGATGAATGATATAGCGCGCATTAGATTGCTCTTTCGAGTCAGCCATACAGAATATATAAGACTTCATTTGGCTAAAGCCTTCATAGAGATCAGATAATAGGGTCGCGACTGGCGAGCTGAACTCGACCGAAGGGATCTCTGTCCCTGATCCGAGTTTTGCAGATAGATGTGACTTTGATCTTTCTTCCGTACCATAATCAGTTGGTCAGCCATTCATGAAAAGGTAAATAAGTGCTCCATGATATAAAGTTCTGAGAACTCCTAAATTCAATGTTCTTGGAATTGATTTTGCTTTTGCCTTGTGTTTTATAACATGGTGGAATGTGCTTATAAGAGACTTCGAACTTAGATATATCACGAACTAACAATATGTAAACATATTGAGACGTACACTTCGTAGTTGTCCAGCGCTGCCCAAAATGAGGTTTTTAATTTTTCTTTTTCAAATAAAGTGATCTGTGTGTTCCATCCAGCTAATTCAAAAAGTAGTATGTCATTGCCGTCCCTTTTTTCTTATTTATTCCCAACTTTTTCGCTAACATTTCTATCGATAAATGAGATGAAAAGAGATCAGTTTTAAATACACAAAACTCAGCCTTTTAGCATCATCAATACCTTAATTCAAAACTATAACACAACAAATGCATTCACTAGTAGTACGAAAACAATCATTTTTCCGATTCATAAGGCTTCAATCATTTTAAATAGGTAAGCAAAATGTCATCAGAATCAACAAGCAACAGTCTTTTCTAAAATGACCGAAAAAGTAGGGAAATAACGGAACGGACCTTCTCGTTCAAGGAGTGACACTGGGACTGAACAAAGCCACCGGCGTCGAAATTGTCGGACCTGAAGACGTTGAGATTTTCCTCGAGCTTCCCGGTTTCCTTTCCGTTGGAGCTGGCCTTGGCAGGGCCCCCCGTGTGTGACCTTGACCGAGACGACTTGGTCGAAGCCATAACCTTAATTTCCTCTTCTTCAGTTGAGATCCGATGAAAATTGGCCGCTAAAACTTAGGGTTTGAAACTGACGGCAAATGATAGGTGTTGCATCAAAGGCCTAGATCTAAGGGAGGTAAATGGAGCGTGGGATTATTCGTCGGTACAGATTGGGGTGCCATGGATGATGATTGTGAAGAAGAGATGTAAACTTTGCGATCCCGACGGCGACGTAATCGCGTTGGCGGCAGAAAAAAGTTGGAGAAAATTATTCAGAGTTTGTTGGCTCGCCAGCCCAGCACGACCAGTTTCAGTTTTTCTCTCTCCTACAGGTGTACGTGCTAGTTGGTTAACCTGTTGTGCCTAAGTGATTAAACTTTATTCTGTAATATATATATATATATATATATATATTCTTTTCTGTGTATAAAATAATCAAGGTTACTGGGATTATCTTAGTAATTTTCGGTGACCGGAAAAATGTTAATGTGACTTTAAACTCTTTATTTCCCATTATAAAATAAAGTTTCGTTTTTTCTATATATCTGGAAGAATCTTTATGCTTCCAAACACAGTTAAAAATGTATTGAAGAGAATTTTATCAAAAAAAAAAAGGTATGGACACAGTTACACAAAAGTTTCATTGTTCTTTTGACCAAACACGCTTGCTATAAGAATATATTTTTATTTCCTCCATGCTAATTTTACTTGCATATAGATTCCTTTGTTTCTTGGTTTAGCCATTCGCATCAAAAGTGGTATACCTTATACTTTCTTTATTTGGGGAGTTTATCTATTTTTGTCCGATGACTTACTGGTTATACCAAGTAAAATCGCAATGCATTTGGCCTGAGCAAGAGTGATTCATCCTGAGGCATTAACGTGCCACATCATAAACCAGCTAGGGATCGGCTTGAAAATCAATTCATCATAATTCAAATCGGTGACTATCTATCAAATTGTCAAATCATTGGCAACAACGGCTAAACGACATGTAGCCAGCTTTGAACCAAGAAAGGATACATGGCTCACTCACACGGGCTGAAGTTCTAACTATGCAACGCGTCATTACGAGAACCATTATAGAATACGTGATAGATACTAAATAAATATTTTGACATGAATATAAAAATAAGTCCTATAGCCTCAAACACGTGACAAAATCACATCAAATCAAAAAAAGCGAGCACGAAGATAAAAACATGAACTTGAACACGTCACAAGTCCAAATTGAATCAACTTCAGGCTAAATGATCGTGACCTCTACTATTAAACCCACGAACAGTTGTCATAATTAATCCTCTTTAGAAAAAAGAACAAATTAGTTCTTGTAGTACGCTAGCGCACTCTTGTACATGAGGTAAACAAATTTATCTTAGGTACATCAAACCAACTCCAATCTTTGAATCAGAGCTTAATACTCTCAAAGTGTTATCATTTTACAAGAGTTGATCACTCAAAACACTATGAAGATAAATGACATTTAATCAATGTACTTCCTCCGTCCCAAATAATTATATCAGATTTGACTTGCACTCATATTTAGGATATGAGTAAATATTTTATTAGTTTTCTATTATATCCCGCCGGGAAGGGGGGGGGGAAGCAAATGGACCACGAGGAAAAAAAATAGTTTAGTAGACGATTAAATGTGGAGAGAAAAATAAAATAAAAAAGTATAAGATAAACATAAAAAAAACAATTACAAAATCATTCATAATTTAAAAAGTTATCAATTTTTTGAAACAGCTCAAAAAAAATGATTAATTTTTTTGTGAAGGAAGGAGTATATTATACTTGATTTGATTATGATTAGGAACAGTAGTATCTCGAACGTAAATATTAGTAAAGATGTCATAAAGCTTTATACCTAAAGAACTTTAAAAATATTCTAAAGTACTCATAGATGGTTTTAAAGAAGTCAGAACAGGTGCACCTTCTAAACGTCAAACCGTTTAAATTTTTTTGGAATTGTATTTACACAAAATCCATCATAACCTGACACAATCGTGCAATAAAATATCTATAAGCCTCCCAAGGGCACATGCCAGAGCATTTTAAAAGCAAACAATTATGTAAACTTTTCCGGCATTTGCCAGGAAAGAAAAAAAGTATGACTTTTTTTTTTTTTTTGGCAGATAGGAACTGTATTGATAAAAAGATATTATAAAATTTCTCAAGGCAAAACTAGCAACAATAGATCACAACATTACCGCGGTTATATTGTATAAGTGATCGCAATGATCAAAACAATAACAGACTACCCAATATTACTTAAAATTTTCTACCATTTTATCATTTCTAGTTAGACGCAATACATTTGCACCTTATTTTTTGTGCTTTTCCTTTCACCCTGTAAGCATATTTGCCTTCTTACTTGCTGGTTTAATTTCAATGAGCTAGTAGATCGTGGCGTCCAAATGGAACATTGCTCAGCGTGCATATTGACGTTTTCGGCGAGTGCAACTTTTATCGATAGTAATGTTAGCTCTAACTAAGATTCTTTAATAAATAACTTATCCAAAAAAAATACTAAATTGATTTCGACGAGATTCTGAAAAATGATTTAAGTTTTGAAATACAAGATCTGTTTTTCACTAGCAATACTCTACCATTGCAACCGATTGTCTCTGACTATGAGTTAAGGGTGTAACTTGAATAGGTTGAGTTTGTTTTTCACCCAACCCAAAAAAACATATATGCTTAAAAAGCCGAGCTTTAACTAAAAAAAGATTAAATAAATTAGGTTGTGTTGAGTCGGGTTAGCGAGTTTTTTGGGTTTCAATGGGTCAATCAAAATGGAATAAATATGTTTTATATTTAAATAAAAAGTGATGGCCAGCAGAGGCGAAGCGGCGGAAATGGTGGTTGGCTGCGGCGATGGCCTGTGACTGTGCGGCAGAAGTGGTGGCCGGCGGAAGTGATACTATCAGTACAATTAAAACATTGTACTGATACTATCAGTACAATGTTTTAATTGTTAATTAATAGTAATTAAAAACAACTAAGCTTGTAGACGTGGCAATCTCCAAACAATAAAAATAAAAAAGAGCCACAACGACCAATGTCTAATGCATATCCTTTCTATCTGGTCTATTCCATGAGTTAGTGTCTTTAGTCAACCCTCAACATTTGCTAGTAACATTTCGCTAATGTGATCAATCAATCATTTAACCATAGATGTTCAACATTATGTCCGAGGCTACCAATTACGATCGAGAAAGGTGTAGTGGACAGACACTAACTTGGAAACTACATAGAAATGCTATTCTCAATCCTTTATATCCTTTCCACCTCCTTTTTTGTCGCTATGAGTTGACTTTTTAGCAACAAAGAAGATGATGAATTAGCATGCTAGGAGGTAAAAGTAGCCACTCCCATATAACCATTAACTTAAGAAAACATTAACTATTCATGGTATTGAAACAACCATACTTGCAAATAACAAGAATGTGGCTGCAAGCATCTACCCTGCACATGATTTTGTTGAATGTAGAAGAATACCGTTAAATGTCAAAGAAACACCAATTTACCTAAACCAGCAAGAAAAAGAAGAGGGAAACCCTCCCTCCCACACACACACTGGAAAAACACACGCACGCACGCATCGCATATCCACACATGCATACGCGAGTAGCATACGTAAATTAGAAAAGGATACCACGCGCACCAAATATATGGCAGCAAAAATCCCTGAAGATGCCATCTACAAGGAGGCAGCATTCTATTTGGATTTTGAATCCAGCAATACAAATGGAGAAACATTCGAGCAAGACAGCTACATTATTACAGGCTTAATCTCATGCAAACCCCGTACACAAGTATTGTCTACGCGGCGAAGGCAATTCCAACTCAAGTGAAACATTGAAAAACTTCAGCAGAAACGAAATGCATAACACTTGGTGACCAACTTCCCTCAAGCTTCCGGAGAATCCGTGCGAATAGCTGGTGAAAAAACCACCAAAATTCATAAGAACAAAGAGAGGGTCTGTACGATTCATGACAACGATACGTTAGATAGCAGTGGTTGAAAATGTGAGTTCGAGTTTGACTACTAGCTACTAATGTACCGAATGACGCACCATAGCTAGATGTCGGGTCAATATTGAAAAAAGGATTTGAATGATTTTTCCACTGCGAATGTGTAAAAGACAACGTGGTCTTCAAGGTAGTACGGTTGAAAAGCAACTCTAGGTCAGCGGTTAATCAACAAGCACCTAAATAACTGATGCACGTCAAGCCATAACCATAACCATTCAAAATGGAATGAGACGACACATCATCTTCTACAAATGCCAGAAACACCTTGACAGCCATGGCATAGCATCAAGTACAACCTACCAATTGCCACAGGCCATAGTAAAGACTTACATTCAGTTTTCTGTGGTAAGATGGACCTAAACTATTTGGCTATGGCAAAATGAGCTATTGAATTTCTCCCACGTAAGATCAAATTCTACCGTTCAGTTACCCTCTGTTGTTTAATCATTTTTTGGGTTTTACTGACTTTTTGAGTCATACAGGATATCTAGTTACGATATGAGATGGAAGAAGTTTCCTCTTACAGGGTTCATCACAAGAGCAGTGGCCTTGTTGCACAAGTACGTTAACTGTTCTCCTATCCAATTTCCTCCTCGACGAGGCCAGTTCCTCACCCTCACTCAGCACACAATAGATGAAAAGTCCGACAATGCATTGTAGGACGAATTCCACCCAATTGGCTAAAAAACATAAGCTATGCAAAGGACACTGGTAGGCAACCTTTTGCCTAAAATAAAAACTCATACAATTCAGTTGCTGTCCACCTCTACAGTGTCCCCGTTTTACATCTTCTGACAATTATGATTAGTTCAAAATCCCATAGGCAAATAATGCCCTAAGAACTTATGTCAACATGTTGACTTTCTTTCTTATATTGTCTAGTACACCAAGTTATGGAAGCTGCAGAAACGAACCAATTGGTCAATTCAATGAACACCCACCACACAAGAGACGGGTAACAGAATTTAGGGTCTAGCTGGAGTCCATCCAAAATTTAAATTTATGCACGTTGCAGGGGCATGTCTAGATATCCTATGTTTAAAAATCCTTGAATCAACAAAAATAGCTTCCCCCCAACCCGCGATTCCCCCTTCCCTCGGAGGAAAAAAATACTGAACGTTTGAAAAACTGGAACACCTAAACGGATGAGGTATGATGGCAATGCAGTAACGGAGTTGGCACTAAAACAAGCGGAATGGCAAGGAAGCGAGGGTAGAAGCTCTGACCCAGTGGTCTTGCGTCAAAAACAACCCATTTGGGCACCAGAGTGGACACAACAGCCTAAAACGCTGCATCCAAAACCAACCACAATAACATTTAAAAGCTAGATTTGACAACACGGCAAAGGAATCAATATGAGCTACGTCATGAATCAACACATAATGAAACCCTAGATCTAGAGCGGCAATTAAAATCAGAAGAGACAAACAACTAATCGAGATATCAAGAGAGAGAGAGAGGGAGAGAGAGAGATGGGATAATTACTGGGTTTCTCGGGTTTGCCGTCGACCCATTTGGAGAGGGAGAAATGGACCTTCTCGCGACTGATGGCTTCAGACTTGTGGGGCTCCTTGAGGCAGTTCCTGACCAAGTTAGCGCATATGTTGGAGTACGATATGTAGGTCATCCCCGCAGCCCTCCAAAACGGCACCGCAGCTGTCGACGACATCTTCTCTTTCTCTCTACCTTGCTTCTTTCTCTCCTCCAACTCTCCTTCTCTCGTCGTCGGCTCGTTCAATGATTCACTCTGTCAATGGGTTTAGACTTTAGACCTGCCGTTCCGGTCGGGGTTTCGCACTGTCTTGAACCGGCTTGGTTTATATGGACAAAATTGCCCACAAAAGTTGGATAAAATACCACTTTAACCATGTGCTTCTTACCCTTTGTAACAAAAAAAAAAAACCACGTATTAAAAGCTTAGGGTCTGTTTGATTGCCTTTTTGTTAGTTTTTTTTTTTTTAGTTTATAAATTGAAGGAAAAAATGCATTTGACAAATAATTTTTATTTTTTTCTTCAGTTTTGAAAATCAGTTTCTAAAATAAGGTTATTTTTAAAAACTCTTATTTAAGAGTTTTGGGTTTTCAGTTTTCGTTTTTATTTTGAGACTATCACCACCACTACCCTTCCACCGCCACAACCACCGACCACCATCGGCCACCCCGCCAACCACCACCACAAACCACTACTAAATAAAAAACTCAAAATAAAAACTGAGTAATCAAACACCCATTAATTTTTGTAAAAAAAATAAAAACGAAACTACTCTTGGTTTTTATTTTTTTAAATAAAAATCATAACTGGAAGTGATTTCAAACGCTACCTTTGAATATGTAAATTCTATTTAATAAGGTAACGGTAGCCCCGTAAAAACACACGCACGCACACACACACTCTCTCTCACAGAGACACACACACACAAACTCATAGCTTTCTATTCAAATCTAATTGAAATCGCCACTATCACCACCATCGACTTTCTCGGCGTGTGATGGGTTTTTATTTTTGTCTTTTTATGTGTTTGTGTGCTAGGTCAAGGATTGGCTAGGTTTTGGTGCCTTCGCAATTTTTATGGTTGTAGCCATGAGGTGTGCGATCGATTCTCTCTTGCTGTGATTTGGACAGGATACAAGGGTGAAGGTTGTCCGCGATAGCTGTGGTTCATTAGTTGGGTTACTCGTCTATCTCTATTGGTGGATTTGTGTTCAGGTTTAGATTATAATCTCCCCTATTTCTAAGTTAGGGCGTGTGGGTTCTGTGGTGGTAGATCATGGTGGTTGGGCGTGGAAGTCTACGATCGATGGCATAAGGTGTTCAGCTGATCCAATCAAAGATTTGTCTGTTGGAAGCGCAATGGGATCACAAACTATAATTCGAATAACGGCGATGTATATATATAGACACAAATTTTCTAATACAAGAACACACTTGAACACAATATATGTAACTCACAAATTTGGTGTTTCAGCACCTCTCTTAATTTTCTCTCTATTTTCACTCACAAGTTTCTGCTTGTGTTTCTCCTTTCACAAAATCACTCTAATACGCCATCTCTCTCTGTCTAAAACTAAACAAATGAGACTCCATATATATATATATGTATGAGGAGTATGTCAGCAACTTCATTTATCCTTAACTTCTTCTTGAGTCGGTTGGCATCAAAGCTTCATCGTGAAGCTCTTTTTTTCAGCTCTTCTATGCTTCACGTTTTGACCATGTGGAGGTTTATCCAATTTCTCCAAGTCGGCAGGTAGGTGTCATCTAGTGGATAATCCAATGCTTCGTGTTTAAGCTTCCATTTGTTGCCCACAAAGAATAACTCATCTTGTGATAATCAATCTGAGTCAAACATTACAACTCATTACAACTCAAGATCTTTACAACTCTTCTTGTGAAGATTATCATCACTCAACCAATCAATTTCAATCATTAACTATGAAAGGTTTGAATTCTAACACTTCCCCTCAAACCTGAATTTGCATGCCAAGCTTCTCTTTGAGTTTGTCGAATACGTCAGTCTTCAATGGCTTCGTAAAGATATCTGCTATTTGTTCTTCCATTCTACAATGAACTAACTCCACAATTTCAATTTTAACTTGCTCCCGAATAAAATGATACCTTGTGTCTATATGCTTGCTCCGAGTATGTGATACTAGATTTTTCGCAAGTGCTATAGTAGATTTGTTGTCAACGTATATCGTAGTCGGACATTCTTCAATGAGATATTACTCTTTCAAAATATTCTTCAACCATATTGCTTGCCACGTACACTATGCAAACGACTATATACTCGGCTTCACATGTTGAGAGAGCAACTATTTGTTGTTTTTTCGATGACCATGAAAATATTGCTGATCCAATATGAAAAGCGTATACAGATGTACTCTTTCGGTCATCCAATCTCTTCCATAATTACTATATGAATAACCAACCAATCTTGAATTTTGAGAGTGAGTATAAAATAGACCATGATCAACCGTACCTCTGACGAATCTCAAAATTCTTTTTGCCGTATTGAAGTGATCTTATTTTGGTCTCTCCATATATCTGCTAACCAATCCAACTACATGTGTTATATCCGGTCGAGTAAAAGTTAAGTATCTCAAACTTCCAACCATACTCTTGTACAGTGTCGGATTTACCGACTTTCTATTTGAGTCAACTCTCAACTCCATGCCTGTTTCTGCTGGTATGGCTACTGGACTGCAATCCTTCATTCTAAATTTGCTCAAAATTTGCTCCGCATACTTTCTTTGAGACATAAATATTCCATCTTCCATTTGTTTTACTTTGAATCCAAGAAAGTATGACATTTTACCGATATCTGTCATCTCAAATTCTTTAACCATAGCATTCTTAAAATTATTGAACATACACATATTATTCCCGTGAATATCATATCATCCACATATACGCAGACAATTATGATATCACCGTCTTGATTTCTCTTCGTGTATAAGGCATGTTCATACGGACTCTTTACGAAATTATTTTTCTGGAAGTACTCGTCTATTCTCGTGTTCCAAGCTCTCAGAGCTTACTTTAATCCATACAAAGCTTTCTTCAGGCAATAGACTTTGTCTTCTTGTCCCTTTTTGATATATCCAGGTGATTGCTCGATGTATACTTCTTCTTCTAAGTAGCCATTTAGGAATGCCAATTTCACGTCCATCTAATATATCTTCCATTTGTTTTGTGTTACGAGTGCTATAAGAAGTCTAATAGTATCAATTCTTGTAACTAGAGCAAATACTGCATCATAGTCAATTCCTTGTTTTTGCTTATAGCCTTTAGCGACTAACCTTGCCTTGTGCTTCTCCAGTTTGCCTTTTTGATTAGTCTTTGTCTTGTACACCCACTTGAATCCAATTGCCTTGTGTCCTTTCAGATGATCAGTTAGCTCCCATGTATCGTTTCTTTTTATTGCAGCAATTTCTTCATTCGTGGATTTCTTCCACTTCTCATCTTTTGTAGCATCTTCGTACGTCACTGGATCACACTCTGCCATTAAATAAAATAGAGAATAATCAAATGTTGTCTGAGCAGGTTCTGTAACATCATATATGTCATTTAGGCTTCGCATTTTCATAGGTGCTCCCCCTAAATTGTTGTTACTGCTGTTGCTACCAGATGATGATGGTGTTGAAGCGAGAGTTCTTAGAATAGAACTTTGCGGAGGAGTCTGACCATCACCTTGCTCATCTTGCGTGTTATTGTCGTCATCGTTGTCATCAACATCGTCAAAAAATAGCCCTTCAACTTTCTTTTCTTCTTTACTCCATTTCCAGTAATCTGCTTCGTCAAACTCAACATCTCGTGAGATAATCACTTTCTTGGTAAGAGGATTATATAGTCTACACGCCTTACTCTGTTTCTCGTAGCCAATAAAGATGCACTTTTCTCCTTTATCATCCAGCTTCCTTCTCTTTTAATCAGGAATATGGACATATGCAATGCACCCAAAAATTCTGAGATGTTCAACTTTTGGTTTGCAACCACTCTATGCTTCATTTGGCGTCTTGAACTTTACACTCTTTGTTGGACATCAAATTAGCAAATAAACTACACGTTGAACGGCTTCAGTCCAAAACGTTCTTGGTAAGTGCTTTCCCTTCACCATGCTTCTTGCCATATCAAGAATCGTGCAATTCTTTTTTTCTACAATGCCGCTGTCAACTGATGAATGATTCCATGCTTCTTATAGTAACCTTCAAATAACTTCGAGGTGTATTCGCCTCCTCTGTCAGACCTGAGTATCTTCAGATACTGCCCACTTTATTTTTCAGCCATTGCTTTGAATTCCATGAATTTATCAAGGGCTTCTGATTTTTCTTTAAGAATACACACCCAACTCTTTTTACTAAAATCATC
This sequence comes from Escallonia herrerae, assembly GCA_033070095.1. NCBI lineage: Eukaryota > Viridiplantae > Streptophyta > Magnoliopsida > Escalloniales > Escalloniaceae > Escallonia > Escallonia herrerae. Next base: position 415,533 of record JAVXUP010000171.1, on the reverse strand, counting down.
AATAAAAGTAAGGCAGTACTTGTTTCCGCCAAATGATGGAATATCAAATGGACCAGCTATATCCGAGTGCACAATTTCCAGTGGCCTTCTGGCTCTCCAGGATTTTCCCATTTCAAAACTTTGTCTATGCTACTTCCCTTTAACACAAGCTTCACACAACTGATCTGGTTCATTAATATCTGGTAGATCTTTCAGCATCTTTGATCTTGATAACAACTTTAGACCGATAAAACCAAGATGACCAAATCTTAGATGCCATAGTCATGAATCATCTTTAATGACAGACCTTATGCATTTCATAATTTATGATCGGATATCAAGTGTGAAAAGACGATTCTTTGTCATTTCAACTTCGGCAATTAATTCTCTATCTCTGTTTCTGATAACGAGAGAGCCATCCTTCATGTGTATGTCGTACCCCTTTTCTAAGAGCTGACCCAGTCTAATAATATTGCTCTTTAAGGCCAGTACATAATAAACATCTGATATATTTTCTGTCTCCATTCTTTAAGGTAATCACAAGTTTATCTTTGCCTTTCACCAGAATCTTTGACGAGTCTTCGAAAGTAACTTCACCTTTGATAGTCTCGTCCAAATACGTGAACAGCTCTTTTTGAACACACATATGGTTGTTGGCACCAGTATCAAGGTACCAAACATTTTTCCTACACTCTTCATTTCCTCTGTAATTGAGAAAAATAACATCTTCCACCTTTTTCTCTTGGTGCAAAATTATTTCTTTCCTCCACTTCTGGAGATGATCTGCACTCGTAACTAAAATGACCATACTTTTGCAACTATAACATTTCAATTGAGATTTATCACCTTGTTGATGAAATATGCCTCTACCTCTGCCTCTAAATCCTCGACCACGACTATATGCTTGATAACCATCACTTGTTTGGTCTCTTTCAAAAAAAATTCTACCACGTCCTCGTGCACCGCATCCACTACGTGCACCACGTCCTCCTCTATAGCCTCCACGATCTCCTCTACCACGTCCGTAGCTGCTGCTAGCTTGATTTTCATCTACATGTAATTTGTTTTGCAAAGCTTGCTCCAAATTTCCACTATTTTTATTTTGGTTTATTCTCTGCTCGTGAACTTGAAGGGATCCCACAGCTCATCTATAGAAATTTGAGACAAATCTTTTGATTCTTCAATCGCAGTGACAACATAATCAAAATTTTGAATCAGAGAACGTAAAAGTTTTTCCATTACTCTCACATCATCAAGAGTTTCTCCATTTCCTTTCATCTCGTTTGCAACCGTTTTCAAATGATTAACATAATCATTAATATTCTCCGAACTTTGCATTTTTAATGTCTCAAATTCAGCTTTAAGTGATTAAAGACGTACCTTTTTAGCCTTTTCGGCTCCCTATAGAGATTTCTGCAGAATCTCCCACGCATCCTTTGATGTCTTCGCGTCTAATATTTTTTCAAAGGTTGATTCGTCAACTCCTTGAAAAATTAAGAACAAGGCCTTCTAATCCGTCTTACGCGATTCTATTAGCGCCGTTTTCTGGGCGTTCGATAAAGCTGCTTCGGCTGTCGCATCTGGGGGCTCGGTATATCCATCTTCAATGATTTTCTCATAACTCTTGTGATCCGAGCAAAACCTTCATTTGAATGCTCCAATTTCCATAATTCGTCTTTGTTAATTTTGGGATCTGCGGCTGAATTATATTGGCCATCTCTTCACCTTCTTAAAGCGTAGAATCGAACTTGCGGCTCTGGTACCACTTGTTGAAAGCGCAATGGGATCACAAACTATAATTAAAATAACGGCGATGTATATATATCGACACAAATTTTCTAATACAAGAACACACTTGAACACAATATATGTAACTCACAAATTTGATGTTTCAACACCTCTTTTAATTTTCTCTCTATTTTCGCTTACAAGTTACTGCTTGTGTTTCACCGCTCACAAAATCACTCTAATACACCATCTCTCTGTCTAAAACTAAACAAACAAGACTCCATATATATATATAGAAGGAGTATGTCGACAACTTCAGTAATCCTTATCTTCTTCTTGAGTCGGTTGGCAGCAAAGCTTTATCATGAAGCTCTTTTTTTTCAGCTCTTCTATGCTTCACGTTTTATCATGTGGAGGTTTATCCAATTTCTCCAAGTCGGCAGGTAGGTGTCATCTAGTGGATAATCCAATGCTTCATGTTTAAGCTTCCATTTGTTGCCCACAAAGAACAACTCATCTTGTGATAATCAATCTTGAGTCAAACATTGCAACTCAAGATCTTTACAACTCTTCTTGTGAAGATTATCATCACTCAACCAATCAAATTCAATCATTAACTATGAAGGGTTTGAATTCTAACATTGTCTTGGTAGGTTTCCCTCTTTCTTCTCCCCTTTCCTTTCTTAGCGAGGTCCCCTCCCCCACAACCTGATTTTGCATGGTTAGATGGTTGTAACGATTAGGGTGTGTTTGGATATAGGATTTGAACTGAGAATTTGACTTTGGTAGGGTATTTGTAAATCACTTGGACAAAATATCTTGATTGGATAGTTCAAAAGTGAATTTTTAAAAATTTGGAGTGATTTGAATTGTGGATTTGGGGTCACCAAATCCACAGTTCAAATCACTAGTTTCAATTAGTTATTTGTCAAATCCACTCCAATCAGTAATTTACAAACCCACAATAACTATTTCCCTATTTTTTAGGAATCTTGCCTCCCACATTTTTTAACAATCTTTTGCTTCCTTTCTTCAAAACAAGATATTTCAAAATGATAGAATTTATAAATCAAGGGATTTCGAAAATGAGGGCATTTAGGAATACTCAGTATTTTAAAATTCCATATCCAAATACACCCTTAGGGTCTCGAGTATAACTGGTGTGGTGGTGTGTTGGTTGGCTTGGTGTTTTTATTTGGTGGGAACTACGATTTGAGTAGTGGTGATAACATATTTTAGCAGCCACGGTTTGTTCAGATTGACCTGCAGATGGGAGGTTCCTCTGGTTGTTGTTGGTGTTCTATGGTGATTAGCGGTGGTGTGGTTGGTTAGGGGTGGTAGCAGCTTACGACTGTAATTTATGGTGGGAACGGTGCTGTTGCACGCTTTGCATGGGTGGTCTTGGGGCATGTGGCGCTACGACAGGTGTTGACGTTGTTGGGTTGACAAGTGGTGTTCATGGGTGATGACTATATAAAAAATATTGTTTGCTGGATATCTTGTTATGACATGTTTTGATGTTTATTGGACAATACTTGATGAGGCCAGTTTTATGGCATCTTTGTAGTTTTTTATGCTTCTTTATTTTGGTGCCCACTAGATGCGAATGTGATTCGTGTATATGTTTGGCTATTTTCCTGCTCAGGCCTGCTGTAATTATAATGCTTGTAGTCTTCATATGTATAAACTTCTATTATTACACCAAAAAGTCACCCAAAAAAAAAAATAAATAAGAGAGAATGGTTAGTAATATGTAAGTTGGGTATGTGAAGACCTTGCAAGAAGCATGCACTACTTATTTCTAAAACGCGAAAAAAAGTATCACCTTATATGCCAGTCGCGTACCAAATACGAATGAAAAATCTACATGGAATATATTAAAGGGTATTAAACTAGGCAGATCGAAGTTTGTGTCTTACTACACTCGTTATCCCTTTTTTTTTGGGAAAGTACACTAACACTCCTTATTGTAAGAATTCGAGACTACGATCATCTATTGTACAACACCTCTACTGTAATAAAAAAAATTTGCTAAATATATTTTAACGATGGAAGATTGTCACTTTAAATTTTAGCAACAGTGACAAAAATCTTTTAGTGAAAATCTTTTATCATTACAACCTTTACAGCAGAGATGCTAGAGGTTCTTTGTTCATGATTTTTGTGAATAGTTTATTACTTTTGTTACAAGGACTTAATTGTCTGAGAGTAACGTTTTCAGAAATGTTTAAAGCTTTGCATAATCCAAGTCCAAACCATGCTCCACAAACCATAACACCCAATACCACAGACCGGCATGACCAATTCATGCCATCGCCACAGACCCACCATAAACCCACCACTACAGACAAACCATAATATCACCACCAACTAATCCCACCACCGAAGACCTGCCACTCATAAGGAATCCCATAACGATAAACATATCGCCATTAATAGTCCCACCACCCCTCATCGATTCCTCCAACCATAAATTGATCATCACTAATAAAACCTATAACCTCAGACCTACCACCACTAGAACAAACCCCTGATTATAGATTCACGACCATCAACCAATCCCATCACTTCCTAATTAATCATACCCCCACATTGCCACTCCCACAACTGCAAACCTGTGACCATCAATCCGTCCCATCACCAACCGATATCTCCCACCAATGCAAACCACTGCCACCAACCTATTTTGCCAACACATAACACACAAGCATACCAGATTTACCAACCAAATTCATAATCACCAAACTAGATTCACCACAAACTCATTCATTTCTTCGTGTGTGTCGCAACTTGTGATGGGGCATAACAAATCTATGTAGTGTTAGTGTTGGTGGTGATGGGTAATGAGGATTGAAGCCTCGGTAGTGGTGTTGATTTTGGGACTTCTTCGAAGTGGTAAGGTGATGGTGATAGGGATGTTTTTTTTTTTTAAAGATTATATTATAACACTAAAATGGATAAAAATATAACATAATGGGCGATTATACACCAAACGAAGTATGAAGGTGTGGTGGTAAAACATCTCAAAAGGGGAAGGATATCGAGTGTATTAAGACATAAACTCAGGAATACCGAGTGTTATTTATGTTATATTAAATTTGAAAATACTTCTTCAAAGGCATAGCCTTTCTAAAAACTCTTTATCATGTTCTCTATAGCATTACCGACAAGCCCTCAACGAGACTTCTTATGAAGCTCCCCCCACACCTCAATATACACCCCCACAACCATTTTTCACAAAAATAAATGTTTTCTTCCTCATAGGAAAATAGTGCACGACAATATATAGTAAGGCAAGATTATGTGCTTATAGGGGTGCACGGATTGGTGGATAAAGGGCAATGACTCGTTATGACGTGTTATGAACACGTGTCATAAACTGATTACCAGATCTACATGTTTGACCAATAGCCTAACAACCAAGTCAGCACGATAGTCTATAATCCATGGCCAAAACAAGTATTCTATCACGTGATTGACTAGGCTAACCCCAACACCTCGATTACCTCAGTAAGAGGACGTTTGAGATTGATTTTGAAAAGTAGATTTCATCTTAAATCTGAATCAGTTTTCAAAATCAGATTTAATCTAGTTTAAGCAGAATGAATTTGCTGTTTGACAAAATTAGCAGTGAACTAGCTTAAAGTTACAAAAAGTGTTTGGATAGAAAGTGATTAAATCAATTTTGATATGACAAAATGACCATAAATGACACTACATAAATAAAGTTTCTAATATCCATTTAGTGAAGTAATGTTAACATAATTTTCATTTGAAAATAACTACAACATACGAAAAATTTATTAAATAAGCTATTTTCAACCACTTACAAAAGTTGTCACTTCTTATTCTGAATTAAAGGCAGAAGAGCATACAGAAATGGTGGGGAAGAAGAAGGCGGCTGTTGATTGAACTGCTGTGCTCCCTCTCTGTTAGCGTAAAAGAAAATATAACTCCAGAAGTTAATTAAAAGTCACACCCAATAATTAGTTAAAAGGGTATGAAATGTCTTTTTGTAAAAACATGGGGATATGATGGTAAATTAAAAGATCAAACCTGATTATGAAAAAAATAAAAAAGTGATTATTTCATAATCTTCACTTTTCAGAATTATAAATTTAATCAGTTTTTTGCTTTTTTAGACAGATTAAATCTCACAGTCTCTTTTGCCTAACACTCACACACCTTATTTAATCTAGATTAAATAATGTTTGACCATCCCAAAATCAACCCCAAACACTCTCCAAGTACCACATCTATGAGCCAGTGTTATTAAAAGCGCGCCTAAGGCTCACTATGTGTGCCTCGCCTAGGCCTAGGCTCGGCGCGTTCAAGAAGGCGTGCGCTTCGTACGCCCAGGCACAAAGGCGTAAGGCGCATAACGGGGCGGGAGGCGCAAAGCTAAGCGCATAGTTCTAGCCGTTGGATTTTTTATCATCTTGTTACATGGGCCGTTGGATCTTATTTTATTTTTTAGCTTTCTAATTATTAACCCAAAGTCCCAAACTCCAAATGCCCAAAATCCCAATTCCCAAATCAATTTCATAGACTCACTCCATAGTACACAGACTCACTCCATAGTACACAGACTCACTCTTCGTCAGTCGTCACTGCGTGCAACTGTTCCGTGCCGTGACTGCTGTCCATTCCATGCTCCGGTGACCGGTCGCCGTCGTCCCTGCCATCGCTTGTTCCCCCGTCGCAGACCGCTAGCTGCTCCACTGCCTCTGTCTCCGCTGAGGCCACTCCTGCCACTGCTACTCCGCTATTCCATGGCTCCAACCCGCTGGTTTTTCTCTCTCCCCCTCCCTCCTTCATCTGTCAGAGTTGTCACTCCCCCGTCACTCCGTATAGTTTACAAAGGACTTAAGGACCTGTACGAATCTAACTCACGACTTAGAAAGGGACAAAAATGTTAGTGAACTGGGGATGCCCATGTAGTTTTAAATTTCTGTATAGTTTACAAAGGACCTGCACGAATCTATGAATGTAATGAAAAACATAATTTGAAATATGAGTAGTGACTATATGTTCGATTTGTTGGAGAAGCATTGTCAATAAAACAGAATATGTCCAATTGAATTTTCAGCATACATATTCAAGTTTTACAAAAAATTCCTAGTCAAGTTAGCCTTCCATCTGATTCACTCGAGAGGGAGCCAGTCTGATACACAGAAGTCATTGCAGCATTGGATCTTATTTTTGCTTGAGAGATGAGCTTCTTGGAAGCTAAAGTATACTTGGGTGTTGCCATGGCTTTGTAATGGATTCATATGCCTTAAACTATTAGCACATTGATTTCTAACTTGTAATTTGGGAAGGGTTAATTACAAAATTGTCCCTTATGGTTTACACGTTTTTGCACTTTGCCCCTCGTGTTTACAACTTTTGCAATAATGTCCCTTGAGGCTGACAAAACCATTGTAAATAGCTCCAAAACCAAACGACCGTTCAAATTCGGCCGTTAATGAGCCATGTGCACAGCACACCCGGTTTTGGCATGGGTAGATCGGTCATTTCCGATCCCAATCCCTCTGAAAACCCTAAACCCCCATTACTTTCTTCTCTCTCTTCCTCTCCTAAAACCTAAATTAGAAAGATTGGATAGGAAATGAAGAGAGAGTATGTTTCGATGGAACCAGAACACAGATTCTACATATGGAAGACCTTACCACTAACCCTGCTCCTTGAGCTTTTGCTTTTCGGTTCCATCTGCCACTTTTGTAGTGCATTTCTCATGGAAGAATTGACGGCGTCACTCTCTCTTCCATGGAAGACACGTGTTGCCCTTACGCTGATCTCTACCGTGACTGACGCCTCCCGTCGCGGCAACGGCACCGTGAACATGCCGCCTCCTCAGCATGCTCGACTTCAAAAGCTCGCCGACCCTCAACCCCGTCAACGACGTCAATTCCTTTGACGTTGCCGTCGACCCGTCTCGCTGTTCCTGCTCTCGTCATCATTCCCATCTATCTGACACGGCTGAGGACCACTTTGACTGGGGCCGACATCACCGATTCCATAAGCCACATCGTTCTCTCTTTCTTGATTGCCTCCTTCAATTGGCAATTTAACTCGCGTTTCTTTTCCTCTCACAGGCTTTCAGTACTTGACACTAGATCGTCTCGTGACAGACTGAGAAGAATCAGGCTTCATCGATTTCTCAAGAGCCCGCCGACCCCCAACCCCGTCAACGACGTCAAATCCTTCGACGTCGTCGTCGACCCGTCTCGCGGCCTCTGCCATCGGCAAGCTCCCTGTCGTCGTGTTCTTCCACTACGGCAGATTCGTCTACCTCAGTCCAGACTGGAAGGCGTACGATGGAGAGGTTCCTCCTTGAGCTTACATAGATTCTACATATGTCAAACTCCCTAGTTCAGGTGGTGTTTGTTTTAACATCAAATTTAGGGCTCTAGGAGAGGAAGAGAGAGAAGAAAGTAATGGAGGTTTAGGGTTTTAAGAGGGATTGGGATCGGAAATGACCGATCTACCCATGCCAAAACCGGGTGTGCTGTGCACGTGGCTCGTTAACGGCCGAATTTGAACGGCCGTTCAGTTTTAGAGCTATTTGCAATGGTTTTGTCAACCTCAAGAGACATTATTACAAAAATTGTAAACACGAGAGACAAAGTACAAAAACGTGTAAACCACAAGGGACAATTTTGTAATTAACCCATTTGGGAAACACGTCTTTGGTCTCTGTTAAGAACTTTCAAAAGTAAGGACATTTCAATGTTGGTAATTGTCAAAAGTAAGGAAGATAACACTGTACATAATTGGACAAAGAACATTGATTTCTAACTTGTTAATTGTTGTGTTCTTAATTTTTTTTAAAACGTAATTTTATTGTTTAATGCACTATTATTTATTTATTTTAATTTCGCGCCTAGCCCCGAAAAGACGCGCGCCTGCACCTAGGCTTCATGGATCTTTTGCGCCTTTAATAACACTGCTATGAGCTCAATATAAAGAAATAGAGTTTTTCTCCAAGATAGCCAAACAACAACGATAACTAAATTTTTCTCTAGTTTTATAAACTGAAAAAAAAATAATGTGTTTGACAACAGTTTTCATTTTTTTTCCTTCAATTTTAAAATTCAGTTTTAAAAACATGACTGTTTTTGGAAACTCTTATTTGGAGTTTTGAATTTTCAGTTTTGAGACCACCACCACAACCACCGCCCACTACCGACGACGACTTCCAGCGATCGCCATCGGCCTCCAGCGACGGCCGGCGACTACCGCCGGCCAATGCCACGCCCCACGCCCCACCACTGCAAATCACTGCCAAAGAAAAAACTCAAAATAAAAACTGGGTAAGCACATTTTGTTTGAAGTTTTCACTAAATTCACACCCCTTAAGTAAGTCTTAAAATGACATAATTGTCCAAATGACAATTCTGTTTCCAAACTTTAGTCCTTCGAAACAAAGGATAAGTCTCTGCTTTTAAATTCCAAGTTATTCCGAAAAAAAAATTGAAATTCATTTCAATTCTAATTAACTTTCTAATTCCCTTTTGAATTCCAACTTAAAAAGAATTTGACGACTGTAAGGTTAAAACGGTTTCCTCCAAAGGCTAATTTAAAATTTTCCTTAATTTTTTAACGGAGGGCATTCATGCAAATTAACCGTGTCTTCTCAAACTCCGAGAAGTACAGTACAGTCCACCATGGATTATGCAAATGATGCCGGAAAAGTTGCAGAGAAGATTCTTTGGACACAGGGTTGGGAAATGGAGGCAAGGTAGTATAATGTGATAGCTTTCACTAATTCAGTTTTTCTTGTCAGCATTACGATCTCTTGAGCAATTTTCAATTATGATTACTATGCATGAAGTTGAACAATGCAAGTTTCATGACCAATTCAATTTGATATCATTAAATATGCACGAAGACGTCGAGATTCGTTGCTAAAGTTGGATAAAGAAGTAAAATTACCACTATTCGCTTTCTCTTTGATTGCTGAATTTTCTTCCCGTCATTATGATAATCTTGTTCGTGGATCCTACTAATCACAGCAAAGACAATAAATTCTTTCTGATTGTTACTCATTTATTCATCGTATCTAAATGTGTAGGACAATAGCATTTTGTGATTTATCTCCCTTGGTTATAGTTATTGTAGATGCCAAATTTGAGTTTTAGGTCAATTATTAGCAGTGAATTCATGAAATCTTTTGGTAAGTGTTTTTCCTAATATGGATGATCTACTATCTAATTATTTTGATATGTTATAGCCGGTTTCCCTTTCAGGTAAGCTGGTCCATCTTTGGTAGCATTAGTAGTACCTATATTCCTGCCGCGCACATTAACAAGAACATTGTTATACTTTACAATTACTCCCTAAACTGATATTACTACTAAACTGCGTCTACAGAATCTATTATTCGATTTCTGATACTGCATCCAAGTTCATGATGAAAGTCTTACCAATAAAGTGGATTTGGCCACGAGCTGTTTTAGTATATTTCAGTCCACAAGGTTGTATCACAAGAGCAGTTGATGTCGTAGGCAGGAGCTTGAATACTCGAGGACGGGGTGAAATTGTTGACAATATTATGTTTCCAAACTCTATCTTTAGAGTACAGTTCAGCCCTTGCATAGAGTCTTTAAGACATTATGTGCACTTAAGACGTGCTTTTAAGGGCTTTAATAGAAACTTTCACACTAAATTTTTTTTCACACCGTCTAAAACAGGTTTCACCCTTGGTGTAGATGTAACCATGCCTTCTCATCAAGTCACTAATTCACCACCTTAAAATTTTCAAATGCAGATCTAAGACGGTATATCCTTATTTCAAATATCTAAAAGCATGGTACGACCTATTGGTTCACTAACTGTGTCATGTTTCATACCTGAAGGCTTAATGTGGGCAGCCCATATTATCATAGCTGGTTTAATGCTACATAGCAGTTAGTCTGCTTAAACTTACGTTTTACGCTGATTTGCATCATGTGATCTTCATGAGATTTCGGCGCTGTAGTTCTCTTATTATACCATGTTTGTAAATAGTTAAAAGTAAGAAGAACAAAAAGCTTATCTGTTAATTTGGGTTTCAAATTCAGTAATAAGAAATGAACAACTCATTTATTACCACTGCCTTTTTTGTATCAGACTTGAAGGAGTCAAGTTTCTATTCTTTTAGTACCATCTACCAAAAAAAAAGATTTTCATGTAGAACTCCACAGCCTGCTCTCTCCCTGCCTTTGTCCATATCTTTTCTCTCTTTTACCATCTCTCTTCGTCTGCACCCCCAGCACCAAAACAGAATCCCTGCAGCATTTTGTTAGGTTTTAGCTATAATGGATGGGAGCATGCATGATGGGGAAGCCAAACACATGCAGGCTTCAGAGGTCAGTGATCATGCTGAGGGTCTTACCTCAGGTGCTCAAGGAAGAGATCAGATCAGGGGTAAATACAGCTGTATACACTGAATTAGCTTGATTACAGTTTTTTGCTTGTGCTGGTGTTATCTCACATTTTTTCATGTACATGACGTACATTCTCTAGAGGCGCGCAAGTGTTGTTGCCTCTGTTAATGGCCCTAGCTTGTTTTGCTTTTTCGGGACATTTTGCATGTGCCTATAAGATATTAATGGTCCCGTCTCCCACCCCAACCCCCCCACCTCCCCCAAAGAGATAGAGAAAAAAAAAACCCGGCTCTTCCACCCCCAAAGATATTAATGGAAAGGAAGGAAAGAAAGAGACCATCCGGCTCTTCCCGTTTACCCACTCTTGGCTTGAGGAAAAAGTATGTACTCAATTTGTTCTCAGTAACAGGTTGTGTGTCTAACCCAATGCTTGAGCTCGGAGGATCAGCAATCTGTTTTGAGGTTTGTGGTTTCCCATTGATTTTCGCTTTCCAATGCCTAGTAGTTGTTTAGTGCCAGGCAAAATTTTGCTCTCATCGACAACATCATTGATATAATTGATGACCCAAATAGAAGGAAGCTCCAGTTTTATAGACCAGTAAGCTATCTACTTAATAAAATGTGGTTGGCCCGGCCCTGCTCTCTTGCTTGTTATGGAAAAGTGATCATTGTCCACCAACAAATTACAGGGTTGTAGCTAGGATCTTTTACCTTCTTTTACATATTTATTATTTCTTTTTCTGGGGTGGGGGATGGGGTAGGTGAACTGCCTACACGGAGATCTTCTTGTTTTGCTCAGGTCTTTCAACTTGCAGCAATGCAAGCCTCTTTTTTTTTTTTTTTCTTTCCCCAAAAATGAGTTTGCTAATTCTGAAGTTTGCAATCAACTTTGAAGCTGAGAAAAACTTAAACTGTTGAAATATTTAACAATTCTGGCAACTGATTTTCGTCCATGTGTGTTTCTCTCAGTTCAACTCCGTCGGTAGAGTACTGCTTCTTTTTTATTCTTTTTGCTTGCCAGGTTCTTAAAGAAACGCACACTTAAGCTAAGAAATTAGTGGCTTCTAAGCATATCATGTTTGTGAATTACTGCACAAATTTTTAGGATTAAACTGTATTATTACACTTTGGAGGAAAGCATGAATGGATGGTTCGATCCTCTTATTTTTATTTCTCTAACCGAGAGACTTCTGAAGAGGAAATGAGAGGAATCTAATCGTAGGGGCAAATATTTTATTATTTCTGGGGGTAAATTACAAAAATGGTCCTTTTTGTTGGGCCTAATTTTTGAAGGGTCCTTACAGTATGACTTGTTTCCTTTGGCCATTCATCTAAGCTTCCATTTCCTATTTGGTCTTTATGTCCCTAATGTTTACAATTTCGTCAATATTTTAATTGGCAAACTGGAAAATCAAATGTCGGTGGGCAAAATTGAACTTTTTGGGGTTAATTTGGTGGTGGTGTATTGATAGATTTGGCGGGGCGGTGGTCTTAGCTTCATGGTGAGAGATGGGTGCAAATATTAACAGAAAAAAAAAAAGAAGAAAGAACTCGAAGAAGAATAAAAAATATTATTTTTGTGGTAATCAATTTTTTGTTTCCAGTTTTGCCCCTGTCCAATTAGGAAACAGTAGCATAAATAAAGGACCAAAATGAAACAAGTCGAAGTATAAGGACTTTTTAAATAGGCCTCAAAATAAGGGAACTTTTTCCGCAATTCACCCTTTTTCTGGAGGGAGTAAATTGATGTCTTGAAGTCAAGCAATACAGTGGAGTTTAAATCATAGCGAAATGGCACCCAATAATCTATTGTTTCATAGTCAGCAGTCAATAAGGTATATTCTAAGATTATGCTTCATGATTGATGGTTCGCTATGGCTCTAATAGGCAGTTTTGGTCATCATGCTTCCTACTTTCATCAATCATCTTTGATAAGTAACATGTTTGTGAGCTAATAATGGCAGATAAGTGCATAAAGGTGGGACTGTGCCTCGGAGCACATTCCTACTATGTTATACGAATTGTGTATAACTTCTTTCCATGTCATGCTACCCATTTGAAGATTGTTCATACCTTATTCTGGTAGCACCCCAGGACCCGCTAAGGGACCCACTTTGCGCGACACATCACCCAGTCAGCGGTCAACTTTTCAACGCTCGAGAGCCGGTCAAAGCAACGCATGCTCAAGTCACGTGAACTGCTCGTGAAGCGACCTCGGCGTGCCTTCTACCTTGGGGGTCGGCCACCTTGAGGGGCTCGGCCATCCCTTGGGGGTCGGCCACCCTATGGGGTCGGCCACCTTGAGGGGCTCGGCCACCTGCCTTGACGACCGACGACCATCGTTCGCGACCGCGCTCCGTTGTAGTCGCGACAACTGTTGCTCTCGGCCGTGATCCGTCGTCGCGACGACCCTCGCTCGCCGTCGCTCGCTCATAGTCACGATGACCGTCGCTCGCGACCGCTCTCCACCATAGTCGCGACGACCGTCGCTCTCGACCGTGCTCCGTCGTCGCGATAACCGTCACTTGTGGCAGCTCTGTCGCCATGACGACCGTCGCTCAAGGTCGCGCGCCATCCACGCAATGACCCATGTTGCTCGGACGTCACTCCGCGACCCCCGTCGCTCGGAGGAAGTTACTCTGCGACCCTCGTCGCCCGCACTCTGTCTCGCCCATGCGCCGCTCCACAGATACAGTCGCGCCCCCCTGGCGCTCTCTGTCACATTACAGTGCCCCCGGCTCCTCACTCACTCCGTCGCGTCGCTGATAAAGCCGTACCCCCGGGCTCTCTGTCGCTCTAACGGTGCCCTCGGCACCACTCACTTCACCAGTCCTGTGTGACACTGCCATGATTTGTACCCCGGCACCAGGTATGGTCTCGCGACAGTTGTCGCCACGCCCATGCGCCACAATCATGTTATATGCTTACGGGATGGGCTCAAAACCTGAAAGCCATCGCCGTCTTCATTCCGGGGGGCTTCGCTCCGTGCTCCGGCACGAGGACCCTTCGCAGCGGGATAGGCGACTCCTCCGGGACACTATCTCTGCCAGGGTGCCTGCGTGACTGGCCTACGTGCTCTGGCACTGGGGGCTCGCGTCGGCACCCCTAAGGACTATGACCCCCGGGTCACTCTGAGATGGGAGCAGGTCTTCGGAAGGGCATCTTGCCTAGTCCACCTGGCAGCTGGGCGTCGGGTCTTCCCCACCGTTGCCAGGCCTGTGGGATTCAGTAAGGGCTTGGACTGGAGGCTAGGGCAACGGGCTTACTCTGATCACGCCGGCACGGTGTCTTCAGTCTTCTCAGACAGGTAGAGAGATGTTGTGTGGGGCAAGGCAGTGCGAATTTGAGAACCGACAGTCCAACGGAGAACCGGTATTTGTGGACCCCCTGGTGACGTGTCACCCTCAGGGGGTGACACGTGTCAGCTGATGACACATTGATGACATCAGCACCTTTTTCCTATAAATAGGGGACCTTGGATTTCATTTGAAGAAGAACTCTCTCTCATTTTGCCATTTTCACTTTCTCTAAAACTCATTCTCTCTGGCATTCTAGAAAGAGAAACACATTCGGACACCTGATATCGGACTCTTGGCGCTGCACCCCTGACGCTGACCCTAGCTGGGATTGTCGGTCGTCGGCCCCATTCGTCTTTGCCGTGACTGCGCAGCACTGCCAGCCCTCGCGGCCTGTCTGGGGAATAGGGATGGCAATGGGGCGGGTCGGATGCGAATTTTCTAAAATCCGAACCCGCCCCGCTAGTCGATGAATTTTGCCCCGCCCCGGACCGGGTTATGTATATAAAATACCATAACCGATCCTATGTGGAGTTAGGAACTCCGAACCCGCCCCGTGCCCGCCCCGCTGTGGAGAGCCGTGCGCCTTGCGGTGGTGGTTCGTCGCAGTAGATCCAAGCTCGTCGTCGCCGTGCGGTAATGCAGTGGAGATCCGTGGGCCTTGCGGTGGTGCGGTGGTGGTTCGTCGCAGTAGATCCAAGCTCGTAGTCGCCGTGCGGTACTGCAGTGGAGATCCGTGCGCCTTGCGGTGGTGCGGTGCTGGTTCGTCGCAGTAGATCCAAGCTCGTCGTCGCCGTGCGGTACTGCAGTGGAGATCCGTGCGCCTTACGGTGGTGCGGTGCTGGTTCGTCGCAGTAGATCTAAGCTCGTCGCAGTGGTGGTTCGTCGTCGCCGTGCGGTACTGCGATGGAGAGCCGTGCGAGGTGCGGTGGGCTCCAATTCGTGAGGTGGATGGAGAGTGGCCGAGTCGTGCACCGTGCGGTGGAGAGCGGCGAGAGCGCCGTGGCCGAGCCGTGCGCCGTGAGTGGCTGTCAAGATTGGAGAGGAATGCAGAAATCTCAAATTAGGGCTTGCTGAAAAATAGTCATATATATATATATATATATATATATATATATATATATATATATATGGTATAGATGGACGGCTAAGATTAAGTAATCTATTCCGGGGCGGGGCGGGGCGGGTATAAGTAAATACCATATTCGACCCTAACCCGCTGCGGTTTTTTTTTTAAAAATACCATATCCGCCCCACGACCCGGTCAAAGTCAAAAAAATCCGCTCCTATCAGGGCGGGGCGGAAATTCGCGGGTTCAGATTTTTTTGCCATCCCTACTGAGGAGCCTTGCTCTCGACCCTTACTCCGTCCTTGCTGTCTCTCATTTTGCGCATCTGAAAGCTGACTCGGACTGCAGCCTTTGTGGCACCTCCACGTAGGCTCGGACCCACATTCCCTGGCAACAAAGATATTGTTTTCCCAGTTGATATGTCATACAGTGACAAGTAATGTCCGGTGCTCCCTTTTTAAAAGGAACAAAATGTTCATGTAAATATATCATCTTGAGGTATGTTGCCTAATGGTGCTTTAAGAAACTCTTCTTTTGCTAAAACCAAGTTTATTGACTTTTTGTACATGTTAGTCATTTTTAGGTGATGGATTCTTAGTTCTGTGTGCAATAACCTTTCTTGTTGCTAATCATTATAGTTGAAGATTTTTATTAATCTCAAGTCCCTCTTCTGTAAGTATGACCTAACTCTAGCTCTCGGTGTACTGACCTTGCAGGGATCTCGTCCAGTACTTTCTATGTCAGGCCTCTTCTCTGTGGATAAAGATGGCCAGGCACACCAGCGTGGGAAATTGCAAATTACTTTTCCTGATGCAGATGGTCGTATTTTTGGCGGTCCAGTGACTGGCTCATTGACTGCAGCGATCCCCATGCAGGTTATATTCTTCTCTATTCAATCTTTTTGTGGATATTGAAAGAGTACTGTTCTGTTTTACTTTTCATGCTCCATAATGTCTATATTAGTGAGTTCTCTGATTTGTGGTTCTTCGCACTTTTTGCGCAACTTAGCTTAGCTTTCGAGTAGTTCTGTATTACGTGTTTTGAATTCTTTTCTTTCGTTTCTTTTTCTTGTAGAACCGCACTGCACCACGTATCTAATTGATTTAAACTCCTCACGGCACAAGATATGTAGCCAATTACCTACTTCAGAAAGTTCTCACAAACTTCATACAGCTCCTACCAGCTAGCCACGTATATATTGAAATTTCAGCCACTAACAAGCAAAGGGCATTTAGTATCTTTATTTTATTATTTCCTAACCTTGCTTGTAGTGGAACAGACCCTGATAATGCTTAAAATGACTTAGAAGGACCTTGTTGTAGGCTGTGTTTATACATGCTTTTGGCCACTGCTTATGTGCTTATGCAGTTCCATTATCTGCTGTAATTTCTTGATGCACACTTTCAACCCTTAGGCCCTGGATTGCCTGCGAGTGTGTAGACACTGCCGTTGTAGATAATTGTTTATGATGATGAATGAGAAAGGCTAACAGAGGGTTTCTTTGCAGGTGACAGTGAGTTTTTTTACTTGTGAAGAAGAAGAAGAAGAAGAAGAAGAGGAAGAAGAAGAAGAGGAGGAGGAGGAAGAGGAAGAAGAAGAAGAGGAGGAGGAGCAGTAGTAGTGCTTTTGTGGTCAATCCCCAAGTCCGGCTAAAGATATTAAAAAAAAAAGCTTGTTTATAGAAAATCAATTGTTGTTCTTGCTCCTCTCATTGCAAGAATGTTTTAAGTCTTTGTTATGAACTTATGTTTAGGATTTTGATGGGTGGGAAGTAATCAAGTACATGCATTGCATGGCAATGTATTCCTGTAAGGAATAAATAAGAACAAAGCGAGTACTTGAACACATGCATTGCATGGCAGAAACTGAATTTTGTAGCTAAATGCGAGGTCTTATTTGGACCAATGGGTGTGGACTTCACCTCCAAAGCTGATTTGGTAAATGGACAACCGAAGCAAAGCCTGTTTGCTCATACGATTCTGTGGTGCCCAAGTTTTAGATTGCATTATATTTTTGTCCGCTCTCGTGTATTAATAACAAGACGTTGCCAGTTTTGATGCGGCTACCCTCAACGGAGGGAGGTACATGGGGTGTGGGTATGGTGGCGAGGGATGACGGGTGTCTTCTGTGCAGGGCTCTCCAAGCGCATTGACAACATCTCCGGTCCTGAAGTTGTCAAATGCGTGCAGCTTTTGAGGTGCGTCGTTTTGCGATTGAGTCGGAATTTTGATACAGTTTAGATTGATAGTGATTCTTCTAATATCTTCGAAGCACTGAACCTGGAAGATTGCAAACTTGTCTCAAATAGTAACACTATTTGTGATATGCTTAAAAGGTCTTAGATAGATAGTGTCATGAGATTTCAGGTAAAACGCACTTGAAAATCGAGTAGCGCACAAACTAGCCTAAAACAGCAGATTTCTGAATTTGAGACTTGAATGGAAGCGGCTCCTCAACTATTGATGCCTTCAATCCAAAAAATAACTTTCAACTTCCTTTACATATGATTGATGATAACAGAATTTATAATCCCGTTTCATCCTCATCTCATATTCATTTTTTCAATTGTTTGAAACTGCAATCCTAATTTATCACCTCATTAGTTTCTTTCAAATATTTCCTTTTGTGGCACGAAGTCTCCCTTCTACATTCAAGATTCAAAAACATTATGTGATTATCAAGTAAATGAAAATAATAGGAAATAAAATCCAAAATGTGCGTTCTCAATGTGCTACTAGGAAAGTCCTGACCGATTTATAACATGGTTTGTTTGTAAGTAGACTATTATTGTAATTTGTGAAAGTGCATAAATTAACTTAATTATGAACACTTTATTACAACTTAACAAAAAGACGCGATGTTAGAAAACCTAAGACTGGACTCGATTCTAATTATAGCCCGTTTAACTGGAAATTACCGTTTTCATTATGATATGGGACTGTCCACACAACATTCGATCTCATGTTACTACCAAATATTTTTAACTTGATCAAGGATTACAAAGTGAATAGCTACATGTAAAAAAAAAGGAGAGATGGACTACAACTGGAACAAACTGCCGAGTGGATATGACCCTTTCTGCAGCAGCAATCCTCCTAGACAAGAAGAACTGCATTTATGCAACCATCATTTTCGGGATTATTGGTAACTTGGGCGTACTTACCTGCATATACCACGTACACACAAGGATGCATATAAATGAATGAAGAGAGGACAATGGAGGAAGTGGAAATTTAAGAAGCCCAATCTTTACCCCATACGACTTTTCCTGCAGGCGTGACCAGACCTAATTCACTGACATTGACCTGAAATTCATGGTTCGCAAATATTAGCTAACCGCTAACCGGTGTTTTAAGTTCAAATGGTGCTCTAGTTAAGAGTGTACTGGAAAACTGCAGATTACCTCAATAATGGTTCCTTTGGTCACAACACCAAGGGAGGTGTACATTGGTCCATTGGGATTTTTCTTTACTCCAATCATCTCGAGATTAAAAGTGCATTTAAGTTCGGGGTGTGTCACATGTGCTTTAGTGAACCGCAATCCAGTAGGGCGGATGAAACGCTCATATTTAGGATGTTTCCTAGTAAAACTCGTTCCCACAAATGTGACCTTAGTAATCATCCTCTTCCACTGCTTGGCTGCAAAACGCAAGATAGGTCAAAAACCGTCTACTATGGATGAAACATTAGTAATTCTTTATCACTACATGTACTTACTTTTCCTTTTACCAGTTCTGATCACTTTGAACATCTCTTCTTCAGCTACAGGTCTGACCTGAAAAGTTGACATGATGCTTTGTCATTAAGCAGCCTGGGTGAGGGCGTGAACATCCAACAATAAAATGCATAACTTTTCATTAAACAAAAAAGTAACATTCAAAACTCAGTTCAACCAATATTTAAACAGCTACTCAGTATAATAGTTACAACTCATTAAAAAATAATGCACCCTTAAGGTGTCGCGTTTTCAAAAGACAAGGCACCATCTATTAACTTATGAAACGGAAAGCTTCCCACCGACTTTTAGGTGGAACCCTGATCAAACTTGATTTTTAATTCATAAAGCCATGTCGTTTATCTGTTAATAATCAGATCGCCTTATCCCACAAGATTAGCACACAAATCACCTCTCTGCGCAGGTAAACAGATTAGATTGCTTCAGAGGCTGTGTATGATGTAGAAAATTGATTTTTTTTTTTGGTGCAAGCAAGGAAGCCAACTTTGATGTGAAAAGGACTTCTTCAGAGACTCCAGGTCTCCTCCATAAGCACCCGCATGATTTCTTATTCTTCTATCCGCAGATGCTCGTCAACTTGTGTATTACTCTCATGGAATGCAGTAAAATCAAAAAGTCATTTAAGGTTTCCTTCATGGTTACGCAGTTACCCTGCAATTGTAGGAGTAGCTATAAAAATCTAAACATGTATGAGTAACCAAACACTTGATCTAAAACACGACACATCTGCAAGGTAAAAGCATGACCCGCAAGCCTGACTGTTGTAATAAGACTTAGTTCTATACCTGGAAAAAGATTTTTTTTTTTGTCAGACGGTAGAATGGAGAGGGAAATTATGTTGAAAGGATGGGCATTGCACTAGGAGGGATATACATGTACTTATAAAATCACCCAAAACTGATGCATATACCACACACAAGTAACCAGTAACCTAATTATTCCCGAGTCAATTTCATCTTTTGCTTGTATCAAGATTAGTTCAGTGACAGTCCCAAGCCCACAAAATTTTAAGGGTTAGGATATGGTATGAGAGAGAAAGCAATGAACCATAACAGATCAGAAAGAAAATAACATGGATAGTCAGAAAAGTGTCAAGGTCCAAGAAGTGATACGGTAGATGAAGAATAAAATGTAGAAAGCTACACATGCAAATCGTCAAGTCCTACCTTGGGTAGAGGCACCTCCCACTTTCCAGCCTTCTCTTTCCTCTTTTGCTTTATAGTGTTGCTAAGAACCTACGTACACAGCAATCTCGTATCAATTAACAGTACATGTTATTTAGCAGACATATCAATCAAACCGAAATACATTACCTTTGCACGTGTTGTGTTCTCACGATCAAGAAGATAGGCAGGAACTGCTCCTTCATGAACATCATCATCCACCTTGCGCCTGCTTGAAGATTCTTCGTGCATAGCCAATCTGTTGACAAGATACAAGAATGATTTACGGGTGAACCTCAGTGATACTATGTTTGAAGGACATTGTCGCAGATAAGTTGCAAAACAAACACAACAATTCATGAAAAAGTGTACAACCAATTATGAGTTTCGCAGCAGCTTTTTGTTTTTTCTTGGTACAACCACTTTAACTTGGAAAAAAAATCACTACTAACTTTGTCTCTGTTCTTGAAACTAGCTTTCCTTCCTATACTTTTGCTGCCTGAAATTTTAATAGGTGAAGTATTATCAAGAGAACTTTATTAATTCTAAAGCAGAAAAAGCTATGCACAGTTGAGTTTCTACGCATACCGATTTACTGATGATCAAAATACATACTACAAGCGGAAAAAGCGGAAAAATATTCTTCTTTCCAATTTACATCATACAAGTAATTGTGTTTTTGAATGGTGATTGTTTTCATCCTTGCCTCTAAACAAATGAAAAATATTCCTTTTTTCCGATTGTGAAAGGAGGAGAAACTGCCAACAACAGATTCCTTAATCTTGCAAAAGTTAACTTCAGTTTTTGTTCCCTGGGGGATAACAAATGGGTGACATGTTTACAAGTCTCACCTTGTGATGAACGCATTAAAAGACTAACAAACCTAGGGCAAACATACCCAGCTACTTTGTCACAAAGGCTTGGGTGATGATGATGATGATGATGAAATGGCTTAAGAATAGTACAAACGGCTGGATAAATAATAACTATACAATACTTCACCATCATAGTCCCATGAGACATCCCTTCATTTGATCAAACGGACACTAATTGTGTGCAATTATACTAAAGGGAATAGAGTAGTGCTATGTTGATATGTTTTCAAGTATATGTACAGAATAATTTTTTGTTGTAAAGGATGTAAATAGTTTTTGAGCCATGAATGAGATACAAGGATTTTTGACCCAAAAAAAATAAATTGTGCGCAATTGTGAAGAATCCACGTAGTTATTGCTCTTATGAAAAACACTAAATTTGTGCACTATCCTAACATTGAATCACACCAATAACCGTAAACTAAAGCCAAACAACATATAAGAATTGGATGGTATGTAAACAAAAAACTTGAAAAAATAACCAATCCAAATAACAAAAACTGATAATCAAGCATTTAATTAAAAAAAAGAGGGGCTTATAAAATACTAACGTCTTCTTCATTTGGGCCTTTTCGGCGTAGCGTTTCTTAGCGAACATCTTGCCCTTGATACCCAAAGCCTGTTCCATCAAAAAAATGAAAAAATTTAACAATTTTTACCACAATTACCACAAATCCATTAATCAGTATACAGAGGGTGGAAGAAATTGAACCTTTTGGGCAATTTCGGAGCGCTTGTGAACTTCACGCGCCTCCTTCTTGCGTTTGCGCTCGAAGTGATCATGGCGATAGCCATATCTCTTCCTGTGCAGCTCTATGTAATCTCCTTGCGGCTGTTAACAAACAAAATTCAATCCAAAGGAACAAAAAAGTAAAGCTGGTAGTGACAATGTATGATGTATGATCAAAAACTAGTTCTTGTTCCGAGAGAATTACCATGGCTGAATACTTTGAGGTCTGAGGGAAAAGAGACGGGAAAAACCCTAGCTAGGGTTTCGTTATGTGAGCAAAGAAAGAACAGAAGACTAGAACAGACAAGATAAACCGGTAAGGAAATTGGGTCGGTTAAAATTGGGCATGGCCACGGCCCGTTATGGTATCGTGGCTCCAGCCGCCCATCACGGGCCGCAACGCCTTTCTTTTCAATCAGGCCCATTTCTTTTTTCTTTCTAATTTGTTATTAGAATGTCTATTTTCTTTTTTGGTTAGTACTTTTGGAGAAAAACCACTTTAATTATATCATCATAATGATCTTGATTTTCATTTTATCTCAGACAAGATCATTCAAATCTTTAATTCCATAGAAATAAAAATCTGCCCTTTAAAAAAAGAAAAGAAAGAGAGATAGAATCCTTTTTCCAACAACAAGAAAGAAGCCATAATATTCTTTTTTTTTTCTCTTAGGTTGCAAGGGACTGTGGTAATCAAGATATTGTCGCAGTGTCCATTGACCCGCCATCGATAGGTTTGTGTTTGAATTTCGCCACTCCTACTCGATATCATCAGCCTCGAGCGGCTAGACTGTTAATCAGAACTCCTTCGCATGGACATCGGACTTTTCGGAAAAAATGGCAAAAAGAAGAGATAAAATTACACCTGGAGTGAAAATTTGTGACCTTTTTTTTTGGGTATATTCTCTATGAACAGTAAAGTAAGGGCAGGGCTGCAGAGGGGTAAGGAAGCTAGTAGCTGTAACTGGCACAAGGAAACTTCATAGCCTTTAGTCAAATGGCCTTCGGCACTAATTCCGATAATTTATTGCTGACCCTCCAATTGCTGCGAAATTCCCAATCCAAAAATTTAATCCTACAATGCATATATACTATTGAAAGCAGATTATTTAAAACCAAAATTAGAATCCAAACAAGAGCAAAACTTACAAATAGCTCTCAACAAGTGCATCAAATCTTTAGGTACTAATTTGCTCAAAACATTTTTAATATGCTTAATAGGAGCGAACACGAGAACCATTTGATGAATTTGGAATTTGAGCAGTAAAAGCGAGCGCGAGAGCGAGAGCGAGAGCTCTAAAAGGCTTAGCATACTATCAGCTCGGAAATATTCAATGTTTTGATAAAAATTACTTGCTTCGATTTTGTTTGTGTCATGATTCAGAAAGAATACAATTCAATCGTAAACGCATCTAAACAGACAAAACTTAGGAGCTTAACTAGCGTTATAGCTACGTGATCTATCTCATTCGAAGCATGTGTGGTATTTTCATCATCATAGCTAAAAAGAGGGCGAGGAAGGCATCGATTTTGCGACGGTTAACAGCTCATTCCAGGACGTTTCCCGAAATTATAGGGGGGTGGAGGGTGGGGTGGGGTTTAGGAGGGGTTACGAAAAATGTACGTGGGAAAAAATGAGGGCAACCACTGGCAAGTGTCCGGTGAACTTCTGCCCATCGCCGATTTCATCTCTTCCCGCTCCACACCCTTCCCGCCATCTCAACTTCCCAATACACCGGACACAGCATCCTCCTCCTCGTCTACTAGGGTTTTCAAATTCGAGGCAATTCGGCAAAGGTCAGCGATTGTACGAACAAAGGTCCCTTCGCTTGAATTACGGAGCGATTGATGGAGGCAGAGCAGCAATTTCGACGTCGTGCTCATCCTCTTCGCCGTCGGTTTGGGATGATGGACCGTACGAGGTGCTGCCGAGCGGGAAGAGAGCGTACTTGGACGAGGAGGATGTGGTCACATTCCTCGATCCTCCAAAAGAGCTCATTCCGTTGGACCCCACTTCCTACAATCCGGCCGCATATCTCTGGTACTCTTTCTTCTTCTCGTGTCTCTTTAAACATGTTTAAATTTTTTGTTATATACATTTTGGACCTGGTCTCAATTTCAAGTGATTTTGTGATCTTGGTCAGGAAAAAGATAGGTGAAATTCCGGAAGAAAGGCGGCACCGATTGTTGTCCTTGCTCAAGCCAAGGTTTTTATCACGCTGTTTTCCTATTTGATTAGTTGAATCATGCTAGTACTATATGCTAAACAGTTGCGTGATATCTTTGTGCTTAATTTGACATGATTGTTGCTTGGATATATATCCAGGGCTAGGTCATTGCATTGAGCATGTGAATTTGTCTGCTGTACGTCCATGTCTATTTTTTGTGTGGACTAGAACGTCCTATTTGGAATGTTTCTTTTCCTTAGGACTCCCAACTCTCTTGAATAAATGAGGTCTGAAGGCCTCTGTTTATTAAAACAAAAAATCCAGGGCAGGATAGATGCGATCACATTGGATGGTCCTAAGAGTTACAGCTCAACTTTCTATAACTTTGCCTTGTCCCTCCAGGAAGATGTAGTGTATTGAGCTTGAGACACTACGGCCATAGCTATTCAAGTGGAATTTCGGCTCAATTACAGAGAAGAGTGGCAAGAAATTGAGCTATGGAAGAAGAAGAAGGTAACAGAAGAGAGCTAGAGAGAGAACAGAAACAGCTTAGAGAGAGAATGAGGCTTTAGTCATTTCATTTCATATTTTTTACATGCCTTAAGTAATAGATTCACACCTCTTATATAGAGGGGGTGGTTACAAATTGAAACAACTGTCGCTAATTATCAAGTTTTAACAAAAAAAGCACTAAACGGCAGCGTATGGTCTTCGATTCTACCCCGGTACGTTACATTCCCAACCCCTCGAAATCATCCTTGTCCTCAAGGATGGGAACGCAAGCTGCCCCTTTTATTTCTTCCACCCGGATCAAACACAAACCTAGTGAGGGGTCTTTGAGCACCTGCACGAACAACTTCTGAGCAGAATCCCTGGTTCTCCTCATCAAGCTGGCTTGATTGTGAGTCCATCCCCTCAAGCACAACACTGCTAATCCTCAAAAACAATTTTACTGATGTGCCATTTGTAGTTGTGGTTCTTGATATACGGAGAGGTTGTGCTCCAATTTTCACTGGTATTTTAGCCACTATGTTCCTTGGAGACTGTATCTCCTCTACCTCACCAATTTTCCACATTTTCTAGCGTATCAACCTCTGGATTGATGTCACCATCAGCAAGTATGCTCTGATCTTTGAGTGTTAAAACAACTGCACCACCTTCCATCACTTTGTCAAGCCCATGAAGATCTTTAACACCTGCTAAATCCTGATGCTTAGGCTGAGCTGTACTTTCATCTTCACTTTCGCCTTGATCAATATTGTCCTGTTCTTCAAAAGCCTTTGACAATTGCAAGGCTTTCTCCTTTTCAGCATTCATTTTCTCCTCGAGCATGCGGCTCTTATTAACCCATCCTAATTCACCTCCGCCTGCCGCCATATTGTATACTAGCTCAATTGACCTGTCCCTAACTTGAGTCGTTGATTTAGAGACGTAAAGAAGTGTGCAATTGTTGGCGAGCCTTCTCTTGGACCCTTCTCTTGGACCTTTTGTCAAACACCTTGGCTTCACAGGCATCTTTCTCATATTTGGCCACAAAAATGGCGGTTGATAAGGACAATGTACATTTCTGCACCATATCTTTGATTTCGGAAGAGAGCTAGAGAGAGAACAGAAACAGCTTGGAGAGAGAATGAGGCTTTAGTCATTTCATTTCATATTTTTTACATGCCTTAAGTAATAGATTCACACCTCTTATATAGAGGGGGTGGTTACAAATTGAAACAACTGTCGCTAATTGTCAAGTTTTAACAAAAAAAAGCACTAAATGGCAGCGTATGGTCTTCGATTCTACCCCAGTACGTTACAGAAGACCAGTGCACGCTTGGTTGCAGAGACCGTGTGCTGGTGTAGCTTGCTTTTGTGATGTTGAAGCTGAGACCTCATTAAATTTCTGAAAGAGAACAAAACGAAAACGAATACGTTGGTTCCTATTTTTTCAATCTTTTAGCCTATGAAGCACGGGTGCTTCAAAAGGGTAGGAGTATCGGGGTCGGGTGCGCATCAGACACGGGTGCGCCTCGGGTGCGTGTCGGGTGCGCACCCGTTAATTTCTATTTATTTTTTCATTTTCAGAAATTCGGGTGCGGCTCGGATACGGTTCGGGTGCGGATCCGACACTTCTGGGTTGAAAACATAATATCCAGAAGATAATTTCGGGGGTTGATACACAAAACTTAATTTATTTGGGGGTGAAAACATAAAATGAACAATACTTACCAAAATAGGGCACACGGATCTCGTCTGAAAGAGAGAAAGAGAGATCGCAGCCGCGACATCCCTCGACACACTGGCGACCTCCCTCGACACCGGCGACCTCCCTCGACACCAGCGATCTCCCACGACACCCACCGAACAGTCGCGACCAGCCACGACACCACCGAACAGCCGCGACCACCCACGACACCGCCGAACAGCCGCGACCACCGAAAACCTTCCTCGACCTCCGGCGACCATCGGGGACCTTCGGCGACCACTCGCGACCACCCTACTCACCTCCGGCAGCTTTGCTTCGAAGGTATGTCTAATGTCTCCACTGTCTTCAATATTTTGTTCTTCACTGTCTTCAATATTTTTTTGAAGACTTGATTTCACACTGTCTTCAATATCGCGTATAAATGTTTGTTGAATGGTATTGTATTTGATTTAGAATTTAAATGCTAGTTGTACATAGTAAAAATATTTATATATCATATATTATATATATAAAAATATATATAATATTTGCCGTATCCCCGCCCACCCGTATCCTAAAATTTTCAAAAATGCCGTATCCGCGTATCCGCACCCGTACCCGTGCTTCATAGCTTTTAGCCCTAAAGGGGGAATTTGTTCCCAGAATTAAAGAAAAACATTAATGGTAACCGTTATCTCAATCTCTAGTCCAGATTCCCTCACAATTTTCTGTGTAAGACATGCAATGGTGTCAATGAACCAGATGTGGGGCATTGTTTCCATCATTCCACCAGGCGGACTTGGCTGAATGTCTTCTCAGGTTCCCGGGGTTACTCGTGGGCTCACCACCATTTAAGATACCGTGACCATATGCAATGTTGGTGTCAAGCTCTCGCAAATATACATCCTCAGCATCATGCCTATACATTGTAACCAACCATAATAGGGCCTTCCTACAATCTGCATGCTCAGCATCACACGTGGTTTGGGCTTCCAGATGAGTTGGGCGTGAGGTGTGCTACTGGAGCATCCAGGCCAGCAGGCCACCTCTGATGGGCACCCAGGTGGTACTGCCTCAGAAGCTTGGCTGTCATGCTGGGAGTCCATGGTGATCCGACTTGGCCCCTTCTGACTTGTTGACCGCTCAAGTGGTCCACTTTGTGGGCCCAATGAGTTGCCATGTGTCTTTATATAAGAGATGAGATTGGGCTCATCAGTTCTTCCCTTCCTCTATCTTAACTTCTTG
This sequence comes from Escallonia herrerae, assembly GCA_033070095.1. NCBI lineage: Eukaryota > Viridiplantae > Streptophyta > Magnoliopsida > Escalloniales > Escalloniaceae > Escallonia > Escallonia herrerae. The sequence continues at coordinate 388,000 of JAVXUP010000171.1, read as the reverse complement.
CCTTAGCCAAGCTGAAAGAAAATTTTAAAGCCTTTTCTTCTCCTCTTTTCGATTTTATTCACCCCTCACCTTGACTACTGGTCAACATAACCCGTCAAGAAAATGGTCTTGAGACGTATAAGCTGAATGGGATGTTTTCCTTCATTATTTTCGTCACACAAATGCTGTTGATATGAGTTATATGGCCGGTTTTTTTAGTTTGTGTTCCATATGAGTACTCGTTTCTGCCTGGATGTTGAACTTACTATATCCTTTAAGTGTGACATAGGAGTATCCATGTTCAAGATGTATCTCTTACACAATTCTTTATCATCTGATGCAGGCTTATATCAAGAGCTTGGGAAATAGCCGGAACAAAATATGAGGATCCTAAGTTAGCAAAGAAAAGCGCATCTACCTTGTTGTCTAATGGAGATGGTGTGAATTTGCTTGAGTTTTGGAACTGCCGAACAAGTGGAGGTAACTGATCTAAACTGATTTTGGCACTTTAGTCATAATCTGAGAAAAAAATGTGTTTTGCTCCAGATTCAACATAGTTTTATAGGTTTAGTTGACTTATGGATAAGTTGGCCAGAAAAATATATGGGAGAGTCATTGTTTTTTTCAGGTTATCTTATTGCTTTTTGGGGTATGGAAGCATTTTTGTGCATAACCTACCTGCTAATAAAACTAAAATGTGAAATTCTTCACCATTTTTCATGTTTTGATATTCTTCATCATATGAGAGTGCATAAATGAACAAGATCTACACTAAAAAAGAGGCATACCTTATGCTGACACCCAATTCTCATAATACAGATCAATTATTTTGTGAAGTTTTCATGCATGCCAACTCAAAAGGAGTGAAACATCTCAGCAGTATTTCTTTGCTGGAATTATAATAAATTAGATGGACATACTGCTTTTTTCTTGTGATGTCATAAAAATAATGTTATTATATCCTGAAAAAGAAAATAAACTTATCAAATTGCGCATATGATGAATGAAAAGAATTCCAACTGCTTCACTGTTGTAACTTTATTCATGATAAATAATTTCAACATAATCGTGGTTAGGCAATTGGAAGGAAAATCTTTACACGTTACCCCTTTGTTGTGTGACACGTGAATTATAAGCAGACTAGCTTTAGATTTAGTGTGTTGCTGGACATCTCTGCAGAAAACTAAGTTGGATGTTTGAGTAGCTGATTCACTCATCGGAAGAGTATTTCAGTAACTAATAACCAGTAGGCTGGTTACCATTGGAGAGCTATACACATTACTACTTCCACTGATCATCCACACTTTAATTGTACATGCATGTTGTTTTTTCCAACTAATAGTGTTTGGTTGTTCATATGCTGTCAGCTCCTGACCCTTCATAACTTGTTTATGTGTCAGTTTTACTTTAATATGATTTCCTGAAATTTTGCAATTTGTAAACATTTTAAAATAGGGCCAGCACCTATTGCCTGGATCAATTTCTTCAATAAGGTAAGTTCTCTACTTGTTTTAGGGAAGTCTTCACTATAGTTCGACTTCGACTCCCATTTTCTTATTGCACATTATTACTTTGCAAGTCATATTCCCTTTTTGGCTGCGGCTTCTTGCCAGGCTTTGTTTTGTTGCCAGGATGGAAAGCAATATGGACGATTATATGGTAATGTAGTTCATGCAGCATATGCATAAAAGTTGCCTACCGCTTCTTTATTTGTATTTCTTACCCTGTCTAATGTATGCTTGAATCTTCAGGTGGATCACTTCTGTCTGGATTTTCAAGTTCTTTTCCTTTGTATTTTGTGGTGAGACAACTGACTGAAGTAATGTCAACGGAGCAGCCTTGTGATTTGGCATACGAGTTTGGAGATGGATTGTTAAATCTCCATGACTATCCAAAAGGCTTCCCAAAACCAGGTGGGGAATTTTTTTTATTATCTCATGCATTATGGTCAATGCCAGACTTTCATATCGAAGTTGTGATTACTCTTGAATCAAGTACCCTATCTTGTAGACTTATATTATATCCTGCCATTGACCCCTTGTAGTTACTATGCGTCTTTTGACTTGACTTAGTCATTTTTGAGCAAGTATTTGGGTGAACTAATGCAAATACATTGTTTCAAAAGATTGTGTGGTTCTTGGCTTATAAATGCGCCTATGGAGTTAGCTACTTGTTTGAATACCTAATTGGTATTAGTCCTTTTCACATGCAGCAAAACACCCATGGCCTTTTAATGATCAAGTTGTCATATACATTCGTCACGTTGGACCAGGGGTATTGGTGGGACAAGCATGGCAAGAAGGAGAAGCTTTGGAACAAATACCTAAGAAGTTATGTGGTGAAATCCTGATGGTGAAAGAGCATGCTCTTTTAGGCAAAGATCAGTAGAAGGGAGACTCCTGTATTTCAACATACTGTACTGGCCTTCTTGTACCAACTGCACTAATAGCTATGTAGTAATGGAGTTTAATTTCTCTACCACAGCTTGTATCTGTTCGAAATGGCTATCTAGGAAATGAGTTTAATTTTTGTGTGGGGGGCATGTGTGCGTGTTGATGGTGGCTGCCGTCCCCTCGCCCGTAAGTGAGATGAGGGTTGAAGGAGGATGTGCGAAAGTTCGGCATAACAAAATTTAATCTGAGAGCCCTTCGATTATGACAGATTCAAGCCTGTAACATTTTGTCAAAATGCATGAAGCAGAATGAGGAACTTCATTAGTCAAAATTGAATGTTGAGATTCATTTTGGAGTCAAAATTGAAGATGAAATAGTGACTCTTCAATAAGGTGTTCCTAGTTCATGTATTTAAAAACACTGAAGCTCGGAATGTTGAAGTACTTTAGACTCGCAGTCTCAACATTCTTTTTTCTTTTTCTGATATGAGACCTTTTTATTGATCTTAATTCAGGCATTTGTATCAAAATAGTAGGCATTACAAAAGATGATGTTTCTTTTAATCAAATAGAAAGGTTCATCAAATAACTCGCATATTTCGATCGTGTATAAACAACTTTGCTACCAGTTCTGCAAAAGAAAGATTGCTCGTTTTATATAACCGCTTCCATCTAAGAATTACTCATCTTATCGGTTATCATTATTCTCAAGTTAACGAAGTAAAGTTTAGTAAAAAATAAAATTGGATAGTCCTAAATAATCTTGACTATTAAGATTGTATAATATAACAATTCATTATCTCTCTTAACCCTTCTTCTATCGTCTCAGTTTTTTTCTTTTAACAGTTTTAAATAGGCAAGACCAATAATTTAAAAAAATTCATATAGCAATATTTACTCAAAGTTTAAGATCCAATCAAAAGCGATTGGACTTTGTCAAGTAGAGCTTGATAAATTTTATTCAATTAAAGTGGGCAGAGTAGTAAAGCCTTAAGGCTGCTAACTTCATTGCATGTATCTTTATCTCTATCAATGCAATTCTCTTTTAAAAAAAAAAATAAAAAATGGGGAGAGTAGTAGTACTACTTGCTATTTAGAATACTGAATCAGAGGTTTTTTTTCTCTTTCCAACTAGATATCATCATCACCTTCCAGCGAGCAATCCTTGGTGACCTCGCCACTCTATTCACTCTCTCCCTCTCTTCAATTCCTTCAGTTTTTCAGTTCTAATTCCAGAAATCTTGAAAACTTGACCTCAAACGTTTTCAAATGATTCCTCAAACCCAATGTCTTACCACCCACCTTCTGCCTTCAATTGTCCCCACTACCCACTTCCCCCAATTCTCACTTCCCTTGTCTCAACTTAAACCCCTCCACAAAATCCATTTCATCACCCCCAAAGCAAACCCATTTTACAAACACCTTCTTCAATCTCCAAGATGTTCTGTTTCTGTGGTTTCAGAACCAGCCCATTTGGGTTCCACAAACAGTACCAAACCATACCCAGCTGAGGTTTCAAGAACAATAATGGAATTGTCTTCTGTGGGCACCCTTTCTACTTTGAACCAAGATGGCTGGCCACTGGGTATTGGTGTTCGCTTCGCCGTTGACCCTGAAGGCACTCCAATCTTGTGTTTGAATGCCTCCAGTAGGAAATTCTCTCTCGACAGGAGGTCTAGCCTCCATGTACAGGTGCGCCATTAACTGTACGATTCTTTGTGTCAATTAGACAGACCCAATTTTCCTTGTCAGGAAAGAAAATTAGAAAGACCCAATTTTTACGTTGATGCTTTTCTGCTTGGTTGGTCAATTGTTATGTGCCTAGTAACGTCTATACGTCCAGTTACGTAGGTGTGAGTTGTTTTGAATCAGTTGGAGCGGTGTGCTTCATTCACTCGGAATCCTTTACTTACTAAATAGAATAACCCAATTTTTATTCTTCAATAAAAGGGAAAAGAAAGAGTTCTTTACGGTTAATGCGTAATGTTTGGATGGTTTCTTGGTTTATGCCAATTAATGTGATGTATGTGCAGTTATGCACTGATGTGCATATGGTTATGAATTGTTTTGAACCAGTTGGAGCAGTGTGGATTGCGTACTCCCCAGTGCACCATTGAAGGAAGTCTTGACAAACCAGAAGATAGAGTTTTCTTAAAGGTAATTGTTCAGCGGGTTTGATTCTCTCCCATAGTTGGTTTATCTGAAGATTATTTGTTGTCCAGCAATTTAATTGCACCTGATTATGTAATTCTGCCTGCTTCTAGTTAATTGAGGTTGTGGCAGTCTTCATTGAGAGCCTAATAAGAATGCTTAAAAGGTTGGACTTTACACGAGAGGGACTTCTCAATTTTTAGCATTGTTCACATATTTTGACACCATGTCAGGTAGGTGAGTGTCGGAAATGATTAGTGTAGCTAACACAAATTAGTTTGGAACTAAGACTTAGTTCAGTTTGTTCATGATTGCAATATCCAGTGAGACAGCTCTTTTCTGTTGTTGGCCTGAACCAGAATAGATAACTGTGAGTGTGCGAGCATGTAATCAAGAGATGTTCGCATACTTCATAAGTCTCATATACTTCTCAAATCTGAATCCGACTTCACTTGTCATTGACTCATTGCCATAATCACGTGTTGGACTTAACTCCTTGTTTGAACTGTGTTTTCATGTATGCTCAATGCTCTTTTGAGTACCTGGAAAATACATATCATTGGATCGATTGAGAGGGATTAAAAGAGAATAAGAGAGGGTTGGTTCACTTCGGGAGGAACCAAATCTCTTTTGTAACATGCACAGCCAAAGTCCCTCCATTTCTTTGGACACAAAAGCATATTATTACTAGCCATGAGAACTCCTAAGTGGTAGGCATTGGCAAACACCTCTGTTGGCTGCCAAATTTCGCAAGCTCATTCAGTTTTTGTAAAGTAATGCGCAGCTATAAAGGCGTTGACTTGAACTTATGGACTATTGACTATCATCTTCTCATTCTACTTCAAAGCTAGAGGTGTTGGTTTCGAATAAATCATCCCATCTTCATGATATATAATGGCGTACTTTTGTTCACTTAAACAGAATTTTCATAAAAGGATGTGCCACTGCCAAATATATTGATCTGTTAACAATAAAATGTAAAGTCGAAAGTATTCTATAAGAAATAGTGGACTGTCCTATGTATATTGTTGAACGTTGCTACAATAGACTTAGATAATTGAGATTACATACGACATTATTGACCCTAGAGATATCATGAATCCATTAAATGCATGTACATGTTTGTCACTGTGTTGATCGACATCTTATTTTGATAATCAAGCTTCTTCATTTTTGCAGAAGCTTCAAACAATATGGAATAAGAGGTTTGAAGAAGAAGTGGACGAAGACCTAATATACGTTGTTTCTGTTGAAAGGGTACTTCAGATAGAAGATTTTACGGAGGTGTGTTGGGTCAGTTGTTGTTTGTTTATTCTGACGCGTGTAATTATGATTGAGCGTGTGATGTGTTGCCAAAACATAACAATTCTCTGGCATGCACTTAATTTCTAAGAGAGAACTGATTTGAAACATCTAACATCCATCATGACTTGTGTTTCCAACTTATTGTCTTCAACATTTAAATGGGGCCCTGCTGCAACGGTATTTGGTTATTTCTTTGCTTAATATATGCTGAAGCTGAATAGCCTTGACATTAAGTTTTGAACTTTTTCAGGATGGTTTATGGGTCACTTCATCCGATTATAAACTGGCAAACCCTGATCCGCTCCGCGACTTTGCAGAAAAGTTTGTTGAAGAGATAAACGAGCACAACATGGAGGATGTTTGCCGCTTTTGTAACATTTATGTTGATCTGGATTTCCAGGTTTGTTCCAATGAAACTCTTTTAAAAATTTTCATTTTTGTATATATTTTCTGCTTTCAATTGAGCTCCTCCTTTTATGAGTTCGAAAGCACAAGCCGCTAGTTTAAATTTAGACGGAATAGAAGAAGAAGAAGAAGAAGAAGAAGAAGAGAAGTAAGGGAGGACATTGTGTTCTAAACTTCTTCTTTGCGTAGGTGCTAATGTGATCCCAATACAAATAGTCAGATTAGAAAGAAGTCTCAATCCTAGAGACTTGTATACATGAGTTGAAAAGTGGACTTCGTCGAAATGGCCCATCTATTGGTTCCGAGTATTCTGTGCTAGAGGGGACCCATCTGTTGGATCTACATGAAGAGGTTCTGTGCTAGAAGGGTTGATCTAAGAGAGAGTTCTCATGCTGTGTACCACACACGAGGCTATATTACAACCATTCATGCATGTGAAGCTGAACTTCCGTATTCTTTATCTTCATACTTCCAATACTATAGAATTCTCACCATGATATGCCATGTACTGAATGGAATTTGAATTGATAAACGGGAGGCTGAATTATCAAACCACTTGCCACTGGTGGGTACTAAAGGTTGAAACCAATGAATTTATAGCACGGTGGTTAAGTAATAAGATGGACATTAAGGGAGAAGAAGGGCCGGGGGTATTATCCGTTGTTAGCAATTGGAAAAGGGGTTAATTTTGGACCAGAGTATTTAAGGATGCTGAACATTGGTTATTGGGATTACCATTCCATTTATGTTTCGCTTTCCTCTGTACCTTGGGGTAGAAATTGTGCAGCTTTTCTTTTCTTTCCGATTTCTATTTTCTTAGCCAGTAAGAGGGAGTCATGAAGTGGCTAATAGAAGCTCCGTCTTCAATGTGCACTGAAGGTGGTAAAGTGAGTCAGAGAAGTGGGGAGTGCAGTTGGGAGATTGAATGCCGATAATTGTTCTTGTAGCACAGAATGTAGACCATGCTTAGAATACAGGAAATTTGTAGCCAAACCCATGCTTGCAAGAGACCAAGTCGATGGGCTCTAGGTGGTTCTTTTATATTTCAGAACCCTGAATATTAATCTCTCACCCTATGTGTCATTCATCCAGTTTTTAGTGATAGCCAACAACCCAACTGGTACCATGAATTTGTCCTCCCTCCATAGCAACGTCCGCTCCCTACCAAACCACCAAAAAAAAAGAGTAAAATAAAGGATACATGCATATGTGTTTATGTACTTTTCTATGTCCGTATAGATGTTAGAGTGAAATAGTGAGTCATGTGTTTACTTATCAGGGAATAAATAAACTGATTCAGGCGTTGGCAATGATGTCATGCCTTCTCTCATGCCCAGAACTGAGTTTGCAGTTGTCTTTGCATGTCTGCTCTGCTTCAAATATGTCTCACGCTTCTCTTGGTCTCTTTTCGCTCTTTAACAGTGTGTTTAGAAGTTTATAGTTGGTTATATGGGATATAGATGAATGCAGTTTTCAGCAACACTTTCCATTACCAACACATGGCTGAATGTGAAGTAGAACAAAGAAGCATGTCCTTCCACGATTGGAGTGACCAATTTAAATGATGATATGTTTGAATAATGTTTCTGTTGTTCACTGATGATCTTTCGGATATGCAGGTGTCTAAAGCCAGGATTGTTTGGGTCGACCGGTTAGGCTTTGACATGCGCCTCAGCTCTCCCCAAGATGATGTCTTTGAGGTCCGAGTTCCTTTCCCTAGAGAAGTGACAGACGAAAAGGGTGCAAAATCATCTTTCAATTGTATGTCACAGCTTGCTTGGGAAGTGGAAAGGAGCTACCAAGTCCCAGATTTCACAAAAGTGAACAAATTGAAGAAGATCACACGAAGAGGACATTGAATGCTATCTGGATTCTCTTCCTTACATGATGCACTGGATGGATCTTGCTTCTCTCTTCACAAAACTACTGATGGCTTAGAAACTTCATGATGCGAAGACATTTTCCAGACTTGCAGAACTTTATGGGGTCTGAATGCCAATCAATGTATTGTCTAGTTGAGGAAGTCTCACTGACCCGCCAATGTTTGTCTGCTTCATGCTAATCTTCTTGATCCTATCCACCTTTGCTCTTTTGCTAAAGAAGACAGCTGTCTGAAAATTGGTCTGCTGATTTGCAACCCGAAATCAATTTTGTTGAATTTATTTTCTGCCAACTTTTCTTTCACAAAGTGGTGTGGTGACACAATTAGAGAGCAAGGTTGCCTATGGAAGGAACTAATTGAACAGTTTAAAACTGAAATTAGTGAGAGTTCAGATGAATATATTGATTATAAAGCAGCAGTAGATCTAGTACTCCGTACAAGGCATGAAGAACCTCAAGCGAGCGTAGAACAGTAAATTCCTAGGCAGAAACCATGGGAGGAACTAAGCTATAGTCAGGTCCAGACTCTATTTCCATCGTCTCCCCATGATTCTGCTTACATTCAAAGTAGAAAACTGTAAACACAACCAAGTTGAACAAGTTTGTGAGGCAGAAAAGAACAGTTGCGACGAACATGAAAGCAAACCGAGTTATACAGCCAAGCTCATCATCATCGTCTGCCGTCGTAACATAGAAGAGGACATAGAAGGGAGCGTTCAATAGTAGGAGAATCAACATGAGGAAGAACCCGTTAAGCTTTCTTCCTCCGATGAGCTTATGGGCTCTGGCGATGGCCTCGGCTGCATGACAATCATTCTCCACAACGGAAATCACCAGACCGACGGTCCACAGAGTAGCAAAATAAGGGTAAATCAACGCAGCCAAGATTCCAATCAGCCAACCGCAAGTAGATGCAGCATCCGTTCTGCCAATTAGGGTGGGCAATTGGGTCGAAACCAAGGACAGAACAACGTAAGCGATGGCCAGCAGCGAAACATAAAACCATGTGAGCGCAGGCTTCTTCCATGTCGATCGCAAGCAAAACATCAACTCCTTCAGACTTAAAGACTTTCCCGTATAAGTTTTGGCCGACGCGGCGATGGTGATCGTCGTTCCAAAGAGGGAAACTGCCCAGAAGGAGATGGCGAAAGGGATCTCGAGAGCCACAAGAGCGATGACGGTGCTACGATCCAGCGAGGAACTCTGGTAGCCATCCTCGACCCTTTGCATCAGAGGGCCAGCAAGGAGGTGGTGAAGGAGAACAAGGAGAGAGAAGGGACAAAGCACGAGGAGGAAGGCTCGGAGGATGAGCTTGTCGTTCTTGGCCATGATCTCGATGGGCTTTCCTCACGGTTCCGACGACGAACACAGCCGGAGATGCAGCGGTAGTTGGTGATGGAGATGGAGTGGATACCAGCAGAGGCTGTGATGGAACGCTCATTGACCATATCTCTTTAATTTCTTGAGGTCTTTAATTATGAGGAGACACAGCTGGAACCCACAATGGCGTGTTGAAATCTCGTACATGGGTGCTTGTTAATTAAGGTAATAATATAATTTTCTTTTTAACAATGGGATGCTGTCTGCCTTGAACACCGTTCTTACAGTCAAGTGTTTGCTTGGAAAGAAGTCTCCTTGGAAAGAAGTCTCCTTTGTTTTCATCTATTTATGTCGTCTTGCGAGTTCTTTCCACGTACCTTCCTTTGCCTTCCCGCCTCCTCCTTATCTGTACTTTTATTTTATATATAATTATAACAATAATTTATTTATAATGTTCCGGTTCACTTTCACTAGGGGACAGTGCTTCCTTGGAAAGCACAAATAAAAGATGGAGTATCAAAGGGGATTTGGATCTCCCACGGTGCTGCGACGGAAAGTTAAGAGTAATCATGGTTTCCACCAAGAAATCCAAATCCTTAGATATTATTATTATTTTATTAAAAACTACATTTTTTTTTAGCAAAATACTCCTACGCAAGGAAGGAAATAACTATAGGAATACGTAAATTATCTCCGTCCCAAAAAAATTGCTCTATGTTGACTTGGCATGCACACTAACGATATAAGTCATATATTGTTTGTTTTTTATTCTACTCCGAAAGAGAGAGAGAGAGAGAGAGAGAGAGAGAGAGAGAGAGAGATAATAAAAACTCTTAAGAAAATGTAAACATGAAAAATACCTCAAAATTATTCTTAACTAGTTTTGATCCCGTGCGTCGCACACGAGAGTAATAATTACTAAAGTACTAATCGAGAGATCTCGTACTTGTAAGTCTAATAAAAAATAAACAAAATTGGCAATGACAAAAAATAATTTCTACCTTTTTATATGAGTTTTTCTACCAATTTCTATCGTGAAAAATGAACTTGAGTAATGGTTGCTAGTTTTTAGTAACAAATGAAGATGAAAAATAATATATGAAATGATGGAAACAATTTGTCCCTACTTGTAGCAATAATAGTGATAATTCTAACTATTATAACTGTATGTTGAAGTTTACCCAAAAGTCATTAAAAAAAGAGTAAAGCTATGTAACAACGATTGAAAATGAAATACGAGAGTAAACGATGTATATAAACTTGTAATGAAATAAAATGAGGGAGATTATCTTAGAGAGAAACTAATAAAAATATTGAGCTTCTCTAAATAATTGAAAAGATTTAAGATTAAAAGGAATACATAGAGAATTGGTTTTGGCAAAAACATTAGGAATTAATGAAATCGCAAAGGTATATATATAAAATTTTAAATGGGACATGTTGACATATAAAAGAGAGAAATATAAAATTTGTTAAATCATCATTAAAAAGGTGAATAAGAGAGAGGTAGAGAGAAAAAATGAATTCAAATCATTACTACATAAGTAAATAAATTTAAAATGCATTCAAAAAGTCAAAATAAGAACGTCCACATGGTAAGCTAAGAAAGTGTCCATGTAGACCACCCCTGGGTACTGCTTCGCCTTTCACACACACACACACACACATATATATATATATATATATATATATATATATATATATTTGAAAAAAGAACAATTTCTTTAGAACAACTAAAATGAAAATTTTGTTTGGAGATTTGATATACAGAGAGTCGTTTGTGGTGGACAGGGTTTGAACGGGCTGGAGATGGTACGTCACATTGACATTGGTATTACAGATTACTTCAAATGAATCACTCCGTTTACCCAACTTAATTACCAGTCAACCCGTTGACCTTTTTTCCCTTACTACAACTCCCTTTTTATATGTCGTAAATGTAGAAGAAATAGGTGAAATAGTAGTGCCAAAATAGTAGGAAATCCACCTTTTATGGTAACTCCTTTTCCTCAGCAGATTGACGTTCCCAACTCAGAAGCTGATTAGCAAGTCACCCTATGTTTCCTCACTTAAACTGCTATTCCAACTCCTCGTGGAACTTGGAGGGCTATCAGGCTATGCCTACTTATACCATAAACTTGAGTCATGCGGAGCCTGAAACCAAATTGCACTGAAAAACTCTGGCCTTTGATAGAACAGTTCTAACAGTGATCTAATGGCTTGTGCAAACGTTGCACTGAGCAGACATCTGCCTCCCGAGATCGCTTTCGATATACTCTCGAGGTTGCCCGCCAAGACGGTAATGAGGTTCAGTTGTGTTTGCAAAGAATGGCACGCTCTAGTTTGTGAATCCTCGTTTGTCACCACTCATCTAAAACGCTCTTGCAGTACCGGGGGCGGATACATGGTTCTTATTGCGGACACTGATTATAGAGCCGATCGGAAGTTCTACACGTTGTTGTGCGAAAAGACGTGCACGAAGCAGGCAAAAGTGGAACCACCCCCGTTTCTGTTGGAGTCTAGAAATTTCGTTAACATCGGATCCTGCAATGGTTTGATTTGTTTCAAGATTTATGCTCGTACGGAAGAATGCCCCACGCTTTACATGTGGAATCCCATCATTGGACTTCTCAAGCCGCTTCCACCTAGTTTTTTTTGCGACTCCGATCTTGATACCAGTGCCATTCTAGGATTTGCTTTTCATGCCTCGACTAGTGACTATAAAGTTGTCAAGATCACATACTACAACCGAGGCGGTACACCTGAAGTGGAGATTTACTCGTTCAGCACGGATTCATGGAAAAGGATCAGTGGAGCCACAGTGCCACGGGTGAGATGCTCTGAGTCGGCTTCTCTTAATGGCATTATTCACTGGGTGAACACACCTCTTAAGGGTGGCTGGGAGATGTCAATTACGACATTCGACATTGGTGAAGAGTTGTTCGGAGAGATGGCACTACCTATTAATTATGCTGAAGCTGATGCTCGGTATTCTATTGAAAGTATAGCGGTTGTAGAGGAGTGTCTCGCTTTGTTGTTTGCTTCGCTTAATGATCGACGACACTGCAGCGTATGGATGATGAAGGAATATGGGGTTGAGGCATCCTGGACTAAGCTGTACAATATTTGCTTACAGGGAGGTGAGCCATAGGGATTGAGTGTGAATGGTAAAGTTCTCCATACAGCAGAAAGGAGGGACGCAACAAGTAAAATAACAGAAGAATACGTCGCATATGACCCTGAAAACTCGACATACACACATTTAGGAGGAACTGCTTTCTACTCGGATATCGTTACTATGAAGGAGAGTCTAGGTTTACTGGGTTGTAGAGGGTGTGTTTCTTCCAAGATTTAGAGGGGAGAGAGATGGCAGGATGTCCTTTCACCAGTTACCTTAGAATGTAATTGTTACACATGCCAGATTATTCATTTGTACGCCCATAGTTGTTAATATAGCTTTCATCCAATTAGTTGTTAATATAGCTTTCACCAAATTTTCCTTTCCTGAACAAATGCCTTTTCGTGTGTGATTCCTTGACAAATCATGGGTTTCAATGAAGCTTCGGGTAGATGATGATGTCAATGACGATCATCAATATTAGTATTATATATAACATCCCATCAATAGTAGTTTCAGTAAGGCAATTGAGATAAGAAAACGAAAGGAGCAAAACCAAAGTGTCCAGATCCAGTTTGCGGTTCAACTACCGGAAACTTGAAGGAAAGGTTTAAGTTAAAGAAGTGGAAAGTTTCACCTAATATGATGGTTTGACGCAGCAAATTATCAGCTCTAGTGATAATCATAAAATGCTAGCAGCGTACACATTGAACACCAGCATAAATTTACCGGGAAGAGCAACTGCGACCTTCCTGCGTTTTTTGAACAGTAGATACATCTTTACATCAAATGGACGAATCCTACGTAGCATTTTACAGTCTGTTAGTGTTGCAGCATCCTGCCAATCTCGCAGAATCCTTGACACAATCATGCTGTGGCAGGAGTCGAGGAAAAGTGACTCATGACACCATTCTTGATCTTACCAATCAAGTGTGTGGTTGTACAGTTAGCATTGTCATACTTCCCCAACTTTGGCTTCTCAAACAGGGAGCTGAGCATATTCTCCAACCTCTCTGCAGTATACTTCACAGACTTGCTTGGACTGGCCACTTCTTCAACCGAAGGCATGTAATAGCTGTTGACGTAATTCCTATAAATAGGAACAAGAACCTGCACTAATTGCTGGCACATCTTCCATCTTAACTCTTTGTCGAAAACCACCCAATTCAATTGCCTCCTATACGTTCCTTCAAACGCCTCACTAAATGTCTTGATTCTCTTCCTGACCAGATCGGTTGCAGTAAAGTCCTCCTGATCACTTAACAGAGCCGGGAGCTTCCCCCAACTCTCTCTGAAGTAGGCTGTGGCATAATATTGAGTGTACTCCTCGTGCTGTCTTAGCCAGGAATCTCCCATTAGGTCACCCACCTTTGTTCCTTGTAGAGTACTGCACAAGTACCAGTGGTTGTTCATCAAGAACAAATAGGACAGTGCGGCATCCTTGTATGTCTTTGCCCATGTCTCTAAATTGAGCTCAAGTGCCTTCATTATGTTAGAAATCTCGTTCGGAAGAAGTCCTTCCTCAAACTTCTCACGCCTCCAATTCCAGTCGATCTCCAAAACTTGGGTCAATACAGGTTTATAGCTGTCATCAAGTAGCTGGTTACAGTAGTTGGTGACGAAATTTACCAGCCTTGGCACGCTGCCATCGTTTGGAGGACTAGACTGCCTTTGCAGCTCGACTTGAACAGAGAGATCCCAGAAAATCTCAGAAACCCCATTCACGACCTTCTTGACAAGATCCCTCGTCTGAGATTGGATTTCAGCACAGGCTTTCCCGCCAAAAAGCCGGTTGAAATCCAATCTCAAATTGTTCAGAGCTGAAAAGATATCCAACAGCTTTAATAGCTTCACTGCGTCCTTCTTACCTTCGGTAATTGCATTACCAAATTTGATGAAATCACTAATTCCAGCACGGGCAGCAATCTTGGCAAAGCAATCTGTCCTGACATTTAATTCGACGTTTTGAAACACATCATTGCATAGTGTGCACTCCAGTTCCAATAGATGCTTCACAGCAAACTCCAAATCAATGCCCCACTGATGTATGTGATTCTCTACACTTTGCACACTATCAAATTCTGATAATGAGGTCGTCTCTAGGTAATCTAAATCGAGAGCCCGTAACACTGTTCGAGCATTTGAACTCCGAACGTCAACATAGATATAGATGCACTTTTCAAGCATATTGTTAGCACTTAATATCTCCATAATGCATTGCAGCTTCTGAATAACAGGCAATGGAACAATGCAGTCTTGCTCCCGAAGGGAAGATAAGGAGGAATCCACCGAAACAGGAAAAGTACTATCCTTCAGGAGACGCCTGAATTCTTCTTCCAGCTTGTGGAACGCGGAATGCAGAAGCCCTCCATTGAGACGAGAACGTTCCTCCTTAGCCTGTAACTCTTCGAGAATTTTCAAGGACTTTTTCACGTTCATGAGGTACCAATCATCAGAAACTGCATTGTTGTCTTCCAGAAATCCTACCGCGTCTTCCAGCCAAAGAATTAGTAACTTGCAATTATCAGTAAGAAACTTTAACGCCTCTTCGAGCTGTTTAACGGTTGAGAGATAACCAGGTAAATCAGAACATGGGTCATTAGCTGAGAGACAGTCCTCGAGCTCATTGACTGCATCAAAGACCTTCAGAACAGCAGCTGCAGGGCCGAGAACACGAGCAACGTGCTCTCTGATTCCATAAAGAGCGCATTTACCCGCCATACATTTGATAGCAGCTTCCAAAGAGGTCAGTCTTCGGTTCATCTCCTCCAACGTTGGGCTAACTTTGTTAATTGCAGAAGCTACATCTCTAGACTTCTCTAAGCTACTCCTTAGTATTTCCCTGGCAGCTAAAAGATCCTCCATGCTCGTTAAATCCGTTGCCAAAAGGAGCACTAAACCTTGGGAACATAGAAGCCCATCAAAGTTCTAATATTGTGGGAAACACGAATCGTACCACTTGTTTTCTTGTTCAAGGCCATTTGCGTTCACCAAACTCACCAAATCAAGTAAAAGTGAGTCTACCACATTCAAACCAAACTTGACTGCCCAAAACAAGAATATCAGAAAACCTTACCTTTCTGGTGTGAGAATGTACCTCACATCTCAAATAGTTGACCTGTTGCCTCACCTTTACTTACAATCGTCTGCTATCTTAGCTACACCGGAAAAGCAGAAACCCCAAGGGTCACGCAAATCATGTCAGCAATCAGCCTGCTTGCGAACATAAGCCGGGTTAATTTTTCTTCACCCTTGGGTATACATGTCTCCGCCAATAATCAAAGGGATGCGTAATTGTCTCCTTCTGGTTTTCTTTTACTACCGAAATTCTTTTTTTTGTCAAAGTCTAGTATTTCCTAATAACGAGTGACTTGCACTTCATATATGGCATGCCCTTTTAGTGGTTCAACACCCAACTTAAAGTAAGGTCCGGTAAGATTTTTTGTGTAAATGGGTACTTCCATCTAACAAACACTGCTCTACTCTTCAACGTACCAATTACGGATGGATAATTCTGGCATTTCCAAACTCCAACCTGACTACGCTTAGTACAGTTCCAAGACGTAAACCAACACCCTACCAATTTTGTTCCTATCTTGGTCCCAAGCTGGGATCAAAATGCAGCAGTAAATGGAGACGGGAAACAGTTAAATGACTTTACAGGTGTTAATCTAAAAACAACAATATGAAAGACTCTCCCTCCCTCCCTTCCCGTTCCGGTGTTGGAAATATAGCAGTAAAATGGAGACAGGAAAAGCAGTTAAATGACTTTAATCTAAAAACAGCACAATTCAAGTAGCGCAGTATTTCAATCCAAAAGTCACACCTTTTTCTGAATTTGTGGTAAAACATTAAGGTTAGGCCCGGGCCTTTTCCGGGCCTTTTCTATCGTGTAAGTGCAAAGTGCAATTTGTATTTTTAGAACAATAAGGTATGTCACATGATTATTTAAATATTTAAATACCTTTGACCTTTTTATTTTTCGAGCAATGTGAGAACCCACATTTATGACCATTTTCAAATCTTATTAATTAAATGCCCAACTCTGAGACATTATATCTCTTTATAACCGATCAATGAAATTGAGTGATTCTTTTTTAACATTAAACCTTATCTATATATATATATATAAAAAGCTAAAGCCTTCGCTTATAATCGCGACACATAGGATTTTTAGGACTCTATCTTTGCGACAAGTAGGACTTTTTAAGAGCATTCTCCTTCTGACACATAAGCTTCAACTTTGTATATGGTAGTCCCCTAACTTAGTTGGTCTCTTTGTTTAAAATCCAACTCTTTTGAATTAGATGTATAAAATTCAAAAGTCCTATTTGTTTTGGTATTCTTTTTTTTGCTACTCTATTTAACTCTTTACTATAATTTATTATTAAAAAATTCGTAGGTATAATTTATGCAATGTTTTAGAACTTTATAAAACTAAGAAACTAATTATACACCTTCTAAAACTCTACCTAATCAATATACTTATACATTAGGCCTTAATTTTGATTATTAAAACCTCAAAATCACTTTAAAATAATAATATAAAATCTCAAAAATGTAAAATACGGAAATCATACCCTACTTACTAATCTTTTAGTATGATCTTTGGTCCCATTTTTCTATTTAACTCTTTACTATAATTTATTATTAAAAATTCGTATGTATAATTTATGCAATATTTTAAAACTTTATAAAACTAAAAAACTAATTATACACCTTCTAAAACTCTACCCACTTCAACTTTGTATGTGGTAGTCCCCTAACTTAGTTGGTCTCTTTATTTAGAGTCCAAGATTCTAGAATCCTATTTGTTTTGGTATGCTTTTCTTTTACTCTTTACTTTAATTTATTATTAAAAAAATTAGTAGGTATAATTTATGCAATATTTTTAAACTTTATAAAACTAATAAACTAATTATAAACCTTCTAAAACTCTACCTAATCAATATACTTATACATTAGGCCTTAATTTTGATTATTAAAATCTCAAAAGTACTTTAAAATAACAATATAAAATCTCAAAAATGTAAAATACAAAAATGATACCCTACTTACTAATCTTTTCGTATGATCTTTGGCCCGACTTTTCTATTTAACTCTTTAATATAATTTATTATTAAAAATTCGTAGGTATCATTTATGCAATATTTTAAAACTTTATAAAACTAAAAAACTAATTATACACCTTCTAAAACTCTACCCACTTCAACTTTGTATGTGGTAGTCCCCTAACTTAGTTGGTCTCTTTATTTAGAGTCCAAGATTCTAGAATCCTATTTGTTTTTATATGCTTTTCTTTTTCTACTCTATTTAACTCTTTACTTTAATTTATTTTTATAAAATTCGTAGGTATAATTTATGCAATATTTTTAAACTTTATAAAACTAAGAAATTAATTATAAACCTTCTAAAACTCTACCTAATCAATATACTTATACATTAGGCCTTAATTTTGATTATTAAAATCTCAAAAGTACTTTAAAATAACAATATAAAATCTCAAAAATATAAAATACGAAAATCATACCCTACTTACTAATTCTTTAGTATGATCATTGACCCTACTTTTGTAAATCTTATAAAATTAAAAATCATATCTACTACTTTTAGAGCTCTACATAATCGAAAAAGGCTTCATTTTGCACTACTAACTTCTTAAAAAAATTTAAAATAAATAAAATAAAATCTCGCAAATGTAAACAACGAAAATCCTGTATGAAATTAATGATTAATCTTTATAAATTAAAAGATAAGCTTTTCATAGCGTATATTTTTATTTTTACCTCAATTTTTTAGTTATGCAAAACATCATCCTATTTGTTTTGGTAATTTTTTTCCTTTTTAATGAAATCTTTTCTCCGTAAGTTTTATTGTAACTTTCGTCTTTTTCCACCAATTTTCTTAAAATCTAACATGTTACGCACATTATGAACAAAATATTTAGAACTAATTATATTGAATCTCCAAGAAAAATTAAAATCGATTGAAGAATAATTTGTGACAAGCTGAGAATAAAATTGTAGAATAAAAAAGACGAAAAGATAAATTAATTATAAGAATCTTTTACCCTTCATAAATAACTACAAAAAGAGAGAAGCCTGGATGGCCTCAGGATGGTAATGGTACAGCCGAAATGTCGGTACTAGATGTGAATGTGTGAGGGTGGTAATATATGCAATTATGCGAGTGATCAGCCATGATAATTACGATAGTGATAATTGTTGTGGTAGAATTAGAATGTTGGTAGTGAGATTTGGATTATGTAGTGACAACATGTAACTGTAGCGATGTTGGCGCGTAGTATGTCAATGTTTGTGGTGGTGATAGTCATAACTAAACGGTGGTAGTGGAGATGTGATGGTTGTTGTTAAAGTTATTGTAGTGGTAGAATTAAGGTATTTCGAGGTAATATTAATTTACATTACAGTACTGATTAATAAGTTATGATCTAAACTAGATTGAAAAAGTGATGAGCCTAAAAAAACTGACGATAGAAACACAAAAGTGCACTGACGAGCAAAAGTTATGATATGGTAAAGGTAACTGCATTTGTAGTGGCAATGATAGTGCTAATTAAGGTAGTTGGAGGTAGTATTAGTGTAGTATTCATAGACGGGTTACAGCGAGAATCTTATACAGACAAGCGAAGAACTTAAATACAGCAACTTGAAGGTGCATAAATTATATTCAGGACTAGAAGCAGGAAATTTTTTTTCCTAGAATGATTTTTATCTTTCAATTTTGATTTTGGTCTCACATTCTGATTCCTTAAAGCTTCGTTAATTAGGCAAGACGATGTTTTTGTGGTTAACCACTTTCTAGCCCCTGGCTACACTAATCTAATATTCTAATGATATTTTCATTAAGTCATGTTAGTAACACTTTAATAAGTTATGTATAGATAGAAACACTTTCAATTCTATGTTTCCTTTTCATTATGCACAGGACAAATAACATACACAAAGAGTTTTTCATGAAGAAAGAAGGTGAGTGAATTTGACCTTTATGCTTATAGGAATATTGAGAGATTTATATACACCAACACTAAATAAGTTATAACACTCTTTACTAGATTAAATTCACAAAAAACGAAGGTGATGGTACAAAGAATTGACTTTTTTTTTTTTTTCATATTGGTTCAGGATATATCATTGATACATACTAACGATTATATCTACAAAGCTTCAAATATTAAACTAAAAAGTTTAAATTCAGTTAAATAGTAGTGCGAGATTGTTGTCATATGTCATCGCGAAACGTTAATAAAAAGACATCTTAAGTCTATAAGACTTTTAATTGTAACATTCAGATCTTATTAAACTCACAAAAAACTGGAAGTGATGGTACAAATAACTGACTTTTTTTTAATTATATTGGTTTCAGATATATCATTGATACATACTAATGATTATATCTACAAAGCTCCAAATATTAGACTAAAAAGTTTAAATTCAGTTAAACAGTAGTACGAGATTGTTGTCATATGTCGTCGCGAAATGTTAATGAAAAGGCATTCTAAGTCTATAAGACTTTTAGTTGTAACGTTCACATCTTATTTGTGTGTAAAAGCTGATCATATTAAATCATGCATTGTACCTTTGTCGCTAAGGTATGTTTTTATAATGCTAATTTTTTAAAAGTTCTATTCAAAGACAATATACTATACCATAAATTTCTTGCTTGCAGTTCAAACAATAACAGTTAGAAACAATCTATAACAACACATTATAAAAAATATTTTTAGAAAGTTAAGAAAATTAACAGTTGTAAAATATCTATAGAAATAAATATTAGATAATATTTGAGAAATTAAAGGACGTCCCGTGCGTTGCACGGGTCCCTTAGCTAGTAGTGTAAGTTTTGCAAGTAAAAGCTCTAATTATTGAGAAGTATCCAACATCCACCGCCCCAATCCCCACCCCCAAACCTGTCACCGCCGCCACCGCTGCCACACAAAAATACACACACACACATGTTGTTACTCGCGGTAGCTCAAATTCAACATCCACCATCTCGTCAAAGAATAAGAACAATATTCACATTATTTTTCATTAGTTCAAGAACATCGGCGCAGTAACGGACAATATTAGCGGATCGTCTGAGGGAAGCGAGATCATATATGAACCTCCAATTAGCATGGCGAAAGATGGAGGCATAACATCGCAGCCCTTTGGAGAAAAAGTGAAACTACTTAGAAGGAAAAAGATAAGACGCCCATCAAGCTCGACCAAACTCCTCCATCATTCGGTCCCCGAGACTTTGAACAATGCCTCGAGTCTTGCTCCTGATTCTGATGCGCCCATTCGGCAAAATGTCTGAGTTTTTCTCAATGCTCAAATGTATTAAAGCATCCTCCCCAAAGACACTTTTAGCATACAGGTTAGCAGCCAGGAACCCGCATTCTCCTTCCAGTGTTGACCTACGTCCAATAACCAGTATAGATATATTAGAGATCCCAACACTAAAACTGCAAGTAATATAATAATCAGAACGAATATAAACAACGTATATGGAGGGCACTGCTTGTCGCGTTATCACTCTCTAAAATCAGGTCATAATTAAGGAGAGAATTTAAGAGCTTACGGCGAGGATATGCACTTCGCATTTGTCGCCTTCATTATGCAATTCAAAAGTTCCTTCTCATCCTGAGTAGAGGTGCGCACAGTAACCTGAGCAAAGGACGGACTTTCCAATTACTATAAAACCTTAATCATCCAAGCTCCTTCAGAGAACGCAATTCAAACACACAACACATCCATACACAAAGCAGTAACACAAGGGGAGTGAGAATCCCCGAGCAGTATATAGGTGCAGCGCGAGTTTATCTAAGTGCATGGACTGAGTCGCAAGAGTAGTTGCTCAAGTCATGCATGCGAGCAGTAGACTACAATTGCTGTCACGGATCATGTTAGTAGCTAGCTTGCTAAAATCACTGCCTCTATCGGCAAAGCTGTTAGCACACCTTACCATGTAAAAATTATTGTAACATGGTGTATTCCCTACATCCAGACTTTGGTGCCTTTGAGTGTTCAGGTCACTTGATTTCTAACAAAATACTGGAGCAGCAAAATTTGGAAAAGCTTTAATGGTTCTATTCAACGTGCATCTTTGTAGTTTCAGTATGCCGTGACGAGTAAATCCCAGGAAAGAAAAACATATGGCGTGCCCCCTCCCCGACAACCCTTTAATGCGGACATGAAGTTAACTCAATCAGATTCAATCAGGTTGGTCAAGGTATACATGATAAACATGTTCATGAAAGTCCAACAGACCAATCATCATTAAGCAGAAGAACTCTTCTAACTATACTCATGCTTGGAGTTTAAGGCACGAATCTACAGCCTAATTTTGAAGACCAAAAACACAGACAAATCCCTCGTAGTATTGATGAGTTGTATCTGAGCATATCCACAATCTAAGTCGGTGGTAAAGACACAGAAACAACAATACATAGTTATTTGTACTCAAATAAGCCGGAGAATCATTGGTAAAGATCATTACTGTTGTACTAAAAATTTAAAACTTACAGCAGAAGGTCAAGAAAAATGGCATCACAATAGAAAGACATATGTACCTTGCTCTCCCAACCAAATTCAGCCCACATAGTTCTAAATGACACATCAGCACATGTTGAGGGGAAAATAAACTTCATGACATCAATATGGATTTCATTTAGGACGATGATTATTCCCTCACGCACGTTTGAAAATACAGAGTCAATATTTCCGAATATTCTTCCGGCTTTGGTTGAAGAAACCTTAATTTTGGCCCTTATCTGCTTGCTCGACTTTGGTCCCAGCGTATAGTCTTGTGGACATTCCACAAGTTTGAGGTCACCCTTCGTTTCCAACTCCAGGCACACGTTCTGGAGGGTCTTCTTAGTACGATTAATGAGGGTAACATCAAGGACAATGTCATGGTCATGAACTGTCACATATGCTTCGGCATACACAGGATCACCAACTCCAGTTAGCTGAAAGATGCAATTTAGATTATTTCCACCATCATAATCCCGCAGGAATTTTCCGGTAACAGATTTTAAATCAGCTTCCAGCTCAACCTGGTTCGTACCCTAAAAGTTTGTTCATCAGGACAAGCAAAATTTAAGTCATATAGATGCAGACAACAAAAAGTGAAAGGGGAGAAAAAGGCCAAGATCCTCTAAAGCTAATCAGCTAAGAGTTATCATCGCAAAAGAGATAAAAAAAAGAGACACATCTAAAGAATCGTTGCAGTCGCCACATATTTTGAGCCTCCTGTTTATTTTGTTTAGTCCCACCAAGAAAGATATGAACGCTTTTACTTCTCTTCGCTTCCTCTTTCAATCTACTAACGCATAAAGCACACAAAGAATTGGAATTAGTTGACCGAAATGGTTTGTTCCTTGTTCTCATTTAAGCCCAATGGTGTACCAAGATAAATCTGTACTTAAAGAAGCTTTAACTGGAACATGGCGATGACCTTCTTTAGAACAGATATAAGCCGAGTATACAGTAAAAGTACTCGCTGACTGTTCGAGTAAATGAAGTACAGCAGATCATAACAAGCGCAACAAACCATAGAACCTTTCCGTTCTAATGTACATGTCAAGCATTGCGTTATCACGTGCATTATCTGTGACTTTATCGTGCCCTTCTCTATTATTCTACTTCTCATCTTATGTGATATTTCTCCTCTGTTATATTTGCGAGCGTAGGTTCTATGTTTCTCAAAGATAGCTTCCAGAAAGTTGCATATGTACAAGCAAAGAAATATTCAAGTTCAACGTATGTATACATGGTAATCACGAAACTAAATACTTGCAAATTCAGCGACACTGAAAAGTTGAAAAAAGAAGAGTTCGGACGTTTTAATTGTGTGCCACTACAACAGAAAAGAGGTTGTAACTTAGGATCTTGAAACTAATAACATAAGTACATAATTATCAAAGTTCAGATATTTCCAGTTCCCAAGTGCAAGCTATGAAATTAAAAGCCGACAAATATGTCCAGAGCCAGATAGTCCTGCTTAATAAAAGAATCATCGGTCTACTCAAAAAAAACTAAACAATCAAAATGTACTGAATAAAAGACATAAAGAAAATTGTATAATACCTTCCTGCCCTTTAGGTTGTAGAAGTCGATGCGATCATCTGGCTGGGCATGAGATAGCTGAGCCTTTCTAATTTCTGCGGCTTCATGGAACTGCTTGTCGGCCAGCATACTGGCAAAGCTGAGCCGACTGGACTGCAACCACGTCTTCCTTACCTGACCACCAGTATTGCACAGCAGTCTAGTACACAGGACAATCATATCATAGGAATCATCATCAATTGGGCATGGAAGGAACGAAGACTTTCCAAGTTGTAGGATGTAGACCATGCTCAATAAGGCCTGTGCAGTTGCTTTGTTAATTTCAACTTTCAGTGGCTGAACTTCTTCCAGTCTCAATACAAGTTTTGTCAGTGTGGAAGCCACCATAGCAGCAAGGGAGAAATCACCAGTAGTAATCTGCGTCCTCAGGTTTCCATTAGATGCCAGCGATTCTTGAACAGCAGTAAGAGGTGAAACAGCACTCTGGGTGGCATAGGTTCCATCAGCAAGAATAGCCGGTATTGCTGAAGATAGAGTGGTGGACTTCACTACCTGAGAGTTTTTCAAAGCATCTCCACTCTCCTCTTCCTCAGAAACCGTGTAGAATGGGGTATCTCCAAGGCACTGCATGATCGTCGCTATTCCGCTTTCAACTTCAACAAGTGACATGCAGTACACGCCGATTATCCAAAGTGCGCAAGAGCAGACACGTGCAGTACAAATCCGATCTAACTTGTCCAAAATCCTTCGAACAACAAAGGTCCTTAAGGTAGGATTTGTTTCAGCAATATCTCGCACGAAGACAACCACATCGGTAGCTAAATCAACGTTGCTGTCCCCCAGGAAATCCATCAAAAGATGCACGACGCTGCCTGCCACCTCCGGATATTTAACCGCACAGGAATGGATCGCTTTGACAAGCATCTGTTGATAGTCGTCATTCTTCTCAATGTCAGCACTCTGGGTCCTCATAACCTCCTTCTTTAGCACGAGAACAACTTCATGAATGTTTCGTCGAGTTACCAAGTCAAGCACAATCTCTACCGTCTTCCTACAAACATCAAGACTTGGACTCGATGTTGCCCTAATAATATCCATTACCATATCAACCATGACTTCTCTGTGCGACTCCTTGAGCTCACTTATCCGATCAAGGACAATAAGCTTAACATTGTTATCACTTTGTGATATCAAAAGCTGACAGTAAGTCTTAGCAGCTTCTCTCATAACTTCGGGGGCCAACGACAGCGAAACAATAGTTCCAGCACATTCATAAGTAACCGCTACAGAACGGGCACCCAACAACGACAGAATAATCTGGACATACTTCTCCTTCACCCCTCTGTTATCTCGCCAAACATTACGAATCAAATGCAACACTTCCATTTGTAGCTCTTTCCTCCAGTAATCAACTGCATGAACGCGGCTTAGAACGTAATTAACAGCCCGTTCCTCTGCAAAGTTAACCAAAAAATGGAACGCGTTCCGCCTAGCGGAGTGATCATACTCCTTTTCAAACACCTTCTCAATCAAGTCAGGAGAATTATCCACTAACTGCTTCCCTACGGAAAACCTATAAATCGACATCAAAGCGAGTATCGCATTCCTCCTAACAAATGCGCATTTATGATCTAAATTCAGCACCACAGAAGGTATCAACGGCTCGATAACCTCGGCCTCGTCCAACCGGCACAGAAACCGGAGCGTAACGCCCCGAATGTACTCGTTCGGGTGGTTCAAGTTGTTCATTAGGGTTTGGCATATCAAAATCATTTCGCCGAGCATTTCCCCTCTCGAATCGGTCTTTTCAACGATTTCGAGATACAGAAGCAGCAGCTTCTGGAGCTTGTGGTCCTCGGAGGAGAGAACGTAACGGACGACCGTGATGAAGGGGTCGGGCATGGCCACGCCGGAGAGCAAGAGCGCTATTGCCTGCTTCATGGCGTCGATTTTGGCGGGAACGTCGTGGCCTTCCAGCACCGAGTTTATCACCATGGCCGGCGTTTTGTTGTCGTACTTGAGGAGTAAAGTGCACGGTTTCTCCATTGGAGTTTTGCTGTCCAAGAACTGTGCCGACAATTTTGGAACCCTAACAAGACGAGTTTAACTGGCAAATGTAAAGAGAAGAGAGGTTGACGAACCTTGTGGTATTTGGGGCGTGGACTGAGTTGTGAGGGCGGAGCGAGTCGGTAAACTGTTAACGAGTTTACGGTTCGAGTTTGCCGTTCGAGTTTGCAGACATGTACCGTGGAGCACACTAACATGAAAGAGCGCTGCTATTTGAACCCGGCGACGACGACGAGGCATTTCAAAATTGGGACTGTTTATCGCGTAAGTGTCGCTCCCAAATTCAATATTTCGTAGCCAAATGTTTCACAATATATTTTTTCATTTATATTTTTTTTGCTTTTTTCGGCTCAAAGAAAGTCCTACACATGCCTAATAGTGAAACTTTGACATTTAAAGCATATACTGGCTATGGCCAACCTGTGCTGAACATCAAAATATGGGCGTGAGATTGATTTTATAAAGACTGCGGTGGTCTTGAGCTCAAAATTTTGAGCACATAAAAGACATCAACTGAACATAAGCAAAGGTTCTTAATGGTCCATCAAGCCCGTCTAACCTTTGCACAATATAATTTTTGTATACGCAAACTTTACGTGTACAAGATATGCATCTTTTTTCTTTTGAAAACGTTTGAGAACCGCTCTTATTTTTCTTAAGCTGGTTAAGGGACAATCCTCGCTTTTCGTAAATGTTTGGAGACATTTGAAGACTTTTTTCCCTGTTTTATTTCTTACCATATGATTAGATTTCTTAAGATTGTTTCCAGACTCTTATATTTTTCTTTTATTGTCCTAAAACTTTGTTTTTATAGTTATCTTTATTTCCATTTTTTAGACCTCACTCCATTTTTCTTGATGATCATGACTAATTAGTGTACAATTTCCATGGTTATTGATGTGCTTAGAAATTAAGTGAGGAAATATTAATTCGTAACCGATATGGACAACCCTTCAATAATTCGTATCCAGCCCATGCACACCAAAACTGATATTTTTCGTCTGTAAATTAGTTGGACTGGACATGAGTACGTGTTTTTCAGGTTGGCCTGGGCATGGTTTGACCCTTTATCTATATAGTCAGCCCAAGTTGTAGCCCTATTATTGATCAAGTGTTCTTTTTTAATGTTAGTGCTTTACGGATCCCATCCTTATTCAATTTCTTTTTCTTTCTGTTATTGTTTGGCAAAGTTTAATTAGTTTGTATGATACTCGGGACGTTGTCATGACCAAAAAAAAAAGGACTAGCAGCTTCAGTCCTAGTACAAGTGTAAATGTTTCTACTTGCCAGAGGTCTCATCTTTTCTACTAGCTAAAAGTCTCGTTGTGTATCCGAGGTCTCTTCTTCTCTCTCTCTCTCTCTCTCTCTCTCTCTCTCTCGCCTCCTCCTCCTTCCCCCCCCCCCCCCCCGGCCACCCCCGCGCGCCCCGTCCCAGGCAGCGAATTGATATGGAAGAGGAAGATGTAGAAGATGACCTAGTGATTGGAGCAGCAGTGATGGCGGTTGTATATGCATGCATGGCTGGTGCTCTCGTATGGGCAATTGCGAAAGACAATATGACACGCACCCAAGAATTAGTAGGAGAAAAGCAAATTTACCGATTGGTATGGCACAACATTGCTACCGTTTTCTTAATTATCAACGCAAGCTTTGTAGCGTACATGGCCATTGTGAGCTGCATGAGACTGCTACAGCACATCAGACTAAGGAAGACGATTGTGTCCGGAGATCAGCGTCTACTATTTCTGGCTTAGCCAAGTTGTAGCAGTGAGCTTGAAAATTTCCTCTCTTCTTCTCTGTTTCCTGATACACGAGGTTTTTTAAAACTCAAATCCAGGTAGTAAATGTTGGGCTTAAGCAATTACTTCCTTGTCCGTTGTCAAAGTCCATATTTATAGGGCTGCAACTTTGGGTTGAGCTTCCATCTATGCACGTTGCTACATTGCCTACATGTTTTTGCAACCAATGACTTCCTAGATTTTAGTGGCTGATGTCGTATTTGAGTATAAGACCAACAAAGGAAAGATGTTTGCTTACAAGACTGAGATCCAAATGTTTAGATTCCTTGTATTTAGCTTCACGTAGTCCACCTTGATGAGACTTAAACCCGTAAACTTGCACCAAAAGGGGAGAGACATTTAGCACTAGGTCGTCAGCATAGTCTTATATTTCCAATAGAGGCCTCAACTACACAATTGGTAGACTCTAATCATAAACAAGACAATACCAAATAGAGAGAGATTACAGTGTTGGTTAGTTGGCTTTATACTGTCACGACGACGTCTAAATCAACATGGTAGAGTCGGTTAACCATACTTAAAATGCACAAGCAAGTTGCAAGTTAACCTCATATTTTTGAGCTTTGATTAGGATGCCTTCCTCGAGAATTCGTTTGTGGGGTGGAGGAGTCCGGTTGGCCTCTATATACAGCATTTGTTCGTATGTCACACTAAACGTTTTGCAGCATAAACATATTAGCAGTTTTAAGAGCTTTAACATGGGCTCAACAACAACATTGTACGTAGTTTACACGACGGCGTAATTAACTTGACGCGTTTGCTTAACTAGATAACAGAGCAGGAGATGATTAGTGCAAACAAAGATCGTCAGTATCTATGAAATAGAAACTTTTAAAACATCAAAGGCTCTAGCTTGTAATGTAAGCCGTATCACTCCTTTTAAGATATTTTTAAGTCCATTCTCTAAGCATCGAATCAGCTTGAACGGTTTTTTTAAAATTTTAGACGCAAACGTAAGAAAGGACTACCTCATTTAGCACCAATTGACCTGCATTTCGGAGTAGGTGTGAAGTCTTCCTCTTGATGGAAAATGGAAAGGGAAAAAAGGCAAACAGTGCTTGCAATACTTAATTGTCTCCTTAAACGTCATGTCAACTAATGGATAGTCGCACCTAACTTCATGATATTAAGAATATCCCATGCCCAACCTCGTCTAATTTAAACTAAACAAAGAAAAGAAAAACCTCTCGTCTATCGTACCAAATAATTAAAACGAAGTCATTTTCAGTTGGAAGTAGATTCCATCTGAACGATAAACAAAGAATTTTCTGGTCACCAATGTTAGTTTATTTGATATCATAGCAACGTACTGTTGTTAGTGTAATTTTACCGCCTTGATCAACATCTGCAAAATTATTCTGAGAATTATTCCTGTCCTTTTTCTAGAAACAATTGTATAAACCGAAAAGTATATCGTTTTAAAAATTGGTCATAACTTTATGGAATGAAAATATTGCTTAAAATTGACTTCTTATCTACGACCCACTAGCTGAAAACGTGATCATCAAAATTACAAGCGATTAATCTCTTTTGTCAAGACGATACTTTGAATTAACTGTTCGAAGGCAAGCAAAACTAATTAATACTCCTTATAAGTTAATAATTAATCACATCAAAATCATGAGAATCCCTCAGCGTTGTTTATTTCCAAACGTTATGAATATTTTATTAAAAAGAATAGTCAACGAAAACCCGCATCCCTCTCGTAGTTTTTTCCAAACGATATGAGTATTTTATTAAAAAGAATAGCTCACGAAAACCCACATCCCCCTGCATTGTTTAAGTGCTATTTTTATGACATTTATATGTTAAAAAAAAATTGGCCGGAGTAAAGTTGAAGAACGGATTGATGAAGATTTTGGTAGTAAGACCTGTCAAGTTTAATCGGTGACTGGTCCATGACTTAATCCGCTTTGTCTGGGGGTGAAACTGCAACCTCCGGGTCCGGGGACAGCGCCTTCCTTCCATGAGTTACGCCTGGGTTTATGATGAGTTTGCAATTTCTCAATGATTTTAATTATGAAGGAGGACACTTGTAATATTATTATTATTATAGTCAATAACACAGTTCCATGACAAACCACAAGTGGGGCTATCATACAAGAGAACAACAAATTCAGTATATAAACAGGTAGCCTTTTTAGGGATATTTTATTTGATTTGATTTGATATTTTGCCAAGTATATCAAATAAAAGTACGAAAAATGAATTATGCATACCCGTGAGTAACACATGCACATGTATCTCTCTCTGTCCACCGCTTCTTGTGAGCATAATGCAATTACGAGGAAACAATATCTCAAAGGCATCCGTACGCGTGTGTTACTTAAGTGAATGTGTGTTTTATCTTTAAGTAAAAATTTGATAAAGCAAATTTCAAATAATTCAAGTGATAAAGTTTATTGGTATTTTACCAAGAGACTTGCGATCGATTTTGTGCCTACACCAAATATTTTGGCCAGGGTCACCTTTTGGACTCTCATTGTGTTGTGAGACCAGATGGCCTTCAATGATTTGTTCTTATTCTATTTTTTCTTTCTTTTAAGATGCAATTAATTTAAAGTCATTTTTGTACGGATTGACTCAACTAAGCATTAAGAGTACATTACAATGATTTCAATCTTGTCAATATTTTTTTTATGAGAAGTGATATTTGAACTTCGCTGGTGTCTTCAAAGATTTAGTCTAGTAGCAATTAAGAGACCTCTAGTAACAATTAAGAAACCTTTAACAACAGAAGTGAGACTCAAAGAGCGAAAAATAAAGTTCGGACATCAATTCTCCTTTCGATCCAAAAAGGTAACTAATCATGCAATAGCAACCTATTTTTTGAATCTTCATTTTTACCGTTACGAAGCCAAGCTCTCGTACGTAATCATTAAGTTGCCGTAATTAATCATTCAATAACCGCCTATTTTTCCCTATCTTCATATTCAACGGTATATAGACACGCTCTCGTACGCAGTCGTTAAGTTACCGTAATTAGTCGCACAATAACCGCCTATTTTCTCTATCTTCATCTTCACGGTTACGAAGCCACGCTCTCGCACGCAATCATTAAGTTCCCTTCCTAGTCAGCCATGGCGGCATACCGTGTAAATTAATTAATTGCAAAACAGCTCTAACTAATTAATCAAGGCTGACATTTAGAGCCAAAGTCATTATCAGTAGGAGTACTAAATAACAGGAATTAAAATTCTGTTTTCTGTGTAAAAGAAAAATCTATTTAGGCGCCCAATCGTTTTCTGGGGGAGTGTCGGTGGTACAACGCCGGGACACATTTTTCTCGTTTAAGAAAAAGAAAAGAAAGGGAAGGGAAAGCAAAGCGGAAGAGAGAGAGAGAGAGAGAGAGAGAGAGAGTTGAATATGTTGCAATTGAGCTGCTAATCCCCGTGATTATATAAATTCAAATACAGATCTTAGAGACCTAATTAAAGGAGGGAAATGCTTAATCTATAACACACTAGCCAATCTCCTTCCATTCTCTCTCTCCTGTGGCTCTCTCTCATCTCATCTCATCTCATCTCATCTCATCACCTTCCCCCTTTCTTTTCATCTTTGTTTTTATAGAGAGAGAGAGGGGGAGAAGTTCATTTTTAGAGAGAGGGGGTGAAGAGTTAAAAAGAGTGCGAGGGTGATAGAGAGAGAGAGAGAGAGAGAGCGTGGATCTGAAGAAGGGGAAATGGCTGTGGATCCAAGGCAGGTGCTGGCCGGAGTGTTGACGGTGACAATGTTCGTAATGCTTGGCAACATGATCAAGCGAGAGCACTTTGATTCGCCTCAGGTAATTCGTCTTGCCACTTTCTTTGTTCCTCAGTTTTAGTTGAACGGTTCTTGTTAATCTCTGTTGTTTTTACTGCATGTGCGATGTGCTGTGCGCCAATTGCGGAAATTTAGCGTTGTTCTCCAGATTTTGGACTTGAATGCAGTGTAGATTGAATATATCTGTATGTGTGTGTTCTGTGTGTCGTGATTAATTTGATGAACAAGCATCATTTCTTAAAGCTTACACCAGCAAGTTCCTACTCATGCGGTTAAAAAACCTTTACACTCGCGAGAGAGAGAGCAGTAATTGCATCAGTTACAGTTGAACTTATGGTCTTTAGTGAGGTTTACTTTTTTCGGCTGCAGATGCAAGATACGCCCAGGGTTTTAAAAAACGGCCGTTACGTATCGTAACGGCCGATTCGTAACGGCTTTTCGGGGGTCCGATACCGTTATACACCGATATACCGGTGCAAGTCAATTTGGTAGGCGTATCGCCGTTACGGAACCGTAACGCCGATAAATTCCGTTACGTACCGTTACGCAAGATATGAGATCTGAAATTTTTGTCTCCTTCCAAGAATTATTGGAGAATTTCCTGACTCCTGCATCTCCTTCAAGCACCAATCAATTATTGGGAAGAACTACAACGGTACAACCACCAATTTTCCTCTCTACAGGTTCCTCTCCACTTCAACCACCAATTTACAGAAATCACAAACATACAAATCAGAAACAAAGAAAGAACTGATCGGCGTGTAGAAGAACTGAAGCAGTGAAGCCTGAAGGAGAGCACCTGCGGACCGCCACCAAGCGCGGCTAGTACATCGGTGTTTGGCTGTCACCAGTGTTGACTGACTTGACTCACCTGGGCGGCTGACTGGTTGGGACTTGGGTGGGTGACTCACGACTAGGTGGCTGTGAGTGCATGGCGCCGTGTCCGACTGGGGCAGTGTCGCGGTGGGCGTGGGAGATTGGGGTTGGTGACAGCGTGGGAGTCGTGCGTGGGGGACTGTGAGAAACAGAGTGCAGCGAGTCTTTTGACTTTTGAGAGAGAGGCAGAGAGCTTCAATTAAAATGGGTCAAAATTGTCAAATACAAAGGTATTTGTTTATGACTTATGAATTACACATAATTAGTATTAGATATTTAGATTTTATTACTTATATCTATTGTTTTTCTCTCGTTTATAAAGTAAGTGTATGGTTTTAACTTAAGATTTTGGCCTAACAATGTGTTTAAAACTAACTTTACACCATTAAAAGCATTAAAATGAAACATCTTAAGCTTACAACCTTCGTATCATTGAGTTTTAAGTATTTGCTAACTGTTAAAAAAAAATTGACAGTCGCGATAACCGATTCCCGTTTCGTAACATCCGATACTCCCGATACCGTTACACCGCGACCGCGACCGTTACGTATCCTGATTCCGCGATTTAAAACCATGGATACGCCCCATCTGTTCTTATCTTTTGTCAGCTTCGACTTTTTGCAAGTTTGTAGAAAGGAAGTTGATCATGTAAAAGTAGACTTACTCAGTGTTCTGCCCTAGTTGGACTTGTCAAAGGTTCCGTGTTTGGTCGTTCAAGTTCAACTCATTTTTTAGATGTTTGAATTCTGTCGTAGAGACTTCCAAAAAGTCAAAAGGCGACAAAAATTATGAAGTGATTGGAGTATTAACTACTGAATATCAATTTCCAGCTCCTATAGTTCTGCTTCTTCCATCACTCAGTTTTTTGCTTTTTTCTTTTTTTATCTGTTTCTTGAAGTCGAAGCATTTGGCATCGCCAGCTGTTCATGTTGATGCCAGCAAGGCTTCAGAGCAGAGTCTTGCTACACTTCCTAAAGCAAGTGATGGACCTTGGAAGACGGATGACCCTGCATTAAGACCTTGTTGGGATAAGCCAACTTTGGGTTAGTATTCTGGAGATGCAGAGAATCCATATCGTATCCGTTTCTATGTGATGTTTTTGTGTAGCTCCCTTATGTATGTCGTTTGGATACAGAGGAGGCAGAGAAATCGCAAGGATTCGTGACTTTCTCGTTGACGAATGGCCCCGAATACCATGTCTCACAGGTATACTAACACGATCCCCTCTCTATTTGTGCTATTAACCATGGAACCTCGGCCTTTGCTTGCTAAAATAATCTGAAATTTGTTAAAAAATCAAGCATGAAATACAAGTATTTGTTGTCACCATTCGGTAAAATGAATTGTAAATCGTGGAAAGCAAGCATCTCCTCATAGGCAGTAGTTACTATTTAAAGTTTTTGTTTTTTGGCATTTTTCAACAATTTTCTTATCATGTAAAATGTCATCATTCTAGGTAGGCAGTTATGTAACACCAAAAGTGGTGTTACACCAAAAGAGGGGCTTGCCTTTGTACTTGGTATAGATAGATGTGTGAGGATGTGAACCTGCATTGATGAACCTAATAGTACATAATGAACACTTTCCATATTCTTTAATTCTTTACGGAGAAGGCAAATTAAAGTCACTTCATAAGTGTTAAGAAAATCCCTGTCGTTCTTTGTGAAGCTACTGCCGGAAGAACCTCAGTTGCCGAATTCTCTTATAATGGCCCTCTTTCCCAGAATCTAACACTCACCCAGCTCCCGCCCAATCTTCATGTGAATAAGTGCAAACGGCCAAATTATAGCAAATCTAATACATGCTGTCTTTAGGTTTCGTCGAACATAGGTGGATCTCTTGTTAGTCCTTTTTTTCTGCATACCCGTTTGGTGGAAGTTTTAGATGTTTAACCCTTCTTTCTTTTTTTAATCCTCCTAGTAGCTTTTCATGAACTTCTTAATCTTAGAGTTTTACTGAGGCTCTGATAGTCATTACCTCCTTGCAAACCATGGCTGTCTAGATTGTTATTTCGTAGAATTTGCCATTTTTAATGTGTTTTTCAGGCATCTAGCTTTCCCCATACCTCCACGTCAATACTTCACCGTAGTTCTTTCTATCATTAGATGTTCTGACGTGAAGATATTCCTACAATACCTCATAGTGTGTATGGAATCCATTATCTTTGGAGAATGCTCAAATTTTTAAGTTGTAACATGTTTTCATCTCCTAGGAAAGAGGATGCTTGCAAATACTATTGTGAAACTTTTCTTGATTTATCCCAATGAATCAGCATTTTCTTAACTACTGTGCTATCCACCACAATCATTTTACTTCTCTATCTCATTAAAGAGAGCTCTTTAAAAATTATGAATTTGTGCTTTTGTGAGAGGCCTTTATCACTATCAATTATCTCACTTTCCTTTAATTCTCACTGTTTTACCTTGGCAACTGTCGTGTTCAGATTGCTGATGCCGTGGTCGTGGCAAGATACCTAAGAGCCACCCTCGTACTCCCAGACATTAGAGGAAGAAAACCTGGTGATAAGAGGTTGGTGTTCAAAATAGCATTCATGTTACGTTCATTTCCACAGTTAGCGTACTAGTATTTCCTTAATATATGTGCTATGAACATCATTATCAATTTTGTGGAGATACGTCTAGCAATGGCCTTTTCGGACCGGTCTCTTACAACCCCCCCCCCCCCCCCAGGCGTCCCCCAAGCACACACGTGGTAGTGTGTGGAAATGGGGTTTTATACTTGGTACAAGAGCTTGTTGTGGAGGATGATGATGCAAGTTTCTTCCTGTAATAGTGGAATGATGCAGTTTGTCGTGGAGTTGTGTCTCATGAGGCATTGATTTACAATTTGGTGCTTATATTTTTAACTGAATGACTCTTTTTCTATTTGTTAACTCTTATCATATTCGTTTCTCGTGGTTTATTTGTCTCATTCGCGTAACTTTTGGTGAATGGGATCAGATGGAAAGGGAATCACTTGTGTCTTCTATAAAGCACAAAAGAGTCAACTATAGGATGCAAGAAAAGAGAAAATCATTTCATTAATTGCTTGGTTTGTGATTTCTGGTAGTAGATTTTTGGGGAGCGACACCCACACACCCACACTCAACTCTCTAACCTCCACTTTTCTATTCGACGAAGGAAAATACTGTTTTACCCCTGCTCAATTTAAGAGTTCTTTTTAGTTGACAATATTACCTTTAGAAGTGATACTGTGGTTTTACTGTATATTCTATCTCGAGGTAATATTTTCTACCACAAATTGCTATAGATTTTAGGAGGGTAGGACAGTAATTTCCTTTTATCAAAGAAAAGTGGACTGTATGTTTAGAAAAGTGGAGTGTGGATATCATTGCCCTGATCTTTTGCACTACAGTTCTTGTTTTGGTGTCTCTCTTTCTAGCGTCCACCCTTCACAAAAGTAATTAGCTGTAGACAGCGACGCATGCTTCTCCTCACTCTAGATTTCGAAATATCTTCTGCAAGTTTTTCAAGGCATTTACTTTTATTTGAATTGTGGAAGCATGATGCATCGCATAAATCACCACCCCTTATGTTTGATCCTGCAACATGTCACATTCTACACATGGGGGGTAAATATTTTCTTATTTTGACAAGGATTTGCTACTGTCTTTAGTATCTCCTTTTGCAATAACAGCAAACATTGTACTGCACCTAGTAAGATCCACTATCTCCTCATTCTCTGCTCTTACATAGACGCTACTCTCAAACAGTGAAGTTGATCTTTCAGCCGGGGTCCTAATACTTATCCTAGTAAAATTGAAGTAGGCATCTGAAAACACTTTAAAACTCGAGATGAGGGTTCAGCAAAGCTGGTTACATATTTACTACATGCTTTTAAAAAATAATGAAGATAAAAGGAAAACCAAATCCATCTTAGACGAGCTGCACATTTTGCTGCATGTTTGAAAAACCGGTGGTCTTTGCTTTGATGATACCAGCTAAGAAATCAACTTTCCTCATACAAAAATCCTGCGACTGGTTCCTTCATGTGCCGACATATATGTATTTGGCATGAGTTGTTTCAACTTGCATGTGTTTGCATGATAGAGTTGTTTGTTTTGATAATTCGTGCCACAAGACACATCATCAATGTAACATACTTCATTACCTTTCAGGAACTTTGAAGATATCTATGATGTTGACAAGTTTGTAAAAAGCCTAGAGGGGGTGATCAGTGTTGTAAGATATCAGCCTGCTATATCGGCACGAAATCTTGCTGTTGTTAAGATCCCTAATCGGATTACTGAGGACCAAATTGCTGAGCTCATTGAACCAATCTTTAGATCAAAGGGTAACATAAGGCTTGTGACTTACTTCCCTTCAGTAAATATGAGAAAGAGTGAAGAAACGAGTAGCACAAATGCAGTTGCATGTTTGGCCATGTTTGGAACTCTAGAGCTACAGCCTGAAGTTCGTGAAGTTGTTGACTCGATGGTTGAGCGGCTTAGAACTTTAAGTAGGAAATCGGATGGCCAGTTCATCGCAGTGGACTTGAGGGTTGATATATTGGAAAAAAAGAGTTGCCAAGGAAATGGTGCTACTGGGTCAAAAAGCTGTTACACTCCAGAGGAGATTGCAATCTTTCTGAAGAACACTGGTTTTGACAAGGACACAGCAATATATTTGACCCAATCTAGGTGGGATAGTAGCCTTGACGCTCTAAAGGACTTTTTTCCAAAAACTTACACAAAGGTCAGATCTCTTCCTGCCCTTTCCTCAATAACATGCTAGTCATATTCTTAAGTTGGTAAAGATCCCTATGACATCTGTTTCTGGAATGCCATTCAAGATGATTACTCGATTTCTATACTAGATTATCCCCTTAAAGCACGCATGTAGGTGTGCTTGTCAGTGCTATTTCAAGGAAGAATTTTCTTCTGGCCACTAGATTGATCCCTTTCTAGTTGCTTAAAAGGTTCGTGCTTCTTAGAATCGAGAAGCCACTTAGAACTGGAGACTGTTGAGGTGCTTCCAGGTATCCCCAAAGAGGACACCTGCAAATAGAGAAAACAGATGATTGAGAGCAATGCAAAGAAAACAATAATGCACAATGCACATTTAATGACTTTCCTGTTTATAGCCTTGTTTTGACCTGCAAAAAGTTGAATAGTTGGTAAATTTATATCCGACAGATTTGGCTTCTTTCCTTCTTGCTTTTCTACTCGGTTAGATCTTACAAGTCAAAAGAATGGGAAGTCTCCCTCGAATGAATCAGTAATGAGTCCAATGACAGATAGATGACTGATGGATCAGTTGCTCTTATGTTTATGAGTTCGTTTTTTGAATTCATATTGAATGCAGCACATAAATGGGGCCATCCAGTAATATTTTTCGGAATCTGCTCTCTTTGTTGGCACTCCTGTGAAGGATGTTTTGGATGATTATTTGTTTATAATTCTTCTTCCTTGAATCTATTTGCAGGAGGGCATTATGCCTGTTGATAAGAAGGGAAAGTTCCTCGATTCTGATGCTTCCGAGTTTGAGAAGGTTATTGACTTCTACGTAAGTTCTCAGAGCGATGTTTTCATCCCAGCCATCTCAGGCCTGTTCTATGCCAATGTGGCCGGTAAGAGGATCGCTTCGGGCAGGACTCAGATACTTGTTCCGGCAAACATTGACGGTTCCCCTACTTCTTTAGCGTCATCCATTTCACATTACGTCTCGAAGAAGAACCATTTGGCCTATTCATGTTTCTGCTAAAAGAGCATCACGGAGACAGTGCGGTGTTTTCCAGAATAGTCATGCTATATGATTCACCTTGATCAATGCGCATTCTTTATAAGAAGACAGAGGAGTTTGGCTGTAGATTTCATACTTCCATTGATTGTGAGGTACGATCGAACAGATTTTTTAGGTTCAATTTTTTTGTTCTTGAAGGCTCGTGAAAGAGAGCAGCACTCGCTTCTTAAATATAGTGGTCAAATTTGTTATATGTATTGTAAAACTTTGTATCTTAATTTGTTGTAAGAACTATTTATTCAGGAAATTGTAAACGGGTCATCAAAAGGAAAAGAAACTCTAGTCTTGGTAACTGCTCTATGGGACTAGTTGAGGTGGCTTGCGGCAAGCCTCCTCTCCTGCCTTTATGTTTGGATTGATATTCTATTGGCGTAATTTATAGCTGCGGATGCAAAGCTCCTAAACCAACAAAAATATAACCAAGGAAAACACTCATAGGCGATTTTGGCTGGTTCATTTATATTACTGACATAAAAAGTAATATCACTAGCTAGTTGCCTTAATGTTAAGATCACTTTTTTATTATTATTATTATTATTATTAATAGAGCTTTTCTCGTCATCCATTCTATTATGGGACGGGCATCCGCACAATCAGTAAATTACCGTCCGCTTCATATTGAGACAAACATTCGTCTCATAATTGGACGGACAACGAAGTTTGCTTAAAAGAACTACTGGCAATTTCATTAAGTTATCATCGCTGTCATTTTATTAACTCCTTACACTATAAAAGAAAAAATAGAGAAAGTGAGTAACCCTGAACATAAACTAAAAAAGTGATTTTTCTTTCCTTCTAGATTACAGATCTTCAGCCTTGACTGAAACTGAAGTCAGTTCAGGTATAAGTAAAATTTCAACTTTTATATGCCCATGCCCATATTTTGACAACGGGTTCGATCGACCCACACGTACGAGGATTTTTTTTGCCATGTCTACATTTATCGCAGACAAGCTAGCTTCTTAATCCTTTTGACAGCATTGTATATATCTTGTTTGGACACCACAAAACAACACAAGGAGCGTCTCTTCGCCAACCCACAAGGGTCAAGATATCCCATTTGCAACTAGGCAGCAAGAAAACTGTTCCTGTTGCGCTAAAGCTTATAATCTTGCCTTGGATAGACAGACAAAATTCCAAATATCAGAAGACTTCAGTTATTTCTGTATATAAAGGATTTCTACGAGCATAATGTGTCTACATATAGAAGACTCCACTTCTAACACCTTCCTACCTTTTAACTGATAGAATTACTGCATCAAGTTTCGATTGATATCC
Source organism: Escallonia herrerae (assembly GCA_033070095.1). Taxonomy (NCBI): domain Eukaryota; kingdom Viridiplantae; phylum Streptophyta; class Magnoliopsida; order Escalloniales; family Escalloniaceae; genus Escallonia; species Escallonia herrerae. The sequence continues at coordinate 348,830 of JAVXUP010000171.1, read as the reverse complement.
TGCTCAAACTCACATTTCCTTGGACGCAAATAGTATAGCCGGCCCGACAGGCCCCAACATTTTTTACCCATCGTGCTTGTAGCCTCGTCGGGCTTAACAAGGAGAGCGAAGAACAGGTCGCTTGCTGTTGTTCCATCACTAATTGGGGCAATCCACATGGTGGGAAAAGTCAGAGATATCAGTACATTATATAACTCGGAAACAGTAGACCACCATATTATGCAACATTTTTCATTTACACTCCGATTAGACATACAACCTATATACTCGGGGCCCAACTGTATACACATGTCAATTGCGAAGTCTTTCAAGTGTCTATATACGGATGAACTGTTAGATCTTTAGAAGGGAGACTCAAAGCTACTGCATATAACTGCTGAGCGACGGAAGTTACGCATTACGAGAGGCTATGCAACGCTGATATGGCTTAATGAAGACCTTGGCCAAGGGGGTCTTCGGAACTGGGATAAACTTTCCAGCAACAGCAAGAGGCCAACTGCGTGAAGATAAGGTTAATTATAAATAAAGCCTGCAATTCATGAAGCATTTTGCTCTCGGAACAGTTCCAACTTTAACTAGTTTTGTTATTATCTTTCGTAGCATATCACTTGGAAAAGAGTCATGTGAAAATTTTTCAGTGTTCAAGACATCATCAACTAGTTCTTTGTGATAGACCAATTGAAGGCCGAGGATGGGACTGCATGTGAAGTTACTTGAGTGAAAACAGAGCCAAGATTATTCTAATTATAGCTTCCCAAGTTGAAGGAATACCAGATGTACCAACCTGAAAATGCCAATGACGAGGGAAACAAGCCAGAGCTTCCAGTCAAGTCTAACTGTTGAGAAAAACTTTCCAAGGAACTCGATAATAATTATCTTCAAGACAGCAGAAAAGAACATCGTTAAGTTCGAGTAAAGTTAGATGAGCACCACTTCACGAGGAAAACAAAAGAAGAAATACAACAGAGATAACATATCACCTGAAGTACAAAAGTCGTTCCAACTATCGCTATAAAAAGGTGGTTTTTAGTCACTCCGCTAAACACATTAAGTTCATCAGGTTTCCGAGCATTGAACTCGTTGAATATCTGATGATTCAACTAGTTAGTTCTTTCAGTATTGCATTTGAAGACAGCGTAGGATAAAAAGAACTTAAAACACAGAAATGGGTATAATGAATGCGCCTAGATTAATGGGTCTAATAATTTTCTGAACTATTGTATTTGTTTTTTCATCTGGGATAAACTCTGACCTGACAGAGGACAAATGCATTGAATATCAATGTGTTCTTCACCATGTTTGCATGTCCCGTCCCATCATGTGCTAAATTGAGAATACTGATACCAGCAAAGTTGAAAACAAGGAGGATACCAACTTGATACAGAGCCTGTTACATCAATAAGAATATAACATTTGTATAGCAAGCTAACATAATCAAAGAGAACTCTGGAGAAAATGAGGTATAATTGCAAGACCTGCATAATCAAGTTCCTCCACATGATATTCGTCACAAGAGGTTCCCTGAACATTATAGAACAAAAGTAAAAATGGGACATTACTTAGCATAACAAGTCCATTTACGTGCATGGCATGCTAGGCTGAAGTGTTTGTCTTCAATATATGTTAAGAAATATATGCAAGGAAAAAAATTGTCAAGCAGCCATTGATATAGCATTTCGAATTGAAAGGGCACACTTAAGCATATAAAGCTAAAAACTATGCGTAGAGTCCAATATAGCCTCAAACTTCACGCTCCATATTTTGAAGTTCGCCACAATTTAAGGGTCAGAGGTCGGACTCTGATCCATTATTCAATATCAAATATCTAAAACCGGTCAACGTCTGCATAAGCAAGATTTAAATTAGCATAATTTGCGGCATGTCTTGAAACCATACGAAATGTAAGTTACACAGCTAATCATTCTGAGACAGTATGCTCGTTAGCAATATGTAAATAAACAATTAAGCTATCTGTTGTATGTGTACTCTATATATTATCGCAGCAGCCACAAATGGGGGGCTCCTGTGCACAAGGCTTCAAGCATTACCAGGTCTGGAGAGAATTGATATATGCGACCTTACCTCCACTACTGTGGAGAGGCTAATTCCATGTTTCAAAACGTGACCTCTAGGTCACGAACTACTGCACCAAGCCTCACCTCTATCAAAGTAGCCACAAGCACACCCTTAAACTTGGTTTACACAGGTTTATTAAATATCCTATAAGTTGTTTCTCACAAGCATTAGATCAAAGGCGTCATTTACCTACTAATCGAATAAGACATAAACAACCCACAATAATGGGTTTGGGATCTAGTTATATACATAGTTCGCTAGAGAAAACTAACCTCCGACCAACAGGAGTTCTATGCATAAGATGGTCTGTTGGTGGTTCAGTAGCCAATGCCAATGCTCCAAGAGTATCCATGATGAGATTAACCCAGAGAAGCTGCACCAAGAAGATATATCTTAGGATTCACACAATACTATCCCTTTATTCTATGACAGGTTCGATTTACGTATGTCAACCCTAGAACTTGCACCATAGCCTCAAACTTGGTAATTTTACTTTTGGTTTCTTGTTTATCCTTGGGGAGGAATTATGGAGGATAAACGATACCAATGGTTTTTAACTATAAGAAATCTCGGCCAAATATCCCACTGCCTTCCCCAATAATGGTACCACTATATTGAACACATTCTGATAAATGCAACAAAGTGACAACGAGCCAGCAGTAAAGTGAGAGAGAAACAAACCTGCACAGTATTCAATGGTACATCACCAGAAGATATTGCAGCCACAACATTAATTACGAGGGCTGCAACATTAACGGTAAGCTGGAACTGTATAAACTTCTGAATATTTGCATATACAGACCGGCCCCAGCGGACAACCTACATGGAGGCAAACAAATTCAAAATGACACCAAGGAAGCCAGTAATTAGCCTCTCCATATACTCCCGAGTGTTAAGATACAATTACAGATGTATGGTTTGGGCTAGAAGAGATTATTTTGGCTTATTTCTTTATAGCTTCCATTTTTCAAAGCTTCCCCCACTCTTTTTCATCTTTATTTTGTTAAGAATTCTCGGTAAGAAATATAATTGAAGTCTTAAAAACGACATTACTTGCCTAGAATGTCCTATTTGTCACATGGGTGGGTGATGATGCAGCATGAAACCTGTCTAAGATTACGGTTATACTGCCAATAGATTATTTTTTTCACTTGAGTGCGCACGTAGCACTTCTTCCACTACTACAATTAACCAATTATCTGACTCTTGTTCCACTATCAGGTGCACATGATTTTTGTAGGCATCAAATTGGTTTTACCGAGTCATTCCTATAGTTGAGGAAATGACACGTTGAAATGCATGTTCACTTCGAGTGTAGGAAGCTCTTTCCTCAGAGAGGAGGCTTTCAAAATTCTTTGGACTGATAACTGATATGCTTGCACTAACCTTTACAACTGAAGAGAAGTTGTCGTCCAAGATAATAATGTCCGAGCTTTCTTTTGCAACTTCAGTTCCTTGGATGCCCATGGCAAGACCTATATCAGCCTATAAACAAATGGTTCAGTTCTCAACTTTATAAGGAATCTCCATATGCAATGGAGATGTATACTCCGGCAGATGAAATCAAGAAGGGATTTCGTAGGTCAAACTAAAAAACATGGGGCATATTGAAATCAAACCTCATGAAGCGCAGGAGCATCATTGGTTCCATCTCCAGTAACAGCAACAACTTCTCCTTGTTTACGTAGTGCTTGCACGAGTAAAAGCTTGTCATTAGGTGAAGACCTTCCCATCACCTATAGATGATAACTTGTTAGTATTTCCCTCCGACACGTAAATATAGGGCTATAAAACAGATGAGACAGTAGCTCATCCATATGATCATCAAAATAAACATTACTCGGCCATACCAATACTCTTTTTGCAACATGTTCTCTTTCTTTGTCAGATAATTCGCGGAATGTTCTTCCCTCAATAATGTTATGCTCGGTAGCATCTGCATCTGAAGCAAGTATTCCACACTCCACAGCAATCGCTTTTGCTGTTTGAAGATTATCCCCGGTGACCATGCGTACCTAATAATTTGCAGAAACAGTGATAAATAAACTTCAGAAAATGACTCGTGATATCGAAGAAATCCCTGTGGATCATACTTGTCTAAAAAAAACCAGTGCGTATCCCCAGAAGAAGTGGAGTTTTGGCTACTATTCTAAATGACCAGAAAGAGTGGAAAAGAAATCTGAAGATCAGAAGCTTGCCTAGGCAGAACATCAAAGGATGAGAAATAAAGGCTGCGCAACAGATTATTTGTCGACTAACAAAAGCTCAGCAGGTTGACAGGTTATTAGAGTAAGGAGATGATGGTCCTAATGGTTCCACAAAAAAGTACAGCTGATAAACTCAAGGACATAAAAGGTTTTCTTGTTGAAGGTTCAAAGCCCTTCTCCTTGAACCTAAGAGGTCCGCCAAGAAACTGCCCACAGCCTAGGCACACCAATCTAGTTTACCATGATATGTTTAATCATGCAGGGGTGGCCATACACAATGCACGCTTATGGAAATCTGGTTAGAAAGATTCATAATGTTACCTTTACACCAGCATCTGTGCATAGCTTCACCGCATCTTTGACACCCTCGCGACAAGGATCCTGCATATGGAGGTATGTCTTAGCTAAAAAAGGAGCTTGTGTAGAATTTCAAAAGGAACTGCACTTAGTAGTGCAAAAGGGAAAAAACAATCAACTGAGTGTGATGTCTGATGTTAAAGGTTCGACATTGAATTTGTTTTCTTTTCCCTTTTTCTTTGGGGTGGGTGGGGGTGGGGGGAAGAAAAGAAGATTTTAAGCATAGACGGATATAATTCACGCAACATTGCTCACTGGTATAGGACACAGAATCGCCCAACATGACCAAATTATGCGTCAAAACTAGAAATGTTATGAGCAAACTGATGAGAGTGTCTGCATTAAGAAGTACACCTTTATCCCAACGATAGCAAGCAAAACAAGGTCATCTTCAGGTAATTTCCATTGTGCTAGCTGCTCTTCATCAGCAGGAATTTGGTCATTTTTACATGTTCTGTATGCAATGGCAACACACCTCAAGCTTCTAGCAGCCATATCTTCAATAGCTTTGTTGAAAAAGCCCTGCTAAAAAGATGCAAAATTGATTTACCAGCATTCAATGACATTTGTATTATGCAAAATCGATTAGCGATCTACTTCCTTAACTTGGTTCTTATATTAATAGTCAAGATGATTATGTATTCAACTAATGACCAGTGCGGATACTAACCATATCCCTGTTGATGGACTGCAAGCAACCATTAGTGTCAAGATATCTTGTAGATGAGGCTAGAATTATTTCAGCTGCTCCCTTCCAATGTGCGTGAACTTGAGAGTCACTCTGCCATACACAAAGATCATGTAAGAACAAAATGATTCTAGATCAATATGAAAAATTCCACTGAAATGATTATTGTAGACACTCAAGCGATCATTTGACAGACTAACACTTCATAACTTGTACAATCACGTTAAACCATACAAACCAAAAAAAAAGTTGATGTTACGGGAAAGGATCTTTATCTTTTACAAGCAATGCATGGAGGAGTGACTGAGGCTTTTGTTGAGGCCTAAAAGGAGTGAACTGAGGCTTTTATTAAGGCCTAAAAGGAGTGAACTGAGGCTTAAAAGTGGAGGCTTTTATTGCTCCCATGATTGACAGGACAAACACTAGCCAATGTCTGGTTAATAAGAGTAAATCCCCATATTCCTTTAAGAGTAAGTTTTTGTTTGTTTATGGAAACTTTGATTAGCTTTGTATAGAAGACTTTGGGTAGCATTCTTCTTTTCTGAATTTGTGAAATCATTCTTGTTCTTGACAATACTTTTTCTCCAAAAGAATGGAAATAGCATGGAAGCTGAAAGCCATAAAGAATCTGAGTTTTTTACATCATGCATACAAAGGTGAAATTTTAACCCCGTAGATAACATCTAAGCATTTCATCTCTCAAGTACTACCCACAGAGGCTTGTCCTGAGAAGTAGGATTCAATGGGTTCTTCATGACAGATTAAAGCAGAAATTAGGTTCGCGTATCTCGTGCTCAGGTAATATTATTGAAGAACATTTCAAGAAAGTAAAGCACCTTAAGTACCAAACATCACGTGCCATACCTGTTATTTTTCACATGAAACACCCATTGCGTAGTTATTATGGCAATGGAACATTACGAAAGCACAAGTTTGTCATCAATGTTTTGTCACAGTCTAATAGTGCTAAAGAGTAGGGAAAGTGTAATATACCGAATCACTTTTCCTACAGTCAACTAGATAAAATAATTTACAATTCGAGCAAATACGGTTAAAATGAGGTTCATGATTTTCCCATGGATGATTTTGTAAAAGCATCAAGCACATAGAATAGATAACTTACTCTCCGCACGGCAACACCACCTTGTTTCTTCGTAGAATTAAAAGGAGACACATGGAGGACTGTAGATTCTGATCTGACAATGTCAAATTTCATTCCAAACTGCAAGAAGTCATAAAAATAAGAGAAAACTGAACATTGGAAAAAAGAAGGCAGAGGCTAGAAACAAGCTTAAGAAAGGTACCTTGACTCCCCAGTGAAGGAGAGCCTTTTCTGTGGGAGATCCGGAAACCTCTATACCTCCACCATCCTATCAATAAAAATAAAATGAACTACAGTGAGATGATGGAAGAACAAATGCACACTTTGTTGAGTATATGAAACCAAACAAAAGCCTGCTATTGAATGAGAGTAAAACAAATGTCAACTAATAGATTTAAAATCATTGCGGTGGTAGTGGAATAACTAAGAAGAGACTCATGGGATAGTACAAATCTATCATGCTCCTCCCTTCACACCTACACAGTTATTATAGCAGAAAGAGGTCTTTTTTTGGGTGCGTGTGGGGGTCTTGGGGAAGAGAGAATGCAGGGAGGGATGTGGCGGTACCTTAGAGGAAAAAACACTTCCAGCAGTATTTTGTGCAATACTCTCATTTAGCAGTGATAAAACCACTGCATTCAGCTGTGAGCTGTCTTCTGGCGGATCAACCTTCTGTCTCGCAACATAAGCTTCTACTACAGTCATCTGTGGTACCAAGTAAGTAAATTAAATCTAACCAATTAGCATATTTAGCAAGAAATTGGGAAACGGAAAAAGGGGGCCAAAACTGCAACAGAACTGCCAAATGAGAAAAATACATAGCAAAATATTAGTCAAGGGAGACAATGACGCCTAAGAATGTAAGGAACGAACCTGATTCAAAGTCAAAGTTCCAGTTTTATCACTGCATATAGTTGTTGCGGAACCCATGGTTTCGCAAGCTGAAAGCCTACGCACCTGCACAGTATTTGCTGTTAAAAACACCACAGATGATTTTTTTACAATTTCACATAAGACAAACGTAAAATACGTACCAAAGCGTTATCTGCCATCATTTTCTTCATCGAATAGGCTAGACTGTCACATAGTTCAAGAGAGAATAAGATCGAACCAATAGTGAAAAACAAAGAAGATAAAAAGCAGCTGCTTAATAGTAACACATATTATATAGTTAAACCATACGTCAGGGTAACTGCCAAAGGAAGCCCTTCAGGGACTGCGACAACCACGATGGTAACCTAGACAGTTGCAAGAGTCAATAAGGAAAAAAAGAAAAGAATATACATTAAGCATACAGAAAGATAAAGCATACTGCTGCAGTGAAAATCTTTATGACTCCATCAACTGTTGCACCAATACTAGTCCTCCCACGGACAAACTGGATAGTTCCATCAGAATTTCTGGATGTCCCGGTGAAAAATCTGACCAAAAAAAAAGAGTTAAAATAAATTGCAATTGTTTAGGTGGTATGAAAATTGTGAATTAAGCTACAAGTCTTCACGGCATTGAATTTACCTAGCCAAAAGGACAGCAAGGACAGATAAAGCTACTGCTAGGCCAACAATGCCTATAAAAGTTGCGACCCCGTTCAAGCGTACCTATTACAGTTCACCCATAATTCAAACTTAGATGTGCTCCACGGAATGTGGATACTAGTTGTGCGAGCAGCATTATCTAAGCAAGCACACATAAGAACCTGCAACGGGGTTTCTTCACCGGTATCTTCTGATATACTCGCCATTAACAGTCCCCATTCAGTATTAATGCCCACACCAGTCACCTGAAAGAGAAAATATAACAACATTTTTTAGGAAATCGTAGAAAGTGATTATATCAAACAAATTGGGAAGATGTAAGCAAGGCAGAACTAAATGTGGACGGTTGAACATTCTCTTCAAATGCAAATTAAAAGCTTAGGCCACCCACTTATTATCTTCTGCGGGCCGCATAGGAAGGACATTTCATTCAGCATTTCAACAAGGATTTTGTCAAATATTAATAGGTTGGGTGATACTTTGCAACAGAAGTACATAACTTGGATAACACTATTAGCAGAAAGGCTTCATTCAACAACAAAGAGATTAGTTTGTGAGCAATGGGCTTCAACTTCTATGAGATCATATGCAGAAAGGATTTAAACAATGCGGACATCTGGTGGAGCTAATTTACTACTTGGCAGGAATCAACTATCTTCACCACAGCTGGTTCCCAAAATTAAAGGCACTTGAATACTATCTGATCCTTCCGCCAGGCCTTGTAATTTTCACATATTACCGTTTCAATTAAGGTTCTAAAGCTCTAATGCCTGAAAAAATAATCTTTTCATGCACTTCTGAATGAATAATAACTGTATTTACCAGCATAGTTCCAGCACCATCTGCTACCATGCAACCAGACATCAAGAATGGTGCTTTTTGATCCTTGCGCACCTACAATTGAGATTATCTGTGAGATAAAAGGTGTTGAAAATTTTATAACATACTCTACATGAAGGTTTAACTGGCTTACAATTTTACTTTCACCAGTCATGCTAGATTCATCAATTGCTAAAGAATGACCATTTATTAATATTCCATCAGCAGGGACCTGGGTCAAGGAAGAACCTACATGATACCTCAGAATTTTGATTCCAACAAACTAAACCAACTTATTATAATTATACTCGCCTGATCACCAATCTTGAGAGGCACGACATCACCAACAACTAGGTCATATATTGAGACCTTATCTCTTCTACCGCCTCGAATAACCTGCGAGGGGTGTAAAGGCGTGGAATGATATAATAAGGTACAGGGGAATAATAGTACGAATTTTACGTGACGGACTGCAACATACCTCCAAATGTATATTTCGCTTTTCCTCGTTCAACTTTTGAAACTGAAGGGATTGTCGATAATCACTGATAGCTATAAAAGGAAAACCAAAAAACATATCGTTAGTGAAGCATTCACTTAAACTTCTCATGGGAGGCTGCAATACAACAAGCAAATCAAACACTACACATCGCTGACTTGGACAAAAGTATCACGTGCAGATGTGCATCTATGCTTCTGATTCTTCAGGTTTCTTGTTATGGACAAAATATAGTGTGTCAGTGTGTCCATAAAATGATTGCGGATTCTTAAGGAAAAGCGAAGTCAAAATTTTATCAAGGGTAAATTACACAGATACAGAGACAAACCCCTCCAATACCCCAAAAAACACGTAGTTAGTTCTTCTCCAACAGGTCGAATATTGGTGCTTTCTATGTTTTTCTTCCCAAACAAATTACCGAAAAAGGCAAATGGAAAACATAGAATTAACACGACGTATGTTACCTGTAACAAATATTACAAGAAGAACAGCAAAGATAATGCTTCCCCCATCGTACCATCCTTCTTGAAGACCCTACAAGAATTAAAAAAGGCACAAAAACTTAAACAATGGAGAAACTGGACAAGAAAAGGCAACTACTATTACAAAGAAACTTTGTTCTGTAAGAATAACTAGAGAAAATTAAAAAAGGGACAGTAAGGGAGGCACTAAAATAAAAACAAACAAGGTCAGTAATCTATTAGCCATACCACACGCCAAAGAACCAACGACATAAACTTCCTTCTCATATGCAAGGACCCAAAGGCCTTAATCTCTTGGGGCACGAGAATAATAGTGGGTATCCCTCCATATTTTCTACTATCTCATGACAAATGAATCAAACTCATAACCCCGTGCGCAGTTGCCAAGGGTAACTAATTGAGCATGCAGGTGTTGAAGTTGGTACTGCGCATATGCAAGCACAAAAGCCAATCTAAATCTCGTAAAGTAATCAAATTCACAAATTCAAAAATTCTAGAGGACAGTCCTGTTTCCGACTGTTCAGTCATACTGTGTTCTTCTGTAGAGTAATATGGAGAAATCAACCAGATGTTAGAACCTTGGTCCAATAACATTCCCAGGTCAAGTGCACGTGTATGTGCATGCGCATGTGTGTGCCAGTGAGAGAGAGAGAGAAAAGACTTCAATAGGAGTGTCATTCAAAGCAGATAAATGATTTTGAGCATCCAACTGACTAATTGAACTCTCCTCCGTAAACAGTCAAATTTTATAAGTCCAACTGACCTCAGATTTTATTCCTAGTGCCAATGATGCTATCGCAGCTATGATTAGGATTATTAGGGTTAGATCTTGCCAAGCTTCCCAAAGAAACCGCTGTAAGAAAAGGCCAGAAATGAGTGAAGATCACAGAAAAAGATCCCAACTTAAGTAAAAGCTAAGAAACGAGAATTGACAATATAGCTTTATACCAAGAAACTCTGTCCTTCTTTTATCGGATATGTATTTGATCCAAAAGTATTCCTTCGGCTTGACAATTCATTGTCATCCCCTACAATTCCCCTATCCACATTTGTCTTCAACAACTCTGATACCCCTTTGACCTGAAGAAATGACAAGAGATGTTAAGTAATCTGCATACACAACCACTGAAATACTATGACAATAAACAAACTAAGAGTAGACTTGCCCCTCCATATTGTTGCAGTGCAGAAATGTTATGATCCCTGGTCATTGAAGCAAGTTGATCGAGTGCAATTGAGTAATCCGCACTTGGATTTGGAGGAGTTACCGTGGTGCCTAACACTAAACAAAGCAGAACATAAATCATCATCATTTGGAAACAGATATCCTTAAAAAATATATGCACTTAAGGCTCACACCAAGGTTGGCTACCATTAGAACGTTCCAAGGTAACCAAAAATGGGTTGCAGTGATGGTGCCAAAAAATTGACAAAGGGCTACGCATTTGGGATCTTGTAACTGATGCTATTGTTTCAAATGATGATACTAGATAGGTTGCTAGGCTGCTAAGTTGCAAAAGAATTTTTTTTGATTCATATGTTAACCAAATCATTCACAGTACGAGAGAAGTACTCCAATGAATCACAAGGAGCTTTGTAGTAAAAAGAACTCCTAGAGAGTATTACCAATTGCTCGTTGTCCAGCCAACTTGAAAAGCAATGCAGCCTAAACAGCAAACAATTGAAAATTAGATGAAATTACATAAAAATATCATTCTAAAACGCATAATTATCCTAAGGCGTACTCTTATGACTTGCGCATGTGCTCTGATCATGCTACTTCTTTGGTCTTTCTCTTCTTCCTTTTTCAAGTCCAAAGTGTACCTAAATCGGCGTGAAGCATTAAGCACAAGGGTCGCTTGCTGCAAGATTACAAACTCTTCATAAGCATTAAATACACGTCGATTGGAGATCTATACTAAGCATCAACATCAGGAGACTTGAAAAAAAAACAAATATGAACTCATATATAACCTCCTTAATGTCCTTATTTTGTCCAAAAAGACGAACAAAAGTTTACTTGTATTTTCAACCAAACCAGGTGGAACCCCTATCTATCACAAAGCATTCGCATGCTCTGTGAGTAACGGAATGGTAGATGAAATGCCAATTTTAAGCACATGTTTAGGCTTTAGCCTAAAAGTACCTCCAGTTATGTGCACAAGGAATTTACATATCCATGCAAAATATATTGGATTAAATAATGGAAGAAGCAAGGAACTGCACGTATACACGTAGGAGCTTCTGTGAGTTAGTTTAAAAAGCTAGGATAACTTCATACATTGTGCTTCTTGGGCAACCGCTGCATAAAAGCCATAATCGCGTTTACAATGTTCAAAGATGCACCGAGTTTTATTCTTTCTACTTCAACATGCTTTAGCCAGTTAACAGGGAAAATTTCTCACATTCTCAACTTTTCTAATCACATGCACGCCAGGTCTTGCCATCCTATGAGATTGTCCTCTTACTTTGCTACTTATGTATCACTTGCATTACACCCATGAAGCACCTTATGCACTCGTCCATTCCACATATTTGTCAAGTCGTGTTCTTGTTTCTAAACCATGTAGAAAGAGGAAGTAAAAGCAAAAGTATTGGTCGACTCATCAGGGCCATGAATGAAGACTTGCTGTTCAAATTCTACCGCAAGGTCACTAAAACGCAATCAATTAGGTCACACAGATTAAAAAATTATATTAGCGAAAGATTCCGTGATTTTAAACCCGCTACGCAAGGGTAAGGATAGGCATGTTAGAAGCACATTCTTATACTAAATATGAGAGTGGTTCACCAGAGTATTACAAGCGGGACTTTATGTATTGAAAGCAAAGGGTATCAGATAAAAAGCTTCTTATATGGTAAACTATAAAGTTACAAAGAAGTAAAAGGAAGCATATCCTTTCTAAGACTACCTTTAAGAGAAGCTATTAACTTGCAATATCACATAATGTTAGTATCATTCCCAATAACTTGTACAACACATGATCCTAAGACAAGGCTTGCCTCTGGTACTTTGTTGCACAGAGCGCGGGTGGAGTGGGAGCGGATGCGAGGTTCTGGAGGGGGAGTGGTAATAATATAGTGGCTTTTGTGATGGGAGTGGGGTTTTGGGGCTGTAGAATTGGAAAAACCTGCAACTAAGGTCTCTTGTAAGCTTAATGAAATGGTTATAGATAAAGCTGATCCGAGAAGTAGTACTCCTAAAGCTGACATAAGTGATCATGACTTATCCATGGACTTCTCTCCATTATTAACATCTCATCTTCATCATGTTTAACTCTTTCTTAGACTATAAAATGTAGAGCAAGTTTCGGTACTTTTTAAATCAAAGAAAAAAATGCTATTTATTTCAAGTTAGTAAAAATTTGTTCCAATAGGCAATAGCAATTAGCCAAGAAACTCCGTTTTGTTCTACCTTTCTGACATTACCTACTACATCACTCTCTCCCTTTCTCTAGCTTCATTTACTTTCTTCATCTAATGCATCGAATCTGTATAGACCTACTTTAGTCAAATAAGTCCACAAATTCATCAAAAATGGTTATGTGCAACCCCCTTCCAAGAAACGGAAACGCAAGGAAGATTATGCAGGCATTGTTCCCTGTCTACCGTGTTATACTATCAGAGTCAAACCAGGTCGTCCTTCCTAAATAATTATACATCATGTCTATATGTCGTCTATCAAGCATTAGGTCAAAATCGTTGCCTCCTTGTTTTGTCGGCCAATGAATTCCAACTGCCACTTCATAAACGCAGACGCAGGTTAATAAGCCGTTCTATCAACATTCCTCTCCGTACAGCAACCAATCACAAATCATAATCTCGTCGCTCATTGCATTGATTGAAACACACGAGAATAAATGAAATTTGCAGCAAAAACAACCGCATTGTACGAGAATTACATTGATTCAAACATCACAAGAACAAAAGAAATTTGCAACAAAAACAACCGCATTGTACGAGTATCATACCCTCCACCGCTTAAGCGTGTCGAGCGACGCATTCTTGGTGTTGGCAATGTCAAACGGATCGGAGAAGTCATCCTCACACTCCCAGCCGCCTCCTTCTCCGTCTCCACCGCCACCTTCGGCAGCGGCGACGTCACCAATAATACCGGCCTCTAGGTCTTCGTGCTTGGGGCTGCTTCCTGTCGTCATCGTGACATATAACACGTCACGGCGGTTGTTGCTGGAAAAGTTTTCGTGAGAACAGAGATGGCACCGCCTATTGATAACGGAGCCACCCCGCGTGACGAACAGAGAATCTGAAACACGCTTAGAAATGTGGTGCGAGGCCCCAAATATGAAGAAGGTCAGGGGGTGTTGCTCTTCTTAGAAACTCGCAAGAAAATGGCGTGCAGTTTGACACGGGAGGTTCGCCGTGAATGTCGGAGTCCAGCTTGCCTGGCTTTTTGGTCCAAAAATGTGTCGCTAAAATAGGTACCCCGTGAGTCCAGTTAATCTTCATCTGGTCACAATTTGCGTCCAGTGGCTGACGAGAGGTTTTTTCCCCCCGGGGGGGGGGGGGGGGGGGAGTTTCCTGGAAGTTCCCCGCGTATAACCGCCACGAGGTTAGTTATTATGAAAGAAACTGAAGGGTCGAGAATGGGTAATTACAGTTTGACCCCTTAGATGTTTATGATTTGTTGATTATGATGCCTTGTGATTTCGTAGATGTTTGCAGAAACGTCTCCACTGGGGCACACGGACCAAGCACGCGAATTTGCAAAATTGTCAGTGTTATATGGAGCAGCTTTTGTGAATTCTGAATTTCCTCCGGATGGGAAAATTATAGTACAAAGTTTCGAATCTTGCGATAGTTGAATATTTGGGATAAGAAAGATTATTAAAAGACATGACGAATCTACTTCTTGTCTAGAATGCTTATCGGAAGAGAAAAGTGGAAACTTCGAATGATTTTGTAAAGTGATGTTCGATTCATTAGTTTTTAGTTGCTCTCGCGGGGCTTGTATTGATGTTCGATTCATTAGTTTTGTCAATTGTTAATGACAATCTACTTTATCGTGATGGAGAAATCTTGTAACTGCTACCAAAGAATGGACACGTGTGTTGATGAATAGTATTGCTAGCGTTGGCGCTTCGCGTTGGTGGCTTGTTGTGATGAAAATGACGACGCAAGAAGAAATTGTTTATTCAGATTTTGTGAACATTTAACTGTTTATCGTCTAAATGTCGAAAAAAGAAATTGTTTTCTCTTGCTGCTACGATGCACAGATACTAGAAAATGACGATTAAATTATTTTCACAACACATAGATAAAAACCACATCAAATTAAATTTTACTCTTTCATATCTCGAAAAATAGTATTCAAACAAGTTTATGGATTTTAGTACCCAAAAATAGTGCTTCAAGCTAGTGAAAATGTAATTTAGTATTAGTATTAGTAAACTTATGAAAGGTAAAACAATGAAAAGACACTCAAACATGTCTAAGACTCTAAGCCCATGAATCCTAGCCCAGCCCCATCAAGAAAAAAAGGTCCATGGGCTCGGATCTCTCTATAGCTCAACCGACGGTCCTCATTCACTGAGAAACGCGAAGCAGATAAGAGCCGTTGGATTGGTGGTAGTCACACAACAAAACAAACCCTACAAAACCCTAAACTTCAGTATTCGCCGTGGAGCTCGACCGCTGAGTGCTGAGAGAAACGCTCCCCACCCCATTTGTGCCCAGGTCGATCAATCCACAGACGCCGGTAAGCACCCTCCGATTTCATTTATGGTGGATTTCTCTGTCATCTCGGTCGATCCGTATATGTGTGTGTGTTTGTGTGTGTGTGTGTGTCCATGTATGTATTTGCTTGTTGCCACTTTTAGTGTGGGGTTTTTGTTATGCTTTTGTCCGTGTTTGTTTGCTGTACGCGTGTGTGCGCGCGCGCGCGATTAGATCAACGTGCCTTACAGTACGTTCGATCGTAAAATAAGTTGGTTGAATCTGGGGATTACATTTTGCTCTCCATTGTTGCTAGAAAATGCCTGGAATGAGTCGTGATTGTTAATGCGTTATTGGATAATTTGCTATGCTCGCTCTTGGATGTTCTAATCAACTGCCGCCTCCACTTAAGTTAGGCGTTTACTTGATATCTGAGGTTTTTGGTGGTGGTCATTTTCTTTTTTTGGGTGGATGGGCAATGGACTTGGCGCGTTGGGTCTCAGGGCGGTCTTTTAGTTCAAGTTCAATGTTACTTTTGTTATTGACATGCCCGGAGATGGCAACTTGGGCTTAGCAGCCTGAGCACGGGGTTTTGGTGCCAGCAAACCTGGACTTTTTGTGTAATTTTTTTCGTTGTTAGTTATTGTGTTATGCTAAGACAGAAATTATTGAGCGAAACTTGTTACCGCCATTCACCACACACCATATTACATAGGTAGCAATACTGGTGCTGGGACTAGGTTATGCCTTCTAGTTCTTCGACGATATTACTGGTAGCAGAGGGCTGAGATTATTTTATTGAGAAATCAGGGGTTGTTAGAGTAGATTTGACAAATACATATGTACTATATTGTGCCTCAAGTGACACATGTTTGCATTAGTGATCCGTCTGGTGAATTTTTTGGCTGTTGCATATAAGCTAACTTGAGCAAGGGCTGTTGTTTTGTGTAGAGATGGAAGTAGATCAAGCCAAGGGAGGGCCTGTGGTTCCAGAGTCCGTGTTGAAGAAACAGAAAAGGAGTGAGGAATGGGCTTTGGCAAAGAAGCAAGAACTCGAATCTCTGAAGAAAAAGAATGCTGCAAACCGGAAGTTGATCTACAACAGAGCTAAGTTGTACTCTAAGGAGTATGAGGAACAGGTGTCCTTCTTTAAGCATTATATTTCGCACTATTGGTGAAATATACATATTGCTTGAATGATGACTAATGGCCGGGACCTGACAATTTAATTACCACTGCAGCAAAAACAGCTGGTTCAATTAAAGCGTGAGGCGAGGCTGAAAGGTGGATTCTATGTCAGCCCCGAGGCTAAGCTTTTGTTCATTGTCCGTATCCGTGGGTATGTATCGTTTATGTATCGTTGTTACTTGACTGACATTTGGAACCCTAGTTTAACTGTCATTCTGTCACTATCTAATTTCCAATGGATGTTGTTGATCAGTATCAATGCGATTGACCCAAAGACAAAGAAGATACTGCAGCTCTTGCGTTTGAGACAGGTAATTTGACCTTCTTTTTTTTTTTTTTAACTTTTGCGGCTATGCTTTACGTGGTCTTTAAAATATCCGTTTGCTGATAAAACTGCTACTTCTGGTGGTACAGAATGGATTTGTTCTGTTTTCTCATTATTATTATTATACCATTAACCCCTACGTACTTGTTTTTTCTTTCAGATATTTAATGGTGTCTTTCTGAAAGTCAACAAAGCAACAATGAATATGCTTCACAGGGTTGAGCCTTATGTGACCTACGGGTATGGACTTCTATTAGCAAGATATCCAAGGTTTTAAACCGTCTACATGAAGTCATTTTTTCAGCAATTATTCTCTTCAGGTATCCTAATTTGAAGAGCGTGAAGGAATTGGTTTACAAAAGAGGTTATGGCAAACTGAATAAGCAGAGGATTGCTTTGACTGACAATTCAATCATCGAACAGGTTTGTGGGTTTTTGTGCCGTTTTAGGTGTTTGCCTGTATTTGCCCTCACCTTTTTGGTAGTAATTCGTTGTGTTAAAACTGTGTGCTAACACAATCATCACGCAGGCTCTTGGCAAACATGGCATTATCTGCATTGAAGATCTTGTTCACGAAATCATGACAGTTGGGCCTCATTTTAAGGAGGCGAACAACTTCTTGTGGCCATTTAAGCTCAAGGCCCCACTTGGGGGTCTGAAGAAGAAGAGGAACCACTATGTTGAAGGAGGAGATGCTGGAAATCGCGAAGATTACATCAACGAGCTCATCAGGAGAATGAATTAGGTTATGGGTAGAATCATGTTTTGGGGGTTTTTCGCTGTTTCTCGAGTTTTGAAGCTTATCGACTTTTGTATTCTAAGACATAATATGTTGAGAATATTTGTCATTCTGGAATTAGAAGCCAACTGTTTCCTTCCAGCTTTTTAGCATTCATGCCGCTATCTTTTCTTTCCCCTCCCCTCCTCTCTTGCATAACTGCGGGGTAGCCTTTTGATCAAGGCGTTCGTGGGATAGTTTACAGTGTGTGAACAGTGCGTTGTGCATCATATCTCATTCATGTGCTGGTAATGACGATTTACGTTGATACGTCATGGCTTGTATATTTTGTGTTTTTCGTCTCCAGGTAGTGTTCTTTTTAAACGGATCATTGTCATTTTTTTTAGGGAATTGGTACTTGAATTTCAACTTTGGTCACTTTTTTTTTTTTTTGGTCGAACGGAAATTCCATTAACAAAACACCAAATGTACAACTTAAGAGAGTACAAACAAACATCTGACTCTGAAAACAAGTACCAAAAGTACAAAAAAAAGGGCACAAGCATAAGCTTGATCCTAGAATTTAAACAGGCCAATATGGCCTAGACAGAAAGCAAAAACGATAAGTATTACCATCGTTGGATTTTGTAAATCCAGATCAAATGGTAACATGGTGGAAGAGATGCAACGAGGTATCAATCTCATTGGCTACATAAAGAGCAGTTTAGAATACTGTCGCGGTTATCGTCGGATCCAAAAGAGATGAAGCGAGTTCCTAAGGCCAGATCAACTTGATCTGCAGCTCGAAAGAAGGCGTCATCATCATCCTCTACTAGATCCACCTTCTGCAAGCCACAACACCGCCATATCGGACTGGCGTAGTAGATTTCAACCTAAATCAAATGGATCGGAGGTCCCGTGATCTCGACGGATCTGAAAGAACCTTTCAGATCTGAAGGTAGCTAGTGGGAGGGGTAAATTTATGGCCGGAGAACTTCCAATCTGTTGGTGGAGGTGGAGATCAGGGAGTGGAGGAGGGTGATGGCGGATGGTGGCCAAGGTGGAATGCCGATGTAGAAGAAGCAAAAGACAGGAAAAAGAGAAACAAAAGAGAAAGGAGTACCGGAGAGGGGGCCTCCCCTTCCATCCTCACACCCATGGAAGCCAAAGGAGGAAGGGGTGGCGGCGGCTGGTCTTTCAAGAGAATAAGAGATGGAAGGGTTTTTTTTTTTCTCTTCGTGCGGCTATTCCCAGAAAGTTGACTTTTGGTCGTCCTCAATCTGTTAGAGTAACTTTGGTCACTTGTTGCTTAAGATACCATCTTGCAATATTATTTAACCCTTTTTTTGGTTAAAAAGAGAAATATATTATCAGTAAAAAGTTATACAAGCCGTCCTGGCGAGAGGAACTATATTACAGACATAAAGACAGCATTAAACGCTATCAAAAACACTAAACAAACAACTAACCTATATGCCCGAAACAAATTACAATTAGACTAAAGCAGAGCATATCTTCTTCAGCCTAATTTATCGTAACATGCCTAGACATACGATTACAAATAAAACCAACTAAAGCAAAAAACCTAAAAATTACAACACAAACAAACTAGAAGATCAAAAGAAAACAACCAAACAAATTAAACAAAAACACTACGCACTGCCAGCCGCCCACTAGCAGACCTGACAACCGTCCTATGGGTGCAGCTCACCTCGAACCCCGTGCCCCATTGCTTGCGCCGGATTCCCTACCTTCTCAGGCCACCACTCAGCTGCCAAGCCTTAATAAACCCCAAAGTTGCCTCACTAACCTGCCTCACCGGAATCTCCATCAAAAGGTTGCCTAATTTTCAGCCGAGCCCAGACCACCTATCGCACCTGCCGAGTTCCGACCACCTACTGCAACCTCCTTCGTCGCAACACGGCCAAGCCACCTAATTCAACCATCTACAAGCACGACCAATCTAGGGCATGGGGGGAAGGGGGATCACCAAGGAAAATAAGCCCTAGAAGAAAAACCCTAGCCTAGACTCACCAATCAATCATAACCCAAAGAAGCTTGAACCCTACAATCTCGACGAAGGAAGATCAGAAGAACCCTCAACCAAACCCCAACACCTTGACTCCGAAATCAGGACAACTCATCCGACAGAAACCGCACCCACCCGTTAGCCACCACAACCCAAAACGAGGAGCCACCGAAGCCTCGAACAGCAACACTGAACTTCACACAAATCGATCACCATTGCCGGCGAAAAGAGAGGACCACGTCTGATCGATGGCAAAACGTCGCAACCCCGACGGCCGTCTTACTCACCAAAGCTTCCCAGATCCCAATTGAAAACCCTAGCTAAAAACGACCTAACCTACCAAGACGAAAGAAGGGAACCTCCGCCCCCACGCGCGCCATCGCACGATGGGGCGGCCGCGGTGGCTTTCTGTGGAAGGTGGTTTAGAGATAAGGGAGAGGGATATTTTTAGAGAGAGGACTGTATTAGAATATTATTTAGCCCTTAAACATGTCAAATGCAATGCTAAATACAGTGCCAAGTTTGGTATGCTCTTCCTTTATTTAAATTTCAAGTTGGCCAAATACAATATGTGCTAGTAAAATTTTTTGGCTAGAAATGTGATGGGCCTTATTTAGGCACACCGAATTGCAAATTGAGATCATGGGCTCTGCACGATGAAATGCCATCGTTTTCCCACGTTCATTGGCTTTTTCTCACAGGAGGAACTACAAATTCACTTGAGTGGCAGTTTGGTAATGAATCATGAAGAGCCGGCCATCATTTTAACACTTATGAATGACAACAACCGGAATGAGTGAGGGAAATCCATCTACCCATCGAGAACTGAGATGCACGTATTCATGTAAATAATCAAGTGCTGTTCAGATAGCTAGCAACGGCGTTATCATAACAGCAATGTTCTTTCTTCAAGCAAAACAGTGCATCGGGAAACTCTCCAGCCAAATGTGAAAATAATGAATTTTTGTTTACATTTACATGAAACACTTAAACTGGGCTCCTCATAGGCGGCCAGCAATTCCTCTTTTTGAATCATCAAAATTCGTTCGTATATGACAAAGAATACAGCCACTGCTTGCATAGGACACTGGTCATGGCAACGGGACAATTGGGTTGTGGGCCTCTATATCAACGTGCCGAATGCCAGGAACAATATCCTGGATTTCCTGTTCCAACCTATCAACTTCGCTCCCGAGAGCTGTAACCACCTCTTCACCTGCCAATGTAAAAATCTGGTTCTTAATACGCACCAAGTAAAAGCAACAAATGTTCAAATTCGTGCAGAACAACAACTAATACCATAGCATGACATGATCTTCAGCAATGCAGCATCGTCGTCCTCCTTTGCAGCTTCCCGAAACTGTGTAAACAATGGTAATGAATGGATATAAGAGAATGATGTGCACAAACACAATTTGTGTGGCCTCTCACCCCAATAACCCCATTACCTGACTAAGTCCAGGTTTTGTTATAAAAATCATGCCCATACCAAAAGATCTCCTAGATACTGGAATGTTGACGTGATAAACATGACTACACAAAATGAAGCACTATAAGGGCCTCCTGGCCACATTGAGTACTCCCGTGTAGAGAGAATGCAAAAGGTAAGATTACAAGCATGGATTTGAGAGCTTGTTGAATAACTTGCACATTCGTTAACGGGTTTTTGATAGAGAAATGAAATAGAAGCGATTCATATGCCCAACGTTGAACTCTGATTGCGTGTTTGTATTCAAGGAAATGGATTGATGGTTTGGGACGCTTAATTGGCATGTCATACAGGCATGCAGTGGCAAATGGAATAGACGCCATGCATATGCAAGATGTTGGACTCTGATTGTGTGTTTGTATTCAAGGAAATGGATTGATGGTGTGGAAGGTTTAACTGGGGGGGGGCGGAAATCAGATTCTAACCTGTTTAGCCCACTCTTCACGTCCAGTTCTGATTAAATAATTCTGAACCAGGACTACTCCATTAAAATCTGCAGCATAAAGCTTCACATATTACACTCAGATCCAGAAAAGAAGCTTAATAACCAAGAGAACCAAAAAATGTGGGTCACTATTGAATGCCCAGGAATTTTTAATTCCTGAAGATTAGTGGCTTCAGCCATTTTCCTCATCTGCAAACTACTTTTCTAGTAACCACTAGGACCGGTTTCCTAATCTCCAGATCATTGCACAGTTTCATTTTCCTACTTATTCCCAATATGCAGTAATATTCACGGTAAGAATCTCTGTTGATTGACATGATAAACCTAATTCGCTGAAAACAGGAGAAAATAGGATAAAAGGAGAAGGATCACCTATTTCTGCCTTAAATCTAAAAAACCCAGGTCCAATCACCTCGCTTTTGCAATCATACACAGAATCTACAACCTGCAACAACTTCATATTTGTTAAACGTATTTATCATCTAATAACAGAAGATCAATTACTTAAAGAGGAGATAGTACCGGGTCATTCTTTAACAAATGAAGAACCTTTTCCATGTCATGATCATCAATTGCTCTACCAATCAAAGCATGGCGATTCCTCTGTATAAGAAATATAGCCACCTGCAAAAAAAATTATGTTCGTTGGCCTCAAGATTTGTCCACAAATTTATCCAAGAATATATTGTTCGTCCCTGACTTCTCCAGTCCCTTGTGCTCAGGGGAAGAAAGAACAGGTGAACACATAGGAAAAACGATTATGTTGCTGTGCCTTGCCTTAGATTAGCTTCCTAGGACGGGCTCCAAAACAACGTAGTCAGGATTAAATCAGTATTGGTATCTATTTTCATCTCATTAAGTAATTTGTCTCAATTGACTCATATAATTACATAGGAATCCAAACAGTAATTCTCGATATGTAAAACTTCTCTAACCTACACATTAGTTCTATTGAACTTCTCATCAGCATCATATGGAAATTGAGATATTACTTCCAAAAAGATAACACAATCAGAAGTATAATATGTATCTTCATGTTTCAATCTGTCAATGAATTTGCAACAGTTTGGCTGAGCTATTCTTGCTGAGAGTTTCAAAATATTTAACTGTGTTGAGCAACTTCTGCTAAAAGATTTCAATTTCCACGTCTTTACTTCTGCTGAAATCATTTTGGCTTAAGGAAGATTTCCCAGTGTTAGGTGTGGATTTTGTAGATTTTGTTGATGAGTTTTGCCTTGGAGCCGTAGTGCAATGATTTTTTTTGGAGGTGTAGTTCTGTTTCCAGCATAGCTTTTTGTGCATTAAGGGGCTTTGTTGGAGCCCTTGACGTCTGTCCAGTTTTTCCTTTAATATACCCATGTACATATTCTTACCCCCACCCCACCCCCCCAATCTCGTGGGGCATTCCTTTTTCTAATACAAATACTTATTTAAAAACAATTTTGAAGGCATCTAATGTAGAATGGTGCACAATCTCGTCCGTCACTTTCTCTTGTCTAATGTACCCTGACTAGTAAAACTAACTCCAGTCTTTAGGGACAGACTCCATAAGAACTTGTGAAGGTGGTGAGTGGCATCGGTAAAACAGAAGCACTTTAGAGGTGGGGTAGTTTAAGTTTTCTTCTTGAGTAATCAAACTAATCACCAGTGAAATGCTAAAAGATGCAATTTTAGTACACAATGAAACCTACACTCAGGATATGCCCAAGAGTTGCATCACAATACAGAAGCTTGGCTTCATTGCCACAAAATGCATTAGTAATTAATGTATAGTAGATTAGCACCAGCTAACTAACAGCTAAATATTAGGCCTACAAAACAATAGTTAAAAGCAAGAGCTTTTGCAAATATTTACCATCCCAAGAAGGTTGCCCACTACAATTGAACCAATGGGATCATAAATTGCATTCCCTGTGGTTCTCACAGCAACTAATGATGCAGCAGCAATCAGAAGGCCAGTAACCGCGGCACCGTCCTGCACATTTAAGATAGCTTAAGGGGCATCCAAAATGACAAAAAGGAGCGGTACTTCGCCTCCATGGTTAAAGTCAAGCCACTACCTTGAGAAGCTACGACATCCATGTGTTTCCTTACAATAGTTTCCATCCACAGGACATCTTCACTTTGCAGATCTATCATTACTAAGTTCACGTAAGAAACCTAGAGCAGAACTCTCATTGTGCATGCTTTAAGTATATTACTTAGCATTATTGGTGGCATGTGACATGCTCTGGTTGATGGCTGGTGCAAATTGTTTTGGTGCTAAGATATCCCCACTTCAGAAATGGGACACTACTATATGCTTTTTCTGGATGAAAAAGTGATTGTATATCGAAAAATAAATTCTCAGCTCCTCTTACGCAGGCATATGCTACACGTTATTTGAAACAATGTCTACTCCTAATAATGTCACCATCAGCTAACTTCAACTAACTTTGAAAACGCAAAGAGGTGAACAAGCCATTACCTCTGTCATGACTGCAACAGCTGTCGGATCGTGACCACGCCAAACATAGTCTTTCACTTTCATGCCCTCTGCAGCTGCACCTTTTCTGACAGCATGTATGGCCACAACAAGAGAAATACCTAGACAAATGTCAGAATGATGCATAAGGGGACATGAAAATAAAAGCCGTGAAAGATTTAATTAAATCATAAGCCTAGAATAATTATGCATGTCTACTGAACCTTCAATAATGAAAGAACCACCAATCACCAGAGCTGCATAAGTTATATTTTCAGGAGGCTGAAGAGAAATTGCATAAATTAGTGAACCTTCCGTTCATGTAAAGAGGAAGCAGCTATGGTTGAGATTAGCGAAGTAGATATTTGCCCAAAGGAAAACAACATTCATAGCATACCTGTGAAGTCCACAAGTTCTGAACCCCGTGAACAATTGTAGCACCAGAACCAAGACAAAATATACCAACAGCAGATATCAACGACCAAACAAACCTTTCCTTGGAATAACCATATCTAAAAGCAAGAAAGAATGATATTAAGTATGTATATGAATCCATGTGCATCCAAATATATGTTCGACCACATGACAAATTCCAAGTAAACACGAAGTTTTGTATGAAAAACTCACGGATGCAGAGCATCTGGGGCACGCTTTGAACTGCTCAAACCGTATGCAAGAAGAGCCTACAAAATCAACATCTCATTAGCTGTTAAACCATAAAGTTAGAAGCATAAATACACAGAAGTGGACGATTAGTGGAGAGCCTTGTACCTGATTTGCAAAATCCGCAACTGAATGCACAACTTCGGCAAGCATCACATGGCTTGAGCTAACTAACCAGACGCCAAACTTCAGAGAAAAGACAAGAAAGTTGCACCATAACGCTGTCGTGACCGCCCGCTGGCTAAAAACAACATTTTAGGCAGGTATATAGCATTTTTTCAAGTGTAGTCTTTTTAAAATATTATGAAACAAGAAGTAAATGCTGATAAGGAGATATTGAATCAAGTTCCAAGCTGCTTTCTTATTACAGCATACAGATAATCAATAGGTAAAAAAGCAAATAGCTTAGAAAAACATCTCGTTTTGATCCCAACATCTTTTATATGTGAAGAGGCAGAGAACTAGCATGACTCGAGGGATGCCAAAGCTTAATTTCCACAATTAAAATAACTCGGTAGAAAAATTGGAAACTAGAAACAAAGTGAAGAACAAGAGGAATCTCATTGCAGGGCACAATAAGTAAGAGGATTAGGAACTTACCCATGGTCATCGACTTCTATCTTGATCTTTTTAGCTCTAGTAAGAAAACCTGAAAAAAAGAAACACAACAAACTCAATTCTGTAGCATCATTGATAAAGCGCAAATCAGCTATCGTAAAATCAAACACACTCACTGCGGTGGGAGGAGTAGTGGTAATTAGAACCCGAAGAAATCGAAGCTAACGGAATAACAAGTCGCGGATATGAACCTCGAAATGCAACCGGACAAGTGAACAAGGCTCGGCCTCGGGCGAGCACATTACAGGAGCTGAACTGAAAAAACTGATGAGGGTGATGATGATTACTAGCAGCGAAATTATCCGTTCTTTCCGGGGTAGTAGTGGAATAGAAGGTGCTTGAGAGTAGGGTTGCAATGGGCGGCGATTGGTGATTAGAGGAGGAGGAGGAGGAGTGGTGGCGGAGGACAGTGAGGAGGCGAGAAGTTCGCATTAATTGGAGCCAAGGGCTTACGAAGATTAATTTATCTGTAAGCATGCTATGAGTTGCTATGCTACGATGATAGCAGCATTTCCATGAAACTCCGAGGTTGGGCTAGGGTTTATCGATTCTGGAGATGGGGGAAGACAGACTCTGTAGAAGCGCGTCATCTGCCCTCTTTCTGTAGCTTACTGTATATCATCTTTCATGTTAGGTAAACCAAAAAGAAGGGCAATAATTTGATTTAGGTTATCATCTACCTCAGGTTGTTACTCACTGGCAACAACCAAAAGTGCAGAGAGCTGCTCATGCCACTGGGCACTGGCATCCAATACGAAGACCAGGATCAGTAGGATAAAAATGTTGTTATATCTGTTCTACAATACTCCATAATATTCTATATAATAACAAACTAAAATTATTTAATCGTAGTTTTGATATAATTTGGCATTTTGGAGTTGGACCAATTTATGCGTTTAGCTACTCTATAATGAAGCTGTCCGACACTTGAATGAAAGTTGTTTGTAGAATCTTGTGTTATGCTTTACATTAAATTTCATTGAAAGCTATTTCAATATTCTTACAAGGTTTTTTTTCTCTATTTTTGTCGCTAAAGATATGTATTTTTGATACAAACATTGACTTTAGAGTGACGTGCAAAAACAGAGGGGGTGCTCGAGATATTAAGAAGGTGAACCCGAAAGAAATCTCCACTTTGCACACTCCTCAGAGGAAAAGTTTCATCGCTTCCACCGCAAAACCCGGCTTGCGGATTGGTGGAGTTTCATGTAGCCAAGGTAATGTCATTTGTCACTGTGTACTAATGAAGTGGTGCCTCATTTTCGATTTTGGGGTCAGCGAAAGGATCTTCAGGCACTTGCTCTAAGGTTGCAGCTACTGACCTCTTTCTTTAGGCGATGATTTGCTGCTTATAATGTATGGAGTACATCCAACAATCGATGGATCTTGAAATTGAATCCAAAATGCAACCGTTCACCCAAAACTAGACATAGCAACATTTGTGTCTTCAACCCCCCAGAAGAAATAAATGTCATCTTTTCAGCTTTAGATCAGAGTCCACTTTAAACTGAATACTCTACTTGCCCTCGGCCTAATCGGAGTTCCGAATTACCTGAAATTAAGTGATCTGCCCAAAGGCGTAAAAGTCGAATGAGAGTAAGTGCATGAACTGCTTCATGTTCAACCAAAGGAAACTTTCCCATTCCTCAACCACGGATCAGCAAGATACGCTTCAATCACCTCTCAGGACTTGATAGATAGTACAACAATTGACAGAGAAGTCGTTTTGCTTCTTTGAGTTGAGAAATATAAATGTATAGCGACTTCCTTTATATTACAAAGTGATGCTGAAGCACAAAATTGTGGACCTCATCCGTTGGGAAGAAGTTGGCTCAAACCCATAAAAATACAACCTTGCCAAAAACAGAAATAAGTAACTCTAAAGTCCCTAACCGTATTCTGTAGTACCAATGCTCCCTACATGCAGGGCATATTTTGAAAGACTGTGAAGTGCCCCCAACTGACTTATCGTACAGGGAATCAGTTGAGCAGTATATATTTCTCAGCCCAATGTTGCCCAACCTATTCTCAAGCATCACAACAAAGGACGCTTCATCTCTTCATATGGTCAGATGAAAGTTCCAGAAATGATTCAGTTGAAAACCTAATTGCCAAATCGCCCTTCTTTCCTAGCACGATACCTAGCAAACGGTTTATGCTGTTCAACTGATCCTCCAGAATCTTTGCCTGGACCCTGCCGGGTGACAATTCTTAGTGGGTGTGCTTCTGTATTGAAGACCCACTCATCCAGCGGGATAACTGAAGAGGGTGAAAAAAGAAGATAGAGATATTTGAGTGTCTCAGCAAGGAAGAAGCTTTGCATCATATTGTCTTTGACGCCAGTGTTAACCTGGGAACATTTGTCAGCAGGAAATATAGCGTTAAACAAATAACATTTGGACAAAGTCACAAACCAATATAGATCTGTCTAATTAGTGAATATGCATATATTGATCGAAGATTAGAGGGCTTACATCCTTCAACCCAACATATCCTGACTCGATGCGAGAGTTTTTTTCAAATGCTTGAAATATGTTCCAACCCCACTCTTGGTAAGTCTTGTTGCCGGTCAAGCGCCAAAGATAAAACAGTGACTCAACCGTCTCTGGCCTCAGTATATTCCATGATGTACCCACATTCATGTCCTGGAAATTTTCAATGGAAGACGAGTCAAATAAGAGAAAATGTCAATAAATCCACGAGAACTCAGACAACTAACCCGCCCTTCATTAAAGAAGTAATTCTCTCCAGCCAATTTTGTTGGTGTTGACTGATAGAAGTTATAGCATGTCCAAGCAAGCTGCGGAAAGAAGGCCAAAAAAGGCAATCAACATCTAGACATTGTACAGATCATCAAGTGGGGAACAAGAAGTGCATGCAGTGAAAAGATTAACCTTGCACTGTTCTACTTCCTTGACAAAGTAGAACTTTTGCATGGATCTCTCGTCAATGGAAGCAACTTATGAGCACTACAAGGTGTTTAGGCATACAAATACGGCATGCAGGTTGATTGGCATGCATTACTACGCTACCTCAGTTCATTGGATTTTTCTCCTGACTTCTTACAAAACCCTAGGATAGATGCAATAGATGTAAACGTTGAATTAACTCAATTCTTTTTACCCTAGCTTGACTTGCCAAATACTACTTTTCTAATCTGTAATTGCTATTTGAGTACAATTCAATGTTTACATGTACTATAATCTATCTTAGGAGTACGTGAAAAGTCAAAGGGGAATATTTACCAGTACAATGGAGGGAATATGTATCAAACAAGCTCAAAAATTCTAATGGTGGTAGTCAAATAAAATGCAACGGTCTATTAGTGCATTACCCAGTGAATCTTGTTAATATAATCCTACATAAGTATAAAAATTCAGCATTATTCATTTATCTTGCACAAACATGTGCGTGGAGGGGGGTTGCAAAGTTAGCGAAACAGAAACTGCATGCAGCAGATCACTTGATGCTAAACTTCTTTGCATGTCTCTTACTGTTCCACTAAGGTTGCATAGTAAAAGAGGAAGATTACTTCTTCAACACAAGCAGCAATAATTATGTATCCCCTAAGGATTTATATATACCTCTTCTGCTAGAGATAGGAATTTCTGTGAGTCATCAGGACCATAACCAGATGATCCTAGTGCTAACATTCCTGGAGCAAAGCATGCTAATTCATCCATCTGCACATAATTACAATAAAGAGATGAGCGCCAATATATCACAAAGTAAACCTTAACAAAGCACTCTCTTCAACCTATTTCATCCCTTGAAACAGCACTCTCAAATACCTATTCGGTACTTGTATATTACCTTGTCAATTAGAGAACTTCCAATCTTTTCAGAGATGTATGCAAATGATGATGGTGTCGTTCTTCGAACCAAGCTTAGCAAACCTTTCATTGATGTCTCCCACATATCTCTGTTGCCAAAATACGAATTAAGAATTTTTCAAGCAGGTTCTAGGGAAAAGAGATGATATTCAGCACATTTCAGTTTCGGTTCCATGCGTCATGCTTGTTTAAGTAGGGGCAAAAGGGTTAAATCCATATTCTTAGATCTGCAACTAGCAAGGATGAGAGAGCCAGGTTCCCTTGAACTGTCTCTTGTGCTCAATCAGGTTCTAGGGAAAAGAAACAGATATTCAGCACACTCCAGTTTCTGTTCCGTGCATCATGCTTGTTTAAGAAGGGGCAAAAGGGTAGAAGCCAACTACCAAGGATGGGAGTGTCAGATTCCCATGAACTGTCTCTCGTGCTCTATCAGGTTCTAGGGAAAAGAGACAATATTTGGCACAATTCAATTTCTGTTTCATGCGTCATGTTTGTTTAAGTAGCGCAAGAGGGTGGAATCCATATTCTTAAATCTGCAACTAGCAAGGATGGGAGGGCCAGGTTCCCTTGAACTGTCTCTTGTGCTCGAGGGTGCTTAAGTTACACGCAATATCCAGAAAGAGTGAGTTGGTGACTACTAAAACCACAAAGGAGGGGGAACCAAATGAAAATATTTGAACTACTCCTACACATGTTATCATAAGGATCAGCTTCCTAGAAATTTTGAATTTAGAACGTAATAAATTGAAAAATAATTGGAGAACGTGACATGTTCATAAAATGCCTAGTGTAGCATAATCTAGATTAAGAAAAGGCTTATAGAAGAAAAGCAGTTGACCGAAAAATGATCAAGTCAGGTATCAGTTTAATTCTGGATGCACAATTGTTCTATTATCCAAGGAGCCGTCTAGAAAAGTGCTTCCAAAAGCATCTCACCTATAATGCTGTACAGGAGCTGTTTTATTCCCTTGTATCCACACTTTGAGTAAATACTCATAAAAGCTGCAACCAAAATTGTGAGTTAAGTATGCCTCTGTCAAGGTCCCATCATTATGTAAATATTCGATCAGGGGACCTAGAAAGAACGAGATATAAGATCACCAAAGTTGAGGTGTATCATATTGAAGTAACAACGATCAGTACCTATCCCCCATTGCACCAAAGGTTATGGTTGAGTATGAAGTTTTCCCACTACGTGGGTTGATGTAGATGGGAAGCAAACCATCAGCAGGAAAAGTTTTATTAAGCTCTGCAATAACATTCTCCACCTGAAATTCAGGAGTGAGTGAGGTCCAGTGACTATATAACAGTCCATTATGATGTCATATTTTCACTATGGTAAAAGATAATTAAACTGAATGCAATGTCTTATGTTTCTTCAGTTCGTTTGACCAAATATGCTAACTCCAATGAGGGAATATACCTTTTGCTGATACTTTGGGTCTCCTGTCCGCTGAGAAAGAGCAATAAATTCTAGCTGCTCAGTGCCAGAATCTGCCAGGATGCTTTCACCCTGAGAATAAAGAACATACAACAATAAATACTTCATCTTTGATATGTATGAAAAACAACAAAAGAGAACTTCAAAAGAAAATTTGTACCAAGTTCTGTTTGCTATAGGATACTGGGGAACAACCACAGAAGTTCAGTTTTATTAATGCTATGACAAGACAGTGCTAAACATGCATTTGGTTTGCTAAAAAGTAAAAACATCAGAAGACTGGAGGAATTGTAGTTGATCAGTCAATGCTGTCCATGTACTTCGTAAAACCGTAAGGCTACACTAAACAAGTCAGAGTCCAAGGTGGCCTGTAATTGTTGATTGAAAAGCATAGATCAAGGTCACCACAAAAAAGTAGACTCAGTGAATTACCAAACAAAACATTCATTTGTGAGTTACAAATACCAGCAGCTACAGGTAAGAAAAGAAAGGGCTGATTTATAGATGCGGTACTAAAAGTAAAACAACATGCCAATTCAGAATATGTCTACGGTCCATCCAAAAGCTACTGGTGAAGGACCCGCTTATGGCAATTGTCGCATATGTGTAGGCAGTAATGGGCGAATTTTGATACTCATCATTTCAGTCTAAAGAAAGATCTCCTATGAGAAACATCAAAATGACTAACAATAGTCACGAAGCTAACTTCCCAAAATGATGTCAAACTAGAATTTTAAGTAAAAATTGCTGCGTACTTTTGGTCAAGAAGTGAAAGGAAAGAATTTCTCTGTTCAGATTTTGCTTTATACCAAGTACCAACATAAATGCCTACTGAAATGTTCTATACCAGAAGTCTACTGTTAGACAGTACAAAATAAACTCCAAACCCAACTCATCCAAAATACCAACGACATTAAAATGCATAAACCACGAAGTCCAGAACTTACCCCAGTCCAACCAGGGTTATGTGCATTACCATGTGCCAAGTTAATTATGTTATAAGGAATGCCAGAAGGCGTGTCCCAAGCGGGCAACAGTCTATCAGCAATGTCTTTAGCCTTCTCAAGGAAAACATTGTCCCCGGAGAGATCATATGCACTAAGAAGTCCACCAACAACTCTGGATCATAGAAAACAGCCAATCAGCACAGACTTTTAGAAGTTATTTACCTCAAGGATGATAAAAGACCCCACAAATGAGCACGCACGATTCACGATACTCAGGAGAAGAAACACCAAAAGATGAAAAGAAAATACATATTAAACTCATATAAAGCAACCTTATGGTTGTTTCAAAAACACTAGCCTCGTAGTTCTTGTTGAAGTCCAATGAGCTTGCAACCCACCTGCCACAGATAGCTAGTTACTATCAAACAAGAAACCAAACCAATATGCGAGAGAGCTTTCAAAAGAATATAAGGATATGTTCGTGTTCATCTTCTTGGTTTCTCTTTTCAGTAAAGAGAATATATGAAAGCCAAATCACGAAAAGACGGGCAAACCTCGTGTACACAAAGAACTATGGGAGGAAGTCAATGAGCAAGGGAAAATGGAGATGGAAGGGCAGAAGAAGTTAAAGAGAATGAAATGGCAAGAAACAACGTATTAAATCGTCATTTTCTAATCTTGAAGCAGTATCACCCTCCATGACATTGGAGCACAAGTAGAAAGAAGTTAAAGAGAATGAAATGGCAAGAAACAACTTATTAAATCGTCATTTTCTAACCTTGAAGCAGTATCACCCTCCATGACATTGGAGCACAAGTAGAAACACGGAAACTGAACAAAGAGAAAACTGAGAGACCAGCAGAGGAATAGATCCTGGGACCCGTGGGGAAGGAGGATACCACCAAAAAGAAGGTTTACGGGTCAAACCAGTTAGATGGTAATGCTTGATGCATCGTATGAGGAAACACAATACGATATAAAATGAAACAGTTTTAAGTATGGGGAACTGAACGATTCCAAGTGCAAGTAACCAATGAACTTCTACAAGAGCTTTCTATCATTAGCTTGTGCATCAAGAGCATGTCGAAGAAAATTTTTACTGTCCAACAGGAAAATTTTTACTGTCCAACTGGTTCCAATAAACTAAGGCTTAACATAGTAAAAGAAACTTCCTGTAAGAGTCAAAAGGGGGAAAATTCGAACTCACTCTCTAGCTCTTTGGAACTGGTCGTCTAGGCCCATTATATATAAGGTATCAAGAGAGTCTATTAAAGTTGCTCCAAGACCGCCAAAGCTATTAACACCAGTCTTTGACTGTGGCTGGGAAAACAGTCAGCATGTCAGTGGGCTAATTTATGCAAACAAGAAACTACAATCTTTATTCATGTTTTATTTCTTCTTTTAACAATATACATGAGAAAGATATTAAAAAAAAAAAAAGTTAGCTGAACTCATGAATTACAAGCATCAGAAACAGAAACAAACTATATCGACTTCAAATGAGAAACTAACAAAAAAGCACATTTGCGGCAGCAAATAAACATCTTAAAATTTGAGAATCTTATCAATATTACACCATGATAAAAAAATCGATTGCAGAATCCACTCATTGGAGGGGGAGGGGGTCATACAATTCATAAAGGACGAAGTTGCCACATTTCTTTTTCAGTAACTTCTTCCCCCTTCAATTCTCGAATATCACCAAACATCTCTACGCATGCGCACTCCTTCTAACACTATATATTAACTTACCCCGCAAACGACAAGTGATACAAAGACCCATACGCACATATTGCCGAGAAGGAATGAAACTTCAATAATCAATTGATTTTCATAAGCAAACTTGTATGCAGGTATATCCATCTCGAGGTCAAATCCATCAAGTGACTCAACTCACAACGCACTACTGAGCTTAAACTTCCCTTTTTAGCACAAGGAAATTAACACACAACCAGAGCATAGGACTGATCGAAAGGTGCCACTATGAGCACCAAAATAAAGTTATGGGCATATGATCACTAGCTCGCTAAATGAAAACTTAATGACATAGAAGGCAATATGCACAACCAAACCCGTAAACCATACCTGAAGCTCATCGTTGCCCCATGCAAATTTTTCATATGAGGTCCATGCATGAACCATAGCATCTTTTACTTTCTCTCTTCGTTGATCGTCAATGGGATCAATTATGGCATCCTTTTTAGTGGCATCATTACTTTTCACTCTAGGTTTAGCGCTTCCTCCAGAAACTCCATGAGCATACTTAAACCCTTCCAGCTGCAAGTGCAAATCAGATGCATTTAATCCACTAATTCAGCCATTTGGAAACAAATCTGAGCAAACGCTCTAAAACACACACACACAGAGAACAACCCTTCCAATATGTGTTAAGACGTTAACCACAGGGATGCCTTTAACTATGCCAAAAATTAACATCATTTCGTGTCATTTCGTATATTGTATTATGTATTGTGCTACGCAATCTAGTTTTATGCAACAGTTGTATAAGCACATGATTCAGTAAATTTAGCCATTCCTCTAATTATGCATAAAAACATCTATACAAGGCGTAGATACAAAATAACATGGATACAACTTGAAATCAAGCCAAGCAGAATAGTGATAAAAAAAACTCAAATTAGTACCTCATCTTGCAGCCGAATCACTTCCTCGTTCAATTTTGAGACCTCTACCTGCAAATCAGCTCAAACTTCATTATAAAGGGGCATCGGCACAGATAGATCAATCCACTCACCAGAAGCATGAGAAAAGAAACACGGGAAAAAAAAAAGCCTTCAAGTGAAAACTGAAGAGACGAGAACTTCGTATATGAGCACTCTACGATCAGTTACCTAGAAAAGAGTACGACACAGCCACCTCCTTGCACTATTAAATCGAGATAAACTAATATCTATCCTTTCCAGTCTCCACCATCTTGTAGGTGAACAAAATCCGTTATCGGTGCTTAGCAGGGGATGCAATTCAGATACACACAGTACCCAAAAAAAGCATCACTGTACTTCAATACTTCAATGATGAGTGTAACTTTGAGGGAGGGGGGGGGGGGGGTCCTATCACACATTTAATGATGCATGAGCATCCAAGAAACCTAGCAAGGCCCCTCAGGCCCTCTGAGTACTTAGTCTCATGATTTACTTTTAGTACCTTTAATTATTGGTTGCAGTTTGTATAGTAGCTTTCCTTTTGTCTTTATAACACGTGAGACAGCCATTTACTTAAGGAACGGTATCGTTGTCTTTGATTGTCAATCAGGGCAACAAAGTGGTACTTGTAGCACTATAAATGCT
This sequence comes from Escallonia herrerae, assembly GCA_033070095.1. NCBI lineage: Eukaryota > Viridiplantae > Streptophyta > Magnoliopsida > Escalloniales > Escalloniaceae > Escallonia > Escallonia herrerae. The sequence goes on along the minus strand of JAVXUP010000171.1, from coordinate 313,924 downwards.
GCCCTTACGTGCTGCCAGGGGCATTCTTTTGGATTTCTTTTTCTCAAAATTCAGACTAGAAGCTCTCTTGGGTCTATTGAAACCCTAGAAGCAACTGTAATCATCACCTGGGAAGCCCCATCCTGGAATTAAAAAAGTACTTTTAAAATAGGACAATTACACTAAGCTGCCCTTCCCTTGAACAAAGATTCAACCCTAAAAACCAGCAGTGAAAAAAGCCAAAGTTGAGACTCAAGGGTATTTTGCAAGTTTGCTAAAATAATTTTGACAATCGGCACCTTTATTTATCAATTTGGTGCAATTGAGTACAATTGATCACTTTTGAGCAATTAATTGTTGAATTGACATGAAAAAGGACACAACTGCCCTTTCATCCAATAATTTTCACTCCTTCTCTCTTCCTCAATTTTTCATCTCTCTTCCTCAAGCACCATCGCCGCCACCGTCGTCGCCACTCCCACAACCACAACCAACTCAAGCACCACCATCGCCAACTTAAGTACCACCCCTAACCACCGAACCCACTACCAACCCAAACCACCACCGTGCTCATACTGCCGCCACAAACCCCAATAGTATCACCACCAACCACCCAATCCACCACCGCACGCTGTCACCACAAACACAACCAAACACCTTAAAACAGCATTAACCACCAAATCCACTACTGTACGCCACCGCCACACCACAAAAGCAGCCCACAACCACCAAACCCCACAATCGCACACGGCCACCGCATCAAATCAGAACAAAAGTGCATCTCAAACTATAGCCACCAAGCCCAGATCGACGTCGGTCGATGATGACGGCTACGAGCAGAAGGGAGGGGGCATCGGGGCCACGCTGTGCGGGGGCGAAGGGTTGGGGCGTTGGCTATTGATTTCAGCCATAGGGGGGGGTCAAGGTTGAGAGGTGAGGTGGAGGGAGGTGGCCGTCATCAGCGAGGCAGGCAGAGGGAGGGGTGCCGGGGAGGGGGGTTGGTTCAGTTTGATTTTTAAAGGGTTCTTTTTTATTTAATTTAAAATATATACTTTGGCATTTTAGTGAATGTTAGGTGCATTATTGGAGTTTCATGTCAAGTTTTAGCCGGGTGTAATTATTGATAGATGAGGGGGGTCAATTGTAAAAATTAATACCCGAAGGGCCAACTTGTAAACCCGAGATACACAAGGGGGGTCATTTGTCATTTTCCCTACTAATATTTTTCTTGAGTATGAGCAGGGGGGAAGGGGGGTGGGGGAGGGGGAGGGGAAGATACTGCAAGAAGCTATGCCAAACCTCACATTTTTGCATGAAATACCCCAAGATTCATGCTTAAACATAAGCCAACCTCGTTGTCTTCTCACGTATAACCCCAATAACCTCTCCTTTACCTCATAACATAAAGCTTTACAAAACCAAAGTATAGGTGGTACCGACCTAAGTTTTTGAAAATTGTAAAACGATTTGGTACCGATTTTTATTCAGCCTCCTTTCGTCTTTTACTACCATTCTATAGAATACATCGGAACTAAGAGGGTTTTGCTCATAGGATAGATTCCTGGGAGGATAAAGTAGGTTTAGTTGGATGCAGCTATTAAGTGGCTTCTGTTGGTGCTTTCCTTAGTCAAATTGTCAAGGGAACAGGTGTGGCAAAAAAACATATACTATTTTTAACCAGTAACCTTCTAATCCTGCGTGGCACCTTACCATTTGGTTCAAGGATATAGAGGTGCTGTTCTAGAGGTAATTGGAGAACACAAAAGTAAAGCCAATGAAGTTAGGAAGAACCGTGAAATAACAATTGGTATTGTCATTAATTTGCAAATCACTGCAACCATTGATCTCATCATCCAGACAAATTCAGTGGTACCAGCGAGTAGACTGATAGAATAAAATTGAATCAACCTCAAAATCATGCAAAGTAAACTCTCAAATATACATACATTGGGAATTGTAAAACTTCAACCCCTGATGACGCGCAGCCAAGACATGAAATAAAGAAGAATTCACAAAGACCATCAACTAATTCTAGGTGGTGGTCTTTCTAGGAAATCAGCTAATGGGTCAAACTATTGGAAGAGTTGGTTGTCCATCTAGCCTTTTTATTAAGAGAGAGCATAAGTGACTGTCGCCAGAAAGCCAAGTCTAGAGCAACAGTCAAAATAGTTTGTGTTACAGAGGAAGCCAGTAAAACATGATAGGCATCATACATTTCAAAGAGACAGCTAACGCCACGAACTAAGTATGCAGCGAGGGTACTAATTCTAGGTTCACGGTGGTACAAATAGGCTTAGCCAATTCGGTAGTTGCTGTGATCTCGTTACTTCATAAATCATGTGATGCGTCAAAAGATCAAGCAAAAAAGTCATGCATTTATCACTCTAAAACAATAATAAAGGAGTCAAAGTTTATGAATCAAACAATTAGAAGCTACATAAGTTAATATAGATCCAACAATTAAATGACATAAGAAGTGCGAACGGTCCTACCTCGTGCTCTCGGACGAGAGTTTGCCGATCCCAGACGAAAAAGGAGAGACAAACGAACGCTATAAACAGCAATGCGAGGCGCTTTGGTCGTTTCAAGTAATAAGCTGGATTTATGTACCTAAATCTGCTCAACAAGGATCTGCTTCTTGCCATTCTCACCCCTCTCTCTCTCTATATATACGTATATCTGTACACAACAAAAACCCTAACCTACCACTATAACAATCGCAGTCGACAAGACTCATAAGCTCTAATTTATCGAACAAAAAAAAAGCATTCTCCACATAAGATGTTTGCAATCGATCCGAATAAGGAGTGGTATAAATGAAGGAAGATCGGCTGGAGATGGCTACCGTTTCGACACCGGAAGTTTCTTTTGCATGACTGAAACGGGAGAAGACCGAAGACGAAGAAGAAGGTGACGAATTACCACCAGACGTAAGTCGGGCCAGAGGAAGAAATGAAAAGTAAAAGGGGGCTGGGTTCGGTACATACCGGGAAATGATGAATCTGTTTGGTGTGGAGAGTAAAAGGGGGCTACCAATAATGATGAGACACGTGTACGCAGGCATACAACCAACGTGGGGCTACCAATAAAGATGAGACACGTGTACACCGGGGGAGGGGGGAGGGGCATTCAACCAACGTGTGTGACGAGTTGTTGCTTTCTAATCTCAACTCTCTGTTATCTAATTCAATCTAAACCATCTTTGTTTTTGTGTGTATATATGATCTGCGGACAGGCATCCTTAGAGGCCGGCACGGATGAACCACGGTGGATAACGACGGGTGTTGTATCTAGCGTCATTCTCTCCGATTACGATCGGGGATGATAATGCCGGTATATGCTACGATTCGTCGAATCTCTTTAAATCTACGAAGATCTTGAGTATTTTTTTGATCTTTTAGATCTAATAAGTCTAAATCATAGTGATGGTCATGAGTTGATCGGTTTTTATTTCTGATTGAAAAGGCTTTCGTTTGCTAGGGTTAGTCTATTATCACTGGCGGTGGCCGAAATCCCGTCGGCAGGGGCCAGAATTTTTGCCAATAGTAGTTAGTGTTTAATAGTTAGTTGTGGGGTTGTCTATTGTGGTTACGCGTTGTCTATTGTGGTTACGGTGCACTGTGTTTAAGGTTTTGGTGTGGTACGTAGTGATGTCCTTGGGGGTGAGGGGGTCTTGTGGGTTTTAGACGTGTTTGTGCATTGGGTAGGGGTTGGGGCCCTAGGGAGGCAGGGAGGGGTTTTCAAGGTAATCTGCTATAGGGGTTTTATGTGTGCGGATTTGGGAGGGGGGGTGGAGATAGTCAAATACAGTCTGGCTTAACCCTGGTTCGTGATTGTTGGTTTGCTGCCCCAACTTTATGTTTGTCGTGTTTTGGTGGAAATGCCGGTGGAATATTGTGAATCGTGCAAAGTTCACTGTCTTTTGTATTTATATTGTGATCCCTTTGATTGTCGAGTACATCTTCAATTTTAGTCCTGTTCCGGTTACTTCCTCGATGTAATATTTGTGCTGTTTAGATTTATAGTGTTTTATCTTTTTATTTTACTAGGTGCTAAATATAATCTTTAGGCCTTCACTTGTTACTTAAAAGTTAATCTAAAGTGTATGATTTACTTTACTTTAATTTAATTTAATTATAATTTGTATCAAGACTATATGTTCGTTGTTAATTTCTGACCTCTGTGGTTTTATATTCACAAAGTTCTGAAAATGTCGTAGTCTTTACTGTCTGTTGGACAAATTTGTGATCCCTTTAATTATTAATGTTATTCTCTTATTCACAAAAATAAAAAAACATGTTATTCTCTTATTCACTAAAAAAAATCATTCTAGGATTAAATGCACATATCGTTTCGTATTTTTGATCCGTTACATGAAACACTCTAGGTTTTAAAAGTTTTTGGTTCGCACCACCCTGTGCTTCCGGTTACGAAGCCATTTATTTTTAAAAGTTTTCATTTTACTTTTGCGGCAAAAGGGACAATTCATGCAGAAAGCTTAGGTAAGAGCTTCATATGCTCCCCTGCCCTCCGCCTCTCTTTACTGAAGCTACCACCATCGCCCCTTCACCTACCAAATCCGGCACCACTCGGCCAAACCAACGAGTCCCCCACTTCCTCCCTCCCTGTTAAACCCGCCCTCTTCCCCCTTCCCGAACTCTCCACCATCACCCCTTTGCTCACCAAACCCGCCACCTCCGAACCAAGCAAAACAGCCCCTTCCCTTTTGCTAAACTCTGTCACTCTTAAGTCTTAAACTCTGGGAATCAACACCTAGTCGACTTTAATAGCCAATACCTTCACCGCCTCCATTATTGCCTCCACTGCCAAACTATTCCTTCATATGACACGAAACTCCCTGAAGAAAAATTCTATGGGCCGATCAACTGGAACGAGGAGCCCGAACCTAACTCCAAACCCTCTACCTCTGACGACAACCTCAATCTCCAATGCCTAGCCATCGACGTCTCCAAATCCTCAATTAACAAATTACTCGACGATTCTAATATCCAAGATATATGCTCAATATTCAATTATAGGTTCTTGGTTCCTAGGGTTTTCGATTTTTTAATTTTGGCTGGATTCTAAGGATTTTTTTTTTCCTCTCAGGTGATGCCAGCTGACACGCCATTGGGAGAGTGGGGCGGCGACTTGTTTGGGGGAAGGGGCTGGATAGTTTGGTTGAAAGATAAGAGAGAATGAAAAACGAGTTTTTGTCTTAAATAAATTTTTTTAATACTTAATTACTCTTCTGCTTTATTTTCAACTTTATTTACTTATTTAATTTATTTTTAAAATTTTCGCTTTCCAATAGAGATTTCAATTGAAAAAAACATGATTCCAAATCACGTTTTCAATATATTTGTCTAATTTAAACAAAATTAAAAGAATTTTAGTTTCTAACAGAGATTTCATAATAACGTTTACTTGAAAACGTGATTTGAAACCATGTTTTTTTTAGTTTGAAATCTTTGATTGAAATCGAGATTTTTAAAAATCGGTTAGATAGGTAAATAAGGTTAAAAATGAGATAAAAAAGTAATTAAGAATTAAAAAAAATTATTTATGGCAAAAACTCAATGAAAAACAATGATGCATGGCTTGCCAACGGGATAAGATATGATACGTGAACGGGATAAGATATGATACGTGGCTTGCCAACGGCCTTAAAAAATGTGACAAACATCCTAAAAAATTAAATGAGATATTACCCTCAAATGGTCCCCGGAACACATAGCATGGGGCATCGGAAACCAAAAAAAAAAAGTGTCTAGGGTGTTAGTATAAACGAGTCGAAAGTATGGGACTTATTCGCACTTAATACTTCAAACTATAATAATTAGGCTGCTAAAGCTCCGATCATGAATCGATTTGTTGCTAATTGCAGCAAAACATCAGTGCTTAAATTAACAACTATTGAATATGTTGTTTTGTTTCTTCACTTGTTGATAGAAAGTTAACAACTATCCCTAACATATAAGTTTAGCCAAAAAAAGAGAAAAAAACACAAAACGTTGACACGATCAATTGACAATTTATCCGCCCTTGTATGGCATGTTAGCACAATTACTCTAAAAGATATTTAATAAATCCTCTCGTCACACATGGGAAGGGTACCATTCATTGACCAACCATAACTGTAGCAGTTAAGTCAAGGGTTCAGGGTTGGATTTTTCAACTTTTTTTTTTTAATTTTGACAAAGACATATATAAACAAATGGCCACGTTCTGTATACACATTCTCACATTTACACTCTTCCTCAATTTCATGGAAGTAATTGACAAATCTTAGGAGATTTTTTTTTTTTGGTAAATTGTTCTATAGACATACATGAAAATAGGTCCGCTCCTCCCTATCTCCATTCATTTTTCCTCTCATAATAATTTATCTCTTAAAACCACACATGCACGCACACACTCAAATATCTCAGTCTCTCGTAAAGTCACTCCCTCTCTCTCTCTGTGGCAAAATTTATCTCTTACAAGAATTTTTTCTGTATTCTATATTCTGTTTTTTGTTTTCAGAATTTAGTATTCAGTTCTAAAATCGTATTGTGTACTTTTACTTTTTTCTGTATTTACTTTTTCAATTTTTTCTGTACGTTTATCATTTTTATTTTCGTTTTCACCAACTTTTTTTTGAACTAATTCATTAATGGACCCCACTATTTCCATTTCTAGGAAGACCCAGTGAAATGGGTGATCTAGTTTGGTGAGTGTTTGTTGAAACATGGCTGTAGATATGAGGGAGAAGAGGTGGTATTCTGATAAGGAGAATACAGTTCAAGGAAAAAGGTGAAAACACCATTTGGGTGTTTTCAGCTTTTTTGATATTGAAAATTTTATCCAAAACTGAACCGAAAAAACGTAAACATACACGAAAAAAAACATATTTTTCATCATCATTACAAAAATGAAAATTGATACTTATCAAAAGATGATTTGCATCTTGATTGTTTGTGATTATCCAAATCCATCCGGTCCCATTATTTAACAAAGCGGCAATACTTAGCTTATCAACCACACACACAAGTGATTAATATTGAGCGAAATATTATACCAATTTATTCACCGCCATAGTACATCTAATTCAACAAAGTCTTAAAACTTTTTCAAAGCTAAGCAAACAATTATTGAGAAAACAAAATACTTTGGAGAATGAATTTGCAAAAACCATAAAGATCAGCTTTTCTTTAAATGTCCTCAATATTTTGGAAAATAAGTTTGCATTTAGTTAAGTTTGGGGGGAGAGGGCGGGGGGGGGGGGGGGGGGGGGTTGTGTTTGATATTAAATTCCTTTAGGGAGTAATCATGCTAACATACCATATATGTGAGGATAAAAATGCAATTAACCAAAATAGATAAAAGCTTCCAATATTCAAATCTTCAAGTCTTAGAAGTCGTTTGGGATTGATTCTTAAAAGTAAATTTTGATTAAATCAGAATCAGTCTCTAAAATTTGCTTTAATTCATTTTTAGGATAATAGATTAAAAGTTGTTAAAGATAGTTGGATAAAAAAAGATTAAAGTAGGTTTAGTATAGCAAAATTACCATATAGTGTATTCAAACTGAAATTAAGCACTTCATATTGTTTATATGTAAGGATATTTTGATAAATCTCTTGGTCAAACCTGATTCTCCAAAACTGAATAAATCTTAATCCAAGAAAATGAGGATTGTGAATTTATCAGTTTTGAGCACATTGGGGTAAATTTAATCAGTTTACTTTTTTTACCAAACACTTCAAAATTGATTTAATCTAAATTTAATCAGGTTTGACCATCTAGAAATAATGCCAAACATCCTCTTAAGACTATTTCGCATCATTTACTATCTTTTGGATCCTTTGAACTATGGGTTTTGTTAAAAAGGGAAAAAGAAATGAAGTGATCACTTTTTTCCCGTCTACCGTTTTTCTGAAGGATTTTGTTAAATAATTATTTCTCAAGTAACAACGAAACAGGGGAAAAGAAAAGGAATTACACTCTAAATCCTGATTTTTTTAAAAGGCTGTAGCTAAAATATTAATGTTTACTTCTTGGCGGTGAAAATTTCAAGATTTGTCGTGTCTTGCAATCGAAAGATTTTACTAAGAAGATTTAATGATTTGCTAGTAGACGGAGGTATTTATTAAGTCTTTAGGTTCCTTATTTATAAATTTCAGCAACTAACTTTCGTCAACCATTTTCGACAGATAAGATCAAAGCACTGGTGATTGCAGATATTAAAGATGAAAAATAACGTCGTCATTTCTCCATTCTTTAATCTTCTTCGTTCCTTTCGTTTGACAAAATTATTTTTTTGGTTTTTAGTTTTTAAAGAGCAGCTTAATTTTTTTTTTATATAAAAAAAAGTGATTGTTTGATAACCATTTTTTTTTTTAGGTTTTTTTTTTTGGTGTTTGGTAACCCTTTTTATTTTGACCCTTTTTTTTTGTGGTTTGCGGTAGCGGTGGTGGGGCGTAGCGATGGTCGCCGGCGGTGGTGGTCGCCGACCGGAGGTGGCTGCCGGCAGTCTCCGGCGGTGGCTGCCGGCGGCCGGCGGTGGCTGCCGGTGGTCGCCGGCGGCCGGAGGTGGCTGCCGGCAGTCTCCGGCGGTGGTCGCGGGCGGCCGGCGGTGGGAAGGTGGTGGTGGTGGTCTAAAAAAAAAATCAGTTTTTGGAGTTTTTTTTTTACTCTACAGTTTAAAATTTGGTTTTTTAAATTGAAAAAAAAATGGTTACCAAACGCTCCTTTTTTTTTCAGTTTTTAAAACTGAAAAAAAAAATAGGCAAAAAAAGAGTGTCAAACGGGGCCTTAATATTTCTTTTTATCCTTTTCCTTCCCTAACCACCGCTGGCCTCTACCTCGACCTACGCACGTTTGCTGCTTCGGCGGCAACCGCTCCCCTTACACCGCTCCTTCTGCTCCGAATCAGTCTTGCAACCCTACTCAAGACGACAAACCTAGAGTGGAGCCCGAGTGCGATCAAAGCGATGCTGCTCAAGGTGGCACATCACATCGCTGCTACTATTTGCGTTCAGATTTACGTTCTAGATGTGAATTGTGCAAGTGACATCAAGGAAGAGATTGAGAAACGGAAGGGTAAAGTGGTGGTTTGTGATGTGCAAGGATGGCCATGGAGGAGGAGATGGAAACTTTTTCCCTAGTCCAAAACAAATTTCTTTAATAATGGTGGTTTTTTAGTGTATGTCAGTGCTTGTGATGCTATTTGGTTGCTGCGGTGGTATGTGGGAGGACTGGCGGTGGCAGAGGAGGGGAAGAAGAGACATTTGGCCAAAAGAAATTGAAAAAAACATAAAAACCCTTTAACTAACAACGAATCGTTGACTCCCCTTAGTAAAACCCTGGAATAGCAGAACATACTAAACTTCAAATTTTTAACTGCAACTTTCTTTAAAAGTCAAGTTTCAGAGTGCAATTACACCTTAATAAAACCGTTGGAACACCAACATAATCCTTATAACTAAACAGACAAACTAACACCACTTTCAAAATGAGGGGGGTAGAAAAAACATAACTTCCTTATTCCATATAATAGTACTCCGTAGCAAATTTGATAGACCAAAATAATTCCGACAGGGTGATCTTTACCTATGATGGGATAAGTCAGTTCATACCGGTATTCATATATATATATATATATATATATAACAAAACAAAAAAGGTTGTCATAAGTTTTGTCCCTCATCTGCAACAAGCTTACAACCAGAAAAGTTCACCGAAGGAGATAAAAGGGAGAACAGAGGAGGGCTGAGGTGCTTTCCCTGCATCAACTATTCACTCAGAAGACCGAATAGAAAGGACTAATGAACAACGGAATCGATTAGCAGCTGATCGGTTCCATTGTGATATGAAAAAAAGCTCGAACCATCCCACAGCCTTCCGAATGACATTTCTCAAACCTATAGCCGTCAAGATGATTCATTTCCATTTCCTGCACTTTCCATTTTTTTGGCCGAAGGATTTCCATTCTGCGTAACGCACAAACATGCGCGCACCCGTGCACACACAACCACAGGCACGCAGATAGAGAGAGGTAAGAAGAATGTTTGTTAGAGGAATATAACCAAAAAAATAAGCATATTTAAAATTGCTTGGAGCAGTTGCCCACCTCCTCATTCGGATTTAGCACGGAATCCTGCCCTGTAGAAGGTGGCGGCGCCTTAGAGAGGTCCCTTAGAGTTCCCTGAAGTTAAAAAGATATGGAAAGATATAAGAAAGCAAATATAATATACATATCATTCCAATCTGCCAGAGTTAAACGTGAAAAACATTTGTTCCACAAGGAATCATACGCAAATCAAAAACTGCATTGTAAACAAGTCATTAACAATGTGGACTCTTAAGCCTGCCTAAAGCAAACTTACATTTTTCCTAACAGCTGCACTTGGCTCATACAAGTCTTATACAAAGAAATATTCAGTGTCCGTGTTTTAAACAGCGTGAGCTCAAGAAAGGCCCTCATGGGCATTACTTTAAGAGGTGCATTAAGCCGGCTGCCATAAGTGAATCTATCACTTGCCCATTCAGGTTTTAGCAACTATTTTTAATTGCCAATTTTTCAATCCTTCACACAGCAATAGAACACCCACAAAGCCTCTATTCACTAAGTTGTTTAGAATTGTTTTAAGATTTTCGTTACTACGAATGTGTGTTATCCATGCATATACATGTGTGCGCGTCTGCGTATCCTCACCAAACCTGCCTCCTATTTTTTGGCATATGTGCACCAGTGCGTCCGTACTTGACGCACCCTAAAAAGCTTGAGTATAGTATCAGGAACCCCGATGGACAAGGCTCCTGCTGTGAAGGGTCTCTGGGAGTATTAATTTACTCCCACAAATGGGGGCTGTTTCTGCATCTCCAACCCATCACCTCCATGCCAGAATCGAACACACACACGGGAGAACATAACAGATAAAACAGCATGGTATTAGAACTACTACATATGCACGGTTTCAACATTCACCTTGTTTGCCCACATAAGGCCGCATGCATTACACAGAGTCCGGGGTCCTTCAGGTCCACGGCGCATCATTGGAGTAGATTTCTCACAAATGCCACAATGCAGACAGCTGTCAATAGGTGTATAAGAAAGGTCTTTCAGATAAAATGGAACGGGAAACGCAAAGTGAGACCAATTTTCTCTCCGCTAATGAAAACTCGCTAACCATCATGGTCTTTTCAAACTCTTCACTTCATGGTTAGTTTCACAGACCAAAAACATGAAAAAGTTACAAGCAAAACAAGAGAGTAGTGTCCTAAAGAATATAAGCATGGAAAGTACTGTAGGAAGAGAAACAAAGGATGCACAACTCAGTTTACCAGAAAGAGAAAATCAGAAAGAAAAAAATATGACGCTCCAAGTACTGAATATCAAGAAGAAAGGTAGACTTACACTCTCTCTTGATGTTGGGAACCATTGCTATCCAAGCCATAGCTCTGGTTCGAGTCCCAACTTGTTACTGCTGATGTAGAATCATCGTGATTGGGTTTTGAAGAAGTAAATTGGCCTTTATTTCTTTGCATCCTGAAAAGGAAATTAATACTAGATTTCAAAGCACTCTTAGTGCCTATACATCATTGTTTTAGCAGGACGCACACAGTGGGCAAAAATTCAATAAAAACGTATATCACCAATATAATAAAGGCCAGCCCAGTGCACAAGGTTCCCACATTGCGGGGTCAGGTGTATGAAACCTTACCACCACTATCGTGGAGATGCTATTTCCCTGTTTGAACCTGTGGCCTACAGGTCCAAGGGAGTAACTTTTACTGTTGCACCAAGGCTCACCTCCAATATCACCAGTATGAATGTTTAATACTCCCTCCGTCCCATCATATTTCCTTTTTTGGCCGTCCCATAATTATTGCTCACTTTCCTTTTTCGACTAAAATGTTTGTTACTTCCACGTTTACCCTTCTCTAACTAACCAAACCTCGCCATTTTTTTGTTGTTTGTTCAGATCCTTCTCTCTCCTCTCTTCACCACGGCACCACCACACTGCCCCCCTCTCTCCCCCTTCAACCTACCACAGCTGCCTTACTTCGATCACTATGACCCCACCATTGCCTCGTGCCGACCACCACAGCTGTCGCATCCCACAGTCGCCGCCAAGCCACAGTTGTCGCAACCATCCGCCGCCATCACATCTGATCAGCAACTTGACATCAGATCTAATCAATTCAAGTTTAGATCTTATACAGAGTATTTCAGATTCTATCCCCACCCCATCAATAACTTCATTTGTCCTGAGATTTAATCTTCAATTTAGAAGTTAACTTCACTTTTGAGATTAATTTTGGAAGCAAATCAGTGGTAATTAAATTATGGTGATAGTGATGGTGTGGTGGTGGTTCGAGGCGGCGAATGGCCCGCTGCCGAATGCCTTGAAGGGTGGTTGAGGCTGTGGGGTTGGGGGCCATGGGACTGTATTGCCTCAAGAAGGATTGAGACTTGATGATGGTGATACATCAGGGCACAGCACCAGAAAGGAGGTGATGGTGATTGGTGTGGGTGGAGGTTTGAGGCGGCGAACAGCCCACTGCCGAACGCCTTGAAGGGTGGTTGAGGCCGTGGGGTTGGGGGCATGGAGCTATGGTGCCTCGATGGTTGAGGCTTGACAATGGTGATACATCAGGGTACTGCACCAGAAAGGAGGTGATGGTGATGGGCGTGCGGGATGCTTTGAGCTGGCAAACAGCCAACCGCTGAATGCCTTGAAGGGTGGTTGACTCTATGGGATTGGGGCCATGGAGCTGTGGTGCCTCGATTGCTGAGGCTTGACGATGGTGATCAGGGCACTGCACCAGAAATCATAGAGGGTAGGATGGCAAAGGGGTGATTGTTAGTGAAGACATGATTGGAAAAGAAGACATTTTTGACCAACTTCTTAAAGTTTGTGCAAGACAAATGCATGCAATTTTTTCGGAATGAAGGGAGTAAGTGCTAAAAAGTTATTTCAAAACAAGAACCATTTCCATCTTCTTCCTAAATGAGTTATCCGGTGAATACACTCTTTCTTCTTCTCTTCAATACCACAAGGTATATATATCATATACGACAACACACAGCCTTCAAATTAAGAAAGTGAGAAACACCATAAAATTCTCATCAAATTAGTTTACCTCATTAGATCTCAATATCCCTGTTTCTTAACTTGTCCTCAAAGAGATGAATACTTCTATAGCTTCAGTATCCAGAAATACTATCCTGTATGTTCTACATATTTTCCAATATGTTCCGATCCATCCAAAGCATATTATAAAAGCTCAGCAATGAATGATTGCAATGCCAGTCGGGTCTCCTTATATTTACACCTTACTGAATCTTCTTTCAGTTCTTTAATAAAGATCGACCTTGTCCACATTCTAGTTGTGTACTAGAGTGGAGAAATATCACGTGTCGTCTGTGTGCTAGCGGAAGCTTTGGGCTATGTGAAATAAAAGGTTCAATAACATATCATCCAGTTTATGATACAATGCTACACAGCAACATCAATAAAGTACCAGAGAGCCTAAAGGTAGCCAACCATGAGCCAAGCACCCATGAACATTTACATGCGACATTACGAGGACTAGGGTCGTTACAGACCGCTTCTAACCTACCATGAAAAATATTCAAACTCTAACCACTTACATGGTCCAAATCTTAGAACCCTAAACGTTCAATCAGCATGATCCATCGCCGACATCTAGGAGACAAATTCCATAACACAACCTAGAACCCTACCATCACGAGACCATTCTGCATGTAGTCCAAGTGCACCAAGAAATTCCAGGACATACATTCAGCAGCCCTGGCGATAACAAAGCTGCAGCTACACCGGCCAAGTGACTAAACAGTAAAGAAAAGGGTGTAAATAAAGATAAGATATAAGTGATGAGGACTTCATTTCCCTCATATTGGAGCAGATGGAAAAACAAGAAGGAAGGTGATTATCATTTGACTGGAAGATACTATTTTTATTGTATGTTATTTAAAGTTCTCCATTGTTGCAATCCAATGGAGTGGAAGTAGCATGTTGAAACTCTGGTTCTTATCTATTTCTCGTCTTATCCACTATTGAATTAAGTTGTACCATTGCTGAATATAAATCCTCGTGGAGGTTAGATCTTTGTAAACCTAATAGTAAAGTTAGAATACAAAAACTTCATAACAATCTTTTATCAAATGAAGACGTATAAAAGTTCAAGTTTCTCTATCTTCTTCTTTCTTGATTACAATGATTATTTGATTAATTTCAAAAACAAAACACTAAAAAAGTGTAGTTTAAAACACGGCAAGACTTTCACCTTATTTTATTTTCCCTTTATTTTTTTCTTCCAAAAAATCTCTGCTGAATGTTTCTCCGTGCATCAACATTGGGTAGAGCACTAGTTCATTTAATCTTGATTGTTAAATTTTTGTAGTATTATTAGTATTAATGCTAGTGAATTGGTTGCATAAGAGGGTTAGCCTTCCCCCTCCCTGTAAAATTCCCCTCCGCTGAAACTTTAGTAACAGAAATCCGAATCCTCCATATCTTACAGCAATTTGCTACGCGCATATAATCGATGGTCATGATTATGAACTTTAGTCCCAAAAAAAAATCTATTTGGCTAGAAACAATCGTCAATTAATACTCTATGTACACAAGATGCATATCAATTCACTGAGACCAGTATGCATCAGATTGCTAAAGCAACGCCAGTGTAACGCCAACGCACTACCACTGTAGCATGAAATAGTACATGTGCTTTGTGTGTGTGTGTGCGCGTTTGCAACAAGATATGCATATAACATGCACATCCAACATCCTGCCTCAGATCAATGTCAAAGTTAGTACATCCGACTTAGAAGGCGATGACAACCCCGACATCTAAACTATTCTAAATCCGCAAGTCAATAAATACTTGCATCATATGCTCATTGGCTCATGCAAGAGCACAAAAGCATTTACTTCAACTTACCTGATATGGTATACAATCCACTAATCTTACACGAAATGCGTATAGAATAAGAAGGAAGAGAAAAGGAACTCATACCTAAGAGCCACTTCTTTACGAACAGTGTAACGGATTTTCTTATCGAAATTCCGTTCCTTACGCTTTTCACGAAATCTATTTAATGAGGCCAATCTCTGAGGAACATCAAACCGCTGCGGAGTACTAGATAAGTCCTGGTTGAAGGGATTCATTAGTTATGGGCTAAAAAAAAAAGAGCATAAGGTGCAAATAAGACATACTTGAATAACCCTACCCTGTCATTGTGGTGTGTGGTTAGTGGGGTAGTAGGTATGTTTGGAGTTATGCCCCGGTCACCCAATAACAGAAGTACAGCTTGAACCTGAAAAATTCATCCGAAAAAAGAAAGTAAACTCATTCTATGATTATGGACAAAGACTACTTTATGGTAAGTCCTACAAGCCGAAGCCTAAGGACTTAATGCCATCAAATGGGGATGTCTAAGGAACTTTCAAGGCTTTTCCATCACATATGACTGACCATCGTATGATGTGCATATTTCTAAAAATGCATGAGTTGCAGCTGAGCTAATCTTGTTTCTTTCAAGTAGTTTACTCTCATTTAAACAGGAAAGGTAAGAAAAGAAACAAAAAGCCGGTCTCCAGTCAAAGTTCACCAAATGGAAGTAAAGACTGCCAGTTGAAGATTTGCTCAAACAAAAGACATAAAGGCATAATGAGCAGAACAACCACTCCGCCTTCGTCAAGAATTAGACAAAAAGGTCGATCTTGAGCGTTGCAGGTCATTCACCAATGTGCTCGTTCTTATTGTTGTCTTAACTTTAGTGCATGTCAAGTACTGCCATGTCGTCCTACATCAAACTCGTTAAAAAATCATCTAGTTCAGCAGATACACTTGCATGTTTGCCAAAAGATTGTTATGAAGTCATCTAGTTCAGCACATACGCTTTCATGTCTATCAAGAAGATTATACTCATGCACCCATCCGTAGAAAAAAGTGCAAAAATCATATCATTTATCAACTAAAGAAGCGCATTGACGCAAACTCGCATGCATTCCAAGGAAGTTAAATCATGTCCATGTAAAACATTTAAGAATCAAAGAATCACCTTTTCGGGCGAGACGGAGTCAAAGACGTAAACCTGACCCTGGAAAGAGAGTGTAAGCTGGTTATCACTCTCATGATGCGAGGCCAACGCGCTATGGTTATCAGACAAGACATCCCCTTCCATACCCCCTTCACTCCCACCATTATCATGGTGCTCATCATGGTCCATCAAATTCCCATTACTTAGATTATGGTTTTGCATGTAATGCACATTGTGACTGTACACCGGCTGTCCGTCAGCCACGTGCATTTGCCCTTCACTCCCATCCATCTCCACCCCAAAGTATGTGTCGATTTTGCTCATAGAACTAGGGTTTCTGCACAATTCATCAAATCCCCACTAAGACTGGATAAGAAGTACCTAATCACCATTAAACTGCAACGTGCTTTACCATGATCAAATTTTGACCAGTTAGAAAGGAAAAAAGGAAAGATTAACAAACGGAGTAAAGTTACCATTCAAAATCAGCTTAGATTATGCAGATAATCTACCAAAGGAAGTAAGAAATAGTAGATTCTGAATCTTCAATTGATAGGTCTGATCCAGCGAATCGTAGTTGAAATTAACAAAGCCCTCTCTATTCCACTGGGTCGGATTGAGGGTTAGATTTACCATTAAGTTTATGAAATTCTAGGGTTTGTGTTGCGATGCCTTTGCAGTGCTAGGTGGCCGTTTCTTTTTCTTAATTGATGATTGACAGAGGTGCTTGCTTGCACATACCGGCAAAAAAGACCGATACCCGCCAAAAAAGCCGGGTACGGGTACAAGAATCACATACCGGCTGAAATGTTACCCGTACCCGGACCGACCCGTAAATTCGGGTTCGGCTACCCGCGTTGGTTCGGTATATAATCATTAGGTTCACTTTCTCTTCAGAGGCTCTCATTTCTTTCTTGCCGCTCACCTCCCTCTCTAAACTCTGTCGCCTCCCACAGCTCGTCTCTCTCTCTTCCTCCCAAAGTTAGATCCACCCACACCGCACAACCTATATATTTCTCTTTTCTCCCCAACGTCAGATCTACCGACGATCGCATCAAGTCAACTCGACGGCGCCATGGTCGCTCGTCACTCAATCCGTCACCGTCTTCTTGAGTATAGCTTCGCCGCAGCTTCGCTTGTCGTTCAACTTCAGGCTGACCATAGATTCAAATTTCAATCTTTCAACCAAAAGTCAGATCTGCTTATAGAAACCCGATTCTCTTCCAGTCACCGCCAAACCCTCACTGTCGCCACTCACCAATCACAAATTCACCGCCGTCGTTGACGAAGGCTGATTTCTTTGACAGATCTGTCTTGATTTACAAAGTCATCTGACTATCCAACCGATTAGATTTACTTGTATTTTTTTTGTTAATTTGTTTACTAATGTTCTGCATTTGAGGTGGTTTTAATTTTAAAGATATGTGTTTATTGGTTTGGATTTGAGATCTGAGATTTGAGAACAGAGATTTTAGATGATTGTTAGGTTTTGTTGTGCAATTTTTAGGAGGTTATGGAAATTAGAAGTGATAATGGTGGAACCAAAAAGAAGGAAAAAATAAATTAAAGATAAAAACAAGTGAATGTAATTTTAAAAAGATTTTTTATTTTTTTAATATAATCAGTTTATCCGCGGGTAATACCCGAACCGGCTGGATAGGGTACGGGTTTTAAAAATGACTACTAGTAAAATTTCGGATAATTTTTACCCGTACCCGGCTGATTTACCCGTTTGCCAGGTTTATCACTGGGTAATTCTAATGACATAAAGCTTTAACTTTCGTGGCTAATGAATGGCAAAATTCAGGCGACAAATGGCAAATCCTCATTGATAATTGCACTCGGTTTTTAACACTTGCACTTCATCTTGATCGTTTAAGTCCAAAATTAAGTTGAATCATGGCAAATACCTCTTTGTATTGGAAAATACAATCACATTTGCTTTAGAAATTATTTTAACTTCTGTAAATATCTATTTTATTTGTCTAGACCATGTTGTCTTTATTTTTATCATGTTAAAATAAAATAGAAAAATACGTTGCACCATTTTTCTATTCTCCATAATTTAATCCATGGATCCCCCATCGATCTTACAAACAGTTTTGCTAGAAAAATGTTTCCCTTTTCACGGCTTTTGGCCTGTCCAGATTCATTCGACAACAGTGTATCTAAAACGGGATTTAGATTAGGAAAAAAATTGACTGCTACCCGGGTTAAAGAAATCTTCCTCCTACCCTCCCCCTCCCTTGTAGCAACAATTGATGGTTGTTAAATACTTTTAATGACTTTTATTTAGTGACGCTAAAAAAGTACTGTTAATAGTTGTCGCAAAAAGTGTTAACAGAAAAGTCATTAAACACATTTAACAGCTATTAATTATCACTATATATGGGGTTAAAGGAAAATTCTTACAACCGGGATAGCAGCCAAAGTTTATTCATAAGTAATACACCTCCCTTCATTTGGCAACAAACTAATTAAAATGGAGTAAAATACTAGTTTCAATTTGATTAGGGGACTTATGTTTGTGTCAAATTAATCACCCAATCAAGTCCTTCTGTTATCTTTGCTTAATCCCAGACCCGTCTAGTTCTCATGTGCGAGGCGAGGCACATAGAGTTTAAAGGAGGGGCAAATTTGTCCAGAAGAAAGTATCATCTGTCTATTTTCTTTTTCTTCCTCATATTCCTTATTTTGTTCTTTAACCTCATATTTCTTCTTCCATCTCCCTTTCACTTATCACTAGCAAGATCTCGTACCCACCTCCTTCGCCATCACCACCACCTCATACCCACCTCCGTCGCCACACCACGACCACACCTTCACCTTTGAACCACAACCAGGCTTGCCCCCCACCACCATATATTACTCAACCCAATGGCAAGATGGTAGTTGTACACCAAACACACCCTTAAGTTCACCTATCTCCAAGTACTTTAAACACACCCTTAAGTTCACCATCACTACCTATAAGCAGCACGTACCAATTTTTTATTTTTTAGGGATCATCGTCTCCAACTATTTTGACCGTCATTGTTGTTTGAGACATCAGCGGTGAAATGGCGGTCGTACAAGATTGGTTGTCAACGTGGTGGAAGAACGTTGAAAAAAGAGAAGAAGGTTAAAGGAGTGAACGAAGGTGAATTTGGTCGGTAGTGAAAAATATCAGTGGCGGTGAGCGATGCCGAGGAGGAAAATTTATCTTTACTCTTAAATCATCAGTCCTTATGAACGATATTGGTATAATATATTACACAACATGTGGTGTCACTTTTGTGACGATATTATGAACGAGAACGAATTTATTATAAGATAATAGCAAACTACATTACGTAGAATATAATTTCTAATACAAAATATAGCTCCGTGTAATAAGTAAAAATCTCAATAACGCAAAATATAACAAACTTGTGAGTAAAAATAATAATAATAATAATATTATTATTATAAGAAAGATATTTTTTGCGATATACGTCAGTAAGATGACTAACTCTACAAGACCGAGTCATGACTCACGAGGACTACTGAACTAAGTCATGACTCACAAGGACTACTGGCGCTGGTAACTTACTAGTATACGTACTTGGTAGTTATTACTTGCTCTCACGCCACTGTTGCGCACAGCTACAATGGACATTGCGTCGCCGCCTTTTAGCTACCAAGACCCATACGAGACTTCATCCGCTAGCCATGCCACGTGGTGCATACCCCGGCCCAATTAAACCCTTAATTTAGGGCTCGTACGTTTATGATATTTATTTTCTGTTTTCATTTTCATGATTTTTATATTCAGTTTGAAAATTCGTTCCTGTACTTTTATCATTTTCATAAAAAAAAAAATGTTATTTTTTTTTATATTGGGTTAAGTTTTGGCAAAAAAATGTGTTTTCAGTTTTTTGTCACTATTTGAGTAATTTTATTCAAAACGAAAATAAAAAACGGTAAAAGTACGTAAAAAAAAATAAAATTTCATCATCATTGTAAAAACCAGAAAACGAATTTTGTAAACGTACGATGCCTAAGTTTCTGGTCATTTTTCCATCGGGGCTTAAAATTTGTTTACGGTGGCCACCGATGCAACAAATCAGATGCATGTGGCCCGTTAATATTTTGCCACGTTATCTATCACTGTTTTTTTGTAGGTCAAGAAGTAGAGAAAATGGTTTGAGATGCGCCGGGACTACGAATACACGAGCGCAGAAAAATCATTTCATTTTGAGGAACGGTCAGTTTTGGAAGGAGAGGGCTCTAGGAACGGGTTCCTGTTAGGGAGATCCGTGACGCGTACCTAGTCAGGATGACACGGTCAAGTTGTGGCGCGTCGGGGACATTGTGAGGGTCGGTTTAGCCTGACACCTGGCGTGGCCGAGAGAAATTGGTTGCGTGCCCCTCGGACCAGTTGTTGCCCGTTGGACAGAAAAAGAAGGTGGAGGACGGGCGAAGATATTTTGGAAGCCCGACCACACATTTAGGCCCGGTTTGACACTCTTTTTTTCCCTCTTTTTTTTTCAATTTTAAAAATTGAAAAAAAAGGAGCGTTTGGTAACCATTTTTTTTTCAATTTAAAAAACCAGTTTTTAAACTGCAGAGGAAAAAAAAAACTCCAAAAACTGGTTTTTTTTTTCACTTTTGGTTTTTTTTTTTCGACCACCACCACCACCCTCCCACCGCCGGCAGCCACCTCAGGCGACCACCGCCGGAGACTGCCGACAACCACCTCCGGCCGCCGGCGACCACCGACAGCCACCTCCGGCCGCCGGCAGCCACCGCCAGAGACTGTCGGCAGCCATCTCCGGCCGCCGGCGACCACCGCCGGAGACTGCCGGCAGCCACCTCCGGCCGCCGGCGACCATCGCCGGAGACTACTGGCAGCCACCTTCGGCCGCCGGAGACGGCCGACAGCTACCTCCGGTCGCCGGCCACCACCGCCGGTGACTGCCGGCAGCCACCTCCGGCCGCCGGCGACCACCGCCGGAGACTGCCGGCAGCTACCTCCGGCCGCCGGCCACCACCGCCGGTGACTGCCGGCAGCCACCTCCGGCCGTCGGCCACCACCACCACCACCACCGTCGACCACCGCTACGCCCCACCACCGTCACCGCAAACCACCAAAAAAAAAAGTCAAAATAAAAAGGGTTACCAAACACCAAAAAAAAAAACCTAAAAAAAAAAGGGGTTATCAAACACCCACTTGTTTTTATAAAAAAAAATAAAATTAAGCTGCTCTTTAAAAAACTGCTCTTTAAAAACTGAAAACCAAAAAAAAAATTTTGTCAAACGAAGCCTAGTGGACTTCATTTTACAATGTTAACGGGTGCTCTTTCTTTGACAGTGACAAGCTACAGCAAAATGCCACACTGCGGGAATGCACATTTTGCCATAGACATACACTTACTTCTCCCATATTGCTTTTTCGGCCGCGCGTTATGAACTATTTTTTCGATGTCACTCTTTTATTGCCATTTTTTGCTCAAAGAACCTGCAGCTACTGAAACAACCCGATGTTCTTGAATCAGTAGCCAGCCCAATTGATCTGCGATTTTAGCTCATGGAGCTCTCTCTGTCCCAAAAATTAAAAAAAAAACGTATAAATACCACTATGATCCAGCAGAATTAGAAATCATTTTAGGCTAGACACCTAATATCAACGGATAAAACTTGAAGACTTATTCAGAGTTCTACTTTAGTTATTGGGGTTTTGTTTTTCTAGCTAAAATGACTCTTTCAAGGGTTTAACTTCAAAAGCGGAACGCAAATGATGAAAAGTGAAGCTCAAGTATCACTTTTCTTGATCTTTTATTTTATTACTAAAACGACTATACATAGCAATATTAGAGCCTTTAGCTTTCTCAAAAAACAATCCTCGAGTATCATTTCTTTGTTTCTTCTTGTCATCACAGAAATACAATGCATAAATACCTTACAATCAACATTATATATATTGAAATTTACATTCTTAAGAGTTCTGCTTGAAATTTCTTAATTTGGGTATCAATATATATATTACTACACATTCCTTAAGAATGTTAACTTAAAATTTCTGTTAGTAATAATTATATATAGATCATAACCAACAGAAAGAAAATTATATATAGATCAACTGGTCTACAATTTGTTTGAAGAGACACAAGTGGAAGTTGGGTAGCCGCAAAACCTAATATAAAAATGAAAAGACGAAGGAGCATGTCTGCAAAAAGCATAGACAAAGAGGAAGCAGATATTTGAGTTGTTGGAGGGGGACGAGGTTGTGTGGACAAGGATGGTGGTTTGAGAGAGAGAGAGAGAGAGAGAGAGAGAGAGAGAGCAGGCGGCGGAGCATAATGAGTCTGGCTGCTTTTGCTTATGTATGGCCCTCGTTCCATTCCTTCCACAGCTTGTCAGTCTAGCTGCTGCTACACCATACACAGTTCAAAGCTACGCTTTCAATTATGAACGTTCATCTCATTCAATTCACCCCCATCACAGCCATTCCTTTCCCCTGCTCCCATTAAAAATATCACCGCTTTCGTCGCGTCGACTCATCTCGATCTCTCTCCTCCATATGTTCAGTGTTCTCTCTCACTCTCTCTCTCTCTCTCTCTCTCTCTCTCTCTATATATATATCCAAATCCAATACATCTCTCCGTAGTACGTACCTAGCTCCCTCCCTCTATAAACTCCTGCTTTTCCTCCGTCGAGCCATACCAACTCCGATTTCTCAGCGATTTTTCTCTTTCTGAATCTCCCCAGTTTACTCTGAAACCACACCGTCTCCTGTTTTTTCCTCATCTCTCTCTCTCTTTTCCTCGCATATAAATATCTAGAAGTTGAGTTTCATACGGTCTGATCACCGGATATATCTCTACATTCTGGTGGGAGTCCGGCAACTTGTTACCATCCCATCCCTGAACCACCCAAAAACAGAGAGAAGGAAAAGCATCCAAAAAGATGAAAGCCAGGTTATGCGAGTTGTGCGAAGGAGAGGCTACTTTGCATTGTGCTTCTGATTCTGCGTTTCTTTGCTGGAAATGTGATGCTACAGTTCACGGAGCCAACTTCCTGGTAGCTCGCCACGTTCGTAGTATAGTGTGCTCCAAATGCAAAGCGTTCACCGTCAATAGCTTTTCCGGTGGTGGGCACAGACAACTCGGCAGCTGCGCATGCAGATCCTGCTCTTTGGAATCTCCGGACGGCGACGTAGATTCATTGTCTTCGTCGTCGGCTTGTGTTTCGAGCACCACCGAAACCAGCGTTACTCGTCCGAAGAAAATCGATCAGACGGCTAGCTCGAACACCGACGTTTGCAGCAAGTACTCGAAATGTGCGGCAAAGCTCTCAGGCGAGGTTAGATCGGGAGATTCAAAGGTGGAGGGCATTTTGGTAAACTGGTGCACAAGGCTAGGGGTGAGTGGTGGAGTCAGCTTGGACGCGGTTCAGATAGCTAGTAGGGCGTTTGGGATTTGTTTGGAGAAGAAGGCGGTTTTGCGCCACCGGGTCTGCCTGGCGGCGTCCCTGTGGTTGGGCTTTAAACTCGTCGGGATGTCCACGTGGCAAAATTTGAATGGGCTGGGGGAGGTCTCCGGCGTGCCGGCGAAGCTGATACTGGCCTCCGAGTCCAAGCTGGAACGTATCATGAGAAGGAGAAGACCGCTACGTCACGTGCAGGAGGAAGGCTGGGCTGAATGCTCCGCGTGATTCGCATCACTCCACGTTTATGGTGCACAACTGCATATACGCGTTGAGCCGGGTCTTTTTGGTGCAAAAATTTATTTATTTTGAGATTAGTAAATATTGTTTTTTCTTTTGTTTGTTATGAATACTCTTTGGAGACGGTTTGCGGTTGATTCTTAAAAGTAGATTTGAATTAAATCAGGATCAGTTTTTTAAATTAGGTTTAATCTATTTTAAGCATAATAGATTAAAAATTGTTGAAAGTATTTGGATAAAAAAAGATTAAAGTAGGTTTAGTGTATCAAAATAACCATATAGTATATTTAAACTGAAATTGAGGATTTAATGTTGTTCATATGTAAGGATATTTTGGTAAATTTTTTTGTCAAACCTAATTCTCCAAACACTTGGTAAATCCCTTGGTAAATCTCATAATCCAGAAAATAAGGATTATGAATTTAATAAGTTTTGAGCTCAATCGAGTAGATTTAATCAATTTATTTTTAATTTTTTGTCAAATATTTCAAACCTGATTTAATCTGAATTTAATCATGTTTGACCAATTTAGAATCAATCTCAAGCATCCTATTAGTTTGACTCGAGTCTTGCGTTTCTGATTGTACCGAGTGTGTAGTTTCGTTTGTAGTTTGTACTGTGGAGTAGCCAAAAGAATTAGTATTATTTTTTGTTCCATCTGCTATTAAGTTATTAACTCTGATTACATGTTAAAAGTTGAACGAAATTAACTCCGATTACATGTTAACTTGTTGTTTGTTAAAAGTTTCAGATTTTAAAAATTAAATCTATCTATGTTATCATGCTAAATAGGGTTAGCTGCTATATTTGAAGTAATTTAGTATTCGAACATGATCATTCGGGGCAAAATTAATCACTAAGTTGTTTAATTGGGAATAAGGTAATCAGTTTTTTACTATTTTTTGTTACGTTGGCATAACATGTTTGGGATTGACTTTGATATGGTCAAATCTGATTAAATCTCAGGCTATTAAAGGGTTTTCAAATAAGGCTGATTAAATTAGCTTTCAAATCCTCTAAAAACATATTCCTTCCGTCACACAAAAATTGATCATATTTTATTTTTTGAGTCCTCTCACAAAAATTATTTATTTTTTAAATTAAAAATGTTCGGTAAATATTTGTACATATATGTCCTTTTACACTTTTTTAATTCTATTTCTTTCTTCAACAATTCATTCTATCTCTCTCTTGACTTACTTTTTAATTATACTTCTCTTTCCGCATTTAACATTAAACTAACTCATTTATCTGTCCCAACTCATTTTTTTTCTCTCATCTCTTAACAAATAAATTGAGAAACACACAATATATGACTTAAATATTAATCTGCATGAGAAAAATATGATTAATTTATGTAGGACGGAGAGAGATAAAATAATGTCGAGAACACTCGTCTTTGAGCAAGGAGCCTTAACAATCAATTCATCTTAAAGATTTTGAAAGTATTTAGTCGTTGTAACTTAACCGTGCTGTAAAATGGATTGCAAGTATTTTTGAAGAATTTTGAAGTAAGGATAATTTTACAATCAATTCATTTTCAAAATTTAGATCTTGGTTTATGCTTTTGATCATTTGGTTTTTCTCCAATTCCTCATCGTACGACATATATTGCAACAACTTATATGTGTACGTGATGTGAAAAAATAAAAGGTCATATATATATATATATATATATATATGGAGTAGGATGAGAAAATATTCAAATTTGTAGGTTGACAATTGTCATAAGAAACTAGTATAGACTAATTACTTCAAAAAAAGAAATTGACCCTCAAATTGTCAGCAGAATTTTGTCAATCCAAGAAATCACACTCTGGGCAGTTTGGACTTTTTGGGCCAGTGGACACAGGTCAGAGCTGGCCTCTTTCTCTTCTCCTCAACCTTCCTACCAGGCCGGGCTCAACTAAATGAGACAAACTTATGGTCTTGACCCTATCTCAGCTGGGTTTGGTTGATTTCTCACCAATACTTTTAGTCCGTTAACTTAAAATCCAATCCAATCCAATCAGCCCACGCCCCAAGGCCCAATCCCCGAACCCGCTCCTCCTTTCTCGTTTTCCCCCAATATATGCAAATCAATTTTCCAATTTCACCAAAGCGTAAAGATCGGCACTCCCAAAACCTCGCTCGACAGGGTGATTTTGCCTAATTTGTAGGGCACATGGAAGCCCTGTCAAGCTCCGTCTTCGTTTCAAAATTGCCACAAACACACTCCTCCCCTTCTACCCTCGTCACTCCACCACCAGCTCACCGGCGTGACCACTTGAGTCTCTCTAACACCAGTTGCACGTCTTCGTCCGTTTTTCGGTCTCTGAAGGTCCACGCGCTTGCTCGTCAGGTATCCGACGAAGGCGACGAACGGGAGGGACGAGTCGATAACGGCCTTAGTCTAGTTCCGAGTAACGAGACCCTGTCTTTTCCTCAGGTAATTACACATCGATTTTGCTTCATTTTGATATGCTGTTTTTGCTAGTCACTCTTGTGCGATTGTGTAAGCTGTAATAAGAAGTAGTAAGTAGTAGCTTGATTGATTGCTAGTGGCATTTGAGGCAACAGTAGCTGTTTTATTGCTAAATGCAGGGAAAGGAAGCGATTTCATTTCTTATTTAGGCATAAGGAGATAATCATCTTGGCGCACCCGTGTAGCCAGTGTGCCTTTGCATATTTTCCTGGAATGTGATTCGCCTCTCAAACTTAGAGTGATTCAGAAAAATAACACGGCAATGGCCTTCTGTTAACTCGTTTTCAGTATGCAGAAAACTCTACTGGACCAATACTCTTTAGTGCAATCACCCGATCACGTGCAAAATGGGTTATATCCTACACCAATTTGGGAACCTAGAGAACATCCCACGACTGCAAACTTCAACTTCCAAATAGCAGCGGCCCTATTCCTGCAGTAATACAAAGCAGATGATATGGATACATCTTAATTCTGTTGTCTGTTTTGTTCTCCTCTTTCTGATGCACTTTCACGAAAATTTTAAGTATGCTAGTTCAGAATGGCATAAATTGTGGAGAGTCTGTCTTGTTCATTGGCGCTTATTGACTTTGGGACAAGAGAAATAAATCAGTCTCTCTCAATGATATAGTCTATGAATGGATATTTCAAATGGCTACATCGGCTTTGTTGTGATGGCCTCTCTCGTCTTCTGAAGGATAATCCAGATCATAATGATATTGACAAGAGTGCGGATAAAACGCCACATATCGTGAGACCTCCTATCATTGCTTATGGAAGCGGAACAGGAGGAGGCGCAAGGGCTGGGCTTTTCAGAACTCCAATATCTGGCGGAGTGCAGAGTGCAACTTCAGCTCATGGTTTACCTAGACCAGCCTTAGCAGTCCGCAATTTGATGGAACAGGTGAAGAATGTTACTTCGCTTTCATAATATCATCGTGACTCTCTACCCGATTCCACTTAGCTTTTTTAAGGCGTTAAGTTTGGTCAGGCTAATGGTTGGTTGGTTTCATGTTTATGTTACGGCAACTTATTTTGCCCTCCCTCCTTACTTTAGGCTAGGTTTGCTCACCTGTGCACCGTGATGTCTCGGATGCACCATCGACGAGAAGGATATCCCTTTGGTTCGCTGGTAGACTTTGCAGCAGATCCAATGGGACGTAAGTTGCTAATATGTCAAATTTGCTTTGATGGAATTTAGTTGACTGCCTTATTGCTCTATTTCTCCGAGTGTTGTGACATAACGTTGTTCAGAAGTTGGCAGTCTATCGTGGCTTGCTGGTAAATTAGAGGTCTTCTCATGCATGAATGGGGGATATAGACCCATTTCTTATGCATGGCTAGAGTGTAGAGTCTTTAAATTTGTTATGTGGTGCACGCATGGCATGGCCTCTTGTTTGTCGACTAGTTCAACAATGGTCTGGTGGTCTATGTGTATGCCATTTTACAAACAACCCAATGACAATCTTCTGAAGGAATTCCTACCAGCCGGAAATAAAAAGAAAAAATATCTGACGTGATCTTTTTCATGCCTGCATTGCAGATCCAATATTTTCATTTTCCCCGTTGGCTATACATACACGGAATTTGTTAGCTGATCCTAGGTGCACGCTGGTGGTTCAAGTTAGTGCCTTTTCTTTCACATGCGTTTAAACTGTTTCTGCTGGTAGTGTTTTGCATGTAGGGGTTTTATTGTGGAATATGCTATGTAGATACCTGGATGGAGTAGCTTATCAAATGCGAGGGTAACAATATTTGGTGATGTCTTTCCCCTTACAGAAGATCAGCAGGTAGTTCTCTTACTCAGCCTATTTGACAATATATAAAGGTATATCACTAAAGGTCGGACATTATGCAATGACGAGTGCTCATCTCACCAGGCCCCATATCACAGTTTTGATGCCGAGAATCAGCCTCTCCAAGATGGGGGTAAGGCTGCCTTCTGGAACCTTTTCCAAGGCATTGCTAGTGAGTTAGCCCCTATGTTACATGGACTCGGTATGAGTGTCCGGATCGGATACGTGTCCAAGTGTCGGACTCGTCTAATATTGAAAATGCAGGACACGGGGACACGGCAAAATGTTCATATTTGTTATTGCTTTTTAGTTATTTCGAAGGCAAAAAGGTGTTTTATATGATACATTTGGTTTTCATTGACAACTTGTCTTGTCTCAAAGCAATAACTAATTAAACAAAAGACTATAAGATAGTATCATAATGGGATATCCAATGAGATGTGTCGGACACATATCCCATACCCATGTCCAAATGTCGAGTGTCCGACACGGGTACTTCACGCAAACCGAAGAGTCCATGTAACATAGGTTAGCCCTGTGCATTAGCCAGCCTTACATGGCCATACAATTGGCTGTTGGAACTGTTTTGAGGCTTGTTTGAGGGGTTCCTTCATAAAGTAGTTTTCCACTGATGATGCAATGTCACTTTATGTTAAGAAGGCCACTTCTGTCTACCTTTATCCATCCATTTAGACATATGTGACATGCCCCTCAAATCATTTCAGATCAGTTATTCTTTCATTTTTCAACACTCTTACTTTCGTGGGTGAGGCGGGTAAAGGTGTACTCAATTTGTTTCAAACTTCTTTCCCCAATTCTCTTCATCTGCTCCGACGTGATATAATTTAGATACAAGAATTTTTACTGACATAAATCAGCTTCACTTGATGTTTTTGTCTGATTGATGCCACTGTGCTTGCATTTGTCAGGAATGGGCTCATAAGCAGTACATAGCAAAACATCATCAAGGGCCTTCACAACAGTGGGGGAACTTTTACTACTTCAGAATGCAGAATATAAGGTTTGAGTTTCTAGTTTATATCGGTGTGAGTATAATAGTGATTACTACGCGCTTTAATTAATAACTGCTCAGGTACATAATAAGTTAAGCATTTATGGACTATGTACTTGGTTGGTATTGGGATAAAAGTCAAGCTCGAGATATTTTTGCCAGAATAGCTTGACCGAGTTAAGGGGTAACTAATTGAATGCTGCCGTGAGAAGAATATCGGGGGAGTGTATAGAGCTTAGGATAGTTATCTTGGATTGAGTTAGATTAAGTATTGATGATCTTTTCATCTTTTAATACATCAAAAAGTTAAGCAACATGCATTGCATCTGTACTTTGAGTAGTTAGGCTGTGGCACAAGTTTAAGCACTCTTGTTTGGCATCAGAGATTGATTGATTCCCCCTTCGTTTGTTCTGGTTGACGATGTCCTAAGTATCAGTTGAAAAAGTGGGATTGTGGGACCAAATAATCAAGCAATGTCCAAAAACAAGAAAGCCTCTCTGGAACATTTGAAGCTGAGTTTATGGTGGTGCTGTAACCCTTTTCACCTTTGTAGAGCTTAACAAGTTAACGGAATCCTCTTCTTTTTTCAGTAAATACACCAGTCTCCCATGTACTACTGTCCGTTTACTTTTTGCTGATAACTCCTGTACGGTAGTATCTTTTCATGAGAATTTCTCTATGTATACTAATATTATTTTTTTGTTAGAATCCCCAAAAGTCTCTTGAATAAAAGTACTTACGATTCATATGTTGCAGTTTTAGTTGCTTCGCGGCGCAAGTAATTTGTTTGGGTTTATTTGTTTCTATAGTGATATATATTTCATCGGGGGCTTTGGAACTGTTGCTTGGGTGGATATCAAAGAATATGAGACAATACGACCCGATAAAATTGCAATTGACGGAGGCGAGCAAAATCTGAAGGTGAGCTTTTGATATCTCTGTTACAGTAACTTTTGGCAATATCATCATCTTAAATCTGGTTCAGTGTCTATGTCCGCTCCCTCTCTCCGTCGCAGAGGAAATCTGCTCCGTGCCTTGTTTGTTCTTTCAACACACTATAATCACCCTTTATCGACAAGTTGGGTGCTAGTATAGGAGAAATTATCTGTAGTTACATGGCTTTGCGATCGAACTTATATCACTTAGTTGAACTGTTCC
Source organism: Escallonia herrerae (assembly GCA_033070095.1). Classification (NCBI taxonomy): domain Eukaryota; kingdom Viridiplantae; phylum Streptophyta; class Magnoliopsida; order Escalloniales; family Escalloniaceae; genus Escallonia; species Escallonia herrerae. The sequence goes on along the minus strand of JAVXUP010000171.1, from coordinate 283,771 downwards.
AGATATGTGAACAAACAATGCTATGCGCTCAACTTGCCAGTTATTTTTCAGGAGCTCAACGCAATGTTCTCGAAGCCTCTAAAGGAGCTTCTCTCCATGGAAACTGAGGTGGATGATGCTGCTTTTATATCAATCGACAGCAAGGGAACGGATATTCGTGTCCGTCAAGGTGCACAGGTGGTAACCTTGTAACTTCCATCTTATGGCCTCCGCGGCCCTTGTTTCTTTGTGCTTGCTTAGTGTCTTCGTGCTAAGTTAGTGCCGAACTACCACTCTTATGCAGTTCAACATACAGAGGTTATCATTTGATGAAGGGTATGCCGTTGAGACGCTGGAGGAAGCCAAGTCAGCACTTTGGAAATTAATAAACAGGGGCCGAGTCTGCAATTTGCAGAAATAGTAGTAGTTTTCTTTAGATTGCGAAAATGCAATTATGGGTGAGAAGAGACGTCAAGTGGGCGGTTTGTAACTCTCTTTGCTTCCGAGACGGGGCCATTTTTGTAACTGTAACATTCTAAGATCGTAGGCATTCCTTCTAAGTGGAGTACAATAATGTATTGTAAGCGTGGTAATGTATGGTTTTACTCTTCGTTTCACGCTAACCTGGGCAGAGTGCTCATCGAAACAAAGTGAAGAACTCTGACCAACTTCCTTTGGACTAAATACTTGGTTCATATACGAACTTATAACTTGGTTCAGATGAGCAAATACTGTCGTAATCCCTCTCGTAGGGATTACGTGAGATGTGTTTTCGGATAGAGTTAAATATGACATTTCCTTATCTTATCCAGCTGCCAAACATGTCAAAGCTTAACAGCGGAAAGATAGATATGCTTAGCTTGAAAAGACAATTATTTTGACAACAACAAGAGGAAAGTGCTGAAAAGGGATGTCACATTTACAATTTTGTTCTTCTCCAATCATCTCTCTTCTTCAATTAATTTAATTCCCAAGTATCACATAGATAAACTACATAAAATTGTATCGCTAACTACACTTGGGAGTTCAATTTATATACGCGAAATCCGCAATTGGGAGAATTGAGATTACGTGGTAATAGAACATGTAATATAGCATGATAATACTCGTTGAACCTGTATATTTAAGAAAATTAGAGCTCTTACCTTGTGTTTGTGAGTTTTTTTTAGAGGGAGAAGAAAGAAAATGAAAAGAAAGGAGATCATTTTTTCTCGTTTTTTTTTTTAGTTTGTAAGTTCTTGTATTCTATAAGAGAAAAGAAGAAAAAGAAAGAACGTCTAAGTTTCTTCATAAGTAACACTTATACAATACTAACGTTACCGATATTGTGCTGTAAGATTTCAATACAAAAAGTTAAAGTTATTTATTATTGTTTAAAAAAATTAATATAAAAGACCAAATTTCTTCTTAAAGCTTTTTCTTTTCTCCTTAAATCACTGCACGAATTTTTTTATTTATTTTTCCTTCTTCTGTCCGTTTCTTCTCTTCCCTTCGCTGCCTTTCTATTCCTCACTCTCTTCTCTTGTGACTCGCAAACAAGCTCTTAGTCTTAGCTGCCGTGCCCTAAAAAATTGCCTTGACAAATTTATGTGAGCAATCTGAGCAAAGAAGAAGACAGAGCTCCAATGGCAGAGAGGAGGAGCAGCAGCAGCAGCCATAATGGATCATCATCACCAATAACCAACATCGCCCAAGACCACCTCTTCTCAATCCTTCTCCTCCTACCCGTTGACTCTATCATCTCTTTCTCCATGACCTGCAAAAGATCCATGCTCCTCACTCACTCTGACACTCTCTGGGAATCCATCTGCAGGAGAGATTGGGGTCCAACCTCTGTTGACTCCCTCAAATCCTCTGCTGCAGCTTCTGCTGCTGCTGATACAAACCATCTACAGCAGCTTGTATGGAAGAAGCTGTACCAGCAGGTGCACCAGCTGAACTGTGTTTCTTGCTACAGGCTCTCTGATCCGGATGGTGATGAGGCGTACCCTCGGCCCAGAGCTTCTCATTCTCTCAACTTTGTGTCTGGATGTCTGGTTTTGTTTGGGGGTGGCTCTGAAGGAGGTTTGTTTTCAATTTTTATCCATACCCATCTCTAGTTTTGGGTGAAAATTTACTCTCTGCTTCTTGGTTTAACTGTTTTGTGGTATGGGTGAATGCTTTCTAACTTTTGGGTGTTTTTAGTTACTGAGGTTTGCTTCCTTATATTGATTCCATGTCAAATTACAAATGATAAACTGTTGATGATATCGTGCTAGATTTAGTTTGAGAATTTTGGATGTTGCATTAGTTATTCGACCTCCGCACCTACTTCTTACCCATCTCCCTTGGAAGAGTTATTCTGATTCCTTAGGTTTTATCGTGTTGGTCCCAGTTGGTGTGCATTGTTGCTCCTTCAGTAAAGAAATGCCTTCTCATGGTCAAATAATTTTTGGTTTCAACTCTTTCACTAAATGAGTGATGGCAATCAAATATTCCAGTTTTGGAAGAACTTATGCTGGTGGTTAAAACACTGCACATCAACAACATCAAATACCTCTAAGAGGCCGAATGAATTGCTCAATTTTTGTCATCACAAGAAGCTAATTTGTCCCCCCACTAGCAGCAAGATAGACCATTCAAGTGATCTTTCATCTGCAAATTAAAATGAGGAAGGCGGCAAAATGGGAGTCTTAAACTTAACCAACTAGTTCACTGCAAATGTACCAAAGCAAGTTGGCTTAGTCCTGTGATTAGCAGCGGAATCTTTCTAACTAGCATCATCATCGGATTATTTCTTTTCGGGAAGAAAAGATCATTATTAGATTGTTTCTGGTATTCGAGAATTGGCAGCAAGTGCTCCATGCAATCAGTCACATGACACTGTTGTTCAGAGCCAGTCTCTCTAGGGTAGAAAGTTTCTTACTTTCATCCAACATTTGATGGCAAGTGACTAGTGTTAACTCTAGAACGTTATGCGAAAGCTGCATTGGAACTTTATATGGCAAGGATCCCTGGACAAAGAAAGACTGTTGGCTGTTGATTTTCAGTTGATTCAAGTGGATCGACTTCACCTTTATAGCCTACTATATGCTAGCTCTTTTTGAATTGCTATAAACGAATCGATTCTGGGTAATTTTTGTTGCTGCAGAAGCTTTTTGAGTCAAGCTGCCTCCAGTTTCAGCTGTCTCGTAATCATCGATAATGCTCTAGAGTTTTACTTTTTTTGAAGACCCACACTCAATAGTATTCGATCACGAGTAAGTTATTTTAAAATTGTGTATGAGCTATTATGTGCAAAGTAAGTTACCTTTTGGTGGGCTTCTTTTCTATTTGTACTTCACTTTCGTCATATATGCGGATTAGCACATAAAGACACAAACCACACAGGTGTATTCTTGTTCATTGCTTAGTTCTTCAGGTGTCTTGTTCATCTCTTCCACAATCCTTCAATGTATTCCTGCAAAAAGAAAAAACAAAAATTGCAAGATAAATACTACTTAATCAGAAGGGGAAAGAATATCAATGCCATCAAACAGCAAAAATTAATGTTGAGGAATTTGGGCTAGCAAGAGGATGAACCTGTCTTCTCGAACCTTTGATTTGCTGTTTTATTCTATCTTTTGCTCTTCCAACAGTGTGGCAAATTGCATATCTAACCATCTGTGTCACCGGATTTAGTTGGACCACCAAATCAGTTTATGATCATTAGCTCTGGGACTCAATACGGGTTAAAACAACTGTTGTTGTCTAACAGGCTAAAATTAACTGGAATAACAACTTCCTGATCCGTTTTAAAACTATTTTTTCCTTGTTTATTCTTATGGCCACTTATGTTCTTTCCTTTCAGGACGCCATCTCGATGACACATGGATAGCACATATAGGCAATAATTTTAAGAGAATATTGAAGTGGCAAATGATCAATTCAGGCATGCCCAGTGGGAGGTTTGGGCACTCCTGCGTTGTAATTGGGGATTCTCTTGTCCTCTTTGGGGGTATCAATGACAATGGGATCCGCCAAAATGATACATGGGTAGGGCAAGTAGCATTAGACGAGATGTTTGTATTAACATTGTCTTGGAGGCTGCTCAAGCTTGAACCTGTAGCACCACCACCGCGTGGGGCTCATGCTGGATGTTCTATTGGAAAAAGGAGGATGCTTATATATGGAGGGATTGGATTATCCGGGGTGAGACTAGGTGATGCATGGGTTCTAGAACTATCAGAAAATCTTTCTTCTGGAACTTGGCTTGAGATTGTTACTCATCCATCGCCTCCAGCTCGTTCTGGTCACACTTTGACCTTTCTTGGGGAAAATCAAACAGTTCTATTTGGAGGGAGGGGTTTGGGTTATGAGGTCCTTAACGATGTATGGCTCTTTGATACATCCGAAGGTCATTTGAGATGGGCACAGTTACAATATGACCTACAAAATGTACCCGAAGGACTTTCCCTCCCACGAGTTGGTCACTCAGCTACCCTCATCTTGGGAGGTCGGCTGCTCATTTATGGAGGGGAAGATTCATATAGGCACAGAAAAAATGATTTTTGGTTATTAGATATCAGTTCGAGGCCATCCATTAAACTGCAGCGTGCTACTCAGAAACGAAGGGGATCATTGGCAAACATGTGGAAAAGGCTCAAGTCTGAGGGTTATAAACCTGACTGCAGGTCATTTCATCGAGCTTGCGTAGATGATTCTGGGCGTTACTTGTATGTGTTTGGTGGAATGATGGATGGTTTGCTTCAGCCTGGTGCATCATCTGGGCTTAAGTTTGATGGAGAGCTTTTCCTTGTGGAACTTGTCCTCTAGTTTTAGAGGAGAACATTAGATGCTGTTCATCATGCTAATCTTGTAATCACTAGCTCCTTCATACTAACTGGCTGCGTATTAATGTAGACCGGTGGTTGTAAATTAAGAAGCTCTTTTGTCATGCCTTCAATGTAAGTCGGATTTTCAAGGAGGAAAGAATGAGTTTGGTCTTGGGTGTGAGAATTTCGGATGCTACACTGCATGATACTTGGACCGCATTTGCAGCCGGGTTGCAAGGTCCTTCCCATCCAAAAAGTGCTTTAAATTCCAGCCCAGTTACTGCCATATTGGGATCAAGTAGCACAAAGTTACCACAAATTCCACTACATGAGGCGATAGCCAGTCCAGTTGCGACGTGCCCATCCTGAAGGATAATGGTCTTTTACGCTGACTAATGCAGGTGTAGATGAGACTTATCAAAAAAAGAAAGAAAAGAAAGAAATGCAGGTGTAGGAGCCCCACTGTGGCGAAGTGTTTCAATGACTAGAGCCTGAACTACATTTTATGCAGGAAGGTTTGTGAAATGAAGCTCTTTATGTGCTGCTAGTTGCCGCATGTTTTGATGTTGAAAGTGAACACAAAAAGAATGCAGAGAAAAGATAGAAAAAGTACGAAAAGCAAAAATCTTCGCCCAAGGAAGTTGCTTGCCTTTTCTTCTATATATATATATATATATATATATATATATATATATATATATATATATATATATATATATACACACACACACATACTTTTTCTTCCTCCCCGGTTCTTGTTCTAGATTTCCATCTCCATCGCGCAGTTTATTGTTTCCCAGTTTTTTGCGGTTACCATCTATAATCTTCGAAGGCTTTATGATGTACATGCACTAATCCAAGTAACCAATCAGGCGTTTTAGACCTCCATCTCTGCAAAAACGAGCGCACGGTTAAGTAACCAATCACCCTGGCGATGGCGAAGATAATGTTATTCCTAAGGAAATTCAATTGGATCGTGTAAACACAAATTTCATGTCTAAACTGCGTGACAAGAAATAATGCAAAAAATATAATTTAAGACTTTGAAAGTAAAGGGGTTACACTACTTCGTTATTTAAACAGCAATATAATGACACTAAAAAATTACGTTTTGTTCTTCAAATGAAGTACAATCAGAGAGACGAGTTTTGATGGAGCTTTTGGCTTTGATCGTGATGTCCATGTGTGTCCGCCCTTTATTCACGATGGTAGGCTTATTTTTGGAAAGTCCATGATTTAAGCTTTGACTTTGTAATTAAAAAGATTTTGTCCCCCTTTAATTCCATCAAAATTTCTTGATTAAAAATGGATCCTTATTTGCATTGACCTGTAAATAATTTTTGAGTGTAGAGAGACCCTTTGTAAATTGTAACAGGTAAGTTGAGTTTCAAATTAGGCTCCCAGGTTTCCGCTTCTTCTTCAGTGGATTGATGAGAGCGCTGCAAGTTTAAGAATTTGAGTAGAAGAAAGCCGCCGTACAAACGTAAAAGCACGGCCGACTTGGTTCAGAGGAAGGTCCGTCCACAGCTCTATTGGAGAGCGTGTGCAATCAGATAGTCTCGTGGGATCATGAGAGTGCCTTCCGTAGCACTGCGATCTTGTGAGCCAATTAAAACCACCCGGCATCTCAACCTATAGTCCAGCGTCTGCTAGGATCGACATTGATGAGGAGCCTCTGACGGTGCTGGCAAATAAGTCGGTCCTTGGCACGATCGAGGGTTTACAACCAAGGACGCAAAGTATTAGTTCATTCGGTTACAACCAAATCAAAGCACAATCTGTTAAATATTTGCAGAGCATTTAAAGCAACACGTATAAACACTCTGATTAGTTTAAGAAAATTGGAGTTCTGAGTCGATTAAAATTCATGATACTGGAATATGAAATCGATAAAAAAAAAAGAAGAAGATTGTAGCACGAGTACCGTGGCTCTCTCTTATAATGCACAGAACTATCGAGATTTTTATTTAAGGAATGGACTTCTTTTTCTCTTTTGGACTTAACCAAGATTGAAATTGTGTATCAGCAAAACTTGTTTCTCTGCTTGGGTAGAAGTAGATGAGAGGGCTTGGCCATAAACAAACGAATGCATGATCTTAAACCTTGTGCACAAGGGAGCTGATCATAGTTATGTCTTGGTGCCTTTTCAGCTATTGGTTCGGTTCCAACCATTAGTTGCATCTGTGAATGGAATTAGCAGAACCACGAGCAGAGAATATGCATATTCAGATGTGTTTGACAATGGCGGATGCAAAGGGTATAAATAGAGCACAAGCAGTAATGCCCAAGTATTTTGTGTGGAGCTAAGTCAAGAGTCTGTAACTACAAAATTCAACAATAATGATATACAGTAACAGCATCCTGGAGCTGTACATGGATGGGTGAAAGATGTAGTTTAGGAGAAGAGAGAGACTATATAAAGCCCGGACGTTTATGCTCCCAAGATTACACCCCAACACGGTGATGGCAACACCATCACGAGGCAAGGGTAGATATTTTCAACAGAGGTCTGCAACAACCCCTTAGAATCTCGTGAGGTTGCACGTCTAATCTATTCATCTCTCAGCAGCAACAGTAGGATACATTTGTATGGTTACACAATTTGCAAGGTAACAATAATATTGTTAACAAAAAATTGGGATTTTCAGTAGATACACCAAAAAAATCAGACAGGATTCATAAGCTCAATTTAGTTCTCCACATTTCTCCTATGACCTTCCTTGGTGCTGGATCATCCGGTCCTTTATCTCGTTGCCCTGACGTGAAGTACAACCATCCGTTCCAAATCCCCACCAGAGTGGTTTTGACACGGTAAGGAAGTTTACCGACGACATACCATTTCTGTAGTCATTTGTAAATAAGGAAAGCAGCAAAAATATCCATGTAGGTCAGTAAACACTGGTGAATCTCAAACCATTAACATCCGAACTGGATTGGGAAGTGTCATAGTTTAACACAGCCATAAAAGGGTCAATTGCATTAGGCACCCCCAAATTTTCATGCGGTAGCGCTTAACACCACAAAGTTATTTTTAGCTATCTGCCACCCCAAACTTTCATAAGTGTGGCACCCTCCGTCCAAATTCCGGCCAAATCCCAGACAAAAAGAATTAATCGGCTGAACTTAGGGGGGCATTTATGAAATATCAAGTGAATGAAAACCTAATCTCTATCACCCCTTGCACCGGCGCCCCACCCTCCGCTGGCACCGCCCCTTCCCCTCGTCGGCGACGCTGACTCCCCCTCTTTCTGCCCTCTTCTTCTCTCCCCGTGAGCCCCACGGCCGCAGCAGCCCCTTGCCCCGCCGCCCTTCCTTCAGCATCTCATGCCGGCACCCTGCAGCGTCCCTTCCCCGTCAGTGACGCCGACCCCCCTTCTTCCTTCTTCTTCTCTTCCCCCGTCCCCCGCGGCCGCAATAGCCCCTCCCCCGTCACCCCTCCTGCAGCGTCTCAAATCGATGCTTTACTCTCCACTGGCAGCGTCCCTCTTCCCGTCGGCGACGCCGACCCCCCTTTTCCTTCCTCCTCCTTCTCTCCCACCGCCCCCCCGCGACCGCAACAGCCCCTTGCCCTGCCGCCCCTCCTTCTGCATCGCATGTCGGCAGCGTCCCTTCCCCGTCAGCGCCCCCCCTCCCCCATTCCTTCCTCTTAACGCAGCTGCAATAGCGCCGTGCCACCGCCTGCCAAACCCATCAGCTTTTAGATTCAACCCTAATCACCCTTTTTAAATTGTTCTGACCAAAATGCCCTCCTTGTTTGAGTTAAATTCCTTCTTCGGCGAGGCTGTTGGCCGGAAAATGGACGAAGGGTGTTGGGAGCCACACTTATGAAAGTTTAGGGTGCCAAATAACTAAAAATAACTTTGTGGTGCAGAATGCTACTGCGTGAAAATTTGGGGGTGCCTAATGCAATTGACCAGCCATAAAATTCCAGATTCATGCAAAATATCAATTTCCGTGTCAATGAGGGCATGTGTATTTGCTAGCAAACATAACCTTGGCAAGAAAAAAAAGTAAATAAGTCTTCAGTCAGATGATAACAGTGCTCACAAATTTTTAGTAGAAATATCACTAGAATCAAACAAGAGCCCTGTGTTCTTCTCACGATATTTCAAGCACCATTCACTTGATGCTATTTACACGTCTGAGGAATGAAAGCAAGAACCATCCGAAATTTTGAATCCTTCATCAGTTAGATGATAAGTGGACAAACAATTATCCAATTATGAGCTGCTCAAATTGGTCTAATCTTTATATGGAAGAACTTACTAGTAGGTGAAGGAAAGCCCAATTGAACAAGAAAATAGGGCATATGATATGCAAAGTAGTTAAATCCGATGGTTATACTTATCACGCAAATGAGCTGCAAGAGAGAATCTACAATAACAGCAAATGATATAAAAGGCAAAAAACACATGCGTTTGTGCAAATGCGACCTAACATACTGGCTAACTTGAAGTCATTGGAATATATAGATGACAGAAAAACCTTACCAGTGTATCTAGCTGAAATTGGAGGACTTCTCCAACCAGTGTCATCTTTTTGGTGTTAGGGTGTTTGTCTGTTGTGCCTCCAACAATAATAATAGAATTATTTACAACCACCCAGGCAAACTCTATATGAGAATCGGGCTTTGGCATAGGAGGTAGAACTTTCCACTTCATCTCATCATCTAGCATGTAAACATCACTATACACAACCTGTCACATATGAATAACAAAGTCACAACAAAGTCTGCGTACAACAAATATTTCCATAATACATTTCAATCTTAAATTTGGCTATTAGCACCAAATATACTCCATCATTTAGTCTTGTGGTTCCATAATACCCCAATACCACTAGAATCAGATGCTGGGCGAGTCACAGAAGAAAATACAATTGACACTTGGCAATACCAAGTACTCTGCTTGAAGCAATTCAACGTATACAAAGCAATAGAAAAAATCGTAGAGTGAAGTGTATTTAGATCTCAAAATTAGCCTAATACAAATGCCTGACATTTGCATTCATTTGGGAGATGTGAGGGTGAGAGTTTACTGCCTACTTACGATCATCCTCCAGGAAGCCAGCCTTTAGATGGTTGGTTCATAACGAGTAGTCGTCTCCTTAGTGAATTACCTATTGGAGTTCAACCTGTTTAGAGAAGTGTATATCCATGTACAGCTTATCCTCATACAAGTCCCCCTTTTGCTATGGCTTCAGCAGATTCGGGATGTAAGCATTGTTGATCTTAGGCCTCTAAGGCAGTAAGGCTGTTAACTTCATTCCTCAACTTTGCTTTGAAATGCTTTTTGTATTAACCTTTAGTCCCCAGTTGGGGCCCTTGGGCTATTTCCTGGGGTGTCAGCTTGTAATATTCCTTCTTTGCGTATAACATATCTAACGCAATAAACTGAAATAGAAAGGCTGCCCTAGTGATGCAGGACAGAGGAACCAACTCTTCCAAAAGCTTAAGCTGTCAGGAAAGGCGCAACTAGTCCTTTTCAAGGCCAGGATCCATATCTCGTTCAAACTCCCTGGGCCCTACCTCGTGGGTCCACCCCCCACCTTGCAGGTCACCCCGGGGTCCCTAATTTGTGGGGCCAACTTCCAACTTCGTGGCTCTCCCACCTTGACGAGCTGATCTATGGCCAGCAGGATTAATGCCCATGCATTAATTACATCATGGCAGTCACGTGAAGAATGATAAATCACAACCCTCTAAAGTTTCCTTGGATCGGGAACTGATGGACTACCAGCATATGAAGAAGGGCAATAATTACCTCATTCCTTCGGGAGCACTTAAAAATTGGTGAACCAGGCTTGGCCATAAAATCACCCTCTTGACCACCAATAACATACAGCCGATCGTCGACCGCAATGCAAGCCCTGCACCAACATAAGATTCCAAATAACACCGCTTAGATTTGCTTGATGAGTAAAATATGCATGTTCAAGGGCATAAAATATGGGGGCAAACAGTAAAAAAACAGAGGAGCCTTTGAATCACTCAATAACCCCCACCCCCTGCATCTCCCACCAACACCAGCAATTATCCCCAACTACTAACATAACTAAACTCAGAACTCCATGAATGTATCTAATTCCCCTCGGTTAAATCCAAATGCACCTATAAATTCAGTGTACTTGTACACCAAGTAAAACCAGATGAAAGGAAACCTTGAAATTCTAACCAACACGGAAGAACAGAGAGAAAAAAGGCAAGGGCATGGGAGAAGATATGTGTAACATATTTCATTTTTTTTTTTAGATTTTACTTAAACATCTTCTACACGTGCAAATGGGAGAGCTGCAATCAGAATTTTTAGCCTAATTAAGAACACACTTGAGATTATATGGCTATGAGAAGCTTAGTTGCAGGAAACTCCTAATATGGTGACGTTTCTCTCTCGGAAACTCGCTTTTGCGATCCCAAGTTAGGAGCTCCATGGGATCTCGTCCCAAGCTAAGATGGGAACTCGATCCCGCTAGCTGATAGAGATGCATGGAACAAGTGATAGAATACATGAAAATCAAGCTCTTTTCAACTCAATTCCTTGTTTCTCTCTTCCTTCAAGTCCTTAAAGTCTACTTGTCTGTTGTTGCTATCTAGGTAAACTATGCTAAACAAATGATAAAACTCTTTACGCGTTTATTTATTCAAGCCGCTCCCAACCTCAGATTCTTCTTGGTGCTTACGCTTCCCCGCCCCAGCCCCAGCCCCCGCTCCCGCACCCGCCCCCGCTTTGTGCAACTAAGATGAGAAGTAAAAGGTAGAGATGACGATAAGAGAATAGGGGGATATGTGAAGCACCAAGAGGCTAATTTTTTGTGATGGTAATGGAAAATACAACGGTCTAGGTTATGTGAGGAAGGAAGGGGCAGAAACAAAACGCAGAAAACGACCCTCATTCTCCTTTCATTGTTGACATCAGCAGATTGTAAAGCAGCAATTCTCAGTTGCATCGGATACTCCCCAATATGGCTAATAAAGAGAAGTCCTACTTAATTTCATTATAAAGGACTTTAACAATTATGTATTGTCTAAAAACAGATGGAAGTGAACCCAAATGGTGCAAAATTTGGGGAAGCATCATCCGTGACTAAATCCACCAGAAAGCTGCATCAAAGCTATATCGATAAATGCTTCTCGTTATGAAAGACACTTCAAGGATTACCTTTAAAAGCTCAGATGGATAGAAATTCCAGAATCCATCACACCTACTTGGCTAAAAGAAGAACATATATACCTATGAGGGCCACCACGGGGGATGGGTATTTCAGTCCGCCACTCCTTTTCTAAAGCTTTTCCGTCTTTTACTGCAAGGCTCCAATGCTCTAATCCCGGTGTATGTCTGTTTTCTTTGCTGCCACCCATCACATGTAGTCGACCTCTCCATAGTTGGGTTGCTGGTGCATATCTGATTTACCAGACCAACACATCTTTTCAACTAAAAAAAAAAAACTTGCACGTGATTTGGTAGATGATATCTTTTGTAGCATTGACAGTATAACCATTCAAAATTTCCACCAGATAAGGTGATTGAAAGCAGACATGATGATGCTGTATGCTTTCCAGTGTATCTACTAAGACTTTATTTGGACTAATGTGTGATGGGCCTTAAGAACCAATTTATGATAGTAAGTAAAGTTTCATGGTACAAATTATCAGCAAGGTACTTGGTGGGAAAATGCCGTACTTATTGATACGGGATTCCTGGCATCCTTGGGGAGAGAGAAACAAATGTTCATGTCATTGTTAAAAATCATGCAAAGAAACCTTAATAGCTTAAAAATATATAAAACGTTATTCGAAGGACATACTAGTCAAACAACAGCTGACAACAAGATTACATGCTCATCTTGATTATGGCACATACCTAGGGACTGGTAAAGGGGGCATATCCCGCCATTGCTTTGTCTCAGTATCAAGTACAAATGTATGTGCCGTAGGCCCTCTACACTGCGGACCATATTGTCCAGTAACGACATATATGTATCTTTCATCTGTTGCCATACCTAGATGTGAATGCGCCATTCCTTTTGGCATATCAAACCTTCCACCCCATGAATTATCCGAAAAATTGTAAATATCAACATGAGAATGCACCTACAGGATATAGATAAAAAAAACAAACCATAAAATTCGATATTGTAAGTCAAGTATTTGGAGGGAAAGAGAGAGTATATTTAGTTTATTGGCTTCTATAAACTATAACATGTTTGAAAAGGTGATATAGTTTTGTCTAGTAGACATAGGCCAAGCACCAGAACTAACACTGACATCATCAATGTATCTGATATTTTGATGCATTTGCACCCTGAATTACTCGCAAGAATTCCAAAGTATTCTTGGTCAAAAGCCCTCAATTACATTAATATACAATTAGGGCTGGAAAGGTTACAAGCAAACAAGCAAAAAGAAACAACACCACCAACAACTATGCCTACAGAGATGCCCAAAAAATGCAGTCTATGAAGGCATCTGATCTTGGATTCAACTGTTCAAGACACAAATACTGTGAAGTTGGAATTAAGAGAGAAAAAAATGAGGTACTTTGAAACTGATAAAGGTTCTCACATAATCAATGGTTCCGTATCCGGCAAACACAAAGAGAAGATTCTTGATCTGTATAGCTGCTCCGTCAAGACGTGGAACTGGCGCTGCAGCCATCTTTTCCCATTTTAGTTCAGGGCCAGGCAAATCAGCAAAAGTTGCTGATAAGACTCTCCCAAATATGGCATCTTTTTTATCTTTATCAGCAGTTCCCTGTCATGAAGAATATTGGGTTTAACTGGATCAAGTGTGAGCATTATAAAACCAAATAAATATGTGACGCAGTGATGGACTCACTAATGGTGTCTGAAAAAGATATCATACTAGCAAAAATGCATTTGATACTCAGCTTAACTTGAAAAACAATGTCCCAACTATTTGGGCTTCGCTACATCCTAGAAGTCTATTTTGAGACTCGTTCAGGAATCTAAAATTGGATAAATGCTGATCTGTGGTTCTATATCGTTCTCTTAGGTAAAGATGATAAGTTTATAGGGCCACATGGCTTCTATAACAAAGCGTAGTTGGTAGTAGCAACAGGGTTTACCATCTTCTTGCCATACTTCAATAAGTCCTTAATTCTAATTTAGCACAAATGCCTACCGTTCAAATTCATAGGCGCGCCACCACAACACTTTTGCCTTCTTTTGTCTGATGCCCAATACATTTGATGAAGATTTGCTTATTGATCTTTTCCAGTATATAGGCATAAATGGCACATCATGCACTCAAGTTTCAGTTTTGAGTGTCTAAAGTATGACCAGGTAAGTGTGATTACACACTTAAATATCAAAACGTAAGATGCCAATGAGAAAATCACAAGAGGTGTAATGTATGACAGGTGTAATGCTGAGGAGTAATTGGGATGGAACTCGAGAGTGGAATATACAACTGAAGATTTAGACGAGGAGGCTTGCCTGGTGGGGGGTTGTGTTGTTATGGTGATTTGGGACGATTAAGCTGTGGGGCTTTTCGGGAGACCAATTAGCTGCAATGGATCGGTAGTCAGAGAGAGACGAGGAAGAGGACGAAGCCCAGAGCAGATCTGCGATTAGAGCGGCGCCGAGAAGGCCCAGGCATATCAACACTAGTCTTGCCGATTTGTGCTTGCCTATACCTGCCGCCCTCCCCATCTCATTGGGAACCCCACCCCCTTCACAAAAGGAACGCGCACACAGATTTTGCAGAGCAGATATGTAGCAACAAGTTTGACACTCCGCTTTTGATTCTTCTGTTTCCTTCCTAAGAGGCTGCTGAAGATACGAGCGAGAGAGAAGAGACGCAGCGTAGAGAGAAACAGAGAGAGAGAGAGAGAGAGATGACGTCAAAGCGCGGGCACTACAAATTCCCCCACCGACTTTTACCAGTTTCTATTGGGGGCGACGGACGACGGTATATGTAGTGCAGTACACCCTGTAATTGTCTCAATTCTTACTACTGCAAGTCCTCTGCTGAACCAAACAACTGTTATCAAGTTTAATTAAACGGCAGAAGAGATGGGATCGGATGGAATGTTGGACTCTTGAATTATGGTTTCTTGGGATTCTATAACATGTTACTTACGAAAAGATTAATTCGTCAATGCGTGCTTGTAGAATGATTCAAGCTTCGATTGTCGATGATTAATGAAAGAAACCTGTCTTTCATCAAGTTCAATTAAACGGCATGGCAATTTTGGACTCTTGAATTGTGATTTCTTGGGATCCTATGACATATTAGGAAAAGATTAAATTATTATACACGTGCTTGTGGGATGACACAAGTCTCGATTTTATTTCCAAGTTTCCAACCCAGATACTAGCTAGGATAACGGAAGAAAGATGTAAAACAGTTTTGGGCGTGAGTTAATGAAAATTGTTAAAGTTTATATACATGTATGTATGTATTAGACCATTGCATATCTACACCGACATGAAATGGAGCTGTTTTTAAGACTATTCATAACGTCTGGATTGATACTAATGAGAGCCATAATACCTCTGCATTCCAGTGACAGTGTAAATAATGAACCAAGTCCAGTTAGACTACCAGCTACTCAACACACCAGAGCCCGACAAGAGCAGCTGCTTTTAAGGTAGGAGGGAGGCTGTTTGCAGATTGATGTTTCCATCATTAAAACCATCATCATCAGAGCCAGCAACAGTACTTACAAAACCACAATATACTGCACCTTGTTTAAGCATGGACACAATCTGTTCACGCATGTAACATCCATCAAAAGCTACCATATCAACCATTCCCATTACTAAACCTTTTCAAACTCCTAAAAAAACTATATAAAGGAAAAGAACTCCTGATACCACCTATTCACAAAAGGATAATGGCATACAATTAACAATTTCCAACCACCACCAGCACTCGCATTGCCGCCGCCACTGCCGCCGAAGCCACCACTCTATCTATGTCGGGAAGTAACAAGCTATTTTTCAAGAGCAATACCAGGAGAAGCTCCGTACATACAGTATTACACTGGTATAACATCAACCTTGGATGCATCTTCACATCTCAAAACAATTCCCTCGAGGCTAGCCGGAAGGATACATTTAGTCCACTGGCATCCTGTAGTGAATGGCTCGGGTGGAGGGACAATCATAAGCACGTTGTCATTCCTCTGAACAACTCCCATTACACTGACCGTGCTTCCTTCTTTGATGTACCTAAAGAGAAACAACAAACTTTGTAAGGTCGCCCTCCGGTGATTTCAAGCAAACAAGACATTTCCAACCTAGTCATCAACTATGGTTACAGCCTCTTCACGAGAGTGTAAAAAGGCTGCATACATCAACCTTCCCCAGAACTCGGCAATCGGGGGAGCCTCATGCACCGGGCTGCCCGTTTAGTCATGAATCATGGCTAACAAATCTGCCAGTTGCACCCACCACCCCATTTTAGCCTCAATGGAATTTTAGATTTGATGCCTCGAATTACTATTCCATTCATATGCATAACAAAGGCCGTCACCCTAAAAACATACTCATGAAAAGAAGTTAATTCTTTCAAGAAAGATAATTTTACCCTTCTTTCAATCTCATTACACGATCATCGCTTGAAAGATTTCTTTCGGCCAGCCATCTTATAAAGTCTGAAGATAACTCTTTATTCAAAGGGTTGACATCAACAACCACAGATTCCTCCACATAAGGAGTCACCCTTGCACCGTAGCCTGTCTTGACCAATGCTCTCAACCCAGATTGGAAATCAGAGATGTAGAAGTCAACCACATGACTCTGCAACAAAACAAAAACAATAGATCCAGTCAATGCAACAATTCTCAGCAATAGCAAAAAAAAACAAACGTTGTCAAGAACTTCTAGGGTGTTCAACGCTTCAATTGCATAAGACGACACTTCAAGGCCATAACTGCAAAGAGAGAAACCACCTATATCTATTGCTTCAGCAAGGTGACTTACGCATTATATGTGCAATATGAGCCCTTGATCTTCGATCCACCATGTTTCGATATAATAAAAGCAGCAGTATTTTACCAAAATCATTAAAGAAAAACCTGAGAAGAGATAATATTAAACTTATACAATGGTGCAGCTCATAAATCAAAACTCACTTCTGATGATCTAAGCCCCCATGTAAAGCGACGATGTGTAGGGTTGGCAGCTTTTGATTCCCATCCTCGATACTCGTATAAACTTGTTGATGTATAGACACATCTGGGAACCTTTTGGAAGGATGACTCGAGGGGCACATTTCCACAGGTCACCACCTTCACAAAGAAACCCCTTCATATATCAGAATCTACCAAAACTGGAAAGAATAAATTTTACCACAAAAACAAGGCAATTTGTAACTATGATCAAGCAAAAGCAAATGCAATGAATTCCCATTCCAGCATATTTAATTTGTAGGCGTGATCAATCCCACAAATACTCTCTTCATAAACCAGAATATAGTTATCACACTTCCTAAAATGGAACCATCAAAGCTTATTCTCCATCTGTTAACTATAATTTGTAGTTTCATAGCTTGACAATCTAACATATCAACTAAAGAATCAGTCAGCTCCTTTCTTGTTTTAACACTTCTTTTCCCCCACAATAAACTCAGGTCTGCATGCATTAAGATCCAATATCTCATGGTTGCACGCTTTTCTAAAGGTAACATAAATCAGTATTACTGTTAGTTCTGCGGAGTAGCAAAAGGCAGCCATCTAACCTCTGTATAACTCCTATGCCCTTTTCCTTTGATAAGTGGGGGAATCTGGATGACCATTGTGATTCTGGCAATGATTTCAGCCACTAATATAAATAGTTGGCAAACAGCCCAGGTAAAGTGCTGACTTAAAAACCCGTCATCTAGGCTATCATATGCTCTTGCCTAAGAACCAAATTGGCAGAATGAAGTGTGGTCAGGTCTACCAAAACACTCTGAAGTTCCATTGCATCATCACATGAAAGAGCTTTTTACATCAACAAGAAAGCACTTTAACTACCAGGTAATGGGATTCCATTGGCTGAATTTCTCATCTCAGTAACAACAGAAAGCAACTTTGACTCTCACACGCCAAAACTGCACGACGAATCATTGATGCAGCAGATCACAAAGCTTGCAGAGGGAATCTTAGGGGAGAAATAAGATGAACAGCAAGAAGAAACCCGAAAAAAAGATGTCAAAAGAGAGATTCATAGCTCCCAAATTTGAACTTCATAAAAAGAGCTGAAAATTATCCTAAATCTCAAACCAAATTCTATAATCCGAAACATTACACAGCTGAAACGAGGCTTGATATTGATTAAGAGGAAAGATTCTAGAGGAAGGGAGAAGGGGGAGGGGGGGACACAAAAGTAACTATCCAAGAATAAGACAAGGAAAAGAAATAAATTTAAAGCTGATTGGGAAGTAGTAGTTAAATCATGAACATAAAATACGATATGAGCCAAACACTGCACTCACTAATCAGATAATAAATCTCGTCTATGTACGACGCCTAGCTGTCAGCCTTTAATTACATTGTGACGAACGAGCAACCGGGTAATGAATGAAGGAAGCAAAAGTGGCAAGTATCGAACTTCATTTAATATATGGCGGCGATTGTGCTTACCAAAGGAAGCCAGTTTACACGATTGCTAAAAATGATAAGGACGCTCTTAACAATGATAGAGTTCAGGTTGGCCGGTGAGAAACCGAGAATTGCAAAAATCAGGGAAATCATAAATGGTACTCTCTCTGTCCCACAATAATTGATCAAGTCTGACTTGCACAAAGTTTAAGAACATAGTCAAATGTCTTTCTTTCACTTTCCACTTTTACCCTGCATATCTTTTTTCCTCCTCTTTTGTTCCACTCACCATCTCTCTCCTCTACCTCTCTCTGTGCAAACGCGCGTGCACACACACATCTACATACGTTTAGAGTGTGGAAGTTCTCTCTAACCCACAATCATTGATCTCCATTACTCCGTTTATAACTTACACGGTGAAATTCTGACGGAGATTTCTCCAGAAGTTTGATGGCATTACTCATACTATGCATCAAATTTGACTGAATATTGTGGTAAAATTCTTGAAGGATTCATGGGATTAAAAACCCTACATGCTTAGATAATGTCGACATGTTAACCAACAAGTGCAATTTCGTTTGATCTTGAATTATTGAAATTCTCACTGTTTAGATTTATAACGTGAAGTGGTGATGGTTGGAAAAGGGACGGCGCTGGTGGTTGGAGACGGTTGTGGCCGACGTAGAACCAATTGGCCATGGACTTCGACCACCACTATTATTCTTAAGTTTCTGTAGAATCAAACTACACACTTTGCTCAATTGAATTGGAAACAGGAACGACAAAGAGTGCAACTCATCAAAAAACTTTTCAAATAACTGTAAATCTACATCGCTTCATCGCCACCTCACTCACGCCTTTTAGCGCCTCAATCATGCCTCACGCCTCAACAAACACCTTAGTTGTGCCTCCTCAAATGCCTCAGTAATGCCTTGTGGTGACTCAGTCTCGCCTCGTGCCTCATCAAATGCCTCATTCAAGTCCTCGTCAGGCTTAATCGAACGCTAGGCGCGATAAAGCCGAACGCCTAGACGCGCAGCCACCACTATGTATTCACGAGTTGTTTGGCCGATTTATCAAGTTATTAGCAACTGGTGGTTGCCGCGTGGCTTGGACGTGGCCAGATCTGACAAAGGGAGGTGGAATGTTATTGGGCAGTCGGCAACGAAGTTAGCAGATTGCGGTGGTTGATCGGAGAATGAAGGTGTTGGTGGTTGACAGGAAGGGCAGTGATCATTGATGGAGATTAAGTAGTGGTCGAGGAAGAAAAAGAAAGAAGAAACGGTAGAAAGGAGAGAGAAATGAGTAGAGGAGAAAAGTTAATTGGGGGGGGGGGGGGGGGAGGGGAGAGAGAGAGAGAGAATAAGAAAATAGACAGGGCAAATATGGAAATTACGCACAAACTTTTCAGATTTAGAAACAGAGCAATAATTTTTGGACAGCCAACAAAGAAAAACCAAGTGGTAAACAGAAATTTCTAGTTCCTGTCTATCAACAAAGAGAGCATGCTGTTTCACATTGCAAAACCTATAAAGGTTGTTTGAATAGGCGGGCAGTGGATTTTTAGAGTCCAACTAACAGTGCTGACTGAAGATGGTTATCCATTAGAGGGGTGATCACCAGTGAGGCTGCGGTGTTGTGGCACTTGCAACACGCAATAAATGTGAATTACAGTAATGGTTTAAAGAGGGGTTGTTGTTGGATGATTGAGATGGAAAAAGGTGGAGTTGGGTGAAGACAGTAGTTTAATTATGGAAAATCAAAGGGGATTGGGGGTGGAAATATGTTTTTGAGGAAATGGCGTAGGCTCTGGAGAAGACATGTTAGTGATTATTGCTGGGAAATTTAGATCCTTAATCGAAGAGAATACATAAATAAGGACAACAACGGGCCAGTTGAAGCAATCAATTTTAGAAGCAAAACATAATTGGCAGAACAGGCACAAATCCGCTGTTTCATAGGAGTAGCATGCATACAGGGAATCAAAGGGGCATTTTAATTATTGCTTTTAATTATATATTTTTTGCATGGTGGGGGAGGAGATTCTAATGCATTTAACAATAGGTGGTGGTGCTTGCAAATATAATTGTGTAGCCTAAGGGTAAAATTTCATTTTACTTGTAAAGACCTAAGTTCTTACATCCAATAACCTTGAAGAGGAAATGACATACAGGACAAATGTGAAAAAGTAGATTGGTACTTACCCCAGAGACCTTCACATATTGCCCATCTTTTGCTGTTCTGAGCTCAGCATCCGGATAACGGGCAATGAAATCAATGATTGCTTTTCTACCCCAACAAGTATTCCAAGTGAATAATGCAGCAACAATGACGAAAAGAACCACAACAACGATCAGGAGGATAGCATTACGGACTGCTCCCAGAATAAAACCACCAGCGATGAACCCCATCACAAATAGCAATATCATTGACCATAGGACTGGCCTTGGGAAGTTCCTCTTAAAGGAATAGTCGTCGTCCTGGCTAAGAGTTGTCACAGCCTGGTTGTTAGCCACAGAGGAACCATGCACTTTGAGTGAACCCTTTGAGTCCAGAGGACCAGAAACCTTCCGTGGAGCCCCTGATGCATTAAGCGGGCCAGAAGAGATGGGACCAGATGTGATAAGGCCAGTAGCAGGGAGAACTGGTGGCATAGGACCTGAGTGTTGACGGGCAGATGGTGTCACTCCCCCAGATTGAGGACCAGATGACTTCTTCAAGGGCTCCCCATGTTTATTTAGCGGTCCAGAGTTCGATTTCTTAACTGAAGCTGAACCAGAGATCCCGGAAGAGACAGGACCAGATGTGGAATAGCTAGCCCTGGCTGCAGCATTAGGCATCATAGGTCCTGAATGCGAAGCAGTGCCTGTGAAAGATCCGGTCCTTGAAGGAGCATTACTTATAGGTCCAGATTTCCTTGACTTGGAGCCGTCCACAGGGATATCAAACATCTTCCCAAGCTCTCCCGACTTTTTAATGTCACCGCCAGTATAGGGCATGGCCGTTGAGCTCATTGTTGGAGTCCTCTCTTTCGGCTGCTCAGGCCGGCCTGATACATAGAGCCCATTGCTGAGCTGATGAGATGGAAATCTGGAACCCATCAGGCTTCTTTGCAGAGTCGCGCCACTTAGCACGCAGTGAATATAGTTCTTAAGTATACTTCTGTGAAATTTGAGAGCTTTCTAAAGACAAATCAAACAAAACCAATCAAAACATGTACTGAAGTGAGTGCAATCAATGAGTTATCCAAATGATAGCTTTATGTATACCTAACAAAGACAGAAACGAGCTTGAGAAAAGGAAATTTTTGTCTTCGTAAAAGATAATAAAGAAGGATTGGAACGAAATCCCACGCGGCAAAGAAGAGCGCACTAATGGACCATCTGCAATAGTAAGAAAGGCTAGCGCTAAAGTACATTTGTGGACGTGATTATACTCCCGCAGAAAAGCAGATAACAGATTTAGAAAGATTCAATAATAGTTTTCACAACTACAATGGGATGCAGATATATGCATCATTAGCTTGATAACCATCGGAAAGCTCAAGTCTTTGTCGCTAATGTACAAAGTTGGTGATTTTCTAGAAAACAATTGATAACCTAGAACAACCACAATGACCATTTTAACCATTGTGCACAGGATATAAGAAGTAAGCCATCTCGAAATAGTTAATCAACCAACTTGCTAAAGCGACACTACTATCATCAACAAACTTCAGAAAACAAATTCATTATTTCTATTACCATATTAGATTTCATGGTTATAAGGAGGTGTAGTATCATAAACGAAGGCAGTGATATTTTTGGCAGGAAAGCAATGAAACCCTTAACACGCTAAAGCACGCAGTCTACTGGAGACCTTTGACTTTAGAATCCGAGCCGGCATAACTTTGGATCTTAAAAGTAAACCAAGTCAACAACCCATTCGAATCAAATGCGAAGCAAATGAAGTGTTCAATATTCTCTTTGCCATCAAATGAAAAATCCAGATATGGACAATAAATCATGGGGAAAAGAAACCTAATCTTCACGAGGGCCACATTCCAAGGAGAGCAAAAACCAAAAATAGCCATAATTCTAGGTAGAATCTCACTATTTCTCAAACTTTTGGAATCCAAAGAAAGAAAAGCAGACACAGACGCCCATGTATGCACAAAAGTACATCCACGGATGTATGTATGCATCTGAAACCCTAGATCAGAAATGTTTATCAGCTGTTTGAGCATGTGGAGGGCAAATCACCGAGCAGAAAATAATGGAACCCTTCATGAAAAGAAAATTTAACTCAAACCCATCACTTCAGGAATTCAAAAGATCAGAACCAGTCATACCCTAAAGAAAAATCAGAAAGAATGCAGGGTCATCGAAGCTTGCTATATACAACCGGAGTGTTCAAGATATCAAGTCGTACAATTTTCAGATGAATTTCACACAGTTGAGACTGACCCATTACCATTCATAGCTCAAAAAAGAAAACCCAGTTCACCATTTTCAAGAAATCATCACCGTAGGAAAAAGAAAAAAGAAAAGATGAAGGAGATCGGAGAATGAGGGGCAAAATGGGGAAAAAGTAATGGGTTTACCTGAAGGAGAAGATAGTGAAGTCGAAATCTGAAGGGGATTTGGAGACAAATGGATATGGTGAAAGCAGAAGTAGTAGGACTTCAGTTGAGATTTGGGTGCGATCCCATCACCATCTACTGGTTTGAGTCTTGAGAGAGCCGCAACAACTGGTGGGTTGTCTCGTCCGGCAATAGCCTCCAAATACTACCCAGATAGAGAAAATAAATAAAGTTTATATAGCAATCATACCATCTACTACTTACAACTTTGCTTGTTAGCTTATTTTGAGAGAGAGGGGGAGGTGAGAGAGAAGAAAAGAGGTTGAAAACACGCATTCCACCTTCCAGCAAAGACCCAGATACCCCACTCTCTCTCCCTTTCTTTCTGGTTCTCTGCTATTGGACCACTCAATGTGTAATGACAGTTCAAGCCCTCCTCCTTCCGTACTCAGGTTCCTTTAACCTTGATCATTAGTGATTTCTTTTTGGTTTTCCACCGAAAATTCGCACTTCTTTGCTTGCATTCTTCTTCATGACTCGTTCCTTTCTCAGGTGTGCTTGTCATGATTTGTTTGTATAGATTCACGCTAAAATTTACGGCCAATATTTTTTCTGACAGTAAATTAAGCAAGAACAAGCATAAAAATAAGAAAAGTCCAGTCACAAAAAAATCGTGACCCTCTAAAAATCAAAATAGAATGTTCAACGTTATCAAGTTCTTTTCTCTAGCCTCTTTGTCTATATATATGGATCGTTCATCCTAAACTCCCTTCCGTGCAAATATTTTCTCATACAGGTCGCTTTAGCTTTGTTGAGAGGAGCTTGACGCATGCACCATTGCTTCTCTTGTAATTATAAGCATAAATGATGAGTTAGAATGTATTCATAATGTGAATTGTTGAATATTCGCATTGTTTTCACCTTTACCGGCAATAAAGTATTAGCATGTAAACTTACCTTTTGGTGAGTTATTATGTCATGAATTTTGTTTTGCATTACATTAAATCTCATCACGAATTTTCTTAGAGATTACATGATCTTGCTATTTGTCAATGGTCGACAATAATGAGAACAAGGGTTCCTAATTCCGGCAATTTTATTCATCTTAGAATTCAAACGGTGCAGCTTTTGCTGCCCCGGGGAAAGATCCACAGAGTAAGACTCTTAGACAGCATGGAACTGCAACATCGAAAGAGACAAAAGCAAATCTATATAGAGGCTACACATATATTATATATATATATATATAGTAAGTAGCTCATAGGCATACAAAGTTACTATTCATAGCTCCTGCTTCAATGGGAGGAGAGGACGAGAGGTGCGAAGCCCAAAACCCTAAAATCATAGGAGTACTTATTATCAAATCTCAACAGTATCAAATCCTGTCCTTAGATTTCTCAAATCCAAAGCCAAGACTGATATATTCAACCATGAATAGCATAGCATAGCATAGAATTCTTTTGCCATCGAATCAAGAAAACTTGTGCCTTACTTGACTTATTTGTTGTTAGTCAATCAAATTAGAGCAATTCCTATTTTTTGTTCCTGTTTTCCCTCAAGACATCCTCTGATTCGTCGGCTAGTTTTCTTGTGTGAAGCATGTGCAAAAGTCAACTAAAAGGAACTTGGGTGTGCAAAAATATTAAAGTTATCGGATGTAATATTCGTGTCACTCTCCAATTACTTATAACTCTTGCTATTTTTTCTCTGATTCTATCTTCATATGGGGGAGTCTAGCTTTGTTACCTTCTGTGAAATTATAATTTGTGTTTTTACAAGCACTGCGTGTCTCTCAAATACTAGTACACTAACTATTATCAAACATGACACACAGGAAAGTTAACGGCAGTATAACTTTAAAAAAAGTTGTACGTGATCTACATAGTAACATAATTTTTATTATTATTCTTCAGTGTCGCGTGTGACTCCATTAATACGTTATACTGAAACAATTCTTGTAGTAAACAATTTATTGAGATATAGAATTAAATTAAACATAGTATAGATAGACAGGTAATGATGATCCATTGTTATTTCAAGTGCCATATGGTTTAGAGCATTATGTAAGCGCATAAAAATGGTAGTTTTTCTTTGTCATGGGGATGTACCATCACCGTAGATATGCAGTGCCAACGGTCAATAACAAATTCTTATTATCAGATAAAAACTTTGTTTGCCAACCCAGGTGAAACAACATGCTAACAGGCATGCATGCATGCATGCAAGTTTCGATCTCACGTCTCAACTCTCAGAGTAAAAATTATTTCGTTGTGTCGTGTCTGTTTAGGTATTCCAAGTAAAGATCGGTAGATTATATTGTTTAAGACTATAGCCTCAAACTTTCACTTTACTCTCAAAGTTCATCCGAATTTTGAGAGTAAAATATATATTAAATATAACTCGTAATCTTTTGCATTTTGCTCTTTTCCATTTTAATGTCGTTTACCCCAATGCACGAGACTTTCCTATTAAGAGAGTCTGGGAGGAATTGATGTATACATTTTTTAAGGGTCAGAAGCCTCTATGTATAAAAAAAATATTTTTTAACGACAAAATATTCTCATTATAAATTTCAGTAACATAGACAAAACATTTTTGGTGATAATCTTTTGTTGCTAAAAACGGTACAACAGAAAACCCTCATTCATTTTTAAGCATCGAACTCGTGACATCCTGGTGACGTGGTTTAATTTTAGTTCCTATCCAAAATTTTAGGCGATATTCTCAAATAGCAGAATACTTTTAAGATGGTTATACTTGCTTTTGAAAACTGTTTTACAGAGAGTCATGTACCCTTCGACTAGCTAATTGATAGGTGGCAGGCACCTCATTTTCTAAGGGAAGGAAAAAATTATGAGCATTGCCACCGTTGATGGTTGGACAGGTACGTACGTGTAAGCCAGAGGGACCATGGCGAAGCCACGTTCCATCGATTCAACTCCTTGTCCTTTTCTACATCCTACAAACGTGTCCTCAAACTGCTCCTTTTTCCTCCTCCTCCTGCCAAAAAAAGCATCTTCATTCCTGTTCAACCTGGGCAATTGACATATATATATAGTGACCATGGCGGACCAGAAATCCACTGCAAGGGGAGTATCAACCGCAGCGCTCCTGATTTGCTTGTTCATCGTCTTCCTCTCCCCTGTTGAAAATGTACAACAAGAGAGCAGCATGCATGGGGAGGAAGAGATACCAACTAGCGATCTGTTGGAGACGGTGAAGAGGATGTTCTCTACCCGCACAACAGCAGTCCCTCGTGCAGACATTGGGAGCAGCACAAGTTCCTACTGGGTGAAGGCCCGAGCACTGATCGATCATGTCCAAGCCTATTTCTTTCCTCCAAATCTGGAGTAAGTCTCTCACTCCTTCCGTCCTGCGTTATTCTCGCCTCTTTCCATCTACCTATATGTGTTATGGAGACAATTACTGGAGAGACATAATACGGGTGCTACCTCGCGTGTCCTAGTTTCAGGGGCAGTAGCGAAGAAGCAGAAGCGGCCGGCGGCAAAGGCGTCGGAGGAGCTGGAGAGAAGGTGAAAGAAGCCGTCAAAGAGAGCTTAGAGAAGAGTAAAGCCACGGTGGAGGATTCTGCCAAGTCGGCTGCAGAGGCCGTGCACAAGACTGCAAAGATGATGAAGCGGAGCTCGTCCGACCGCACCGATACTCCCCCTCAGACCGAGCTCTAATCTGAGATGTTATTATGATAATAATAATAATTACTATTACTATAAATAAATGTTGAGAGAGGACCTTTGTGCAGTATTTATTTTGTAAAACGAATATATTTATTATATTCCGAAAACATGAGCACACAACTGGCCAGCTGAAAAGATGCAAGATAGTCAAGTCTGATACAGCCAGCACAACCAAGTGAGACTAATTATTCATGGAGACTGAGGTGAGAATCTCTTCACCAAACAAAAGAGTGAGAGCATTAAGATTGGATGATAAGTCATGCCAGGGAGGTTTTGTTATATCAGTGTCACAACAGAAGATTATATCTATGAAAAGGGAAGCAAGACAACGAGAGAAGTTTATACCCCATAAATATGGTTCTCACAAATTTATTTTCGCCAGGCTGAATGCTTGCTGCCCGGACATTACATTCGAGTATCCAACAGGGGTTCATATTATAAAGTTAAAACCAAAACAATCAAATGGCTTGGATGCTTATGCTTCACGAAACCAACCACCCAAATTTTGCTGAAGCTGCAAAGCACAGTGCGGGCATTAGAAAACACAATGACATTATCATTACTCCGCTATCATTGAACATCATTACGCATGAGTAGGAACTCAGAAGGTAACACTCACCTGTTCCATACATCAGCTACAGCGTCACTTATTTCACGCATCAAATAAAAAAATTTATTCACACAATCAGAGTAACTGACAAGTAATTCCACACCACATGATATTTTCAATATTTTATCCAGTTGCAGTAACTCTGGAACCCAATAAATCGGCATTACCACCTGAACCAGACATGAGCGTGACTTCATCTTTGCACAATTGCACCTTTGATCTACACGCTTCTCACAGAGTGAGGATTTTTAGAATGATCGAGCCGGCAAAGAAGTTGCACAGATCTACACTGGAACAGAAAGGAACCAACATAGATGTACGTCGTGATCATGCTCGTAGCCAACCACATTCTATTAGTTTATGTGGCAGAGCAAAATTAACATTCAAAATGCGGCCATTTAAAAGTAAACAAACAAATTTTACTCCTCTGCCTCCCCTCCACAACCACATTCCATGTGCATCACAATTGACTGCTACATAAAGGCCATGAAGGCAGCTCTTAACTGCCAACCTACTAGCGTGCCGTCATAAAATACAAAATTTCTAAGTGAATCCAATTTGATACACCAAAAATAAACACCACCACCATGAGATTTGGGATTGAACTAAGCGATAAATCACTTCTGTTGTGATGATAAATCTGGTGTGGAGTTACCAGTAGATTCAAAACCTGGCGACGGTGATGATGAGCATAGTAAATTAATGGCAAGAGTTCTGGGAATGTAACAACTGGCAAGCTCTCCTGGAGGCTTGACTAGGACAACGGAATTTGGAGGATACGACAGCGATTTCGGGTGCGCCGCAGAAACAATTTGCCTTAAAAAGAACTTTTGACAG
Source organism: Escallonia herrerae (assembly GCA_033070095.1). NCBI lineage: Eukaryota > Viridiplantae > Streptophyta > Magnoliopsida > Escalloniales > Escalloniaceae > Escallonia > Escallonia herrerae. Next base: position 255,749 of record JAVXUP010000171.1, on the reverse strand, counting down.
CAGTATGAGGGATTTGAAATTCTCTACTATTGTGATCATTAAGATTAGCTATACAAGTTAAAAAAAAGTAACCACTTGTAATATCTAGACATTTTTAAATTCATGTACCTAGAATCGCTTACCACAGCTTAATAACTTAAAACACCTTGGCGCCTTCACTGGAACCATCTCCATCGCAATTGAGGAAGATGCTCCAGTTATATCAGCCACTAGAGCCTGCCTTGTTGTAGGCAAGGCCGAATGGGAGTAGGAAAACAGGAACCCCGTATATAGTCTACCTCAGTGTTCAGCTTCAGCCTTTAAAACGCAGTGTAGAATGTTTTCTCTGGGGGCTTTTGGGTCAAGTCTTTTATCGCTTTTATGGGAAATTCAGATGGCTCCTTTTCCAGGGAAATAAAACACGAAGACCAGAGGCAATACAGGGACAATATGTGAGACCTAAGACACATTTTGCCTCTACAATTCTCTGCTTATTCTCAGCAACACGTTAAAAGGGTAAGGAAGGTGATCTGAGAGGAGGAGGGTTAGTGTCAGAGCATTTAAGTTGTGTGGACTACGGATCTAATCTACACCTATTTGCTAACGCTTACAATAACATACACAAATAAATATACACGCAGACATACATGAAGGATGCCTATTTCCATCAACTCTTGGATAGTGTCGATCCACATCTATCAAAGTCATGAACTGCTACTCCCCTTGGCAGTTGGCTATTTATACAATTATGCCCTTTTCATTCCTTTTATAAGGGGAAAACGAAATAAAAGTAGACCCCACCAGCTTAAAAAGGCAATGCTTCGGCAGAGTCCAATAACTTAGATCCATCAACAACCTAGATATCTTCACTTGCTTAATCTTTTTTTTTTTGGTTGGGGTGAGTGAACGTATATCCTCAAAATTCAAAATGCCAAACGGAGCGAACCCATGTTTGGTTCTAGAAAAGACCTTTTTTTATCACTTCTGATTTGGAGGAGAGGTTTGTTAGTGCCACTCAATCTTGCGCACCTTGAATAGTTTCTGAACACGTACCTTCATTTTCCGTAGAGGTAAATCCCCTTCAGATCTGAGAATCTGTTGGAGCCTGACTTTTAGATTTGGGTCAACTCTTGGTAGGACAGCTTTGTGATGGATGGTGATCCGAGCTTTCACCTGACTTGTATGTTGAAGGCTGATTTAGAGAAAGTGGAATACAGAAGTGGTTGGTTCGATGGAGTTGAGGTTTGCAAGAGCTTTGCCTGGTATTCAGGAGCTTGATGCTTTGGAGGTTGTTTGGGGATTGAAAACAGAGGAGATGCCTAAAGGGTTAGAACTCAAAGCGGGAGCTAATTGGCTGTTTTTACCAGAGACTTGTTGAAGGCAAAAACCCCGTGATTTGTGGTTAGAATTAGCTTACACGGAACACTAAGTTCTTTTGCTGGATGGCTAATGCACAATCTGCTTGCTTACTTTTTAAAATCAAGAAAACATGAAGAACGCGATCTGAAAGAGAAAAACAGATCTACAAAGGAAAAACATAGAGACTTTGGAAAGATGAAATACCACTAATGTTGAAAGAAAGGCAGATCTGAATCAATATCTGCACCTCTGAATTCTCACAAACAAAAAGATCAAGAGAAGAAGAGGTAAATGAACGACATCCTTGAAAATGACAATGAATTGCAAAAAAAATTGTTGCTAGATCTAGCCGTCTTCAGTCCCATCAATCAACAAGTCTCATGGCCTATTGGTTGCCTCATGACGAATTTGCTGATCTAACCAGCAATATCAGAGATAGTATCTGACAAATGACCAAGACCCAATCACTTGGTTGCCTTATATACACAGAGTTATCGTCATCTAACCAAGAAAACCCCAAGCTACTTCGCATAATTTGCCAGAGAAATATATTAACTATAGCTGACATGGATCTATCTACTGCATGCAGCATAATGTAGATATGTCTACATGCATGAGTTATTCACGAACCTGTTTAAGGAAGTCCCCGTAATGTTCAGAGTTCGCTCATAATAGAAGGAAGCTCTAAATTTAATGTTCATGTTTGTCTCATTTTTTAGTTTATATGAATGTGTCTATTTCTTTTAAACAAAGCAATATACAAGATGTCCATGAACAAGGTCCCTTCCTTAGTAGCAGAAAACTCCTCATATAGTGACGCTTCTCTCTGGGAACTCGCTTCTGCGATCCCAGGTTAAGAGCTCCACAGGACCGCATCCCAAGCTAAAATGGGAACTCGTTCTTGTCAACTCGACAGAGATGTATGAAACAAGTGAGGGAGTACCTGAAAAAATTTAAAAAAAAATTTAAAAAAAAGGGATCAGCTGCTCGATCCGATGCAACAACATCTACTTCGAGTAATCGTGCAAGACTTTTGATCAAGCTCTTTTCGACTCAATTCCTTATTTCTCTCTTCCCTCGAATCCTTAAAGCTTCCTTGTATGTTGTTAATTACCCTCTTCGAGAACAAAGCTTGTCGATTGGTGCCCTCGTTTGCAGCACGAGTACTTCAAAATGGGTGAAGCACCGGGGTTTGGTGCGCCTCAGGTGCGGGAGCGGGTGCGGGTGCGTATCCAGTTCTTTTGTTTTGTTTTTTTAGTTCCAGAAAATTGGGTGCGTATTAGATACTTCTATGGGTTGAAAACATAATTTTCAAAAGAAATTTTGGGGGTCAAAAAGTACATACTTAGACTTACCTAAGAAATGAATGAGCAAATCTCCTACGAAGAGGGGAGGGAGGGAAGGAGAGGGGGGTGGGCGAGAGAGAGAGAGAGAGAGCAACACCGGCAGCAGCCACGAGGCGACCACCAGCAACGATGGGCCTCACCTCCGGCAGATCTTTTAAGAGGAGAGAGAGAGAGCGATCATCGCAGACCACTGGCAACCACCGCTAAACACGTAAGACTTATGATTTAAGTTTTCTTGCCAATAGGCTTTCTCCCCACCTGTCATCTAGGAAGCACGGACACCTTTCCTAGGTGGAGGTATGGTGTCCTAAACGAATGGACACCCCGACACCCTCCGGACATCGCCAATCGGTGTCGGAATTTTTTTTTCCCGACACCGTGTCGGACACTTCACCGAGGAGTGTCAAACACGGCATGGAGCAGTGTCGGACCATCTGCTTCTCTTACCTCACGGCCGACTTCTTCTCACTCACCTCACAGGTGCCCTTCTGAGCCATTACCGACTCGGAGCTGTCGCCGGAGCTCAGTCGCTAATAGATCCAGTCGCCGGAGAAGCCAAGGCAGACAGATCCAGTCGCCGTCGCCAGATACCGAAGCAGTTGTCGCCGTCGCCGTCGCCATCGCCAGAGCTCACTTGATCGTCGCCGGAGGTCCTCCGCCGCCGTCGCTGACCCACAGATCCTTCTTCCTCATTTCGTCTCCTTTTTCTTCTATTCCCCGTCGTTTCTTTCTCTGTGAAGAGTCCTTCGTTTCACCAACCAAAAAAAAGTCCTTCATTTCTTCTTTTTTTCTCCTCCGTCAATAGTCATTTTCTTTCTTTCTTTCTTTTTATTTTTTCTCCCTCTGTCAAGAGTTGTTTCTTGCATTAGTACTGATTAAGTGAAGAAAAGTTTGTTTTCACTTAGTTATTTGACTTAGTTATTATTTTAGATTGTGAAATGTATTTGATATATATATATATATATATATATATATATATATATATATATATTAAAAAATAGCGGTGTCCCGCGGTGTCCAAAATTTGATTTTTTGAAAATTGCGGTATCCGGTGTCCCCGTCAGTGTCGGTGTCCGACACCGTGTCCGTGCTATCTAACCTGTCATAATCTACTCCCTTTGATTCTCCATCCGTAGTACTTTCCTTACAAGCAGATTTGTGCCTAGACTCCCAAAACAAAAAAATAAACTTCAACTACCTCAAAGGCATAAAAAAAAATCAAAGAATTGATTATGCCCTTAGGATTGCAAGTGGAGAGGTTGACCTAGACTCTACATGCCCAATTTCAATGTGTTAAAATCAATGTTTACTATCTGTTTTGGTGTTTCTGTATGTTTTGTGTGTTATTGTTTAATTTTTTTCACTTTCGGGCAATGTTAACTATCTGTTGTAGAATGGTTAAATTAAATTGCACTCTATCTCCTTTTATGCACGTTTTTAAAATTCAAATGGTCCCTTGTTTGTTTAGAAATTCAACACTCAGTGTGTGTGTGTGTGTGTGTAATTCGTATTCCCGCCGCAACCGTATCCCCAAATTTTTTTTAATAAATGTCGTATGATACATATCTGCACCCGTATCATATCTGCACCCATGTTTGTGCTTCATAGGTGCTCGCTCTCTCTCTCTCTCTTCATGTTTGGCCCCGTGTCTAACCCTATAAGACGGGGGATGTGTCGCCTACAAATGCCTCGAAAAGTGAGTAACAGCAGCAGCAGAACTAATTTTATCTACGTTATTTTCAAAGGCAGGTAGCTGGTAGTCACTTGATGTGATGAGTACAGAGTAACAATTCACTGTTGCTTTTATGGTATTTTCAAGGAAAAAAATGTGTACACAGTATAAGATATATCAAACAAGTGGTAATACTCTTTAAGCATTTATTTATTCAAGTCGCTCCCAACCTTAAATTCTTCTAGGTGCGTACTTTCCCCCGAACCGTTCCCGTTCCCGCCCCCACTTCGTGCAACTAAACTGAAAACTGGGGCCACAGGAAGTCTTTGGGCAACACGTAAAACCCAGGGAAACCTTTTTTGACTATAAACTAGAGCAAACTTCACCTCTCTTAAATATTCCAGACTGGAGTTAGCATTTCACCTTCTAGTCGCCTCATCCTTGGCATACAAGGAAGTATTCCTGAGGTCAAATTCCTAAGTAGCCCTCCTTTTTACCAAAATTTAGTGTATTACGGCGTTCACAACACCTCACTTCGTCTATGCCTACTGGACTATATATGCATGTGATGACAGAAGCTATCCAAAACTATAAGTCCAAGTTTTTGGTCCCCTATATTATAAACCCCAAATGAAACCAAACAAAAGAAGTCCGAGTCCATATGTATGCACTTTGTTGAACTTATGTGTCCTTTCCCCGCATAGATGGGGTGTGAGCAATTAAGACATGAATCATGACAAAAGATAACAGTTATGCACCTGGTGTTTCATCATCATTTTCGTATTAAACTGTACAAAAATGAACAGTTATTCAGTCTCTAGTCTGCAGGGCATAACGATCTTGACAACCCAAGTTATCTATCCCAATCGCATATTTCCATTATTTTCCTTTTCCTCTCCTTATTTCTCTCATCTCATCCCATATGTACGAACAAAACACACTGTATAATGAGCAGTATCGTTCTAAAAAAGTCCCTCAACATGAATACTCCAGAAATCACCTTTGTTAATACAGTGTTCAACAGGGCTCTCTTAGTATCACATTAGAAAGGCGCAATTTCACCAATGACGATGTAACACCACTTCATTAGATAGGGGATCTGATGGCATAGAATAATATAAACTCTAGTAAATCAGAACAACAAGCAAAGTAACAGACAGGAGATCAGATCAAATTCATCACACAAAACATACGCGTACCAGCACAACACTACATTACTTCAAGTCAAAACTCAGGTAAATTGCTCAAAGCAGAAACATAATCTCACCATTCCTCGGTGCCTAATGCAAAATTAAAAAAAAAACGAAATTCCAGAACAGAGACAAAAAGCGAGCAACCGAGTACAGAAGTACCTTAAACGAAGCGAAAAGATAGGGGCGGGGGCGGACTCAGTGGGCGCCTTTGTCCTTGGCGTGCTCGAGGTGGCGTCGCTCTTCGGGAAGGGCGACGAGGTAGGAGAAGATGAGGCCACCGAAGCAGACGTGATAGAGAGGCTGAATGGAGTCAGTCTGGATGTACTTGGCGTGGTAGTTATCCAGGCCTCTCTTGAACGAACTCTTCACGTAATCGATCGAGAACATTGGCTTGATGTGCGCCGGCACTTCCTTCACCTTCATCCCTTTGATTTCATTGTAGAAACTTCTCATCGCCATTGTTAGGCCAAATTGAGATCTGAAACCCTAACGCTTGCTGGTCTTTTGTTTGAGCGAGCGGAAGTGGAGAAGGTTGATGGGCGTTGAATACGATTGGAGTAGTGTTTGTTTATACTGTTACTGCGGAAAAGTTTTTTTAAACCCCCAAAATAAAAAAGGATTAGTTGCACATAAATACCGTAAATTTTTTGCATAAAAATTTATGGTAAAAAGGATTAGTTGCACATAACCCCCAAAAATAAAAAGGATTACTTGCACGTAAATACTGCTCTAATCATTAGTTCATGATAAAAATTATTTTCCCCGTCTCCCCCTCTCCGACCCACGAGATGTCACACTTGCCCCTAGTATTGCACCATTGCCAAACCCTCTTCGTCACGTTCGTCATTGTTGTTTGATTGTGGCCACCACTACTGGTGCTGCCCCGACTCTAAACTCGCTTATCAACCACGTCCTCCCTTTCCACCTCCATGATTACTGACTCACCTATAAGAGATCGCGTCTTTAAACTCATCCACAACAGCAAGCCTCCTTAACCCGTTGTCACCGCTAACTTAACGTTAACAGCCGACTGTCTCGATTAGACATCACTGGTCGAGTCCAGTTTGACCATGTTCTTCACGTTGCCAGTGCACCCTTTTAAACCATCTTAACGACCCCATTGTCATTATTACCCACGCAACATCGTCTCCAATAATCTCCAATGCCTTTGTCGTTGTATATCCCCTCACAACAATTTCTTTACCAAACCTAACTTACAACCCACCAACGCATATTCAACGGCTCACACCACTATCTATAATGAGGTGGTTTCTACAAACATAAAAGGACAAGAGGGGAACACTTTTGATCGTGATGACATGGCTGCCATACGGGGTTTGACTGTGATGATATGATTGCCAGACAGGTTTTTGCTACATTTTGTGCTATTTACTTTTCAAATAAAAAAGACATCCAAATAGTTTAATCTTTTACTGTCAAATGGTGACCTGGTCACTAATTAGAAGTCCAGGGTGATGGGATATATATATATATATATATATATATATATTGATTAACCAAAGACAAAGCCACGTGTAACCACCATTTAGCCACGTTGACGCGCTTGTGAGTTAAATAGTTTTTTCAACTACAATTCTTACATCAACTAAAAAAATATATGTATGGCAAATCACGCTTAGCTCTGCCGAGGCTTGAGTTTATTTAGTACACGAGGTGTCAAAAATTACACTATCCCCCTTTTAGGTTGCAGATGTAATGTTATGACTATACTACTTAACTTTTAATATGTATTCCAATTCATCTCAATTTACTTTATTCTCTCATTTTCAACTGTGGTGCCACCGACAAGAACCACTCCTTTCACGCTTCTCATTCAAATTATATCTATCTCTGCATTCACTTACTTACGAAAGCTAGCAATCTCATCAACACTAAACTATGATCGCAACTAACCATCGCCAATGATCTCAAAATTTAAACCATAAGACCACTAATGTCCATCACCTTTGGGCACTTGCGTTCAAGTCCCCCTTGCATTAAATCGACTACAAACCCCTAAAAAATTTCAGATCACTATCTAGCCATCCGAGTTGGTTAGGGTTCAACAAAATTAGTGAATGAAAAATATTAAAATTAGAGGACTAATTAGAATTAAGAGACTCTCAAAGGTATACAATCACTATAAGCCAAGAAACAGAGAATCGCAATACTCGATAGATGGAGCACAAAAACGCCTAGAAACAGAGATACATACTCAAATAGATGCAAACAAGCATACCCTCAAAAGGATACACATCGATTGGAAAAAAAAAGATGGAAAAGAAAAAGATGCAGAGAAGATAGCGATATGAGGGAGATTTATGTCCTGCTGAGCTGCATCCTACAGAGCGACAAGTGTTGCACGTTGACCGTGGTTGAAGGCTCGTTTGAGTGTTGGTTGGAACAAATAAGACGGTAAATCGTTGACGACGACAAGCTCGGGTCTTCTATACTATGCGGACTGATATGTATCCATAGACATAATAAATACTTGGTAAAAAAATAAATCTAAAAAGTTCATAAGGGCGTTTAAGATATACAAATCATGAACGGGATAGAGTTAAAAAAAAAAATACCAAACTACACGAGTGTCACCAAGTATATATGACTAATAATATCATACGGTCAAATGTGACTAACTCAAAGAAAAAAACAAAAAAGAAACACGTTTTAAAGCAAACCGCCTTCGAGATACAACATCAGTACATAATTCGGATCCTAATCACAAATCCTACGGCCGATTAAGAAATCGATCCTTTCCAGTCCATTCCGTTTCGTTCCTTCCACTGTTTTCTCGTTATGGTTCACAGAATTTGAAGACGGCAGCAACATTCGTCGAACCAGGCCGACATGGCTAGATCCCTATCTCAAGCCCTAATCCGAGTCTCCAACCCCGCTCTATTCGCCACCATATCTCCACCCACAACGTACACGGCTCGCCTCCTAACTCTCCGGAGCCACTCGACCCAGTCCGGCAACTTCTACGCGGTCGATCCCAGCCTCGCCGACGCGGACGCCGAGGCCCTGATGGTGCAGAAGATGGAGGACGCCATCCACGGCATCATTGTCAGGCGGTCCGCCCCCGACTGGCTGCCCTTCCGCCCCGGATCCTCCTACTGGGTCCCGCCTCAGCGCGGCTCCTACGGCATGGCTGAAGTCCTCCAGAAGCTGGCCAACACTTTGACCGAGGAGGAGGTCATGTCGCTCACCACCGCTCGCGGCTGGCCTTCCTCCGCCTATTTTGTTTCTCGTAAGTCATCGCGCACCTCCTCCAGATTTGATCATGTAATTTTACCGTGGCTTTCAACATCTCTTTTCGGTAGTCTTTGAGGGTTTTGTGCCTCCTTACTTCATTTTGTATAACGGGATAGTATTTGGTTGCTGAACGGGACAAATTAGGGTTTCTTCTTTTATACTAGGCATGGTAAGGCTAGTTATTCCACCAGTATCTGCTAAAGTTTCGAATAAGCAGCCTTACGGCCAAGTTTTATGGTAGTTACCAGACGATGTTGACTTGACTTTACCGTGGTCCTTGTGCAGCAAAAGTTTAAAATTAAAATGAAGCTATCCTGAAATCAAAATGTAATGTTTTACTCAAAAGATAGAATCTTTTCAAACTGTAATGTTATTCCAGGTAGCAGTTGGTTGCACGATGTTGCTTAATTGATTGTATCCTATCACAAGTACAATTGACGTGCCATAGTTGTATGGCATCGCTTGATGAAATTTTTGCTGCCACTGCTGGCTTTGTGCACTTGAACTAGCCATCCTTTTTTTCTTCCGCCTACACCTAGTATATGAGAAGACCTATTGGTTAATCTATAAGCTGTGCCAAAGTCCAGAGTTCGTTGATAGTACTCGAGGTGTCAGCCTAAGAACTGGAACTGTTGATCCCTAGCTATACACTGCTACATACATTGTAAAGACTACTCTAATTGGTGCTCCAATTTTTTTTAATGATAGGCACTATAGTGGGACTCTAATAATAGTCAACCTTATTGCATATAACAACTGGTTAAATTCTCCTACTGATCCCTTTCTTCCCATTGATTCTAGATGTATCTCCACGTAAGGGGGAGGTAGAGGTTTTTTCCAGAAACACTTCCCAGTCCGAGGATGATGAAGAATGAATCATGCAATACTAACAGAGTTAAATTTGAGGTAACTTTTGGTCTGTGTAGTCACTTGTGCAAAATTACTTTTCTTTATTCTGAAAGTATGATGGTTTTCGATCTAACATGATAGTTTGCTGTTTAGAGGGCTTGCTTGGCTTTTGGGTTTTTTTTTTTGGGGGGGGGGGGGGGAAGAAAAAAAGAAGCACCAACGCAAACCTCACCAAGAAATGGTGCTTCAGCTCCATCGCAGATGCTTTAGTTTAGGTCCATTTATGTGGCTGCTTATGTTGGGTAAAGATATGTTCCCATATTTCATATGTCGATTCTAGTAATCCTATCAAGTGTCTTTATGCCTGCCTCTTGCAAGTCTTCTAAACCGTGAAACTCCTCCAGAGGATATCCTATGCAGTTCAAGCATACTATATTTATGGTGGGAGTGGTGGTAGGTGGTGGGAGATGAATGAGTTAGAGACACATTGAGAAAAGATGATGTCTTTTGCGTGCGACCTATTAGACGATGGATCATTTGAAAACTAGGAGTACTGAGCTACAATTGATATTCTTTGTCATTGTTTTTTGTATTCTGCAATAGGGTTACATCTCATTTGTAACTCTGCCTATGTCATGCTTTTATTGTCTTCTATATGTAGCCAGTCCTGAGAATGAAGGACGAGGGTTATAATAGGTCACATCAAATCATGAAACATAGTTATGATCTATGAGCATGAAGATACTTGAACATCTTACTTGTGATGCATTATATGTTTATTTGATCGGAGGAGACGATCGCCTACATCTTGTCCTACTTAATTGTGAATGGAAGTTTAGGGAGGGATTTGCAAGTGTGCAAAATAGGAGACATATGCTCTATCGGCTAGTCCTGACAGATACCGACAAAAAACCAAGCATTATGTCTTGTCCATGAGGAGTTGCACAAGAATCTGTAGCTGGTGCAGCAATGCGTGCATATGCTTTTGAAGATTTTACTCTAGGTTCAAGATGACATCAGTGTTGTTAAAGGCGCAGGCGCACCTAAGGCGCAAAAGGTCCTTGGAGCCTAGGCGCAAGGCGCAGGAGCGCGCCTTTTCGAAGCGAGGCGTAATATTAAAATAAATAAATAATAATAATAATAATAATAATACACAAAAACAATAAATGATGTAAAAAAAAAAAAGAACATGACAATTAATAAACTTTCAAACACTAGAAAAAGTTTCAAATTCCATCGCATCATAATCTAACAAGTTTCCAACATAAGATAAGTCTTAAATCCACTAAAAATAACAAGTTTCCAACATAAGATAAGTCTGCATCAAAGGGTGCAAGAGAGAAATAAATGAAATGTAGCCGGTCACTCTGGAGAGGTGATAATTAATTAGGATTTATTATATAAATATTTAATCTATAATCTTGGTTATTTAAATATGACAAAGAAGGTGATTCATGGAGAAAGTGTGGCATTTTAAAATGACTGAGAGAATTTGAAAGAGAGAGAGAGAGAGATTAGAGGAAATTGAGAAATATACATATATATATATATATATATATATATATATATATATATGGAATAAGATAAAAGGAGTAAAAAAAAAGAGAAGAGGAAGAGAAGTCAGGAGAGAGAAAGAGATAGGACAGCCGGCCCTAATTGGGCAGTGCCGCTCCCGTCTCCGATTGCTCCACGGCCGGCCAATCTCCATCACCGACCAACTCACAGCAGCCCCATCCTCGGCGAGCAACTCCAGTTACCCCTTCACCGAGCCTCCGCGACCGCCGCGCCACTTCCACCCTCGCACGAGATTTATCACCGGTGCCATCTCCGGTCAGCCCCTTATTTCTGGCTACACCTACGGTTGCCGGTGCCCAAATCCCCGTAGTGTGGTCTTCATCGCCGTTGCTTTATTCTATCAACTCCATTGCCGGCGCTTTCGTGCTTCCACTGAAGGCACCATCAACCGCCACGTCAAGCAAACGCTGCTGCCGAACACCCATTTGGTCCCTAATGGTCTGTTCAGCCAACGCTCCTGGATTTGCGCCTCCACCACCGCTGCGCGCCTGGCGCTCAGGCGCCTAGGCTCACTAGGCGCGCGCCTTCTTGAACGCGCTGCGCCTAGGCCCAGGTGAGGCGCTGAGTGCGAGCCTAGCCGCGCCTTGCGCCTAGGCGCGCTTTTTATAACACTGGTTGACATTCGCACTGGTAATAGGCCTTGCAAATGCTTTTCGGGGCTTTAATCTTGATAAGATTCTTAAAGCTATATAGGGCAATCTTGGTATATATCAGTAAATGTTACTTTTCCGTCATACAAGTAACTATTTCGGGAGGGGGCTTAGTCTAAGGTAATTAAAAAAACCAGATAGAACGGACCGTATTTTTCCATATCACGGGTAGGCGAGTGTAATAATAGCAAACCTTAATAGTGTTAAGTGTAATTAACCCAAGATCTAAAAAGGGAAAGTAGATGGATGAAGGTGGTTGACAACTTAGTGATTATGTTACTAATGATGGACTATAATATTCTCGCAGTGGTGATGGCAGCTTTCGCATTGTGACGCTAACACCAACGAGGTGGTGATGGCGGCATTTGCAAGATGGTAATGGCGACAAAAGTCGAAGGAGGGAGGGAGGGAGGGAGAGAGAGAGAGAGAGATGGCTGCTAAAACTGAAAGAAAAAAATTAGATGGAAGCTTGCCTAGCTATTGATACGGCAACCAATGCCACAACCTCATGACGATGGTGCGGTGGTGATGCTAGCAGTGGCGATGGCATTGGTGAGGATCTGAAAAAATTAACACTGATTCAAATCCAAAACAGTGAGAATGACACTCAGAGAGAAAAGTGATCATGATTCTCTGCTTAAACTCTAGAAACAAGTCCGACTAGGTATGTATGAGAAAAACCTATTTTTGTTGTTTGGAAAGGCTTTGTGGTCATCGGAAGGACCATTGTATAAATGATTTCATTGGGAAATTGTAGCAATAAACTCATGATTCGTCGAAACAACTAGAAAAGATGTCGACCCAACCAAATTAGGGTTTTGATACAGATGTCGCTTTACGTCATCGATCTCTGACCACCTAGTGTGAAGATGGCATTAAGTGGTTAAAGCCAAATTGAGCAGGTTTCGAAACTAAATCTAGAAGCTCAACAGGCCGCACTGTATCGTAACTCCGTTCATTAATAGATTGGTGAATTGTTTCTGAGTATACTTGACTATGCACCAGTAGTTATTTAGTCAAACTAAGGTGGTGAAGGCAATGACGCGCATGATGTATCGGAAGTTCTGACCTTTTGTTCATATTGACATTACATGTTGCAAACAAAGATATTTATGGGGCCTTGTTACACAAGCATTTTTTTTGGATATGGATTTGACTAGAAGGCGGAAAGTTGTACTGTGGTTAGTGCTGTCCAAAAAAGATGGAAGTGAATGAGCAGAGCATGCTAATTTCAATGATGACTTAATTTATTTACAACACAAAGGTCTCTGTTACATGTCGTAGTTGTTTAAATAAAGTTCTCTGTGACATGTCATAGTTGTTGAAATAATTAACTACGTTCTACACTGGTTTGCTGCTTCTGTGCGGAGCCTCCTAAACGTGTATTATATACATTGGAAATTAGTTATATGGATATCCTTGTGGCACTGCGATTCTGTTGAGGCATCAGATGCACCACTCAGCGGAAGGAAGCCAAAAACGGCATTTGCACTTCTTTTGTTCATTGAAGTTTTATTTCTTGCAAGAGTTGCTTCAGCTCTGTAAACATTTAAATGATCTCATTCTCATGGTTCTTCTGGTGAATCTGCAGGGTTCACGGCACTTGTATATATTCATGTGGCATAGCAAATCAAGGAGGAGAGTGATGTAGAGGAAGAACATATGTTACATGGTAAAATTACGTAGTTGCAACCTTAGGATTGGAAGGAAAATATTGCTGATACCCATATGGCTGGCAAATATCCCCCGTCTTATTTTGCATGCTTTCGAACTTTGTTTTTTTTTTTTTTGCTGTAAGGCAGCTTTTATTGTATCTTGATTGTTTCTTCCCAGATTCCGACTCCTTTCGCGACGGGTCGTTGTATTTATATAATCCCTTCGATGTAGAAAATAGAATGTGGTGTGCCGTTCATGTGAAGGCCTGGTGTTACTGAATGACCCGTGTAGAAAATAGAATGGGTGGTCATGTTTGTGCGTGGGGTCTGAATAGGCTACATCTTAAATCAGTTGGTGCACCTGAAAGTTGAGTTACTGATCTGGTTGATGTGGTTGCTCTTTATGGATGATTTGGTGTCCAGATACCGAGTTTATCTTTGAATACGCCATCTGATTTCTGTGGTTACTCAAAACTTATAAAGAAAATTCATATAGGAGGAGAAATATGCGCTGTTTTCCAACTTTTGGACACCAGGGTTGAAAGAATTTTATTATTATTATAAGAATAATAATAATATTGTTAAACTATATTATAGTAATACTGAATATTCAGTGTTTTGTAATTATGGCATTTTTGTCGTACCTGCCCTTAAGCATCAGTACAGATGAAACCCACTAACCCACCCACCAAAAGTTATATTGTCAACTAATTTTCCAAGTTAAGAGCAGCAATCCCAGCGAACATACGAAGTGCCTTTTGTTATTACCCTCCCAGTTCAACTGAGATTAAACATTTCCTTTTAACAGGTCAAGATCAAGATAGCGTGTTAACAAGTAAAATATGAGAAACTTAACAGGATGAAGAGAGTAATTAGGAGCCTTGGACACCAAATTCACCTCCAGGAGGATCAGACCAGCAACAATCTTCTTGTTGCGAATGGTGATTCAAGAGATTGCTGAATCACCACAGTGGTAAGCGCCAACGACTTAATGACTTCTTCGACAGAAATCCACATTACCCAACAGGCAACATCACAAGATGGCAAGAAGTGATCCCCAAACAAACAGCTGCATTGTCTGAGTTTAGGGTTTAGTAAATCTGTGTTTCTTGTTGAGAGCTCTAACATTATGTCTTTTTGGACATCCGATAATGTCATTTGAGTAGAACCTGAGAGCTACAACAGTTTTTTACAGCACAGCCACCCATCAGTTTTCTAATCGCCTCTCTTTCCCTTTTCCAGTGACCTTGACAAAATAGAAACTGAACGTCCCTCCGGAAAAGGGAAAGAGGAGTGTTTTTGGACATCCGATATTGTCATTCGTAGCTTTTCTCGATGAATGCTAGTTTTTAGTTGTGACCCATCATTTGTAATAATTCTTTTTTTGGCAATAATAATAGAAATATACACTCGCTCAAAACCGGTATACAAAAGGCCACAGACATTCCTTTCCACCAGGGTGAGAATAAGAGATCAAACGAAAGAATGAAAACCAAAACCCAAAATAGGGTGACAACCCATCCACAAGGTTTCTCGTGTACCTACAAGGCCACCAACTCCATCGAGCACAACAACGCGATCTATACATAGGAGTCAAAAAATCGAGCCATGCACCTCTATGTGCATAGGTCAAGGGACAGGACGTACGCGCACACACCATGGGCTCCACTGGCATGACAGGCCAACCCCTGAGCCAAGCTAATAAACCGCCGAGTCCCAGAAGCCATGTGTACAGACAGAAAATTTGTAGCCCTGAGAACCGGAACTCGCATAGGAGACGATGTGCATGCAGGGCAGGCCACATATTGCAGGCTCGTCAGCGCCTTAGGTATTTGAAGGAGAAGGGCCCAAGTGAGCATTCAGTTGCGTATAAATGAATTTGAATGAGGTAAGTCACGGTGATACAGAATGGGAGAAACAATCGAAGGATACTCGTATTAAAGAAGACAAGAGAAATGATGAGGGCTGCAATAAAAAGGTTTCTTAAATTTGGTTGCTGAGGCAAGAAAAAGCAAATTGTTTATGGTTCTCAATAACTACTTGTGCTAAAGAAGACAACAAAACAATCAGCCAATACAACAAAACCCAACTAGATCATTGTAGGACAAGGGGATGGAGAAACAAATTTTTTTTTCCATTTCTAAGCAGACGAACGAATAGAGAACCCTGGATAAAAAGAATTGAACACAAAAATAATCAACTTATCGGCTGACGCAGAGGACAAGGCACAGCATTGTGCAAGGAACCTCAATTTTCCAGATATAACTGCAGCATTGCTAGCACTAACAAGGTCCACCTGGAAAATTTATGACTCGCTTCCAAAGGCTGTCACAAGTGTCAAAATACTTACAATCATATAATGCAGGCAAAGTATAATAACTTATCTTGACATGACAAAATGACTTATCTTGATATTCTAAAATATTTAGAACGATTTCCCATATCAGTCAAACTTGAAACATTAAGAATCAACTTTTTACAGACAAACAATTGTTTCAGTGCTACATTTAGAGCATGTCATCTCAACATTCTGGCACAAAATCTACGCTTATCCAGACCAGCAGAACAGCAACATTGAAATACAAACTGTTTGCTTTGTATACATTCGGTCATTTCAAGACTGTCACTCTGCCCCCTCCAACAGAAAATTACAAACAAGTAAAAAAAAACCTTTATGTAGTCTAGATATTTCCAAGGATTAGAATACCACCTATAAACTAGGGGCAACAGAATATTCTAGTTGGTCGAGGTCTGAAAAAGGCAGCTTACCCAAAAGTCAATGCCAATCAGTTTTTGGCTTAGTAGAGGCCCAACATTCTTAGCTCAGTAACATGGCTGGGGTCAAGTTCTACGATGCTCTTATCAGCTTCTCGGTCTTCTACTATGTACTCCTGGATTACAACATTAAGATTCTACTAAATAGAAAACTTATAACAACGTATGATAAAAAACCAAAAAAAGAGTATTCAAGGAAGTGCGAAGACCACGCCACACTTTTGAACTGAAAGAATATGTGTCTATGAGTGTTATGTGTTTGCTTAGTTTAAAAGAAGCATTGGTCTAGTTTATGTATAAATAGTGGTAATATTCTTACAGCCAAAGGGATTACATACATGATGGGCTACCTGGATTAGTGCTCTGATCAAATCAAACGGTGCAAAGATATAGTCAGTTAAGGTTAAATAGTGGTATGTATACGTCACTAATGGAACACTACACATAAACGTCTCGCCTTCATCCCCATATTATCTGGATTCCCTTTGCGACTTCACGACAGTCGAAGTTGCACATGGGGACAGCCCATATGTGTTTTTAGACATGCCGTGAAGGAATCGGTTAATAAGCATGCCAATGCATGTGGCAAATTTGACCTCTTAAATTTCATACCTTCTTCTTTCTCTTCTCTAGGGATGAGAAGCAATAGTCGTCATAAAAACGGGGACACAGAGGACAAGCTAAAAAAACCGGTGCATTTGGGCAAGTTAAGACTCAGAGCTTAGAAGGAAGCTGATTTTATCTTCGACACCAAGATACAATTTCATATGACCAGTAGTTCAAAGTCATTCAAAAGGACATAGCCCTCAAAACTAAGAAGTTGAGTGTATGAAAAGGGAACTCAATGTTATTAATTCACCTAATTCTATGCTCAGCGTCGGACCAAAAGAGAGATTCCCATTATATCGGCTCATGTAAAAGTCCACTCCTCCAGCTGCCCCACATAGACTTCACTATGCAAGGCAACCCAACCAAAGTAAAAGGTGAAATAGCACCAATCCAAAGTTTAAAAGCACAACGCAATGGCATCTAAAGCAGCAGCAATGCAAAGAAAGCCACTTTAAGCTGGGCATTAAGTACTCACATGCCTTTCCAAGGAAAGGCCATGTGCCTTTCCAAGGAAAGGCCATGTACCCTTCCTCTACTACCATCCAAGTCAAAGATCAGACCACCGCCAAAATGACACCATGGATCAGTTTTCAGCTAAAGCAATGCGCATTCCAAGAACATATCAATATGTAACTTGAAGAACCTTTTACACTTTCAAGAGCTTCCACAGAAACTCCACGTGCAGAGAGAGTCAACATAACTTTTTAAGTTAACAAAAAAATGGTGAAAATATTAGCAGTGGACCTGTCAGACTAAATATACTGAATGAAGAGGCAAATGCGAGACCTCAGACAACTGAAATACTATATTGAAGTTTAAATGTGAAGAATGAAATAAAAGAGTACAGTAGAGAACACGGCTAGCAGGCAACATGCATCAAGGGTTAAGTGGGGTTAAATAAGAAAGGAGCCATGCTGTCCATCTACCAATCTAATAAAACCCAATTTTACCGCATATTTCCAGCTAGAACTTTTTTCACGTCATCTACAACATAGGAGGTAATACTGGCAAACTACCTATACTTCTCGTGTTATATTTCTCTTGTCTAAAGAAACAATTGAAGCGTGCTTCAAGTCGGTTTGACTCAAATGTTTCAAAACATTTTCAATTATTCAAAGGATGAGAAACTAAACCTTCGTCAGTTCTTGTTTGGCAAGAACATGGTAGTGGCGTTCGTTGATCCTCTGTCCACAGATTATTGCAATGAAGAAACCATAGAGCAAACCCACAAGAACAATTGCTAAAACTGCAATGAAAAAGGAGGATACATGGAGTTTAATTCATGAAGTTCCACAGTAAGCAGGTATTATTTCATAGAGCTCGCTAATATTTCCTATATAGAGGATCGTTAAGCATACCAACAAAACTATATTGAAGGGAGGATGTCGAAAGATGGACTAATGCAATATGCACACAAAAACAAACTACAGGAGGAGTCTATAAGATTGTTGAAGGCCTTTCTTTGGTCTGATGCCAAGTCAATGTGCAAAAAGGGTGCAAGTCCTCCACAATGGTTACCTGAGAGAAGAAAGGGAAGTCAAGGTGTTGCGGGGGAGTGTTGTTTGGTGTGTGGTTTAGGGTCTTTTTTTTTTTTTTTGGGGGGGGGGGGGGCAGAGGCTGCATTGACGCTTTAACTCGTGCAATGTAGAACTGAAGTACGATGTTGCACATCTGGGTACAGAAGATGGACTGAACAGTTAAAGAGTTAATACCCCGACAATCATATATAACTCACTATTACCTCCCTTAAGTCCTCCCTTGATCCTCCTCACCAAATGCTTTCTAAAATAGAGCATGCCATGTGAGGCAGGTTATAGTGAACAGGCAATGTTAAACGACTAATTTGTGACGCAAAGCACTTTCCTGCGCTATACAGAATCACAGAAAGCGCTCAACAGCAAGGCCCTGACGTTGGGCACCTTGGTACAGCATCATGTATCAAACAATAAGCTGAGTTGGTGAGATCTATAATATATAGTGTGGCTACGAGAGTAAGCATTTTGAGTACTTTTTGTTCTTCTAACCTACCTTTCCGGTTTCAAAGTTCTAGCATTCCAGAAAGATGATTGAAGTCCTAAAGCTGCTATATAGCAGCTTGATGAGCTTTGATCTAACAAGAAAGATAGCTACACTATTCAACAACTAAAGAGGTCAATGAAGTGGAGTAAACCCGAATGTATTACTAAAGAATGAAGATAAAGTGTTACTAATCTGTAATAAGGACTGCCATGTTTCACACAAAAAGAAACCAAAAAGTAGAGGATGTTGCATGTTAGAAGGGCTTCACAACTGTGCATTTTGCGCAAGTCTGAACAGACCAGAGGATGAACATTTTGTGGACGTTAGGAGTGAGCTTACCAGCCATTGTATAAAACCCATATGGATGTTCTTCATATCCAAACATTTCCCTAAGTTCGTCTCCATAAAATTTGTAGACCAACACGCCCAAGAATGCAACTATCTGTTAAATGTGTACATTAAGAAAGCTCTTATGATTAACATATTGAACAGACAAAAACTTTTATTTTCAAACAAACCCCAAGAAGCAATCATGCGGACTGAAAATGGATAGAGAAAGATACTTTTAAGAGCTCCCACCAAACCGTTTGCTGAACCATGAAAATCTATGATTGGCTAAGTATTACTAGTTTGGCCTTGAGTTCATTATTTCCATATACAAGTGAAAGCATATCTCCAGATCAGCATGACAAGAATTTCACGAGGACTGAAAATTAAAAAGGAAAATTAGGAAGCTAAGATCAAATCTAAAACCATTTTTACACTTTGAAACAACAAGCTCCCTGCAGTCAAGGATAATAATGATAGATGGCAACATAGTTTTACAACCAACGTGATATTTGTTATAAGTTTTTGAGTTTCAAAGAGGCAATTTCACTTCACTTAGGGGCAACATAAATTCTGGCAGCTAACTAACATAATCAGTACCAGAAATCTAGCAAATCAAATGACTCGATTGAGTCAGCCAACAGCTGGCAGAGCAGCACTTTGGTAGGTGGGTTTACAACTGGCCTCGAGTTGTAAGTGCTTTAGGAAAAGCTAACTCTCATATGTAGATACACACTTTCGTTACCACAGAGCCTGGATAGGTAATGCATAGAAGGTAAAACCATTGGCATCAAGCACCATGCATAACTATACTAACAACTGCCCGAACACAGTGTGGTCAACACCAAAGTAAGTGATATTAGAATTGGATAAAACCATATTGATGTGGTCCCAATTCGTCAAGTATCTACTATTTAACAAAAATGCATAAGACGAGTTGTGCACAGGCACACCTGTCCATGCGTCATCGTTAAGGACCATACACCTTTATGATTCAACGGCAGATTGTCTGTTTCCATTTTAACAACGTCAATCTAGACCAAAAACAACACAAGGACAAGCATGTAAATAGGCATACCAGCTGAACAATAACAAAGATGAATGCATGGTCTCTTGCAACGAGGAACTGGAATTTCATTCTCAACCACCACCGATCGGGAGGGACATTTGCACGTAGTATGAATACAGCTCTACATTCTGTACAATGAGCGAAGGCAAAACCCTCCTGCAGTAATGGGATATATAAGTAAGTATATGCTGCAAAAAGAGAGATGTCTTTTGTATTCTATCAAATTTGTGGACTTGATACAATTGCAAGAGAGGTTATAAAACAAACACATCTCAACAAAGCTTTTATCCAAGATATTTGCGGCGAGCTACATTAATCCTATTTCGCTCTACTACTTTTTGTGTGGTGTCTTCTGAGGGACGATCAAACTTGGCATGTCGTCAGACTTGGAGCGACATAAAACCGACTCTATCCGCAAGTAATGATATCCTTTTTTCCCATTTTAATCTAAATTAAGTTGGCTTGTTTGATTTACCTCACATTCCGTTTTAGAGTTATGATCTGACATTCTCTTACTGCTGCAGTCACCATTGTTTTGTGCAAGTGGCTGAATCATATAGGCCGACTTTCTCTCAACTTATCCCCTGACTCCTATTGCCGCTATGTTCACCTTCTCATGAATGTGATCATGACGCCGCATGTTTTATCAATGTTCCAATAACGCAATGTTTCCAAAATTAGCATTCAGAACCTTCTGGGAGCTATTAAGTATAACATAAACACTTACCCTGGTTGATCTCCAATTATCAAGGCATGATCTGTGGACATACTTCTGGGTGCCTTTGCAATGGCACGGTGCAATCAAATCTTCTCCTGTATTTAGTATATAAAAGTATACTATCACTACACTAAACAAATACTGTCTCGAATATATAACATTATCCATAGTGATTATGAAAAGGCATTGATTTCCCTTGATACGTAAAATGCATCACTGCAAGAGGTGATGGGTAAAGTGGGACAGTAAAACAAATACCGAGATCGATAGATAGTTAAGACCTCCAGTATCAAGGCATATACGACATTGTGGCTGGTCTGTATTTACCAGCCTGCAACTTTCATCCGCATCAAAACTTTGCCGATCATCAGCAGTTACAGAACTATCCCCACTCACAGTTCGAATTTCAATTGAAATCGAAGAGTCCTCAACTCCTTGGGCAACACTAGACTGACTTAAAATGGGTTCTGTTTCTAAATTGTCTTCTCGCCGACTATCATTTGATGCTAAATGCATTGCAAAAGATGTTGAATCAGGAATGAACCGAAAAAGTCATTGCCGAAGCTAATATTCTTATCAAGAGGAAAAAATCCTGCAAAACAAAGGAAAGGTAAAAAAGAATCAGCATTTGACATTCAGGTATGACCTAGCATACCCAAACAAAGCATGACGAGGTAACAGCTAAGTTATGCATAACGCGCAAGACGACTAAAGTGCTGTCAAACTTCTTTTTTTCACATCCGATGTTAGTTTTAACTTTTCAACCCAGGTTAGGCATTACCTGAGTCCCCCTAAGTCCTCTAATGCAGTCAAATAAGTTAGAATACCTAAACAAGCAAATGCTGGCAAACTTAGTAAATATTCCCAAAATGCTAACTCTGAGTTTTCCATAACAACAGCTGAGAAAAGTCCTCGATAATGCTGCTATCAGAAAGATAACCACAAAACTTTTGGCATAGTATCTTCCTTACGATATTAACAGTCCCCTTCAGAGATATACATCAATAAAGACTACCTTTTCGTTGCTATTTCTTTCTCCTCTATATCTTTCACCACCTAGGATGATCAAGTGGCACAAACAAAAACAATTGGTTTTCCAAATGATAACCCTGATTATAGTGATGTCCATAATTCATGTACTGTAAACCTGCATTTTGAGCATAATATTCACCCAGAGTTTAGTTGAAAAACTTAACTGACGGAGTTTGTCTAAGCCCATAAATTTAACCGACCAAAAAATCACTGCTTTTCCAATTCAAAATAACAGGTAACAAAATTAAGATGGAGAGCATTCCCCTCATAATATGGTGTGCCCCAAATCAACCAGCAGTTAAAATGTATGTTCACGAATCCAAGTTTGTGCTTTTAAGCACATAAGGCAGCATTTTGGGTTTTAGGCCTGTAACGCTCGATTTTCTGTTAGCAATTTGCATTTTGCCCATATCCTTCTAACTGGGACTCCTCTCCACCCATTACACATTTACATAGATGTGGGTTTTTTGCATGTATGTCCGTCACGCACACAAACACACACGGAGAAACACAGAACAACCATGAAAACACAACATATGTACACAATGGGTATTAAAGTTATCAAGGCACCATTCTTTGAGCTAGTAGCAACTTAACTTTGGATAGCTGTATAATGCTGTAGCAAATGTACATTTTCAGAAAGGGAAACTGCAGCAACTATTTCTACGTAGTTACAATCATATGGACAACAAATGGTCATGTATAAATAGACAGAATCAAAGATATACAGATGGGATTTAGGGTATTGACCTGATTCTCGAAACTGATAGACGGGCACGATACGAATGCATTGCTCTTCAGTCTATAATAAATGCACAGGTATGAAATATCGATTGGATCAAATTGAAGGGTTACTTGGATTTAGAGGAAAGGGAGAGGGAGAGAAGGCGGTCTTTGCAATTGCAATTGTCATGCGAATAAATGGTCGAAACGGGAAGAGCCATCACCAGAAGGACCTGGACTTTGAACCCACCGGAATTACTTAACAATGGTGTGCTATTATTAATACACGAGTCGTTGTGGCGATGCAAAATTGAAGTTAATAGGGCTAATTACACCTATGTCCCTGAGGTTTGGGGGTAATTACACGCGAGGACACAAAGTTTCAAAATGTAACACTTATGTCCATTGACAAACGGAATACCAAAATACTTAACGGTTTTGACAAAAAGACCAAGTTGCCCATAAATAAAAGTTAAAATCCTTATTTGCCCCTGGGACCACATGAAACCCTAATTTTTCATTGTCTCCCCCCCCCCCCCACTCGCCTGTGTCTCCCCCTACCCCTTTCCCTTTCCCTTCCCCGTCGCCCCCACCATACCCCTTCCCCTTCCCCTTCCCCTTCCCCGTCACCCCCACCCTACCCCTTTCCCTTCCCCGTTGCCCCTACCCTTCCCCTTCCCCGTCGCCCCCCACCCTCCCCCTCCCCCTTCCCCGTCGCCGGCGTCTCCTTCACTGGTAGATCGGAAGGAGCGCCGGAGTTGATCGCCCGTTGCAGTGGTGTAGCAGCACGGTGGCTTCGGCAGTTGCAGCGGTGTAGCAGCACGGTGGCTTCGGCGCGATGCTCGCAGAGGCTCGACGAAGCATCTTCCTCCCCCTTCCCCGTCTGCGCTGTAACCCATCTTCCTCCCCCATCCCCAGCGCTGCACCCCGACCTTCCTCCCCCATCCCCGGCGCTGCACCCTGACCTTCGGCGATTGAATTGAATTGAAGATTGAATACCAAAATACAGATTGAGTTGAAGATTGAGTTGAAGATTGAATTGAAGCCCTAATTGGTTTTGAAATTTAGGGTTTGTAAATTAGGGTTTTGAAACCCTAATTGGTAGATTGAAACCCTAATTGAGTTGAAGATTGAATTGAATTGCAGATTGAATTGAAGATGAATTGAAGCCCTAATTGGTTTTGAAAATTAGGGTTTGTAAATTAGGGTTTTGAAACCCTAATTGGTAGATTGAAACCCTAATTGAGTTGAAAATTGAATTGAATTACCTTAATCTTTAATTAAGGCTTGATATCTTAATATAAAAAAAAATTTAAAAATATACCAAAATACAGTACAAGGGGTAGCATTGTCATTTTAAAAATACGTATCGATGACATCATAAAAAAAGTACACTTTTTGGACGGAACCCTGACGGATGGACACGGGTGATACATTTGAAACAATTTTGGTCACGGAATGTTACATTTTGAAACTTTGTGTCATTGACTGTAATTACCCCCTAACCTCAGGGACATAGGTGTAATTAGCCCAAGTTAATAATATAAAATTTTGTTAAAAAATTAAGTATTATAATATATAAGTTCCATGGGATAAAATAAATCATACATATATCTATGCTTGCTATATAATGATAATGATAAGACATTTTTTGTGTCATACTCTTTTGGTGTTACATTAAGAATGTATGTAGTGCTGACATGTGTCCAAAATGAGGGTAAAATCGTAAAACACATTTTTGGGTGTTACATAACTACCTACTTATAGTGGTGATAAGTGATATCCCAAGAAAAATTATAAAAATTGTCAAAATAAAGATCTTAATTGGTAACTAACTACCCATAAAAATATGTTTAGTTTTACAAATTTAAATTTTAACAAAATTTACACTGTTAATTTTATTCTTGCACACGCATCGCGTGTGCCACCGTCACTCGTTATAAAAATTAACGGTAGTTATTCGGTATTTAAACTTTTATTTTGTGAATTTCTTAAGAAAAAACTATAAAATCCACTTGTCACAATTCTAGATAGGTAGTTATGTGGCACCAAAAAGATGTTATACCAAACCAAACCATGTTTTTCCTTTATATATAGTATAGATATAGACATACTATACTATAATAAACTCTGTAATAATAATAATAATAATATAATGTGATTTACTAGTTGTTTATCGGAGACTTTTTTCGGCCTAATTATTTACGAGATTTATCTACTAACCTTATCTACGCAGTTTTTGAGATTAACACTCGTAAATTAAATATAATTTTTTCTATTCATATGGTAAAAGGTTTTAGAGGATGACAGTCGTGTGTTTTTATTTATTAAGTAGAATGACACTCACTTATAAAAATGTTAATGATGGAATTACATCATAATTCAATATACACATAACAAAGCACTTATGCGCGAGTAACGCGGCCCTGCACAAACAGAGAATCATACACACCTACTTACAAAAAAAATCACGCGTGCGTGCACACACACACACACACAAATTGAGAAAAAAATAATAGCATGACTATTAAAACCTAATATCTTGTGAAGTTCGGGATTAGATTTGGACATGAAAAGTGGGGCTTTTATCCTAGGATGTTCATGATTGTGTAGTTTCGTGTGATCGAAGGATTTTCTTGCAGTGGCGGCCTCGATTGAAATATAATACGATACCAAAATACTAGATAATATTGAGATATAGTATAGTGTATCCACAATGACCTCAATTGGTGAGTGATGTGTATATACAATTAAACTTTAAATATAGAGTGAATAAATGAATAAGTTGTTTTAATCTACTAGATGAAAGCACGTGCGTTGCACGTAAGTACGCACCCTTACAAAAATAATTTTAAATTATCTTAATTTTAAATTATCTTCATATTAAATCATATTTCCGTAAAAGCAACGACCATAATTATGATATTATTTTTAGGATCTTGCTTTCGGTAGAGTTTTACGTCATTGTATAAGCCACAAGGCTCTAAAATATCTCTAATATAGAAAGAGTGTATCATACACCAACATATTCAAATGACAATTGTAAACACGTAAATCTTCAAGCAATCTTCACATAATTCATAGAATATAAGCCTAGCGAACTATCAATTCTATTAATCATGCCGTCCTACCAGGCATCGTAATTATATAAAACGAGTTAACAAAAAACATATCTATTATAACTCATAGATTTCAATTATATTGAGTGCTACTATATGCTAGAGAAAGAGATGATCGATTTTATTTTTTCCGCCACTACGAAAAAACCGTTTTAATCTCATCAAACTTGTTATAGGTGCAATTCAATTTTGCAATTGAATGATAGAATTAAATCAATCAAATCAAGCTATAGAGAGTATAGATGTAGATACATGTTTGTTGCTAAAGAAGTTTAATGGATGGCTAACATTTGAAATTAAGGTCCCGTTTGACAGGACTTTTTTTCCAGTTTTGAAAAATGAAAAAAATAATTGCGTCTGGTTACCATTTTTGTTTTTTTTTTCTTCAGTTTAAAAAACTAGTTTTTAAATTAAGGTTGTCCACCGGCGGCAGCCACCTCTGGCGACTATCGGCGGCCACCTCCGGAGACCACCGCCGGCCACCACCATGGTCGACCACCACCACCACAAAAAAAAATTCAAAATAAAACTGTGTAATTTAATACAAAAAAAAAACTCAAATAAAAAACTGTGTTATCAAACACCCACTTGTTTTCTAAAAAAAAAATTAAACTGCTCTTTAATTTTTCTTTTTTTGAAAACTGAAAAAAATATTGTCAAACAGAGCCTAAGAAGAACCATGCATCTAGCATGAAGAAATTATGAGCTTTTCTCAGGCCATGACTCAAGGTTAATCACGGCCACAATCAAGGTTAATCATGGCATCAAGAAAAATTATAGGGATAATTTTGTCCAATTTTTTTTACACATATTCGTACTTTTATAAGTAGCATGAATATCTATAACAACGTACCTCCTCAGGAGTGCTTAGTTTAACTACTACGATGGCCTATTTTTGTACCCCTTACATCACTCCGACAACTGCAATTCATGATAATAGGGCTTCATATTGTTATATAAAAGGCAATTAGTAAGAGCATTTTCAGAGACATATGACACGCACACAAAGAAGTTATGCAAATTTGGATAATCAAACGTATAATAGTAAAACCAGCGTTCCTCTGAATGCGTCGCATTAATTACATTGAACAAAAAATAAAGTTGGTAAAAGAATCAGGTATGAAAAAGTTAAACTATTAGATAATGATGGCAGAGAAAAGATAATGAGACAGAGGATGAGAGGGAGACCTAGAGTTTTTGTAATATTTGACCAATGACATATGCGTTAATTGTTCATTTATTTTTTTCATTTCCTCTTTAACTGGTAATGGCAAAAATGTTAATAAACTACTTCATAGGGTTATAGTTGTTTAAAAAATAATTTTCACATATTCATGAGTAATATAAATATAGACACAGATACAGATATAAGAGTCTTAACCAGCAAACCTCAGCCACATATGTTAAGATAAGTTTAGTGTATAATTAATCTTTGAACAACAGATAACTTAAGACCAGGGTATCGCACACTACCTCGTTTCTGGTAAAACTTTTGATATGGCGCAAGCAACACAAATAATTGCGCCACTGTTAAATTTCTAGCGTTAATTGCTAATTATCCTGTCAAATCAGTGCTCCGTCGACGGCAGAAGTGCTGGGGCTGGCGCCTTGAGATTTGATTTCGACGCTCTCAGGAACTGCCGTGACTGATATCTCGCTGCCAATGGCAGCAATGGAAGGTGTTGTAGCAGCGGCAGCAGCTCAAGATCAGTCTCGGCTCCAACAGCAGCAGCAACCGCTCAAGGTGGTGGAGAGGCTGAACCCGGCGGTTCAGCAGCAGCTCAACCTCGAGTCCGTCAAGACCCGAGCCATCAGCCTCTTCAAAGCCATGTCTCGCATCCTCGACGACTTTGACGTCATCGCTCGAACTAATTCTTCCCCCAAATGGTCCCGTCCTTTGCCCTAATTGCATCTTTCTTTGGATATGGTGGTTCAGAGAGTCAAATTGTGTTGAAATAGGGGTTTTTTTTTCTTCCTTTCTTTCCTTTTTTTTTTTTTCTGAACCAGGCAGGATATTTTGGGGCAGTTTTCCATGGTGAATCTTGAGCTGTTTAACATTGTGGAAGACATTAAGAAGGTTTCCAAGGCTTTTGTTGTGCATCCCAAGAATGTTAACGCCGAGAATGCTACAAGTATGGAGTTGTTTTCTTCAACATTACCAGTATATAACATCAAAATAAGCAAATCTTTCTATTTCTCTCTTCTTAATAGCAGTCCAGTAGTTCTATTTGTGGAGACATCCACTTTCGTAATGTTTTTGCCCAAACGATTGTGCTGTTTATGCGCTTCGTCTGAGTCTATAACAGTTTGAACAACAGCCTTTTGACTGGCAATTTCTTAATGAACTGCAGTTACTTCTCTATTCTTATATCTGCCCTCCTTTAAGGGTTGTTAGAAAAGACTTGACCTTTGTTAGTTCTACGCGACACACGAAAACTATTCAGAAGAACAAAATAGTCATCTTAGCAGAAAGTGTTTTGTTGCTTCTTTTTTTGTTTGGAGCCTCGGTCATGCATTCCAAGTTTGCCTATAAAGAAAAGACACAAAAATAAAAGTGGTGACTTTACTTTGTAGATTGCATGCTCGAACGCTTAAGAGATATATTAAAGTCTTAGCTTTATTCTGATGATTTTTGTGGATACAGTTCTGCCTGTTATGTTGTCTTCGAAGCTATTGCCTGAGATGGAAATGGATGACAATTCCAAGAGAGAGCAACTATTACATGGAATGCAGAACACGTCAGTGTCCTCACAAATTGAAAAACTAAAGGTGAACAAAAAAATAGGATGCAGAAATTATCTTCTTTTCCTGCATATTTTGCACTCAAACATGTACTACTTTGCTATTTGCAGACTAGAATTGACATGATTGGAGCAGCCTGTGAAAGTGATGAAAAAATCATAGCTGATACCCGCAAAGCATACTTTGGTACTCGACAGGGGCCAACAATTATTCCAACTTTAGACAAGGTTCAAGCTGCAAAAATTCAAGAACAAGAGAATTTACTTCGGAATTCTGTAAATCATGGGGAAGGTTAATTTTCAATGCTACTTTTAATGACATGCTTTCCGATTGCATAGTTCCATCAAGATTAGGTGTGTTTTTTTTTTACATATTTTCAGGTTTAATGGATTTTTTTTTTCACGTTTTGTGCATAAATACATCTCCAGAAGACGAGCCTCTCAATAAGTTGTTGCATGATCCTAAATCCACATGCTATGCTGTTTTGCATACGTATGAAAGTTATATTAAAGAGGATTTGAAAATATTCGCTTCTTTTAAGGTTTGGCATCTCTAAGAAAGTCAAACATATTTTGACAATAATCTTATGCCACAATTTCCCTCAAAATTGATAAAGGATGGCTAGCATAAATCTTAACACATCGTTAAACAAAGGTGTCAAATGAGCCGGCCCAGGCCGGATCCCTCCGGGCTTTTCCACTGTAGTGGACTGGACTGGGCTTTGTCCAAGTCAACACCTGGCCAGGCTTAATTCTCCAAAAGGTATATCCAACCTGGCCCTTGCCCTCAGCTAAAGTGTAGGCTGTGCCCGCTATGGTATATCATATGGGTGCTTAATATATGAAGTACTGATCTCCCTAAACTATGAATGACCTAGCTGTGTCCCAGTAATTAGGACTTTGAAACCATTGGGCTCATTTGTGAATGTCTGGTGTGGTTTTGAGGCTCTAAACTGTAGCTTCATCGAGGACACAGGAGCATATTCACATTCTTGATATCTACTTACAGTACCTCCCAATGATAGAATGTTCTATGCGACATACTTTTCACTCTAATGATTCTGAAAAGTGTGGTAAACTAGAACTCTGGAGATGCTTGCTTATTGAATATCTGCTGGATGTGTCGGGAATTCTCGTACCTCTACGCATGTTTTATTTCTGGCACGGAACCTCCAATTAGACACCCCCCCCCCACCAACGACCACCGCGCCCCCGCCCCCGCTGGCATACGGGCTTTCAAAGAAGAAAGATCACACTCAGAAATAACAGTCCGATGAATGGAAAATAGGGATACTAGTTTGTCCCCTGGTAGCAAGGAGAACATATACTAGATATACTTGACGTAGGCAGAAATCGAGACCTTTTTGCTCTTAACGAATTGTGATTTAACTCATGTATGGTATGCCTCGCAGTTCTTTTGGGTTCCGAAGACTTTAAATAGCTGGTTAGCCTGGGCATAGAGTCATTGTGATTTCACTGAAGTAATATGTTTGTGCAGGGCTACGAGTGCCACTAGACCAAAGGCAGACTACCTCTGCACTTCCAATACATCTCGTGGATGTGCTTACGGTTGCTGACAGTGGCCAGACTTTTCCTGATGCATCTGGTATAGTGTCCTTTAGTCGTTTGACCAAATAGTTAGCAAGTTTTTGTCGTAATGCTGACAAGGTGGTGTCTGTTTGTTACAGGCATGTATACAAAGAATACTCCCCCCCTATCATCAAACAACACGAATAATCAAGGAACTTTATTACAGGTCCGAGCGTTACTCCTCTTTTTGTTATATACAGTGTTTCGATTTTGTGAGGGCACCACTCTAGCTCTTAACTGTTCAGTGCAGCTTTCGGACACTAGCTTGTCTATCTTTCTTGCAGCCTCTTTCTTACCTTTGATAAGCACTTTGGAGCTTTCTGAACTAGCTAATTTCATGACTGAAGTGCCGCTTTAGTTTTGCAGACAATCTTTTTGTGGCCTCTCCAGTAGTATTTTGCTCCCACAAACTCTTCAAGAAGTTTATATTAGGCATTTTTTCTTCTTTCAAGTTTTTCAACTCTCAGAGGTAGCTAGTTGAGAAGTCCTATGCTTTTTCTACAAGACGATGCCAACGGTTGTTTTTCAGAGAGCACATAACTTTAGTGGTATAATAGCTCTTTTATCTAGGGTTTTCTTGAATGACTTCATGAGACTTTGAACCCTCAAATTTTGTCCCGTCTTTGTATCTGTTTGGTTATGGTTAATCTTGAAGTTGCTTTTTATATCGTCTTGTGAGAGTTTGCCTCCCCCAAGGGCAACTGGATGGGTGTTGGTTCTGTAACCAATAGAACTAATTTAAATACATTATATTCCGAACAGTCAATTCACTACTCACTTTAGCTAATTCAACACGCTTCTTGCTAAATTTTGACCTTTCTTTTTCGGTCCAATGCTTTGTCATTGTATGAGGTGATTTAAAGCCCAGCTCGACCTACAAACAGTTGCCCAGTTCTTCATCCTATGGAGTCGGGCCAAAATTAGGTTGGTTTGGGATGGTGCTCTAGAGAACTTGATGCAAAGTATCTTATGTTCACACCATGTTACCTTCTATGCCGGTTTAGTGGCTTGATATTCCCACTTATGTTGATGGCATTTAGGGTGAATATTTATGTTGCTACTATTCTGAAGTCTTAAATCTACATGATTCTTTCTATGTTGCCGCTTCTTACCCAACAGTCTTGGCGTAGGCTTCTGGAGCACAACTCATTGGAAGAGCTGCAGCTTCTCTATCTGGTGCTACTGGGTCTACCTCCTTTGATAATACAACGACATCTCCACTGCCATATGCCCACTCGCCTAGGTCTGGTGCTAACATGATGAATACACCGTCTCCCCAGCAACAGTCACGGCAGCAACAGCAGCAGCAGCAGCGGCAGAAGATGATGCAGTTACCCCAGCATCAGCAGCAACTCCTTGCACAGCAGCAGTTTAGGCAATCTCCTATGCCTGGACTGGGGCAGGTACATTAAGTGAAATTTAGGTCACTGCATTTCTTTCTAAAGCTACTCTTTTCCTTAATGCTTCCAGTCTGATACAATCATGGCTGCCAAAAACACAACCAGAAAAGCTAGCTGTTGAGCCCACAGGCCCAACACCCTTATATGCCACGTAATAACCCGGTGCCTAACCCATGCAGGACCACTCTCTTGACCTCATATCCTTGCCTTTCTGCTAGGTGGGTATCGACCCTCAGGTCCTTTGACACACGTTGACCACTGTTTAACATGGACACTACACATGTTTGAAGGAGGACCAGAGCTTGGCACTTAGCATAGGTCGCACTGAAATCTGTGAGCTCTTATAGCCCTCCATTAATATGACAATGTAGGACCAAGTTGCTGCTGTTTCTCTGCATATTCTGCATGCAACACCTGCTCATTTGCAATTCTGCACGCAGCACCAGCTCTTCAAAATTGTCTGTTGTGAGAAAATTAGGAAAGAAGACCAGCTTTAGAGATGCCTTTGTGCGTCGTTTTTATGTCCATCAAACGCAAGAGAATCTTTGCAAACCAATGTCAAAGACATACACTTCAGAGAGGCTGCTGCTAGAACTAATCTACGAATCACTTTTACCTTCTTCCAGTGGAGAACGCTTTGTTTCCTCCACCTGCTTGTTCTGCAAGGCCTTGCCCACAAGCATACATTCAACAAGGAAATGAAAATTAGATAATATCTTCGGATACAGCTAGAACTTTTTCTTACTGCAGAACTGTTTTGCCCAAACTTGTTTTACTATGTATTCTTGCTGCATCGATTTAGCCTATGTATTCTATGCTAGCATTCATGTCTTTGTTTTGCTATGTGAGTTTGTGGTCAAGTAGGTATACTATATTTAATATTCATATCCTAAATCAATTTGACTCCAATCGACATTTAAATTATGTTGAACTATTCTTGTTTTATTTGTGCAGAACCAGCTGTCACAGCTGCATGAATTGCAGGGTCAA
Organism: Escallonia herrerae; assembly: GCA_033070095.1. Taxonomy (NCBI): domain Eukaryota; kingdom Viridiplantae; phylum Streptophyta; class Magnoliopsida; order Escalloniales; family Escalloniaceae; genus Escallonia; species Escallonia herrerae. Next base: position 223,104 of record JAVXUP010000171.1, on the reverse strand, counting down.
ACTCAGCAGAAGTTTTCTTCGGTAAACTGCAGTAGACTCTTTTTTTCTTGTGTTGTCTCAACTAATAATATATTTGGTAATTCGTGGCAAACGAAATATCTAAAGTGGAATCATCAAGGACTATAAAATTTTACCTTGGGCAACATCTTCTATATGATGAGGCTGATTAGTTCAGAATCATATGACACCAATGATATACCCACACTAGCTCTAGAATCATCCTTCTCTCTGTTGTCGCAATTAAATGAGACAAGCACTTCTCCTTAAGATTATGGCTCTCAGAAAGGAACTCACAGAAGTAAATCCAATTCTATTATTTAGATTGATAGAAAGAGAAGTATATGAACCAATGCAGCATAAAAATAAATTATCTCTTAGACATTAATTCTTTGGTGAAAAATTATTTCTTCAGATGCAAGGTCAACATCAAATGCAATTCTCACAGTCATTGGGCCCCTCACAATTTCAGAGTAGGCAGCTGCCTTCTGGATCAATTCAGCATGGGATTAGTCAAAGCCAACTCAGCCAAGGAAATCAGTTGAATCGTCATCTAAACCAGTTTTCTAGCCCTGCCAATAGTGCCTTGTTTAATGCTGCACAGGCTACTCCAAATAACCAGATGGTCAGTAATTCTATGCGCTCGTTTTTGTTTTCTTTCCTTAGTTTAACTGTTGGTTAAGTGTCAATTTGAACCACTTACGATTATCTGGGAAAAAAATTTATGGGCTGTGGTACTGTACTTTTCCTAGCTGATCAAGTTGCATTTGGTGGGTTGTAGCAGGATTTTCCAGCCATAATAAACTGAATACATTGGTGGTCAGCTTTTATTACCACTTTGACAGCTGTGTATTAGTATCTTACTTACTAAAATCATTATTCTTTTCATATTTATATGTTTGTTACTTGCACTAGTATCTTTATTTACTTATCCTATGGTTAGGTAGATTTAGTTGCTCTCTCGAAAAGTAGCGATTTTGATTTGATATGCTATCATATTGACATGCTGAATATTTCTGCACTATTTGTTTGTAGCGTGAGGAAATCTGGCAATAGTTCTTGATACTAGTACTTTCTAGATGGTATTGTATGGAGATGTGGCAATAGTTCTTGATACAGTACTTTCTAGATGGTATTGTATGGAGATGTGGCAATAGTTCTTGGGAGTTTCTTGATTTTGTAGCCTGTTCAGTGCTCATTTGAGCCTATTGTGTGCTAGTGTTTGTATAGGTGCTTCTAGATAGTATTCACCTATGGCCCCGTTTTCCCCCTCTCTTGGTGCCCTCCGTGGTGAAGTATGTTCTGCACAAAAAAAGTTGGAACATATCGGCAATACTTAGTATGCAGATTATAGTTCTATTTTTGTATGCACACGTAATGCAGATCTATCTGAGCACATCCCTTGTGTTGGTTTTCTGTGTTTTGTTTTTTTCTCTTGCTGGAGCAATTCTTCTAATATTATAAAAGCTAGCCATCTTTCACGTAGGTAGCTACCCTGTACTGAAGACCGTGTTAACATCCTTAAACAGTTTACTTTTGAGAACCTTATGGTTGGCATGGGAAGTATATTGTACCATATATTTCTTGATCGTAATTTACAGTTATGCTGGCCACGATAGCTATGTTATGGCCCTCACTCAATACTATTTGTTTCTTCCAATGGCAGATTTCGAATATGTCAGCCATGATGCCTCAACAATCTCTTCTACCACGTATGCAGGTCAGTTTAAAGTGTATATACTGATCTTGATTAATACTACAGTATCATATGGTCCTGGGAGTATCACAAGGATTAATTTGGAATTGTCTTTCAATTAGCGACAAGCTTCATCCAGATTTAACGCAAGGACTCTTAGCAGTCCCCAAAACATTGCCTCTGGGACTACGGACAGCAATCATGAAAAATCGAATCTTGAAGAAGCCCACTAAGAGGTCTGCTAATTCCTTAGATTAGTATCCAAGTGGGGATCTGACAGAAAGCATGGTAGGATTGTAGCTGAGTGGTTTTAGTTTTGTGCCTAACTTCCGTGTACCTGCAACTAAAAACTGACTGGATTTTTCCTCTTGTACATGGTGGGAGGCTGTTGTTACTGTTCAGAAAAAAACTTTGTCGTTCAGTTCGCCAAGCTTTGCAGGAAAGTAGCTCCGAGTATTAGGTTGTTTAGTACTGAATTTTGGTTGAGAAGCAAAGGGAAGTTAATATATTCTGTCGTTCAAGACAATCATATACCACGGAGGAAGTTTCGATCGATGTAGGATTTCATTAGTTGTATCGTGTTGTGCCTCGTTAGTTTGCCATTAAGTACCACGATTAACCTTGGAACTTCATTATTTATGGATCTTTACAACGCCATGATTTACTTCTCATTCCCTCTTTACTGCTTTCCAGTATGGTCTATCTGGTGCCAGCAGAGCTCTTGCTTCCCAAAATTTGAGCGATCAAAGTAAGAACTGCATTCTTTTTCTCTTATTGACTTTTGTTTCTAGCTTACACTCATCTCGGTTTTTCCTGGTTAAAACCGAATTGAGGCTGGAAAATAATCTGGGTGAACTATTTGGGGCCTGCCCTTGCAGTGTTCAACATTGGAGCAGCCAATTCTGGCACTATGATGCCTATGCAACAGCAGCAACAACATGGTTCACAAGGTGCATTTGGAAATATGCCACAAAATGCTCAGAATCTGTAACCTGGTATGGTACCCATCCAGAACACACCACAAAATCATCCGAACTTTCAACAACAGAGACAGCAAAACCAACAATAATGCAAAATAGTCTGTATGTGAGGATCGTTTGGCCTGCAGGTTGCAGTTATTGAATTGGCAGTATGCTGGTTATCAAAGATAGATCAGCATCATCATAATGAGGTTCAATTAACTTATGTTTCTTATAGTGGTATTCCAGATGCTGTACCTTTCCATTTGTACGTACAACTGAAATTCATATCAAGTATGTTTAGCCATCGCTTCACCTATTAGTTGTCATCCTTTTTGGTCTTTGTGTTTTCTATCTGAGCCAGTTCATTCTTGTTATAGTGTTTTGTTAATTTTTTTTCTTTGAAAATAGTCAGAACTGCAATTTATATGGCCTATGCATATCATATTTGCAAATTTAACAGCTTCCATTGTTTAAGTGTTTTAGCTGAGGAAATAAAGGTTCATCTAAGTGGAAATGGAAGTATATTATGATAGAAATCATCACGATACAAGGTCAGTTCTATTCCATTCGGCAAACTGCAGTACCAAATATAAATAATGGTCCCTTAATAACATCCGAAGGGAAAAAAGAGAGAAAAGATTATCTTCTGATGGCCTGTAACAGAGGTCTGATGCTAACTGAGAAATTCAATGATGTGTCACTATCAGTAGCTCCTATGCTTTCTGGCATTGGATTGATAAATTGGCAGAGACCAAGAGCAGCAGCAGCAGCATCTTAGGACCAGCCACTCTAACCTGCATTTTATGTAGGATAACAACATTATGGTTATGCTTTGTCATAATTGTTGACAGAAACGATACTAGAAGAGAAGCATTATGCGCATTGTCAAATTAAGTCTTGGTTCTTTGTTCATACCGTGTGTGTGTGTCCTATAAACTTCGCTGGTTAATGTCAAGTAAAGTGGAAGTTGGACGAATAATAAAGAGAGATCAGGCTGGGGGCTTACAAGTGTTCTAGACATGAGCTGTCAGAAATAATTTCATGACAATCCACGGAAAATGGTGATGGTGCTGCTCTGGGTGAGCTGTTAGAAACCGTTTCACAACGATCCAAAGAAAACGGTGGTGCAGATCTTGGCAAACAGCTTGTTGACAACCTGTGGTGTACCAGGAGAGGGAGGTTTTCAGCTGATGCATTGCCAGAGGGTGGTGGTGAGAAGGATGGGGATGCGGATGGAGATTGTGACGAAGAGAAATTATATCTTTGATTGCCAGGCCCTACACTGATCGGAAGAGGGGACGGCGGTGTTGGCGGAGACGACGATGGTGATGCATAATACCCCTTCTTCATTCCAGCTCGTTGCCAATTACTACCAATGCCTGCAGTCAAAATCTCTCTTCAGTTAGTCTTTTGATTTGAGATCGAGCATTAGCTAGAACTATTTCCTGGTTATGCCTTTTGAAATGGTAGATATGATACACCTAACAGTCACTGCTGGGGCCAACTGGTCAGCTACTGCCCAAATCACTAGTTGAACTTCCAGGCGTGGTATACTGTTCCTGTCTTGAAACCTAGTTTATGTGTACTCAACCACCAGGACATTCTCCCACCATGTCAACCATCAGCTCCTGATAAATTTTCTTGTATGATCATCATAGTAAACCCTTTCCAAAACTAGGTTCATGTGCATAGTTAAGGTAGGTATACAGTTTCATAAGTGATGTTTACAACATTTTTTTTTTGGCTAAATGGCTGTCTTACCAACTCAATCATGGGAGATGCACATACAGTGTAACTTGATCTGAACAACACTAGCCAGCTCATAAAAATATGGGCATGGACTCGTTTCTATAGAGATCATGGCCTTAAACTTAAATGAATAATAAAATTATGTCCTTTCTAGGCCGCCTCACGCATAAGCAGCTATGGTTGTCCTCGCAACCCTATTTTCAGTGCATCTGCCTATCCAGTTTTCTCTTTTTTTTCATAAACATTGTAACACGCGCACACACACATAAACATGTCGAGCTTTTCCAGTGTTAACCCACTTGGATTAGATTCTCTCTATGGTGGTGGGATGCGGTGGCAGGTGGATCGTTGATGGTGGTGGGTCTTGTGAGAGATCAATGGCAGGAGGAGGAAGATGGAAAGAGGGAGAGTATGTAGCTAGTTTGATAGTGGTGGTTGGTTGGTGTGGTGGTGGTGTTTTGGCTGTGGTAGTGATGGGTCAACCTCTGGCTGTGAGTTCACTATAATTGTTCTTATTATCATGACTAATTAGTAGACTTGAAAGATTTTTAGTACGATTAAAGATAAAGTAAACAAAAACTAATTCACAAATGCATCCACCTAAATTTCTCAGCTGGACTATGCATAGGCATAAGCCTTTTAAGATTGGGCAGGGCATGGCGCGAGCACGAGTTTTTTAAATTGGACTGAGTATGATAATAAAATCTAAATTCACATCATTCGTCGTGGCAATAAAACCTCTCTACTAAACCAAAACTCAACGTAATTAAAGTAACACATGTCACTTGTTAAGTAGAGATTTCCCTAATACACATGCAATTTAACAAGTCTATTTATACTTCATCCCTGGATTGAACTTAAATGAATCTCAAAGATCGCATCAGTTCCTCTAAGGGTCAATTGCAAAAAAATACCCATGTGGTTTGGGGTAGTTGCAGAAAATCAGTTGTTATAAAAACTGCAAGAAAAGACCTACGCTTGCAAAAGTGTTGCACCCGTCAATTGCCTAAACTACTCTTGTATATAAGCACATTGTTCTTGTTTGTCAAACCCTAATGTTCAATCTAATTGTCTCATACTCTCACCCTGTCTATCTTCACCCGTCACTTTCTACCAAAATCAGACACCAAATCACCAGAAAGTGAACTAATCTATAATAAAGACACAAATCAGGAACAAAATTGAACATGGGGCTGATAATCCGAATCAAATTGGAACAGGTGAAAATCAAAGACGAAATTACGTTGATCAAAGTGCAATAGATAATCTTTTGATTTTGACAAACATAGGTGTAAGCTTTTCTGTTTAATTCGTGCTTTTGTAGACCTAGGTATTTTAAACTCTTAGGTTCCTGTGAAAATTTAGGGTTTTTGAATTCTAGAGTTTCTGTGTAATCTAGGGTTTCTGTGTAGTCTAGAGTTTTTGTGTAATCTAATTTTTCTGTCAATTCATATGCATGCAACTGATGGTCCCCACCCCCTACCCCAGTACTATATAGTGTTTCAGCTTACTGTCTATTGTTAATTTGATTGTGGTACCTATTTGTCCCCCACCATATTCAACCTTATTATTTCTTAATCATTTAACATGTTAAAAATGTTGCTTTAGGTTAGACCGATATTGTATTGACGTATCGTTTGTTTTTCACTTGGCAGAATGTCAGACAAAGTCAATATTGAAATTCATCATTGAGGGGATAAGGGGTTTACAGATCCACCTAATAGGTCTTGAACAGGAGATAAAGTAGAATTTTTTTACTGTGACAATGACTACTTGTCATACTGGGAGCTTCTAGATATGTGCATGAGTTTAGGGTTACCTGCTACTAGCACTATGACATATAGGATACCTGAAAAGACATTTAACAATGGGCTGATATTAATTGTTAATAATAGAGGTTTAAGTTATGCATTGTACCATTATCATGGCCGTAATGTAGTCATACATGTCATAAGAGGCATGGATCCCCCTAACAGTTATAAATAACAATCCTCCCTACCTTTTAATAGGAAATGGGTTAAATCTAGTTGGTGAAGTTGATTTGGAAATGGGAGATAGTGACGTTGATGATGCTGGAATAGAACTTGATGAGTTTGAGGAAGGTGTCTTTGGTGTGTCTGCTGAGGGTGGTGAAGATACTGAGGTTGGTCAAGGTACTGAGGGTGGTCAAAATATTGAGGGTGATGAACATATCGAGGGTGGTGAAGATACTTAGGTTGGTGAAGACACTGAAGTTGGTCAAGATACTGAGGTTGGTGAAGATACTGAAGGTGGTCAAAATATTGAGGGTGGTCAAAATGTTGAGGATGAAGGTAGAGAGCCTGATGACCCTACAATTCCTAAGTTGGGTGAAGATTTAGAAGGACCAAAGATGATGACATCTTTAACATTAACCCTAAACCTAAACAGAAAAGTCATAACAATGAGCCCCCTGAGGAAGGGTATTCTGAAGGTAAAAAAGATAATGAACTAAGGAGTGTTTATGAGTCAGATGGGGATGAAGATATAAACAGGTTGCCAAAATTTTGTGCTGGTGATTTGAACCATAGGGATGGGCCAACATTAAAGGTTGGTTTGATGTTTCCAAATAGGGAGGTGCTTAAAGCTACTCTTAAGGATTGGAGTATTAGACAGGGGTACGACTTTGACTACCAACACAATGATAGCAAAAGAATTACATTTATTCACAAGTATGAGACCTGTGATGCTTCTCCCATGCAAGGGACCACTACATAGAAAATCAAGACCTTCAAACTATATCACCGATGTGGAAAGGACTATAATAACCATTTAGTTAGTGTTAAGTATATTGCGCACAGGTATAAGAAGAAGTTTAAAGATGACCCCAACTGAAAGGTGGGGGCTACGAAGCAAGAAATTTATAGAGACATGTTTGCTCATAAAGTAACCATAAAATATATAGGGCAAAAAGGTTAGCAAGAGAACAAATAGAGGGGGGGGGGGGGGGCATCAAGGCAAAATTTGTAAGACTGTGGGATTATGGGGCAACACTGCAAAAGTACAACCCATGTACATTTTTAAAGCAAGACACTTAGGCCAAGTCCAAAGCTGGCACCTATTTTCAAGAGAATATACGTTAGATTTAAGGAATACAAAACTGAATTTTCAAAAGGACGCAGGCCCTTTATTGGACTAGATGATTGTCATTTAAAGGGCCTTTATGGAGGGTAGTTATTGTCTGTTGTGGCTAGGGATGGAAATGATAACATTTTCCTTGTTTGTTGTTGTAGCTGTTGTTGAAGCAGAAACCAACAAACAGTTGGTCTTGGGTTTTGAAAAACTGGTTGATGACCTTGGGGCAGTGAGAACTTGGTATTTATTTCTGACATGCAAAAAGGTTTGGTGGAGTCATTTAAGGATCTCTTACCTACCACAGAGCACAAATTTTGCATGAGACACATGTATGCAAACTTCAAACGGAAATGGGATGGTAAAAAGGTGAAAGACTATCTGTGGAATATTGCCAAGACATGAACAGTTAATGATTTTAATTACTGGATTGGGAAAATCAGAAATTTAGACAAAGATGGAGAAATTATAAAGTACTTAGAACCAATACATCCCAGTTAATGGTCAATATTTCACTTCAGTAACCATGTCAAGTGTGATACCCTAGTTAATAACCTAAGTGGGTCATTTAATGCATACATTATTGAAGCAAGGGACTTGTCAATTGTAAGCATGCTTGAGTGGATTAGAAAAATATTGATGAACATGATACAAATTAAGAAGAAATGGATGGAGATATTTGAGGGTACAATATGTCCTAATATTGTAAAAAAGTTGGACAAGAATGTGGTAGAAGTTAGGAATTATTTTGAAACTATTTTGGTCAGCTAGAGTCTGAGGTGGAGCATTTCAACAAAAATAGGATTGTCAACTTGGCTGTAAGGGCATGTAGCTGTAGGATGTGGGATCTCAGTGGGATACCCTACTATCATGTTATGGCTGCCATATTTGTGAAAAGAGAGAGAGGTCTGAGAGATATGTGGACAACTGTTACAAAAGGATGTTTATTTTGATGCTTATAGCAGTGTGATACATCATGTTCCAAGTGAGGATGCATGAGTAGTTACTGCTTTGGATGCTTGGGCTCCACCTTTCTATAGAAGACCAGTTGGCAGGCTCAAAAAGCTGAGTGAGAAGAGGTGATGATGAGCCCGAAATACTTCTACAATGGGCAGGTGCAACCAGTATGTCACATGTGCAAGGTGCTTGAAAAGGGGTCACAACAAAAGGTCACGCAAAGGCCCAGTCCATCCACAACCCAAACTAGTAAGAAAACATCATCAGGTATGGCCAGTCCAAAAATTGTAACTTGTTTTTGTAACTCAGTTTGGGCCAATTTGTCGACTTGTATGCTTTTTTTTTTTGTTTTTTGGGACCATGTCTTTTATTTCTTACAACCCAACACAAGTAAACGAAAAAAGAAAAAAGACAATGGAAAGTACTGTGACTCTAGACAAAAGGAAAAGGGTAATTTCTTTTTTAATTTGATACTACAACAGTATTTGCATTTTTGGAAAACCAAAGTAAATATTATTGTGGGAATATGCTTATGGGATAGGAAGATTGCATAAACAATCCTCATGGTTTGGGTTTGTTGCAAAAAGCCACCTGATGTTACAAAATGTTGTAAAAAGCCACCTGAAGTTACATAATATTACAAAAAAGACCCATGTTATGCGATTTTTTCATGAATATCTTATATCAACCATATGCCCACCTTGTCCAGTTGTACTTGAAGAAGATATTGACCCAATGTGACATTTCATCAAACATTTGGTGTGCAGAAACAAGACTAGAAGAAGAATAAAAGAAAACAATTACTTTGAAAGAAAAACACCATATCATATGTTCAATTTGTCAATTTGAGTTTCAAATTCAAGCCCAATGAGGTTGATTCGAACCAATTTCTTCTCTAAAGATCTCTCACGTGGGGTTTTTTTTTTTTAATTTCAATGCTTATAGTGGTCCAAAGAGATTTATCTAAGAGCAAAAACGGGTTTATAAGGAATATTTAGCAATGATACTTGCCTTCCAGGCGCGTTTATCACAAACACTGTTAAAACAAACAGTTTTCTTGACGGGTACGATACTTTTTTAAGCTTAGGTGTCTTCTTGTAACTTTTGTAACAACAAGGGGTTTTCTGCAATTATCCCAAACTACAGGGATATTTGTTGCAATTATCCCTTCCTCTAATTATCGGCAACCACGCGTGTTTTACGTTAATCAAATAAAACGATGACAAGGAACACAGAGAATCTTATACAGTGCTAGTTGGTTTCACGTGGCACCGTGCCATTAAAGGTGAACTCGGTGGGCAAAACCGGAGTTAAACAGAAGCAGCACCACCACCACAAAAGACCAGACGACGACGACCGAGGCATTGCCCAGTCTTCACTGTCCGAAAATGGCAGAAGCGAAGATGGTTCACTCGCCAACACTCACTTACTTTTCTATGCTATCACTACTCACTCTCTGCCCTCCTTTCGTCATCCTACTGTAAGTTCTTGCACTGATTCATCCCTTTCCACTGACTCTGATGATTGATCTATCTCAAAGTTTCTAGATTCGATTCTCCGGATCTTAAAGTTTCCGTTAAGTTCAGCCATGCAGCCACAGCCATAATCGTAGAGATCAATTGGGACGCATCATTATTAGTTTACGAAAGGGTTATCAAAGGAATGTTTGCGGGTTCCTATAATAGAATTTTTAACGCGTAAACTTTTTTTCTCGCGTGATTTGACAAGACTTGTGGATACTGGTTATGACTTTTCTCATTGTTCTTTCCGTAGCTCGACTTACCAAAGGACACTTATTTAAATTGTGGTTTCTGTTTGAGTTCAGTTCAATGTTTAGACATTCAAATTGTACCCTAGAAACTAAAGAAAATTCAAATGGTAGTCATTTATGGGACGGAGGGAGTATATCAGGCCAACTCAGTGTTTAGATGCTTGAATTATATCCTAGAATTTTGCAAAACTCAAACTGGACAAGACGTAGTGAAAAGGAGTGAGTATAGGGTTGACTGGAGCAGAGTAGTCAATTTAGCCTTATCTTCCAGTTAGCTTTATCAGATTGTATTACAGATTATGGTCTTGAAGTGTGAAACGAATGCGAGTTTGTGGAGCTTGTGTTCTAATCACAGCTTGGAATTTCATCCAGATGGTATACAATGGTACATGCTAATGGCTCGATTTTACAAACATGGGACTATCTTAGACAACAAGGGCTGCGGGGATTTCTTGAAATGTGGCCAAAACCGACAGCAGTTGCATGGAAGATAATTGCTTGTTACGGGGTGTTTGAGGCTGCGCTCCAGCTTTGGTTGCCAGGGAGAAGGGTTGAGGGACCGATATCTCCTGCTGGTAATAGGCCTGTCTACAAGGTACTTGATTGATACACGACAAGTGCCGCGTAAAAGTAATTTCTTATGCATTTGTGCCTTCATCTGTATGTCTGCAGTGCTTTTACTGTCGTGTATCTGTATCTACATCTTCATGACCATGCTTTTTCAGTCATGCTAAGAGGAGAGAGCAATAGTAGATTAGTTGGATTTATTTTGATGGTTAGGCTTGGTGTTCTTTGTGTTGTTGCAGGCCAATGGTTTGGCGGCATATGCAGTGACATTGATTACGTATCTTAGCCTTTGGTGGTAAGGACATTTTTCATCCGGGTGTTAATTGCTGTTTTCATTTGCTTTAGAGCACTGCACCCAACTGTAACTCACCTGTACTTCAGAGGGCGAGAATGCAATTCCATACCCTATCTTGCTGCTATAACCAATGTTTTTTTAAGTGTTCTGCTTATGTGATTCATGTGATCTAGTGTTTGTATTGGTTACGTTTTGGTAACTTTAGGCATAAGACTTTATCACGTCAGCTCTAGTTCATCTCATCATACTATTATATTCTCAACATGAATTGAGTTTATAGTTTATTCATGAGGTTTCATACTAATGAACCAGACCCCTCAGTTATTGTCGCTTTTGCTACCTTGTTGGCTGCAGAGGCCTGTCTTCATTTGAAGCTCGTCTTTACATCACTACTTTTTCTTTTCCAACTTCAAGTTCCTAATTCCTATCTTTGCTGAAATAACTAGCCCGTGCACCATCTCATTGATTTTGCACTTATGGATATTTACCCGTGCGTAGTCTTTTAGCAGTTGTTTGGTGGACAGCTTTCTTGAGAAACCCATTGCAATTTCACTTATACATTCTTTTCTTCTATGTAGTCCCCCTTTTTTCATTTCTTTTAAAACTTCTCGAGATAAGGCTTACATATCCACAGCCTCAACTTGTTTCTATCAGAGGTTGTTTCCTCATTCCAAAAAAGGAGCCTTGTGTGCTAGGCTGCCCTGTTATTTGTTTACTTGTGCATACTCTTAGTCAACCAAGCACTTGACATCAGTAAATGCTTTTTGATTTTTTTTTCTGTGTAACTCCAGGTTTGGGATATTCAACCCCATAATTGTCTATGACCACTTGGGAGAAATATTTTCGGCCCTCATCTTCGGAAGCTTTATCTTTTGTATTCTCTTGTACATCAAAGTAAGGACTTTCATATAAACAACATCATGCGAAAGTATTTCCCTAGTTATCCAAATACATCTCTCTTCCTGACGAGTATGCTTCATTTGCGTAGGGTCATGTGGCACCATCTTCAACTGATTGTGGTTCATCTGGAAACATGATTATTGATTTCTACTGGGTGAGTATCTTTGGACCTCTATGATGTTCATGTGATGTTAATCTTCTTGTTCATGCTTCATCTAACTATCAGCAGAAAATTATGAGTTGTTATTACGAAATTTCATCTGTGCTATAAAGAATGATCATTTACATATTTTTGCAAAAATATTTCTGCATATTTGTATTTGTGCAGGGCATGGAGCTGTATCCTCGTATTGGCAAGAACTTCGATATAAAAGTTTTTACAAACTGCAGATTTGGAATGATGTCTTGGTCTGTTCTTGCTTTGACCTACTGCATAAAACAGGTATGTGCTCCATGACAAATGCAAATCCTAACCATGGCACTTTCCATGGTGTGGCTCTTTTTTTGCTATGTTCTCCAGCGCTTGACAATTTCTTACAAGCCTTTTTGCTCAGGCTACTTAGAAAAGTTACAGTCACATTGAGTCTGCCAACATGAGGGAAATTAGTACCTCCTATAATAATGTCTTTGCTGGTGGTTCTCATGCAGCTGAATTAGTTACCTGATCTCCTATCTATCAGAAAAAGAAAAAAAAATTCTTCTACCTACTGATGTCTGTGGAAGTTCAGTGGCATTTTTTGATGTATAACTCCAAATAAATTTTATCTTTCAACCATAGATACCTATCAAAAATAACAAAATGAAGTTTGATATTTTTCATCTACCAGTATGAAGCTAATGGGAGAGTGGCTGATTCCATGCTTGTAAATACTGCTTTGATGCTGGTGTATGTTACCAAATTCTTCTGGTGGGAAGTAGGATACTGGAACACTATGGATATTGCACATGATCGAGGTTTATATGCCTTTCTTTTTCGGTTAAACCGTCCAACTTTCATTTGGTTGGGGTTATTGCCATTGCTGCTCGATATTCCCCGGATAAACGTTTACATATACTTTGGCAGCTGGCTTTTATATATGTTGGGGTTGCTTGGTGTGGGTTCCATCTATATATACCTCTCCCGGCATGTATCTAGTCAATCATCCAGTGGATCTCGGGACTCAGGTATGCGTATATGGAAGTGGTTAAACATTATTCTTCAAAATTTGTAGTTTACTTTGTCGATTTGTTTGTAATTGTTGGAATGACTTGGACATCATGTTCAATAACCTGTCAGTGCTCCAACTTAACTCACACAAGGGTTGGCAATGGTGGGGCTGGTTACCAAGGACAATACTATTTAGTCCATGTAAACATGTCCTGGCTTGCTTGAATTTTAAGCTAAAAGGTACGGGGTGAATCGCCAGCACAACCCTTCTTCTACTGTCAGTGTCTATGCCAAGTGAACCGTGTGCAAGGGAATTCCTTATCACTTTTAAGTAACCCAAAGAAGATAAGAATAACGATAACTTTCAGTTTAAGGAAGTAACTGCTGACACTACTGCCATCCGACAGAGAGGAAAGATTCTTGGCGTTAATGAAAGTAATATATATTTCTTAAAGCAAGCCTTCATACCTGTGTGATCAATGGAGAATTAAAAGAAATATTTGGTCAAGACAGGTCCTGCTTTATGCATTAAAGTCAGTATGTCTAAAGTAGCATGAACCTCCAATATATTCTTTAGATTAATTGTTCTTTCGGTGGCAGTTATGATAATACTAACAGCTTGAAGGTGGAGAAATATTTAATAAGCCTGCAAAAATATTTACTATCATGTGGAAGTAGACGTCTTTCGAGTTCATAACAAGCTCATTCTATTCTTCCAGCTTGCTCTTTATATTCTAGCAGCAGGCATTCTATGCATATACATCAACTATGACTGTGACCGGCAGAGGCAAGAATTTCGCAGAACAAACGGCAAGGGGTTGGTTTGGGGGAAAGCTCCATCCAAGGTATCAGGGGTCAATCTAGTCTATGTATTTCCCTCACAAGTGCACCTTATATACTTGACTGGCATTTTCAAGACTTCCTTAGTGCATTTTTTTGCTTCAAAATAAGACTTGCTAGTGATATACATTTTATACAGATTGTTGCCACATACACTACAACTTCGGGTGAAACAAAAAGCAGCCTTCTTCTGACCTCGGGATGGTGAGTAATTTTACCTCTCAATATGTTAGTTGTGCTCGTGAGTGATAATAAAGATCATTGTCTCTAAGCGACAAATTCCCCTCATGCAAGTCATGGCATCGGGTAACCTTCTGTTTGTCTTCCATATTCATTGATCCAAGTTGATGAGCATACTTCCATGTCAGGGGTATCTTCGTTATCAGAAGTTCCATGGACATTGGTTCTTTTCGTTGTGAGCTCTGTAAATCAACGAGCTTTGTAAACATTTACATGTGGGAAGAATGATTTGGATTGCATTATCATTTATGCTTGAAGTGATATTGAGTTACTTTTGGACTTGACCATATCAAATAACATCTTTGTTTTCTGCAGGTGGGGCTTATCCCGTCATTTCCATTATGTACCAGAAATATTGGCAGCATTTTTCTGGACAGTACCAGCTCTTTTTAACCACGTAAGTTTACTTCTAGTAATCTTTACTGCCTGCAACTTGGACAACATATTGCTAAAAAGCCTTTTCTGGTTATTTCCGCAGGTCCTTCCTTATTTCTATGTAGTATTTCTTACCATTCTTCTTTTCGACCGAGCCAAAAGGGATGATGATCGTTGTCGATCCAAGTAAGCAAACAACTGACTCTTCGTTTTTATGTGGTTAACCAAATGTGTTCAGAACAAGTTGACTTATATAGCACTGCTGTTCTACTTACATGATGTCCTAACTATCATGTAATTTGCCGTCCTTTTGCAAGTTCGAATGAAGTTTGACAAGTTGCTGTTTGCAGATACGGAAAATACTGGAAATTATACTGCGAGAAGGTCCCCTACAGGATTGTACCTGGAGTTTATTGAGATTACGTCTGTTTCTTTACGACAATAGCGTTGTGGCACAAAATGGTAATTTGTACTGAGGGTGACGTGGTGCTTATAATCAGCCTTCTTCCCCCTTTGCCCCTTTCGTATTTTCGGAACCTTGACGTGGTGCTTATAATCAGCTTTTCTGGTGCTTATACGAGCAGATTGATTCTCAAAACTAAATTTGAGATTAAATCACAATCACTTTTTAGGTGCTAAATGTAATTAATAGAGGATGTTTTGCTACTTTAGTTAGTCGAACTGATCATGGATTGGATTTGATATTATTCCGTAATTTTTATTTTCCTGGTACAACTATATACTTAGTTTTTTAACTTTTGTGAGTTGACTCAATTAGTTTTGCACCCTTGTCAAACGTACAACCAGAAAGGCTAGTCTAAAGTAATACCACACTACATTTTTCACACAGTTTTACTCGGTAGAGATTTAAAGGCGTAGTTATCAGTATATCGACCCGGACATCAACGGTGAAGGCACCAATTCACGGTTCATTGGTTCGATTGGTGGTTCAACCGGATTGATGATTAAATGCTTCAATAAGGAGAAAATATAGCCGAACGGAAAAGTTAGTTTTTAGGGAAGGAATAATTAGTAGGATGTTCTCCGTACAAGAATAAAAATGTAGTTGTCCTAGCCGGTTTGTACGTCTCTCTTAAACTCCCAGGTCCGAGTCTAGGCGTCCTCATTTGTATTATAGCTTTATTCATTAAAATTGTTCAGTCAAATCAACGTCAAACAAGTCCAACCGGATCGATTCTGATACCCATATTAATAGGTGTCACTGGGCATCAAAAAGTTCCTTCTTGCAAGTTGCTAGTGAAAAGGTGAAATTTTGTTCTTACATTTCTACAACTTGTGGTGGTAACAAACTCATAATCATCAAGAATCGACGGACCGACATTCCAAGGGGAATATTTCATGTCTCTTTTTCTAACAACTCAAATTGTGCAATTCTAAAACAAAAAGTATCCCAGCGTTAGTCCTAATTGCGTCAAAAGCTAATCACTTAACGCATAAGTGCGCATGAAAATATAGGCGTCAAACCACGGGTTGACTTGTAACCAAATGTACCGGACTTTACACTGACTATGACATTGCGAGGCGGAATAGCAGAATCTTACCAAGCATCAAGGAGAACGTGATTGTGCAACAGAGGATACTTCAAGCTTCAGACGCCGGGACAGATGAGCATACAAAAAAAACAATGGACCTCTTATTGCATGAATTTATAAATAACATCCGAAACTGGTTGCCGTCTCTTTAATTATGCCTAGGATACAGAATAACATACCTATGACGGAAACCAAAAAGGACCGACAGAAATATAAATTAATATGGCTACACAAAACAGCCAACAAGTATTTCAAAATGCGGGCAACATAAACTACAAAACTCTTCCTAACGTACACCCAGGAAATAACACAATAACCCAACTCGTTTGCCGAATATCCGCCCAGTTTGTGTATCCAGTGTTGATTCTCAGAAGAAGTCCAAGATTTGATCAGCGTGTTTCATCCTCGAGGTTGCGGAAGCCAGCAGTAAGGTCCTCGTTAAGCTTCTTAAATTTCGCTACAAGGGCTTCCTCACCTTCAGAGGGATCTTCAAATTTCTGAGACCTGCATTGAGATGCACATCAGATGAAGACCTAAAACATTGGGACCAAATAAAACAATGCAGCACAGAGCCAATAGACCAATTTCACTTACACCAAACGGTAGAATAGATCACCCAACCGATGCTTAATTAGGGTGTAACTTATCTTCTGGCCGTCCATACCAGCCCCTCGTTCTACTGCCTGCACATTAAGCCACATTCACCTATATTACAGCATTTCCCAGTTCATCTCAGTCATAGTTGTATTCTGTCCAATAAGTTTTGTACAAAACCTACAATTATGGAGCAAGTATACAAAATTGGATAAGCTTTTCAAAAATTTCTGATCGGTCTTATTTGAGCAAATGACATTTTGGCACAAATTTTAGAAGTGACTATCATTAAACATAAAGAAAACAGCAATACTCTACCTGATTCGCTAGATTATAGAAATGGATGATATTGCGCATCATCCACACTGACTTGTAGAATGGGCAGAACTTATCATATCTGAAACAATGTATGTGTGTTTTTCTCAGTAAGTCCATGCATGCTCATAAGAAAAGAGGAGCCAAAAAAACTGGAGCAAACTAAGTGCAAATGGAAGTATCTATGGAATAGTGTTGCCAGGACATACGGAGTAAACGCATTCTGAGCAAGATAATCCTCCCTCAAAAGCTTTGCAGTCTCTAGGGTAATTTTATCAGTTTCAGCTAAAGCATCCTTTCCAACCAGCTGCAAGAATCATAATTACCATTAGACTTCAGTGACTGAAAAAAAAGCATCGCTTCTATGCTGGGTTTAATTAGCTACTGAAGTAGAATGATAGCACAAGCGTCAATTTGTTTAAACGTTAGACTAGCTCTTTATCATGAAAAATATACACATTGAAGGTGTCTATAAGCATATATAGACAGCAGGGCCTATCTAAACAAAGGTCCTTTTTCACAAGGACACTACCAAGCAAAGATTTTAACCATGAGGTGGTATCAAACTTCCACATTATCCTGCTTGTTCCGCCAAGACCATGCTAACACACTCAAAAAAAATCCCTCAAAAAATTCGTATTCCTGCACTTCTTAAGGTTATAGCTAACACCCACTTTTCCAGGCCTTTCCATCTAAATGCACAAACCTTTCATGTAGTCAGCTACCATGATGTCCAATAACCAGTTATGTCATAACAAGACAATATTTAACATGAGCACCCCAAGAAAAAGAAGCAAACTTTGCCTGGGTTTGGACAAGGGACGATATGTGATCTTTGCCTAATGCAAAAGGTCTGAGCCCCATTTGGGTGTTTCCCTAATGTACTTCAGTCATTACGGGTGAATAAAACCATCAGACTTTTTTTATATAACAATGAAGGTAGTACAAAAAGAACGTGAGCAAGCGGAGGGTAGGTGCCATGATGTTTCAAATAGAAGTCCTGGTTGATATTTGATACTGCCCATGGTGCATCTAATAGTTTAAGAACCTGGATATTCGTCATCGGACAGAAAACTCAGAGCTTCTCTAACCTCAAAGGTTATCATGTAGATACACAGTAACAAAACAGTTAATAATTGAAAAGGTAACATACTTGCACAATTTCATTCAGGTCATCTTCTCTCTGCAGCACCTCACGAGCTTTCGTCCTGATGTCTATGAAATCTGAATCAAATTTCTCGTAAAAAGACTCCAACGCCTGTACAAACAAAAATAGACAATGAATCATCTAGAGAAAAGCACTCTGCTGGTGAACAGAATGGCAATAAGAGATAAAAAATTTAAAACAAGTAGCAATGTTTCTAGGACATACCGTTGAATACTTCGAATACGAAATAAGCCAGTTTACAGAAGGAAAGTGTTTCCTCTGGGCAAGCTTTTTATCAAGACCCCAGAAAACCTAGCCAAAAAGGAAATAGCTATAACTCGAAGAATGTAAAGAAGGGTGAAAGGCTTCATGCATCCATGTCGGTCCATTTGACCAACTATTCGAACAAGATAAATCAGCAGCATGCATTGTCATACGAATTATACTTAGCCAAGAGATTAATTATACCTGAACAATGCTAAGGGTTGCAGATGTAACGGGATCTGAGAAATCTCCTCCGGGAGGAGAAACAGCACCAACAATTGTCACACTACCAGTACGTTCTGGTCCACCAAGACACTTCACTTTACCAGCACGCTCATAAAAGGAGGCCAAACGAGCAGCCAGATAAGCAGGATATCCACTATCAGCAGGCATTTCTGCCTGAACAGGATGGAAAAACTCGGGTTAAGCACCAATCGGATAAAAAGCTAAAACAGATGCCCTCGTTATTTCTGACAATCAAGAGAAAAGGGATATAGCGGCATACTTTCATGTTCGAAAATCGACATATAAAGCGTAAAGCAATTCATCAAAAGTTTCTATAATAAACATTCCTTCTAGTATTACATCCAAATAGAAGACTCGAATTAGTAGCAAAAGACCGGGTGTTGGAAAAGCCAAAACTCCCCTATGATCGGATCAGACCAGTATATAGGCGTACATACATATACGAATACAAATCTATAAATAAAGACAGATACATAGATGTGTAAACGCGTGTATGTGTAGAGAGAGAGAGAGAGAGATGTGCCAAGATATGTTGATATGACGAAACTTTAAATCACATAGGCACTTACTTTCATCAAGCATTACCGAAAAATATGTCCTCCTTGACTTTTTTTCTAAACGTTTTTAACTCTACTACGACCTCAAGTATTGCTAGGACCTCAACCTCAAAAGTTGTCATACTGGAATTTAAAATACCAAAACAACACAATATAAGGACTTCCGGCCATTCTCTGAACAGTCATGCTTTAAGGGGTATTTATGTTTCTACACCTAAAGGAACAAAAAAGGTAAGAAAAGCAAAACTTAAAGGACCTTAGATTTCAGTTTTGGGGTTTGCTTTCCACTGCCATCATCATCACCTGTAACACTAGATATTCCTCCAACCATCAAATTGAAAACCCAATCTTGTATATAAAGTATCCAGATATCTCAGGAATTTTCAACCGATTCACGTGGATTTTAGGATAATGGGTTTCTCCACACTCTTCCGCATCCTCCACCACTTGCATCCGGAACACCAAGGCGATGGCGGCAAAACTGGCACTACCACCACCTCTTTGACAAGTCGGACCACATCCATCAACCACCACACCATGGCCACAGCTACCATCACAGTCCTATACGTGGAACTTCAATCGAGGGGCGAACAGTGGATCGTGGAGTTGTTTTGGTGGTGTTGAGCACCTGGATTGGAGGCTGTTGGGTAACACTAGCGGGAGAGAGAGAGTTACTGAGTTGTCAGTTGAAGGTGGGCGGCTGTGGTGCTGGCCAGTTGGTGATGTTGGTTGGCGGTGGTGGCTGCTCATTGGCGGTGGTGGGTACAGAGGTGGCATTGTTGTTGGTGTTCCATGGTAGTAGAAGCCAGTCAATGAGATGCTTCTACGCAAATTCTGCTTTGCGACAGGTTAGTATAAATTACGTTGGAGATGGAACTGGATTCAGGTAGGGGTTGTGGAATTGGAAAATTGAACCTTGAACCCTAATAAGGTTGTGATATTCTTTGATGGGGGAGATAGAGGAGGGAGGAAAAACGGAAATAGAAAGACAATAATACCCTGTGTGATTTATATAAGAGACAAGAAAACTGCTGAGAAAACGGCTCTGTTAGTTTAATTTGGATGAAAGTCCTTATGGTGTCAGGTCTTGATAAGTTTGAGTCCTTGGATGAAGTCTTTTTTAAGTAGAGGTTCTTTTCCTAAAAATCCTGCAACAGTTGAGGTCTTACTGGTGTTAAATCCCCTTTTCTAATCACCTTCCATCGCTAGTATAGCGGAAAACAAAAAAAAACACCACCATGTGGCTCTATATTTCACGCTCCAGTACTCAGCTTCCATGACAACTCAGTAACTCTTAGGTCTCTTTAACTTAGACAACACACAATAGCTCCAGTACCTAGCTTCAATGACAGCTTAGTACCTCTTAAATTTCTTTACTTGGGACCTTGACTATGGGCAAAAACATACATTGATCACATTAGATGTACCCTATGCGAAAAAGAAAGAGAACTGTACTGTTGCTGCAGAAGAAAAATCAGAACACTAACCAGTCGACCAGAAATTTCACGTAAAGCTTCTGCCCAGCGAGATGTTGAATCTGCCATCATACTGACATTGTAACCCATGTCCCTGAAGTATTCAGCTATCGTAATTCCTAGAAATACATAACAATAAACCGGGTTGTTATAATGGCACCATAAAAGCGTCAGACGGGGAGAGCAAATAAAGCAAGTTCACAAGAGCAGGAGCAATTCTAAGAATATGGTACATTTACTTGTGAAAAATTCAAAAAGCAGATAGAAAGAATAAGTATGGAACTTCATTGAATTAAGTCTAAATACCTTTATAGTAAATTCTCCTGAATTATTAATGGTAAACTGTGTGTCTTAGTATTACACTCCACCCTCAAACCCAGTAATCAGAACAAGAAACTATCGACTTAAAGAAAAGAGATTCGGAAAAAACAAAAGGACGGAAATAAGAACCTCATTAAACCCCCCGCCCACCCCACCTTCTCTATTTTCCTTGTTATTGATCTTAATAACAGCGTACCCTCTTAACGAAACTTAATAGACAGGGTCCTTTAATCATTCAATCTACCACAATGTGGGAATACATGCACCTATCTTTCGTAACTAAAAAATAAATAAAGCAATTAAACTCAAACAAAAAAGATAAAGAGCAGAGGATAACACGTGGCACAATCTACAACTTCTAGCTGGTTCAGCACAGCATAGGTTGTCTCCTAGTACCATGATAAGTAACACAAATTCAAAGCCCTACACGGCTCCACCAACACGTTGGCATCTTTGCATACTCGGTTCCTATCACATTTTAAAAGATTAACAGAAACAATATTGTTTTCAGCAGGCTGCACAACATCAGGCTTCAAAAGCAATTAAAATCAGTTCTTATTACAAAATTTTGAAGTTTCCCAAGACTGATCGAAGGACGAGATGTTCGACAGGCCAAAGGATATCGGGTTGAAGCAACTATCTTTACCAGTGTAAATGGAGGCCTCACGAGCAGCCACAGGCATGTTTGAAGTGTTGGCCACAAGTGTGGTACGTTTCATGACAGATTCTTCACGACCATCAGGAAGAGTCATTGTCAATTGGGGAAAATCCATTAAAACCTGAGTAGGTAGATGTTTTGAATAAGAGATCCCCGTCACAAATTCGGAAATGAAAAGAAACCAACAGAAAAGAAAACAACTTACTTCTGCCATTTCATTTCCTCTTTCTCCACAACCAACATAAACCACGGTGTCAGAATTGGAGTACTGCAAGGGCAGTGCAAGAGCAATAAGCCAGAATGACAATATCATCACAGACATGTGCAAGCAACATACATCTTAAACCATGGGCCACCCATGCATATGCAAAACAAAGCTCACCTTGGAAAGGGCTTGACTAATGACTGTTTTTCCACAGCCAAATGCACCAGGGATGGCACATGTCCCACCAAGAACTGAGGGGAAAAGGGCATCAAGAACACGCTGGTACAAAACAAAGTCATGAGGAACACAACATCCTGTCATAGATAAGAAGCTAAAAAGAACTTCGTACGACAGTTACCTGCCCCGTAAGCAAAGGAGTATCTGCAGCGAGCTTTGTCGCAACAGGCCTAGGTGTTCGAACAGGCCAAGTCTGCAGAAAGATAGATCATAGAAAATGAGAACGGACTACCGACATTAGGAGTAACAATTTTGTGAGAACTATCAAAAACTCAATGAAAGGACTTAAAACCTGAAGCATAGTAATTTGCTTCTTGACACCTTGAAACTCAAGCTCTAAAACAGTGTCCTGCACGAGCATAGCAGAAAATAAATATCTAGAACACCACTATATACGAGTAATAGTGCTAATAAACTTTTTTCAGATACTCATAAATTGCAGACACCAGCCAACTTCATCCAAAATTCCAACAGCCTGATTAGCAATTGCACTATGCAAGTGTTAAAGTACTATACATCTTGGGCCCATGGTATCTTGACGTGGTATAGGAGCTCAAGGTGGTCCTTGGGTTCGATTCCTCCCACTTGCATATAGCCCATTCATTTGTGCACCCGGAGGCGGTGCCCCTCGACTTTTCTCTTGTTAGTTGTTTCTCCACGTGCAATCAGGGGATGTTAAAGCATGATAAACATTGTTAAGCATATTCTCTATAAACACTTAACAAAGAGGAATCACATATCTTCTCTTGACAAATAAAAAAAAGCAAACGGCAATCCTCACAGCTACCTAACAAGACTAAGAATCATATACCAACCCTAATTGACCAGCCAGAACCAGTATTCATGATTTCCTTGAGATGTGATTCAGGACTACTAAAGTGTTTTACAAAAAAAAAAAAAACATGAAAGTCGAATGTGTCAAAGTCAGATAAAAACGGCCTGAAACAAAATCTGACAGGCAAACCTTTAAAGAGTATTGACCAGCCGGTGCAATGTAGGTTATCTTGCCCATGGAATTAGGAGGAAGCGCGACATGATGTTGCATTAAACTGTTCTCATAGACAGTCTGCAAAGCAATTAACCAGGCAAAGAATTAGATGGAAACTTCAGATACTTAGATTGCCCCATGCTTGGCAACTAAAATGTCATACAAAGCAAGTTTATAAGAACTGAAATAAAATCTTATTTAACTTACAGCATATAAATCTCCACCTGTTAGAATATCACCCTCACCTGCCACAAGAAGATATTATTAGTCCAGAAACTAATGCATCAAGGTAGTCCAGGTGTGGAGCAAGCATCTTATCATCTAAATTTACCAATTTTCTTTGGTTGGAATTCCCAAAGTATGTCTTTGTCCAGAGCTGGAACGGAGACACCGCGAGGGATGTAAACATCCCCGGATCTTTTTGCGATGGTCTTCAGAGGCCTCTGTTTTTAGAGCATAAAAGGAGGAAATGAACCAAAAAGTAAGTACTAATACTCTGTACTAATAGTGCTATCTCGAATAAGTTTTCGAGATGAATAGGAAAAACAAGAAAAGAAGAGTACCACAAACCTGAATACCATCAAATATATTGCCTAAGATACCGGGACCCAACTCCACCGACAGAGGCTGCACCATCATTGAGTTACAATCTTGGGCAATTGATGTTCAGCTCATAAACATCCCAAACAAAAACATCTGTTGATATAGGATATTTACCTTGTGTGTTCGCAGAACAGGGTCATTAACCGTCAAGCCAGCAGTTTCTTCATAAACTGAAATAAAATGGTCCAGTTTGCCAGATCAGAACACGTGGAAGTTGGTACAGAACACATACACAGAAAGAGAAAGAGAGAGCACGTAGGGGATTGTAGATAGGAGAGCATATTAAGACATTACTGGAGTTGACGAAAGCCAATTCTAGATTATGTCAATCACCTTGTATAGTTGCAGAATCTCCCTCCAAACGAATAATTTCACCAATAAGGTTGTCATGTCCAACGCGAACCAGTTCATACATAGCAGCTCCTCCCATTCCATCAGCAACAACAACTGGTCCTGAGACCTGTAAGACAGCATGGATATGACCGCAAGACTATAAGATATTCTGACTGAAAGTAACTTTGATCATCTATTCCAATTCCTTTAATACTTTTGTGTTAGTTGAAGATTTCTAAAAATTAGGGGCAGAAAGGCATTCTCGTTCAGTCCCCTACTTACTCCAACCCGTAAAGGTAGTGCTCCTAAAGTCAACTACAATCCAGACAACTCTGGATACAACTGAGGACCAGATAAAATCGCAAGCGAAAGTGGATACCGCGTAGAATTAAGCACTTCACAGTTAGCGTCTATAAAACTAAAAACCAAATTTAATCCAAAAATGACAATTTAGATGCTAAAAACCAAACCGGCATATATACCATAAATAACAGTGCAAATCAAGGGGATTTTAAAGAGTTGAACAAACCAATCATACACGAAACAATGCCTTGCAATCTGAAGCGCAGCGAGTAAAGGTACAAGTCAGTTTAAAAGATGGCGAACACTAATTGGAAATAGACGGATCGAAACCTTGCGAACGTAGCCGTACTCGCTCTCCTTCTCGGCATCTTCGAAGGTCGTCAATCGAGCTCCGTAAACCGACGGCATCTTGTCGGTTAGATCAGACGGAAGATCTGAATCACTCAAATCCGAGATCCGATCACGGAGAGGGGTCCTTAGGGTTTGCAAACAGACGTGGCACGAATTAAGGATTTGGGGAGAGAGGAGAGGAACTGTTAGGTTTGGCGCTTCACGGATGCGCAGAACCAAAAGGAGGAAGAGGAAGAGGAAGAGGAAGGAGAGGAGTACGTGATTATGATGGCGATTTGGTCGTGACAGAGGGAGGGCCCTTTCCCTTTGGGTGATGGGGTGTGGTGAAAGGATTTGAGGCAGCGCATGCAGTGACTATTTTAATCCGCTGTCCTATTATGTGTGACCGCGTCACCCCTCTGATACTCGTATATGCTAGGAGGACGTTTGAGATTTGATTCTCTGCAGTAAATTTTTTTTTTTAAACTGAAGAGAGTTTTAATTTTTTTCACCAGTTAAACAAACTGTATACCTTTTACTAAATTTCAGTTTTTAAAAAACTAAAAACTTAAAGCGTTTTATAATACAATTGAGTACTTTTTTTTTTTATAAACAAGATAATTGCATAGATTATAATAAGCGTTTAAGAGATTGCCATTACGGCGGCACTAAAGTAGAGTCATGACACTAGATGTCATGAGGTGTCATGAGGCATACATAAATATATACAAAGGGAACAACAATAGTTACAAGTGACACCAAATATAGTAAGTTTTTGCAAAAGCGTAGGATCACAAAATATGAGGTAGAGAGAGATCTCATTGCAGCATTGTTTCATGCACCCAGTCTTGATGTACAGAAATACGGGCATGACACGCAAAAGCTGCTAAAGATCTGGCCTCTTTAAGATGCAAATCTGTAGTCCTATAAATGATTTTCAATTAAGTGCGTTTGATAACGCTAAACCTTGTATCACTTTAAAAAATTAATTCTAACCAAATAATAGTCTAAAATTTTAAATCAGGGTGAACTTACTTAATACTGATCACTTAATTCTAAGTGAGATGGTTAAAGGTTATCTAACATATTTCTATATAAAAAAAAATTACCACCACGATGTCGTCTCAATTAATTTGCTGGCAATACCACATCCACCACACTACAGCCACCGCCACAATCATTATTTTCTTTACTACCACCACCACAGTTACCATGACCTAATCATTGTCACAACCACCACAAGAACACCGCCACCTCCACCATACCGTCGTTGTCGTCACCACGTCCATTTCTACCAAAATCATTCAAATATCCACCACACTACAATCACTGACATGATCGTCATGTGGTCTATCGCTATTATCACAATTACCAACACCACGTCTTCACGCACCATTACCGCCACCATTGACACCTTTTCACCACTGCCGCCACCACTACCAACACGATTTTAACCTCCCAAAAAAGTTATAAAGTACATAAACAAATGCATAATCTTGGTATGGATAAATTTATAAATAAAAAAATTTCAAACATCTGTTTTTAGTTTACCAAACATATTAACTTATTTTTCAGTAAAAATTTAGCCGCTTAAAATTTTCAGTTTTACAAATTCAACGTTTTACTTTTTCAGCACTTAAATTTCAGTTTTATCAAACAGCCCTTAACTCTTTGAGTTTTTTTTTTACATATACATTTTCACATAATTAAACAAATATTACAGGAAAAAAAGGGGAAACTAGGGATGGTCTCTCCCTTTTGATCCAAACTATAATTTATTTCGCTCAACCAGTTTATGAAAACCATTGGATCTTCCTCAGAAAAATCAAGCAAAACCATTGGATCTTCCCCATAACATTAATCTCGTTCCCATTTTCTCCCCAATCACCTGCACCTTCCTTATATTCCTCCCTTAAGAATCCAGTGACACCCCCATACTCCTCAAACTTGAGTAATGAAGAGAATAATAATTGGTGAATGTGTAAAACTCGAATCAAGAGAGGCCAAAATTGGGTTAAAAAAAATGCTCCTCTATGATGGGTAGCCTAATCCTGTGACCGTTGACCAATTTGTGTCTTCTCGTATGAGGGCAACGCCTTTGTTTCTCGAACGAAGTTGAGGACGTTAAAGATGAATAGAGGGCAGTGGCAAGATTATATCGATGTCTATGTCGATTTACTCTGTAGATTTGTTGAAGAAATGAGACGGAGGCGAAGCGTGCAGTTGGAGGCGACAGAGGCAGTAGAGGCGTTGCGTGAGATTATGGAGGTGACGAAGGTAATTGATGTACTGGAGGCGATGGGAGATCGAGGCCGGTTGAGGCGGTGGCTGATCGCAATGAGAGATGGGGTCTTGGAGGCAGTGAGGTTAGAGATGTCAAAAGGGCCGAGCG
Organism: Escallonia herrerae; assembly: GCA_033070095.1. Taxonomy (NCBI): domain Eukaryota; kingdom Viridiplantae; phylum Streptophyta; class Magnoliopsida; order Escalloniales; family Escalloniaceae; genus Escallonia; species Escallonia herrerae. The sequence goes on along the minus strand of JAVXUP010000171.1, from coordinate 195,997 downwards.
GCTAGCGGGCTAGCGCGGCTCGTTTTTGGCCCGGGCTGGCTTGACCCTTTTTTGGGTCCGGACTGGTCTTGCCCTTTTTTGGGCCCGGACTAGCCCTAACCCTTAGGGCTTGGCCCAAGGCCAGACCGAATTATTTGAGAAACAAGCCGGGGCCCGGCCCGGCCCTAAAATGGCCCGGGTCAGGCCCGCCCTGTTTTAGGCCCAATTCCCTTGGATATCTTACCTATGAACTTTAACAAGAAATTCCCAATTATATGAACGCTAAAAGCAATGTAGTGAATAAAAAATCATTTCGAATAGGCAAGAAATTTAAGACAAGCATGCAATGCATTTTCACTCTACTCACGTCACTGACACTTTTCTTTCGCATCTGATTCCAAACATAAGTAAATGGAGGAACAGAAGCAAGGGTAAACAATCTTGGACTCGTACTTTACTAGCCTTTGGTGTTTCTTTTTTTATTAAGACCGAATAGCGAACTAAAATAAAAAAGAAAATAGAGTTGAGTAATCAATCATAATACAACTCACGAGTGCGCAACTGATCTACCTTATTTCTGGTAAGTAATGATATGTATTAACAAGGAATACCAGAGGGGTGACACCCATGTCCACAAAAATATCTACTCAGCTAGTTATACAGCATTAAGCTGTCCAAAAACGATATATATGCTTCACTGCAATAAGAAATTATTTTGAGAATCTAAATTGGAAAGAAAAGGAGGCAGAGACTTCCAATTAAACAAATTCAATACCTCGGTGTTCTGTTGACCCTGTGAATATAAAAGATAAAAACCCGTATATTTTGTAAAAACAATAATAGAACAATTTCATATTAAAAATTAGTTGATAAAAAGCTTATGGAGATAAAATGAGGGAAGGCCTATGAACAAATTTATCTTAAATTTAAGTTTTTCATAACATAAAACATAGATAAAAAGAATTTTTTTATAAATAAAATTTTATTCAGGCCTGGGCCTGGCCCAAGCCCGGCCCTAAAGTTAGGGCCTAGGGCTTGGGCTTGGGCTTGGTTCGGGCCAGGATATCCTCACATTGGGCCTAGCCTGAGCCCTGCCCGGTTTGGCCCTGGCCTTCTTCTGGCCCGCCGGGCCTAAGCTGGGCCAGCCCAAGCCCGGCTCATTGACATCTCTAAGTGAGGTGTGTAGATGATGAAAGGGAACCCCTAAAAATTAAAAGACTTATATACTTACCCTAAAATATATATTTTTTTTGGTTGCTAGTGAGGTTTGATGCCTCAACCTCGTTAAAGGAGGCATACCAAACGCGTGAAAGCCCTGGGTTTTGCAAACTTTAAACTAGAAAATTATGGTTTTTGAAAACTAGCCTACTTTTGAAAACTATCGCCAAAGGTATAAAAACTCCAAAAAATGGAAGTTTTCAAAAATTTGCAAATTTTGCCAAAAAACTGAAAACCACAGCTCTATCAACACATATCCTTAGTTTTAATCTGCCTGTTTTAAACATAATAGACAAAAAATTGTTGAATGTATTTGAATAAAAAAGGGATGAAAGTAGGTTTAGTGTCTATTTAAAATTGAAGTTAGTTTAGTACTTAATTCTCCTGGTCACTAAGAAATTGAATATTCTAAACTTAACCAGTTTTGATCGTGTTGAAGGATATTTATGGAAGTTATTATTTTTTTTGTCTAACACTTCAAAACTGATTCGATATGAATGTTGTAGAATAACCACGTGTCTGTTTCCACAGACACATAATCTAAGGTCCTGAATGGTTGAAGACCGTGTAGTACTTACTCAATTTTGAAGGGATGATACTCTCGTTCCTCTTTAGGACTACAGGTCAATTTTTTTGTGTGGCAAAGTGAATTGAGATTATCAATTTTTATTTACAATATTTTATTCTATTATTTGTTATGAAAATTTTCTTGTATAATATAAAACTGCTAAGTTTTCGTTATCACTTTATGCTATTACCGACAAAGCAGGTGTAATTGTTATGTAGGAAAAAAAATATGCGGAACACCTCAACAAGACGTCACACTTTATCAGCAAAACCCACTCTTAGTTTCATCAACAACAATCCCCCACCCCCCGCGCTGATCTAAACCGACCACCCACGTCACCACCTATATATGTGCGCTCGAGCCATACATTACCCCGTCAGTCGCCATCGTCATAGACCAATTCTCGAATGCGAAGCAATGCTCCAAGCAAATTCATACATAGCCCTGTTATTTTCCCATTTTCGATGATCTTCAGGATTCCATGGCATATAACAGGGAAATTAACGGCGATGGAATTGTGAGTTTGAGGACAATGGCGGTGTTGGTGGATGTGGGGGTGTGAGTTTGATGGTGCTTGTGGTACGGTACTATGAGTTTGGAACCCTTGCGTTTTTTTTTAGTTTAAAAAAAATCACTACACTCTTTTTTGGTTTTCATTTTTCTACAAAAAAATATGCATGTTTAATTAGCTAGTTTTATTTTGAGTTTTTTCTTTATAGTTTTTTATTTCTTAAATTTTCACTACATTTTCTTCTCCAAGAGAACATTCCCCAGTCAACGCCGAAAGCAGTACAGTCAGTTAACACGACACCACCACCACCATAATCAAATTCACAACACTACCACCATCACTTTTTACACAACAAGTGAAATGGGTTTGTTTTGAGGAGATAAACTTCCTAAAACTTTTGTAGGGGACGACAACAAGAGACACGAAAGCAAGATGGCGATTATGGACAGATTTGTGGGTGGTGACAGTGGGGGCAAATTGTGGGTGGTGACGGTTATGAGGTGACGACGTTGCTTGAGGCCCCATTGGTTCTCGATGACAGTGTGGGTAGATATGGTGGGTTGAAGTCTAATTTATTTTTGAAAGAGGTGGGGTGGCAATGGTGGGCCATACCCGTGGGTGCCGATGGCATTAGGGTGGCAACAGTGCTACAGATCTTTAGGTGGCAGCGGTAGGAGTGCGTTGGCGATGGGACAGATTTGTGGGTTGCGACGCTAATAAGGCGACGACCGTTACGCCTTGCAATTTCTCGGAGCAATAATGTCGAATAAACATAATTAGAAAACCTTAAAATATCATAAATCTTCCAAAAGGGGGCATTCAGAGCATGCACTAATCATTTTCAAAAGTATATCAATAACTGTCAAGGTGGACTAAAGCTCTTATACAATTCAAAATTTCTCAAACACGGAGTTTCAAAATAAAACCTAAGTAATATCAACTTGTCTTTGTTAAATACAAGCAAAAAACCAATAATAATTTTGAACAAAAGCAGCTCTTGGATACACAACTAACCCCACAATTCTAAACCCAACTACTGATCACCTGAAAAGAAAACAATAAGGGAATGAGCCAAATGTCTAGTAAGGTGGCTCAAAGGACCGATCAGAGAATGTAAAGATATACGAGAGACGAGATTTTGAAGGCACAAAAATTCAACCGAACAGACATAAAACCAAAATTTAAATGCTAAAATATATCTGAATATAGAGACAGACACTAGAGAGTCGTTCAGAATGTGATCACATGCGTCGTTACTGACATATGAGGTCCGATTCATAAAGTAAGATCGCGATCTCTACCTCAATTCCATAAAGTTAGCTCACGTTCCAATCCACGTGGGTAAGTCAGAAATAAGTCACACACACTCACATGGCTCATAGATTTACCGAAATAAAGACTTCAAAATAACATTATCAAATAACAAACCTGTCAAACAATAAGCGGAGTTTACGAAATAATGACAATCATTAATCACTGAAACGAACAATATCAAAATGACTAATTTTTATGGTCAAATAATTTCGACGAAAATTGAATTCCACAAATTATAGCATTGATAAATATGTTACTCATAATGAAGCTCCAAACAAAGGGATAAGAAGAATAACTTAACCAGTTCGAAGGAATTCAGATTTCAAAAAGAACTAAGGACTTACATGAGCGATCGATCCATCGCTAATTTAAATTTTAAAGAGTAAACCCTTACCTTAATCAAACTTTTGAGAAATATAAATCCTTAAACTCCACCTTAAAACTCATGAACTTCCAAGCCTTCTTCCCTCTTTCTCTCTATCCCGCAAAGGAAAAAAAGGAAATAGAGAACCCAAAAAGGTTGAAAATGAAATAAGACAACTATTTAAATGAGACAAAAATTTAAGTTTTCATTCGACTGAATCCGACAGAGGTGAAAATGCTTCTAATTTTTTTTCCCAACCGAAAACATGTTTTCATTCGAATGAAGATTTTTAATTTGAATGAAAACTTAAGTACTCTCTCTTCACGATTTTAAATACTTTTCATTCGAAACAAAAATCTTTTCATTCGAAGCACCCATTTTTATTCGAAGGAAAAATATTTTTCATTCGACTGTATATTTCAGTCACTCCAAACCATCACTACCCTTCCCATTTTGATTCGAATGAAATCACTATTTATTCGACCGAAAATTTTAGAAACGCTAACAATCATTTTCTCAATATTATCAAAAATATCACAAACTTATTTACTTAAAATATTAATTTTGGCACAAATTCGGGATATTACAACGACGGTGGGAGTCTATGATGGCGGGGCGATAGACAGTGACGGTGAGACAATTTGTGGTTGATTACGGCTATCGGTGATTGGTAATGAGCCTGCTTGTGGTGATGGTCGGGGCTTTAAGAGGGTAATGAAGGAAATGATGAAATGAATGATGCGTTTTGTGAAAATATGTATAGCAAATTGTTTTCAATAAAGTTTGAAGGTTGGATATAAGAAAATAAAAATAAAAAATTGAAAACACCAAAATAGAGTTTTAAAAAACAGGACTATTTTACAAAAGTAGTTTATAAGTTCGGAGGAAAAGGGAAACTAAGGCTTCGTTTGACAAATTTTTTTTTTTGGTTTTCAGTTTTTAAAGAGCAGCTTAATTTTTTTTTTTATAAAAACAAGTGGGTGTTTGATAACCCCTTTTTTTTTTGAGGTTTTTTTTTTTGGTGTTTGGTAACCCTTTTTATTTTGACTTTTTTTTTGGGTGGTTTGCGGTGGCGGTGGTGGGGCGTAGCGGTGGTCGACGGTGGTGGTGGTGGTGGCCGACGGCCGGAGGTGGCTGCCGGCAGTCACCGGCGGTGGTGGCCGGCGGCCGGAGGTAGCTGCCGGCAGTCTCCGGCTGTGGTGGCGGCCGGAGGTGGCTGTCGGCAGTCACCGGCGGTGGTGGCCGGCGGCCGGAGGTAGCTGCGGTCGTCTCCGGCGGTGGTCGCCGGCAGCCGGAGGTGGCTGCCGGCAGTCTCCGGCGGCCGGAGATGGCTGCCGATAGTCTCCGGCGGTGGCTGCCGGCGGCCGGAGGTGGCTGTCGGTGGTCGCCGGCGGCCGGAGGTGGCTGCCGGCGGCCGGCAGTCTCGGGCGGTGGTCGCCTGAGGTGGCTGCCGGCGGTGGGAGGGTGGTGGTGGTGGTTGGAAAAAAAAAACCAAAAGTGAAAAAAAAAACCAGTTTTTGGAGTTTTTTTTTTACTCTGCAGTTTAAAAACTGGTTTTTTAAATTAAAAAAAAAATAGTTACCAAACGCTCTTTTTTTTCAGTTTTTAAAACTGAAAAAAAAAGAGGGAAAAAAATTTTGTCAAACGGGGCCTAAAATTAGCTATCAAACTTTGATTTTTCTTTTAAAAAACTAAAAAAAAAAAACTAAAACGGTTCGAAACGCTGATCGGCTGCTATAAAAAATGATTTTTTTTTTCCCGAAGCATTATCTTTGCCCCTTAAAATCCTGTACAAAGTAGTCAATGAGCTATTTACACAGGCCCAGCTCTCTCTTCGTCTGACATTGCTGAGAGCACATGAATCTCATCTCCCTCCCCTGCACCTGTTCACGACATGCCCTGCTCCATCCCTCCACAGTTTCATGCTTTCACAAAGACCCCAAAAAGGTGAAAGTCCCCACCACTCTCAAAACCACCGCAGTCTCCGCAACAATCCCAGCACGTGACCGAGTTATAGACTTCGGGAAGCACAAAGGCAGAATGCTCGGAACCCTACCCTCGAATTACCTCAAGTGGGTCTCCAAGAACCTCCGGGCACGCGACTTCGAGGACTGGGCCAAGCTCGCCGACCAAGTCCTCGAGGACCCGGTTTACAGAGACCGAATCGAGTGGGAGTTCGCCGAGAATCTCTTGAACGGCGACGTCTTGAGTTCACCGGCGTCGAGATCCGATCAAGGCGCGGTGGCCGAACTGCTGGAGATGAGCGAGAGGTTCGGGTGGGACAACGAGGACAAGGTGGGCTGGAGCAGGATAAACTTTGGGCTTCTTGGGACGTCCAAGGGAGGCCGGATACCTAGGGATTCCGACGGCGGCGGCGGTGATGGGCGGAGGAAAGTGGAGATGAAGAGACAGAAAGTCGGGGCTATGGGCGGAGAGAGGAGGCGGGAGAGACGAGATCGGATGAGGTCGAAGAGGGGTACTACTGATACTGCCAACGGTGCTACCGCTGCTGACAGTGGTATGCAATTTGATGATGAGAACGGTGATAATCAGGTGAAATCTGAGCTGGACGGAGATCGGACGGCGCAAGTTTCAAGTCCGTTCCCCGGGCGTGGAGCACTCTTCAAGAAGGTGCTCAACCGTAGGAAATTGTAACAGCTATGCTACTCATTATGTGTATTGTTTTCAAATGTTAAGTTTAATTTACAAAACTTATGGTAAATATAACAGTGTCGCAAATTAATGTCCGAACAAATCACGGGTATATGTTAGTTAGACTCGTAAAAAATAAGACCGTACCCGTTACCCGAACTGTATCCGGTCCAAAATACCGGATACGGGTACCAATATTCAATACTCGTCGAAATTTGACTCGTACCCGAACCGACCCGTAATTTTCGAGTCGGTCCGGGCCGGTTTTCAGGTTACCTGGTGTTATCCGTTTTTTTACATATATATAAAAAACTTTGTGCCCTAAATCGATTACCCTACATTTTCTTCTCAGTTTCACATTTCTCTGATTCTCTCCCTCTCAGAGTCTCACGCCGCCGCAACAGATCTGTTGCCAGCCCATCTCACACGAGACACCGGCAACCAGATCGTGAGTTCATGACTCACTCTGTCACTCAGCCCCCTCAGATATTGCCGTCACTCCCCCGTCAGATCAGCCCTTTCAGTTTCACGCAAGGCCGCCTCGTTGCCGCCCAAGATTTTGGCCGCCGTAGCCGCGTCGAGAGTCAAGACTCAAGAGTCGAGTCAGCCCCTCTCACGGTCTCACCTATTTACTCCTGTCAGTTGAGTCAGCCCCTTCACGGCCTCATTCTTCAACCCCGATGGCCTCCGAGAAGCTTACATCTGCCTGTCCACCTCCGTTGTGATGATGTAATTGTTGTTTAAAGTTTATGCATAAATTCATTAAATTAATTTTAATGAATTTATGCATGTAATGATGTAATTGTTGTTTAAAGTTTATCAATTTATATTTTGGATTGTGGGTGGGATTGGGGAATGGGGTTAGATGCTTGCAATTGGTCTTATGGTATAACATTTAACATGCTAATACTTTTATTTGTCATAACTTTTAATTTTTGATAAACTGAAAAGTGAAAATATTTTTACAACAACCAAAGACAGGAAGTGTGTCGGCAAAAATAAGCAAAACTGCGAAAGAAACAAAAAGAAAAAAAATCCGTATAAGGTGTATTAATATATGTTTGTTAAAAAGAAAAAAGAAAAAAAAAGGACTTGTACCCGCGGGTAATACCCTACCTGCAAGGGTAGGGTACGGATCATGTAAAACCCTATCTGAAAAAACTCGGGTATAATTTACCCGATCCGTTTTTATTCGTACCCGACCGAATTTTACCCGTATCCGGCGGGTATACCCGTTTGCCAGGTCTAATGTTAATAAGCCAACTCATGGCATGGTAAGCAAAAATTTATCTTTTGTCAGATTTATTGAAAGAAGTTCTCCCAATTTAACAAGGATATACTCATATAGTCTTTATTAAAATGTTAATTGACTAAACTTTACCTCAACATTTAACGGGTTTGCATATTCACATCATAATTTTTTTTATGGCAACGTCACGTGTCTACGGTTTAATTTTGTGGACGCACTACTCATCACCGTTTGTAGAAGACTGTAACGCCCCCGAAAATCCAGAGCACTGTCGCCCCGAACTCCCGGTTCGTTAACCTACCAGATCATATCAAACCTGTCAAACCTATTCACTAACATATATTCCAAATCATCTAATTCAGCATCAACTCAGATTTCTCAAAATACTTGATCATAATTGCTTAGCTTAAACTATTACAGCTTAGGTTCTTCGCAATTCAAATTTCCTAAGAACAAATTATCAGTTCTGACCGGTGCAGGGGTCTTACTATAAAGTGGTGATGGGCTCACCGGAACATCACGCAGACTCTAACCCATTCTCGAACCTGCTACAGCTTATCATTACCTGCAGAAGGGAGCCAAATGAAGAGTGAGCTTTTGAGAGCTCGGTAAGGTCGCACAAGGACTACCAACAGGATTACAAAACGATTTCAAAGAATCCAATCGACGAAAATTTTCAGAATACTTCAGATGGTCAAAACTTAATGACTTCTAAAAGGATCAAAACTCATCAGAAATAGATACCAAAATAAATCAGAACAAACACGACGGATTCCAAAATAATCAATAATAGATCATTTCTAGAGTCATCATTTTTCAAAATACAATGAAGATTTTCCAAAGGATTTCAACGGAAGCACAAATCGTTTCAGATAATACTTTTTAGACATTTTCATAACAGTCATGGCAGTATACAGAGCAGATAAAATCAAAAATCAACGTTGATCCTGGGCAGTCGCGATGCCATTCCGGCAAAGCACAGAAGTGTACACATGCATGACGTACTAAAATACTAGTCCACTTGGGTACTAGCCTGCTTTTCCTGCAGGATTCAGACCAGCCTTATTACGCCATCCCACATATCAGAAACCCAGGTCAACACAGAAAAACCAATAATATCAGTGAGCCTTAACATAAGTTCAATCACCGAAATCAATTCGGATTCCAATAACAATAATCATACTGACATAAGTCAACATTCAGAATTTTCAGAAGAAATCATAATTTTCAGAAGAAAAATTGCAGATAACAACAAAGCGATTACGAATAATTATCAAGTTTTAAGCACAACAATCCCGAAGAACGGATACAGACAATTGTCACATCTGCTCAGCACATAATAACATGCGAGCATCACAAGATTTCCAAATAATCGATTCAAGTTAAATATTAGGATTTTCTGGATAAGAACATGCTGATATCATACCAAATTCAGAGTTTGGCATTAGCCATAAGTAAATCAACTGAGTACTTGCGAGTATGAGTTATCAAAATAAAGGGTTCGGACGAAAATCTTTCCCCAGGGTTCAGATAGAATCCCTTACTTGGATCCGCAGCTAAATTATCCTAACTGAAAGTCTTTAGCTTTAACCTAAACGGAATAATCGAACCATTAAAATACAGCCTACAGAACAAAATTATAACTTAATACGAATTCACACATGCTCCCAAAATGAACCTCCCCTCACCGGGTATGTAAAATTACCGAAACGCCCATAGGGTGTAAATTTATCAAAATGCCCCTCTCGAACTTAAATTACCAAAATGGCCGTCCCGTAAGTAGAATCGCTGAAATAAGCTTCCCATATGTGAATTTATGCAAAAATCCTTTCTTAGGTCAAGTTACCAAAATACTCTTTCGGGGTGACAAATTATCAAAATACCCCTGTTACACTTTAAATTCTCAAAATAACTTTTCCATAAGCGAAGTCACTGAAATAATCTTACAGTATGTAAATTTACTTCAAAATACCTCTCATAGGTAAAATTACCAAAATACCCCTTATGGGTGGTAAATTACCAAAACACCCCTGGGGGTTTCCGGCACCGGAAAAATATCAAAAATATCTTAAAACGCTATTTTAAACATCCTGATGTCATTTCTGGCCTAAAAAGTATTTTAGAAATTTTTTGTCCTAAAATCCCGAACCGGTGTCCGGATCGAGCGTTAAAAGGCCAGTTTCGCAAAAAATACTTATCGACCTCAGAATGGCACGAAATTTTAGAATATGAAACATATCAGTAAAATAGGGTTTATGTAAAATTTTTAGATTAAAATAGCTTCGTCTACTATGCTATTGGGGGTTACAGTTTTGCACTTTGTCTAATTTTGGCTTAACTATTTATAAAAATTTGTGAGAAACTGCCTAAATTAGTTTTCTGTTTTAGCGATAAATACAGTTACTGTTCACATTAGCCCACACACTATTTCACTGAAACTTACGCACTAACCTTCTTCCTCAATGGGCTGCTAGAACACCTACTGAAATGCTTCACCTTCATGCACATACACACTACCTTACTTAAACACATTCATTACACATATTTACACTCATTAACATACACTAACACACACACCAACACTGAATTGCACACACAAATCCCACTCAACTCACATTTGAACACACATACAACCCACTCAGTCACACACACACCCTGCACAGCCAAGAACATGTACGTTCAACGTCCAACACACACACACACACACACACTGCCCACCCACAACTCTCGAAAATTCACCTTAACACACACAATTACACCCAATTCTTTGAACACGGACACACACTGCGAAGCACAACCAACGACCCACAGCAATCCTACTGTTTCACACCCTAAAACCCCACACTAACACTTCTTTGCTACCCCTATATACATATATTCATAACCTAAAATTCACCTATATACATACACCATACACAGCCGTGAATAACCCAACAATCTCACACACTGCAGCTGTCGAAAACACACACCACTCGGTGTTAAACACAAACACAATCACTAGAAAGAGATTACCTTGAAGAAAACCCCTCAATCTTTCCCCCTTTTCTGTGCTCTGCTCTGTTTCTTTCTTCTTCACTCTGTTTCTTTCTCTCTTTGAATTATTCGGCTGAGATTTCCCCCATCCACGAAGGTTCCCCTATTTTTTTTCCTCTTCTTTTCTCTGTTTTCTTGCTCTGTTTCTTGTTCTTTGGCTACTGTTCATTATTTGTTTCTTCTTTTAAAATTTTCAAATCTCTTTTCTCTTTTCTTTTCTTTTAATTAGCTAAAATAAATCCAATCAGATTAGTCACCAACCATCGTGGAGGAGGTGGCAACTCTACACAAGTTGGTTTCTCATATTTTGACACATAATGCCATCTTTCTTAAAATTGCAAATTAACCCCACAAGCTTCTAATACCCGAGTATTGCTCAAAATTAGCGCCCATTTATTTTTCGGGTCACAAATGACTATTTTAAATAACTCCCGAAGTTCGGGATATTACAAAGACTGCTAAAACAATACAACCGTTAATAGATAAAAATATATGTCTCTCAAATGACATATCAACAAACCTAAATTTCACACTATGTTGTGATAATTTTAGTTGGTTAACCAAAAAAAAAAAGAGACGAAGGTAGAGTGGGTCCTGCTTCACCACCACGTGATCCATTAATAAGAGTCATTAGATTAGATTAGATAGATAGACAAGAGAGTATAATGTACTGCAGTTTCTTTATTATTATTTTTTTATATAATACGCAAATCATGAGAATATATATTAACAAATAACAAATGAAATGGGTGGTGCAGAAGGAGTGAAGTGGGGTGGCGTAGGGGGGTGACGAGATCCCTCAGTGGCGCAATTTAATTTCTAATGAATTAAAGAACACTGAGTAGTGAGTCCCTAGAAAGTAGAAATGGCGGATAAAAACAAATATTCCAGCTTAGTTATTTTATTTATTTATTTAATAATAATAATAATAGTAGTAGTAGTAGTAGTAGTAGAGTGAATACTGGTAAGCCCCGAAACGAGACGTGAACCTCACTCATATCCATTAACTCCTCCACCTGCCGTTTCTTTCTTTCTCTCTCTTTTTTTCCAAATAAGACAACACTTCTCTCTCTCTCTCTCTCTCTCTTTCTCTCTGTGTGTGTGTCTCTCTCTCTCTCTCTCTGCTTTGCCCCTTTTAGCTATTTCTACTCTAATTCTCCTGGTTATTCTCTACCTTAGGCAAGCAGGGAGGCTGGCAGGTAAGCTGTCTCCAATGTTAATATTGAGTTTCTTCAGCTTTTCTGAGCAAATGATCATTTCTTGCGTCTGTGTACTTTTGAATTCGTATTTGAGCTGTATTTGTTTTGGAATAAATCATAGGGTTTTCTATCTTTTAGCTTCTTTAGACTTGCTACTTACCAGCAAGGTCTTGAAAGTTTGCTCTCCTGTAGATGTCTTGTATGTTTTGTGGAAGACAGGGAGCAGCATACATATTACCCTACATATTTTTACACGAATTGCATCACAGCATACTAGCAAACCTGTTCTCTTTTAACTTCATCACCTTTGTCATTTCCTTTTAATTATCCTCTGGATTCCCGCGACCTCAACTTCTCAATAAACTTCGTCATCTTATTGCATCCCATTCCTTATCAATGCCTATACCCAAGTTGGCTGAATTAAGCTCAGATGTGCAATCAAATCCAGATGAAGCTAATGTTATGCCAGTTATCCTAAATTTTGTGTCTCTTGCCACGAGGGCAAACCAAAGCTCTTAAAAAATCCAAGTTTTAATTGCATTTATTTTTCCTTTTTCGGGGTGGGTTGGGATGGAGGTCAACTGACCACCTTAAGAACAATTAAGATCCTCCCCTATGTCTAACATTGTCATTGAGTTATGTGTTCGTCGGATAATCTTATAAGAGTACAATCTCTGGTTCTAAGAAATTATTCTGGTGTTTATAGGGTCTATTGTTGTAAAAAATCCTTCTCCGTTGTTATTTTGAATTCAACCATCTTTACATTTTGCTTGCTAAGGGATTCAATGTCAATCTGTAGCCTTATGGCAGATGATAGCACAAGTGCCTCGTTAGTTTCTTCCAATTGTCCTTTTGGGATGCTTCCAGATCATCTACTGATAGAAATCTTCATCCGGGTGCCCATCTCAGAGTGGGGACAGATATCTTGTGTTAAGAGGCAGTGGGCTAATCTGTTCCGCGAAGAATGCTTGTGGCATGCTGCCCTTGTCAGAAGTTTTCCTTTGGCTGGCCAAGCTAAAAGGTGGCCTGGGCCTATCCCTCGAGGATTGAACAAAAGGTAGTTTCCAACAGTCTCATGCTTTTGATGCAAATGAATTTGTAAAGCGAGTTCGGACTAAAACAAGCAAAATGCTGCTGGTTATTGGCATGTATTGATTTCCTGCAACGCATGTTCAATACAGCTGGAAAACGTTATTGTTGGATTGACTGATATCTAACCCTGTGACCTAAAATTTTAGGCGGTATGCTGCATTATATGTCGGTAAACACATATTTTCCCTGGATGGTGAAATGGACGAGATTGTGGGTCATACGTACTTGTTTCTGAAAGAGCAACTTGAAATTTCAACCATGCCTCCTCCATCTGGAATACTTCATGGAACCATAATCGGTGCAGTCTTCACTGTTAACTTTCTCTTTAACTTTTTCTGAAATGCTTGGGTAGCAAAAGTTTTAATCAAACAACTTTTTCTCCATGCTGATCTGATAATCTGAGGCATTAAGCCATTTTCATCTGCTTTAGCTATTGATTATTTGGTTGTAAAAATTGATTGCTATGGTCCCACCTTGATTATTATGTGTTGGTGGCACATTTTTGAATTGTAAGCCCAAAGGCCACATTGCCACGAGTAAGCTGATGAATATATCTAAAGGCGATTGAGAAGCATAGGATAAATGATATGCTCACTGGCTATATAGGTAGGTGGCGAGCCATTATCTGCAGTACATAGATATTTGTGAGTGGACAATCTCAGGATGAGGTGCCAAACCTCATAGTTTTTTGTGATATTGACTTGGTTCAATGAGCAAAAATATATATGTGTGTATATCCCTCATCCGTCTGCCCCACGTAGACCCTGCAATTCTTTCTAGGCATAGGCTTGTTTAAGACCTACCCTAAGGAGTCGTGTTCCTCAGTTTTTCTTCATAACCAAACTGTGCCTTTTAAGTCTTTTGTTTCCAGGACATGTAACCAACTTAGTCTAGACAAGAAAGTGACTTGATATAGATGTGGATGTATCTTGATGCTAGCAGACCACACAATGGAGGACATTTTCTGAGAACAAGTGACCTAGAACAATTTTTTTTCATGAAAGCTGTACAAAATTGCACCCAATGAGTAGCCAGAGCAGGATTCGGTGGTTACTGCATCTTGGAAAGTTTCTGGTTTCTTTTTTTTGCACACACAGATAATATATGTGTCGCTTCGTGTTATGGTTGGGGATGCATTATCAGTGCAACTTCTGTTGATCATTAGGCTTTCTTTCTGTACCCAGTTTGCCAAAGATCCATTTTTTCTACTCCAACTTGGTATTCTCTTGAGCGGTGATATGAATATCGTGTACTGGTACCGCCCAGTTGCCCACTCCTCGTCCTCCGTATTGCAAATTGAAGGAGAAGTTAGATGAAGAAAAGACTATTTGTGACAGTAAGAAATGCTAGTGATTACTGCAAGGCCGAACATCGCTTAGTCATGGTCATTGCCACATGCAACGACCCTGTAGTTGCTGCATTTAACCTGAATGTGTGACCTCCATTACAACTGCTGCAATTGCACTATCAACACTATATTTCCTACTGCCACCACTGTACTTTCTGCTGCAGTCACCGCCTTTAACAGTGTCATTAAGTTTACGTCATGATAGTTGCTACTAAGCCCGTACTTGAAGTGCTATGCATTGGTAATTGTGGAAACCAAAGAAGGAGCAATATGAAGGAAAAACCTTGAAATGTAAATGTGTCAACTTCATGTCTTTTGATGTGTTGAAGGGTGACGAGATACAATCTGTCGCGACTGTTCACATTTCTACGTAGTGCTTTGAGATAATGACGAACAGAGTACAATTCACCTGCTTATAGTCGAAGATAAGTGTCGTAATTTTGAAAGTTCGACTATTTCCACTTGCTATTTTATTTTCTTAGAAAGGTACGTTGTCCATAATCAGTTCTCTTCGTTGATAAGCCATCCTTTTTCTGTAGGGCTGATATATTAGAGTGGCATTTTGGTTATTCGTGCTGCTGCTTAAAGTTTCGTTTCTTGTTTGATTTTTGTTTTTCTCGATTTTAAATTTTACTACTAGTGATCTATAGATTGGAACTGTTTTTCTTATGGCATGAACTGTCATCAATTCACTTTCATGTCTTCTTCTGTTTAATTTTTATAGTAATGGAAAAAGGTTTTAACTGCGGTCTTGTTTCCCCACAGATCAGTTTATTGCCTGTGGCATGTCGCGAGACAAGGCCCATGATCTCGCCTCAAAAATCTGGCTGGCTTTTATTGATAATTCGGAGGAAAATGAGCAAACATTTCTTTTACTCAAACGCCTTGCTCTCGAGGGGGATGTAAGTCGGTTTCCAGAACAATATATCTTCTCTTTTGGTCCTTTTCCCGTGGGTTTTTGTGTATGCCGGGCATTAGAGACAAATCATAATCACGCAAGCATCATACGGAGTACTTCATAAAACTACGTTGAGAAAATTGCTGGATAATGGATATTGCTGTTTGTACTTAATTTTGTCAGTTTGATTTGGGGTAAATTTTGTGATTCGATCAACCTAAACCTTAAGTGCATTTATAGACGAGGGACAAGCCTCCGTATGCAATCCCAACAACCAGATAAACAAAAGTTAGACACCCCCTTAACAAAATCATAAAGTTCCATAAAGCTACGGAAGTTAGACGCTGCTAATGGATCGAGGACAACCAATTTGCCTCATTTTATGCGACCTTCAATATCATTGTCCTCATTTGGATACTTTAAGTAATTCCTAAGAACTGCCAGGATCCTCTGCCTATTTGAAGATTCTGAAATATAGCCCCCTCCAGATGGTATAGAAGGTTTTTTTCAACTTTTGCTAGGAATGTCTTTCCCTTATAATGATGGATAGCGTAATTCAGTTCAGCAGCCAACTACTGTTTCTTTCGGGTCAATGCAATGAATGTTTTGTCGATCGTATGACATATTTCTACAGGTATTTCTGCCATATCCATACTCGATGTCATACACAGTTCAGTGGAGGGTGTTTGAAAAGCTGTTTACAGATTTCCGCGACTGCTTCAATCGTTTCAACCGTGTGGATTATTATGATGTATTGGCATGTGCCAAGCAGAAATTCCAACCCATTCCAGCTGCTTGGTTAGGATACTAGCTTGCCTTAGCTCTTTTCATTGCGCCTGCAACTGCATGTATATACAAATGTAAATGTCCTCAATTCTGTTCAACCATGTGTATGAATGTAGAGAATGCTATTTGTATGAAGACTTTTGCATGATCTGATGAACGGATGCCACTTTGGGTCTTGTATGTGATAAAACTCCTTTAAAAGGCTTGGATCAACATATGACAAATCTCTTGTAAAGTAGCTTACATGTATCAACTTTTAGCTGATGGAAATGAAAAGAGAAACGTTTCCCCTTCTGGCGGCGTTTTGCCGTGCAAGGGGCTGTGGGTTTAGCAAACTATTGACCGCAAAGCTGGAGGAATAGACCTCGACTGATCAGCCAGATAGCCTTAAAATCTTAATTTTGATTTTCTTTTTCTGAGCAACATGATGCCTCAGCACTTTTACTTTTGGTAAAGCAATCTACATCTATGTCATAACAACGTACCTATATTGCTCAATCACTTGTTTTGGGTGGGACTAACGTAGTCCCAGCAATCGGTCACTTGACCCTCCCAATCCGTCCAACCCCGTCCCAAAATTTTAGATACTATTGGTTCAGAATTTTAATCCAATCCAACCTGACCCAGCTGTAGCGTCTAAAATACAAGTTGAGTTGGGTTACGGTCAATTCCACGAGGGTCCTTCTACTGTTACTAGAATCAAATTAAATTAAATATGAAATACGTTTTTTTAGAAAATAGATGATGTAATCCGGTGTGGTGTGAACACAGCAAAATAGAGAGAAGTGACTAAGGTCCAAAACATTTTGATCACAATTAAAAACTTGACAAGATGAGAGATTTGAGGTTTAATAATACAAAGAGATTCATGGGATAGCCATATCGGATTACCACATTTATGCCTCATGACACAATTTGGAATTTTTTTTTCTCTCTAAATTTTTGTTGCTAAACCTTAAAATGCCTTTTCAACTTTGTTGATCCTTTGATTGATTGAGCTTGATTGATTGAGCTGATTCAAGTTGCGATCGACCAGTCATATCGAGCTCTTCAGTTAAAAGTGTTCACATTGAATGTTTCCTAAACACAGATTTATTTACCATTTTACCCTTGTTATAAAAATTCAAGAGCAAGAGACATTATTTCGGGCCAGGATTGGGCTGGTTCAACTTCACAGTTATCATATTTTTGTGTGCAAGTCTAAGTAGCCTAACCCATCCTAGTCCAACTTGACCCGTGGACAGTCCTAGAACCAAGAACTTGTTTCTGTGGCACAAGTTTTTGTTGATCAGATTGTCGTTGATGTGGTTCATCAGCCAGCCCCATAAATAAACATAAAAAGACAAGAAAAAGAAGGCCCAATTGGAAAGACGAAAAGAAGTAGAAGATTGAAAACAGAAAAAGCAAAAGCCCAATAGCAGAAGCTCTTCATTTAAGACGTTAAACAAATCAAAATGTATATTTTTCGCGGCTTTCTGTGTAGAGCGAGTAATGCAGTAATGGTGGTGCTTGTTTTGGGTCTGACAATATTCTCTGTACCATGTTCCTGTTTTACTAGGGCTTTGTGCCCCCCTCCTTAAATCTGTCAATTAGAGCAGAACAGAAGAAAGAAAGATCCAAACAAAATTTGAACAGAAATCAGCCATTAATAATCTCTAAATAAACAAACCTTCACTCCATCGAAATATGGGAAACTAATCAATTTCCTTCATTTTTACTTCTGACTCCACACTATCCCATTCTTCTTTCTTCCTGCTCCCCAGATTTCCGTAATCCCTCATCTTAAATCAAATTCTGGCGTTACCCTTCGAATCATTTCTCAAAAATGGCCTTTACCCTTTGTAAGATTTTTAATACTTTCGGTCGTGATCAAGAAATTTCAGGTGATATGAATCAAAGATGCAAGCTTTTCAGCAACTGTAAGTGTACCTTTCTTTCTTGTTTTTGTTGCTTTAGGGCTCACAACTTAGTTTGATAAAGCTGCATGTCTGTTTGTTTGTTGTTCTTTAAGAGAAAAATAAGTGCTTCAGTGAAATTACGGTTTCATCTGATCTGTAGATTTTGTGACTCCTTTGGTTCGGGTGAATATACTTTTGTGGCAAATGGTGCTTAGGTTTTGAAGGTAATGTCGGAATCTTGAGTATCTCTTCTGTAGTAGGTCTGGCTGAAGATGGGTCCAACCCGAAGGGTGGATCTAAAGTTCGAGTGTAGTTGTTACACATAACTTTGTGTAACTGTTTCGATGGTTTATATCTTATCTGGGTGAAAAGGGTATCTGTTCTTGGGATAAAAAAAGTTATTCCTCTTTTTGTATAGTAAAGTGACTTTTTGTTATGGTGTATGACAGTTGGGGTCTGAGTGTTCATCAAGAAGAAAGAATCTAAATTTGATTTTTGGCCGATAGAGCTTACTTTGGGGATAGGAATGGATTTATTCAAGATGAAGAAGTTCAGAAAAGCACACAAACCAAATTCAGAAAATGATTCAGAGGATAAGCCTGTTCTGCAGCCAGAAGAGCCAAAGAACGGGAATGGTGATAAACTAGGCAAATCAGTCCACGTTGATACGACGACTGAAGCTGATGAAGATGATGATGATTTCATCTTGGATGAGGTGAAGAGGAAGTTGAAAGAACTGAGAAGGAATAGCTTTATGGTGTTGATACCTGAAGAATCATGTCCAGAAGAGGATGATGAAGAAGAGAAGGATGAGACGAGCTCTAGTGAGTGGAGGGATGTTGAAGCAGAAGGTCGACAGTTGTGGTCTGGATTCAATGCTGTGTATGATAAATATTGCGAGCGGATGCTTTTCTTTGATCAATTGAGTGCTCAGCAGCTGAATGAAGTTGGTAAATCCTTTGCTGATTTTATCTTTTCTTTTTCATGATTGCACATACTTTTGCTTTGTTCGCGAGGTTTTTGTTTGCAATGTGAAATGTTGGGAAGACACTTTCCAAATTGATCAATGTTGGTCATTTGGAGATGCACAATTACTGTATCATCCATCAAACTTTTGTTGCTAAACATGTCGAGATGCTTACTAGGAGGTTACCATATCACAGACTAAAGCCAGTTTTGGCTGTGTTTGTGTAAGGGCTTGCTTAGACTGGCGAGCCATAAGACAGTTTACTAGAGTGTGCTTAAAGAGGCATCTCTTCGAGCCATTGTTAATTTCAAGTTTGTCATTTTACCTATCTATAATGCTCCAAGAGAAAACCTCCTTATAGCTACAATTCTCGCCAAAGGCATGTGTCGATATATCAGTCATCTCTGGTGGGCCACGAATTTGCTTCACTTTCTCATGTATATAAAGCCTACTTAGGCTTGGCTAAGAATCCGAAACATGTTGCTTTCCTAAGTTGCTGCCATTTAAGGTTCTTGTCTTGTAGGCTCCCATACTCCCTTGGCTCCACCATCAAGGTCCGCCTCTAAAAAGCTTACATCTCCGCTCCGATGCCTTACTTTGAAGAAGTTTGAGGAACATGAAGATGAAACTGAGCATTTGCAGCCGCCTGCAAATGACCCTTATCAGGATCTTGAAACAGCTTATGTAGCTCAACTGTGCTTGACTTGGGAGGCCCTCCACTGCCAATATACGCTTTTGAGTCAGAAAATCTCTTGCCAGCCGGAAAACCCGACATGCTACAACCACAGTGCACAGCAGTTTCAGCAGTTTCAAGTCTTGCTGCAACGGTTTATTGAAAATGAACCATTTGAACAGGGTTTAAGGGCAGAAGTTTATGCTCGAACAAGAAAGGCAATGCCCAAACTTCTTCAGGTTCCAAATCTACAAGGTAATACCTTGTGAATAAACATCTTAATAGTTGTTTCACTTTAATTGGTGAATTTGAAGGTGGGTTACCAATTTCTTGTTTTTTGAGCAAGTTTTTCTATATCATGCTTCTAGGTTTAGACAAAAAGGAGATGAAGGAAGAGGAGTCGGATTGGCTGGTACTTGCCTCAGATCTACTGAAAATCATGGAGAGCTCAATCTTGACTTTCCACAAATTTCTGAAGATAGACAAAAAAAAATCTGGTGGCGTTCGCAATGTATTTGGTGGTCAGAACCAGATGGCCACTCCACTTCAACAGGTTCAACATTCCCTTGAGAGGGTAAGACTCCATCATTCCATGTTTATTGTATTCTTACTTACGCAGTCTTTTTAACATGTTTATTGCACTTATAAGCCTCTGCGCAACAGAAAAAGCCTCTCCACTGAATTGGATGTTAGACTGCACACATTAGCCCTCCCCAGACTGCACAATAGCAAGAGCCTCGTGCACAAGGCTACACTTAATTTTTTTAATGGAATCTACAGATCAGTCCCCCCCCCCCCCAAATTGACTTTGCTGCCGAACTTTCTAGCTTGTGTTCTGTCAGCCTTCTATAACTCGAGTCTCTTATTTATAGTTGGCGGAATGCTAAAGTGGTGAAAACTGTGTTCTTGAGTATGCAACTTGTATCTTTGGAATCTTGGGATGGCTTGTTGAGACAGTTTCTTTTGTAAAATTTCCAAGACATTTTCGTTCTACCAATTTGTTTTTCTGATATCTGCCACGAATAAACCTACTTCTTTATATAAGTGTGTAGTTAAGACTATGGCTACAACCCCTTCTCTCTATACCCGACCTTATTTACAGGAGACAGACTTATGCATAAACTCCCTCTCTCGCCCGACAATCTCTTCCGTTAGTGTTCTATTTTTCCCCTCTTTCCTAAGGCCAATTTCAGATCTCCTGTTTCGGCTGTTGGTTGTCTGAGCGGGAGCATGGGCACAATGCTAATGTTGTTTCATTTTGCCCTTGGTCATAGATTTGACATGGTGAAATTCTCATGTATTTGGCTGCCCTTTACTAAAATATTTTTTGTTAAGGTCAAATGACAGTAAAGGTCACTACTCACACACATATATCTGGCTGTGTCTGTGGTTAGATAACAGATAACTATTTTTTTGCAAATCTTGACATGTGATGTATGCTTTCTGAAATTGCCACTTGAAATTTTTTAAAGAGAAACCAAAAGAAGATAGTTGATTTCCAAATTTTTTTGCAAATCTTATCATATGCGGATGGGATTTTATCTACTTGAGCTCATTATACAGATGGTTGATGTAGTGGTTAGTGTTCTACATGTCCACATTATTAGTAGTACATATTGAAAAGTAAAACTTGCTATAACGAAAGGGTGCTAGTATATAGTTATAGTTATCTAATATGGAAGTTACGATGGGCTCAACTTATTTGTGTCTACCCTGTAGTACGAATATGAGATGCATGCTTTAGACGACTAATCTTTTGAGGAACCTGCTGACAGGTCATTTGAAACTCTTTATATAGGTTTACATATGGGGAAAAGGATTACTTTGCTTTAGCTCGTTCGTTCTTAGTCCAATTTTTCAATTCCTCTCCAGTTGCTGACATCCCATTTGGGTCCTGCATCTTTGTTGTCTTCGAACTGCAGAGAGAGATGAAATTGAAGGAACTGCGCAAAAAGGGTAAAAGCTGGAAAAAGAATGCTTGGCCTGCAATTGAAGAGGAGGTGGACCTGCTTTTTGCCCTTGTTGATGCCAAGGTCATATTGAGAGTTCTAAGGATGGTGAGGATGAGTACAGAGCAGTTATTCTGGTGCGAAGAAAAGATGAAGAAACTAGACTTATCAGATGGAAAGCTGCAGAGAGACCCCTCTCCCATCCTTTTTCCATGTCAATAGCTCCATCGAGAGCAAGTACAAATATTGGTTGGGGAATTTTGCTTGGAAACCCCAATGCCGCCTCTATCCTTTATCATGGGTTTCAGTAGTTTTGTTGAACAATCAGAAAAGCATAATCTCTAACTCAGAGATTATGGATAGTAACTACTACACTAGTTAGTCTCATGTCGCCTGGAAATGTAGACATTTATGTGTAAAAAAAATACTAGGTGGAGAAATTTTTATGTTCATCAAGGAAGTAGGTGGATGGATAAGGGTTACTGTTCTTGCGAGAATTGCATCTTAACTTAATCCCAATCCCGCTTATCTCGACCAAATGTTTCATGTTGGGGTATGTTAGGACGATAACTGAACCATTTTGCAGAAAAAAGCTAGTGAGTGACATACATCCAATTTCTGACACAACTCATTCTTCATTCAGTTTTGCAAAGTAATAAGCTTCAGTTCTTAACTTCAACTTTCCCATATCATCAATTTTATGCACTCTAGTCTACACAAATCATTGACAAAAGGGTTTGCGTTTGTCAAAACCGGGAGACATTTCCTTTTAAAACATTAATTAACTGCTTCAACTGCCACACCAACTTCATCTCTAAATTTTATGTACTTCAGTTACTTGTTAGTTACCTTGTTTCACCAAACAAGTAGACGCGGCCTTGTCCATCGTGTCAGGCTCGCAAGGCAGTGGCCCGAGTCGAGCATGTTCAAAGTTGATACATCCTCACGTAAGTTGTTGGCTGGGTGACACCATCTATATCTATATCTATATATATATATATAAAAAGCTGAAGTATTTGCTTAGAATCGCGACACGTAAGATTTTTAGAACTCTATATTTATGCCACGTAGGATTTTTTAGGAACATTCTCCTTCTGCCACATAAGTTTTAACTTTGCATGTGATAATCCCCTAACTTAATTGGTCTCTTTATTTAGAGTCCAATTCTTTTGTAATGTTACAAAGTTCCATTCTTTTTGTAATGTTACAAAGTTCCATTCTAATCTATCATACAAATGTAGGCATAATCAATTAATTTATAATTATTTTAACCCTCCAAAGTACTTTGAAATAACAATATAAAATCTCAAAAATGTAAAGTGCGAAAATCATACCCTACTTACTAATTCTTTTTTGTAATGTTACAAAGTTCCATTCTAATCTATCATACAAATGTAGGCATAATCAATTAATTCATAATTATATTAACTTTATTTACGTGTACAAGACTATGTTTTTTTTTATAATACATCAGATATCAACTTAAAAATTAGGTATTGCAACTACAACAATATTGTACAATTTCTCTTTAAAATAAGTTTGAAAAAATATTATTCTAATTTGACAATATTTTAGCACTTCGCATTATTAATTGGTTAACTTGCTAGAATTTAATTTGATTAGTAGCACTTAAATATACTTTAAATATGAAAAATATTTACAATCCTACTTCTTAAGTTTTTACAACGGTTTTTACTAAACATTTTGTGGGTATATTTGGCCGAAGTTTTGTAAACTTTAACTATAAAACTGGAATATCAATTTCTTAAAATCTCTATCTAATCAATCTATATATTCTTATTAGGCCTTAAATTTTGACTAATAACACCTTAAAGTACTTAAATATAACAAAATCAAATCCGCCAAATGTATACATGAGAAACATTAACTATCTTCTCTCTTTACGGAACATACAAAACTTAAAAGTATTTTTGATATATCAAGATAAGAGGATAGTTAAAAAAATTAGTTTTTAATTATATAATCTCAAACTCTTTTATAAGTCACATTCTCTAATAGACGCAAAAAAAAAAAATCATACCTAATATGGCTAAATTTTCAAAAATACTTTACGATATAAAAATAGCAAGCTACTCTACAAATTAATTTTTAACTAAGTAACCTCACATTCTAAAGGTTCATCTCATCAACTAATTAAGTTATTAGGATTTAATTTGATTACTAAAGCTTAAATAAATTTTAAATTCAAAAAAATGTTTCCAATAGTATGTGAAATAAAAACCTAAACCAATATAGCTCATAAGTCTAAAATTATAATCATTTAAGTATATTATCTAATATAAACTCGATCAACCATTTACGGTCTATTTGACAATAAGCATAATCATCATTATACGATTATCTATCTCAATCTTTTGTAGAATTTGTATCAACCACTATGATACTTTTATGATAAATTTAGTTAACTAATAACTGTAAAATATACATATCAGGCCTTAAATTTCACTTTTAACATCTCAAAAAAAAATTAAAACAACAACACAAAATATCACCAAGGTAAATTATGAACATCATATGTAAAATTTTAATATTAATACTTCACAAGATAAAAGATTTCTTCGTTTTTAATTGTTTGACCTCAATATTGCAAAGTGTTACGTGAGTAAGAATAGTCTTCACTTTATAATTGTTTAACCTCAATCATATGCAAAACTTTTGTAAAATAATCTAAAAATTTTATAACGAATTAAGATAATCATTAGTACTACATTGTATGTATATGCTTAAATTGTCTTATAAAGTCTTCAATAATACATCAAATCGAATGGTAAGAAAATCGTCAAACATGACCATGAAGAAAACATTACACATAGATATTGCCAATACATAATGCTATATAATCTCTTTTTCTAGGGTGTTTATTTGAAAGTAAGTGAAATAGCTCCACGTGCTTTATTTTCTATTACAAATGAATGTCAATTGTACTCAATTTAATAATAGTCATCAATCATATCAGAAATATCCATAAAATGAGAATGTTGATCAATGATATGAACCGTAAAATGGAAAAGAAGAAAATACCTACATTTATTTAGATAGAATATTGATAAAAAGTTCATTCCACGGTTAATAAGTAAAAAAATAAAAATATATATAGATATGTTTGATTTCTTGGATGTGTAAGCTCATTTTTTTTTTGGTACAAAACTAAAATTAGTACTAACATTACTTTAAAAGAAGTAAAATTCTAATTTGATGTGCAATAATTGATTATTTATTGCATGCTTTACTTTTTGAATGCTTTATTTTGTATGTTTTAATATTCATATTATTAATAATTTTGAGTATATAAAAAAATTGAACAATTACAAAACTATATGCAAATGTCCCCATTAAATTTTACAAATCTAAATTCAAAGACAATAAAAATTTTATAAGACACAGTTTTTTTTTGGTATATGTGTAAGTACGATAAGCTAGGCACGAGCAAAAATTATTCTGCATTTGACATTTCTTTACTCAAACCAAGTAGTAAAATATTATTTCTAGCAATGCATGTTACATAATAATTAAAAGAGGATATAAAGAATTAGAACATTAGAATGTTAGTGAAAACTAAATACATTTTCACTTTTATAGTAGTTTTAAATATATTGATATAATCTATTAGTATAGTGATGTACCAAAATGAAATACATTTTCAGTATTCTACACAGTTTTTGTCAATATGATTCTAATTATATTAAGTAGTGACTTATTTAATTCGTGAAATCTATATTCATGAGTAATCTCGATTATACTTATACATTAGGCGTTAATGGTGATTAAAATCTTCAAAAGCACTTTAAATAATAATATAAAATATAAAAAATGTAAAATGTAAAATACGAAAATCATACCCTACTTACTAATTTTTAGTATGATCTTTGCCCCGACTTTTCTATTTAACTATTTACTATAATTTATTGTTAAAAATTTGTAGGTATAATTTATGCAATATTTTTAAACTTTTTAAAATTAAAAAACTAATTATACACATTCTAAAACTCTACCTACTTTAACTTTGCATGTGGTAGTCCCTTAACTTAGTTGGTCTCTTTATTTAGAGTCCAAGATTTAAGAATCCTATTTGTTTTGGTATTCTTTTCTTTTTCTACTCTATTTAACTCTTTACTTTAATTTATTATTCAAAATTTTGTAGGTATAATTTATGCAATATTTTTAAACTTTATAAACTAAAAAACTAATTATAAACCTTCTAAAACTCTACCTAATCAATATACTTATACATTATGTCTTAATTTTGAATATTAAAATCTCAAAAGTACTGTAAAATAACAATATAAAATCTCAAAAATATAAAATACGAAAATCATACCCTACTTACTAATTCCTTAGTATGATCATTGACCCGACTTTTGTAAATCTTATAAAATTAAAAAACCAAATCTACTTCTTTTAGAGCTCTACATAATCGAAAAAGGTTTCATTTTGGACTACTAACTTCTTAAAAAACACTTAAAATAAAATCTCACAAACGTAAATAATGAAAATCATGTATGGAATTAATGATTAATCTTTACAAATTAAAAGATAAGCTTTTCATAGCGTATATTTTTGTTTTTGCCTCATTTTTAGTTATGTTGTGCCTATGCGGTTACTTATGAAGTGATCGAAGCATAGGCACGATTATA
This sequence comes from Escallonia herrerae, assembly GCA_033070095.1. Taxonomy (NCBI): domain Eukaryota; kingdom Viridiplantae; phylum Streptophyta; class Magnoliopsida; order Escalloniales; family Escalloniaceae; genus Escallonia; species Escallonia herrerae. The sequence goes on along the minus strand of JAVXUP010000171.1, from coordinate 169,644 downwards.
CAGTTAATGCCGATTCAAGAAGTGATCGTAAAGATTCTTCTTGAAAGTTCGTGATTTATCATTCAAGATGTATATTTACATTTTGTTTTACTTCCTCCTTTCATGGATTAATTTTGTAAGATTAAAAAGGTATTAGGTTTACAGAAATACTAATCTGGATTATTTGAAGGAAAAAGAATAATAAACTCCATTGACACCTTGCAACACTTGAAGATTAAATCCATTGGCACCTTGATCAATATTTCTACCTTAATGTTGTTCTAGGTACTTTTTCAAGAATATTTTGTAAATTACATTCCGAACATAATCAAGTTCTTCAAGTTGCCATTAGAGGTGACTTAAAAGAAAACTATTTATAACGATGTTATCTTCAGGATACTGTTCATCAATGGTATTTGGGAAGTAATCGTGTCATTAACTCTATTAATTTATTGCTATCTATTTTATTACTGTAACTTTAAATTACTTTTTTTGGACCGAGAAAAGAAAACTAAGAACAGCAACAGACTTAAGTTAAAAAAAAAAATTCACAACCTTAAATCAATAGAGTTAATCTTTTCGGATTGCTAAAAGTTACTTTTTCATGAGTATGCGTTCTCGAGCACTATTGATGTTAGCAAGCCGATGGAAAAAGATGTCATGTTTTACTTTTGCGAATGGTGGTGGTTAACGAGGACAGTGTTGTACATAAATGCCAGTGTGGATACGGTAGAAGTGATGGTTATGGTAAAGGAAATGGTAACACTAAGGTGTTGGGGCATAGGTGTAGGATTGGTGGACAATTAAGTTCGTAATTCTAATTGGACAAATGGTGAATTTGATTAACTAATAAGTCAAATTTAGATCTTTGACAAAGCTTCACGTTTTGTAAAACATATCCCACAGCTAGGAACTCTTTAAGTTTTTGCTAGAAGACGTTTATCTTCAATCATGTGTTTGGTACCCATGAAAAGTAATAAAAAAAAACTTTTGTTTGGCCAAGAGTTACTTTCTAGGTTTAACCAATTTGTATTCCAAATTGTGGTCAGAACAATTTCTAAACAATAACTTCGTAGCCCATGTATATATAACTACAATAAAAATTAAAAGGTAGAGTTTATTCTTTTGAATTAGATATATAAAAAATAAGAATCCTATTTGTTTTGGTATTCTTTTATTTTCTCCTCTATTTAACTCTTTACTATAATTTATTATTTAAAATTCGTAGGTATAATTTATGCAATATTTTAAAACTTTATTAAACTAAGAAACTAATTATACACCTTCTAAAACTCTACCTAATCAATATACTTATACATTAGGCCTTAATTTTGATTATTAAAACCTCAAAAGTACTTTAAAATAATAATATAAAATTTCAAAAATATAAAATACGAAAATCATATCCTACTTACTAATTCTTTAGTATGATCATTGGCCCGACTTTTCTATTTAACTCTTTACTATAATTTATTATTAAAAATTTATAATTATAATTTATGCAATATTTTTAAACCTTATAAAACTAAGAAACTATTATTCACCTTCTAAAACTCTACCTACTTCAACTTTGGATGTGGTAGTTCCTTAACTTAGTTGGTCTCTTTATTTAGAGTCCAAGATTCAAGAATCCTATTTGTTTTGGTATTCTTTTCTTTTCTACTCTATTTAACTCTTTACTTTAATTTATTATCAAAAAAATTCGTAGGTATAATTTATGCAATATTTTTAAACTTTATTAAACCAAGAAACTATATATAAACCTTCTAAAACTCTACCTAATCAGTATACTTGTACATTAGGCCTTAATTTTGATTATTATAATCTCAAAAGTACTTTAAAATAACAATATAAAATTTCAAAAATGTAAAATATGAAAATTTTACCCTACTTGCTAATGCCTTAGTATGATCATTGGCTTGAATTTTGTAAATCTTATAAAATTAAAAAAATCAAATCTACTTCTTTTAAAGCTCTACATAATCCAAAAAGCCTTCATTTTGGACTACTAACTTCTTAAAAACATTTAAAATAAAATCTTGCAAATGTAAACAAAAAAAATCAAGTATAAAATTAATGATTAATCCTTACAAATTAAAAGGTAAGTTTTTCATAGCGTATATTTTTGTTTTTACCTCAATCTTTTACTTATGCAAAACATCATCCTATTTATTTTGGTATTTTTTCTTTTTAAATAAATCTTATTTCTCGAAAAGCTTTATTGTAACTTTCGTCTTTTTGCACCAATTTTCTTAAAATCTAAGATGTTACGCACAATATGAACAAAATATTTAGAACAAATTATATTGGATCTCCAAGAAAAATTAAAATCGATTGAAGAATAATTTGTGAGAAGTTAAGAATAAGTTTGTAGAATAAAAAAGACAAAAAGATAAATTAGTTATAAGAATCTTTTACCCTTCATAAACAACTACAAAAAAAAGAGAAGCCTGGGTGGCCCTATGGTGGTAATGGTATAACCGAAATATCGGTGCTAGATGTGAGAGTGTGAGGGTGGTAATATATGCAATTATGCGAGTGATCAGCCATACTAATTACGATAGTGATAATTGCTGTGGTAGAATTAGAGTGTTGGTAGTGAGATTTGGATTATGTAGTGACAGTATGTGGCTGTAGCGGTCTTGGCGTGTAGTTGCTGATACTTGCGGTGGTGATAGTCATAACTAAACGGTAGTAGTGTAAGAGGTGATCGTTGTTGTTAGAGTTGTTGTAGTAGTAGCACTAAGCTGTTTCGAGGTAATATTAAGTTACATTACAATACTGATTGATAAGTTATGATCTAAACTGGATTGAACAAGTGATGAACTTAAAAAAGTTGACGATAGAAACATGAAAGTGCACTGACGAGCAAAAGTTATGATATGGTGAAGGTAACTGCATTTGTAGTGACAATGACAGCGCTCATTAAGGTATTTAGAAGTACTGTTAGTGTAGTATTCATAGACGGGATAAGAATCCTATGCAAACAAGCGATGAAGTAATATAAAATCATAATGACTTTAGGTTAGTTCTACCAGCAACTTGAAAGTGCATAAATTATATTCAGGACTAGAAGCAGTAATTTTTTTTCCCTAGAATGACTTCTATCTTTCGTTTTTTATTTTGGTCCCACATTTTGATTCCTTAAAGTTTCGTTAATTAGGCAAGATGATATTTTTGTGGTTAACTACTTTCTAGCCCATGGCTACACTAATATAATATTCTAATGGTATTTTCATTAAGTCATATTAGCAACACTTTAAATTTTATGTATATATAGAAACACTTTCAATACTATTTTTCCTTTTCATTATGCACGAGACAAATAATATACACAAAGAGTTTCTCATAAAGAAAGAAGGTGAGTGAATTGACATTTATGCTTATAGGAAGACTAAGGTTCATATACATTATCAGTAAATAAGTTATAACACTCTTTACTAGATTAAACTCACAATAAATCGGAAGTGATGATACAAATAACTGATTTTTTTTAATCATATTGGTTCTGGATATATCATTAATACATACTAACGATTATATCTAAAAAGTTCCAAATATTAAACTAAAAAGTTTAAATTCAGTTAAATAGTAGTACGAGATTGTTGTCATATGTCGTCGCGAAACGTTAATGAAAAGACATCCTAAGTCTATAAGACTTTTAATTGTAACGTTCACATTTTATTAAACTCACAATAAATCAAAAGTGATGCTATAAATAACTGACTTTTTTTTAATCATATTGGTACCAGATATATCATTGATACATACTAACAATTATATTTACAAAGCTCCAACTATTAAAGTAAAAAGTTTAAATTCAATTAAATAGTAGTACGAGATTGTTGTCATATGTCGTCGCGAACGTTAATGAAAAAACATCATAAGTCTATAAGACTTTTAATTGTAACGTTAAAATCTTATTTGTGAGTAAAAACTGATTATATTAAATCATGCATTCTACATTTGTTGCTAAGGTATGCTTTTATAATGCTAATTTTTCAAAAGTTTGATTCAAAGGCAATATTTTATATAGTAAATTTTCTTTCCTTTAATTCAAATAATAACAATTATAAACAATCTATAAAAACACATTATAAAAAATACTTTTAGAAAGTTAGAAAAATTAATAGTTGTAAAAAAAAATATATAAATAAATATTAAATAATATTTAGAAAATTAAAGAACGCCCCGTGCGTTGCACGGGGTCCTTAGCTAGTATATCTCAGTTGAGGAAACCAAACCATGCCCTTAGTTTTAGTGTTGTCAAAGGGCCGGGCTTGGGCCGGCCCAGCCCAAGCCCATCGGGCCTGCTGTGGGGCCTGGCCGGGGCCGGGCCAGTGGGGCTGCCAACCGGGCCGGGCCTGCCGAAGGCAAACCTAGGCCCAGTCCAGGCCCTGGCCCTAGGCCCAATAGCTAGGGCCGGGCTTGGGCCGGGCCCGGGCCATTTTTTTTTTCTTCTTGTTATTCAATTTTAAATTTCATCTCTAGGCAATATTCACAATTTAACGAACCTAATCTTTATCCTTTTATTTCATTATAAGTAATATACATATATATGTATGTATGTATATACATATTTATTTGTTAGCCATTATATTTTTTATTATATGTTAAACATTTTCATACTCTTCTTGGTGAGCTTTATTAATAAAATCTTAACACATAACAATTTATATAGAAAAATAATAAATGTATTCATAGGCCCTCCTCCTTTTATCCGGGCTTGGGACCGGCTGCTTGTAAACAAACAGGCGAAGTTACCTATTTTTTTATATATACAAAAAAATATATATCTTGCTTGTAAAAATTTATTTTATATATATGGAAAAAAAGTATATTTTGTGAAAAAATTTATTCTTAAAATTCTAACAATCAAAATAATAATGCATGTCTATCCAAAATATCAGCAATCAAAGATCAAGAAATCTGCAACGTCAACCAAAAGGATCAAAAGAGGAAAATAAAAACAAATTACCTAATCATCCAGAAGTACTTCAATATCCGAGTCACTGCTCTTCCTATCATCAATCGGTTTATCTTGCTCGCGGTATTTCGCATCAAGATAATCCTTCCAACATACACATAGCTCGAGCGACTCGGGGTTAAGACGACTCCTCCTGTCATCCAAAACCCTCCCGCTGGCTGAAAATGCCGACTCTGAAGCAACCGTGGAGGCTTGCACTGGCAGTACATCCCGTGCAATTTGGGATAAAGTTTTATACATGTTTTGATTTTGTTTCCAAAAATTTAACAAATTAAAATTAACCTGTTCTTGCTTGATAAATCAGAATAATGATCAGTATTTGCATATACACCAATCTCATTAAAAGAGGAAAAAGTATACGAACCTGCCGAATTAGAAGTACCTTCACCTGGTAGTTGTCTTGCTACTAGATGTTCAAAGCCCTGAAGGTATGGCGCATAATACCTCTCAACAGTGGATGATGATGTAGCTCGCCCGCGCACGTCAGCAGAATTACGATAGACGTTGAACAAGTCCTCAAACCTCTTGCTCACTTTTGCTGTGAATGCGGTTGTCTCCTCTGCTGTGTAGCACATTAATTTCGATATCTCTTGTATCGAGGCGTTCACGCCATGCAACTTTAACCTAGGATCTAAACAAGTAGCCACAGTAAAAATAGCAGGCAGTTTACTCCAATATTTATTAAATTTTTTATCCATCACTTTTACTATTTCCTTAAAGGGTCCTATATATCTCCATTTTGTTAACATTGTAGCCATCTTCAGAATTTCTATTACAGCGAGAGGAGAGGTGGGATAGTACGTACCAGACAATAAATTGGTAGACGTGTAGAATACCTCCAAAAATTCAGCTAGGTATGTGGCCATCTGCCATTCCTCTTGAGTTGGCAAGCCGGCTGGGAACTGGGTTAGTAGAAAATGCGTATAGACTTCTCGGTATGCCAGAATGTGTAAAAGCATGTGGTATGTAGAGTTCCACCTGTGGACCACATCTGTAACTGCTCTCCTGCGAGGCATATTATATTGAACACACAACGTTTTAAATTGTTGTGTTCTCGGACTCGAGCTATTAACATACGCTGTCATACCCCTCATTTTGAGAAGAATATCTCCTGCAGCAGCTAAACCATCTTGAACAATTAAATTAATAATGTGACAAACACAGCGAACATGAAATAATTCACCATTAAGTACAGGTTGAAGCGTCTCCTTTAAAGCTGCAACAGCAACTTTATTATTAGAAGCATTATCAAAACTAACACTCATAATCTTATCCTTAATTTTAAATGTGGTGCATGCTTTTAATATAAGAATAGCAATGTTCATTCCATCGTGCGGATAAGGGAAGTGCTCGAAAGCGATGATTCTCTTGTGCATAACCCAATCTACATCAATCCAATGAGCGGTCACACAAGAATAACTAACAAAAGTATAAGGAGATTGCCAAATATCAGAAGTAAGACTAACTTTACCTTCAAATTTATCGAAATAATCGATAAGGCGTGCTTTAGCAGCATTGTACTGTCGGAGTGCATCGGATCTAGTTGTGTTTCTATGAACCTTTTTGTACAAAGGTTGAACGTATGTGTTCATATATCTAGAGTGCTTAGCATTATCGGCAAAAGAAAAGGCTTGTTCATCATGAATAACAAATTCAGCGAGACCGTCTCTTTGCTCTCGCTGATTATAAACAAATAACTTACCGTCAAAAGATAACTGCGTTTGGGTAGGTTCGACGTGGCCTTGTCGAGGTGCACACAGAGGGTAATGCCTGTTAAGATGTCCATTACCACTACCAGACGAAAATAATTTAGCGCAGTACTTACATCGAGCTTTTCGGATGCCGTCCACCATAACTACATCGAAATGATTCCAACACTCGGCTTTCTTTTTTTCCCCTTTTGGACTTCTGGCTCATTACCGGAGGCATTGCTCGGCCCTTCTTCATCATGACCAGGCATAGGGTTGAGATTATGCCACGGAGTAGTAGCTTCGCCAACCGAGCTGCGTCCTTGACTATAATGCGGGGGGTCTTCATCAGGCGTGTATTCAAAATCTGGAATGTTTTGATTGAACTCCCAATTGGCTTGGGTATCTATCATACAGCCTGTACTCATTCGTCCAGGAACGAATGGTTGTGTTGGTGCTTGGATTGGTGTTTGTGATGGCCGTGGCGCTGGCGCTTGTGCTGGTGGTGGTGCTTGCGATGATGATGATGTTTTTCGTGATGACGATGCACGCCTCATTTTCTTCAATAATCCAGCCATATTTCGAGCTAAACTTTGTAAGAGTAACTAAATACACAAGTATAAGAGTAGTAATAAGAAATAACAATTAAAAGAATGAACGAGTAACAAATATTAGAGAGTTAGTAATTAAAAAGAATTTAGCAAGACTAGTAATTAATAAACAAGAGTACTAATTAGTAAATACTAGTAGTAATTAGCAAGAGTAGTAATTGGAGAGAAAAATAGTAGCAAAGCTTGTAGAAATATAGAATGTTTAGATAAGAGAGAGTAAGAAGATTGGTGTGAAAAATTAGAGAGAAATGGTGTGAATTTATAGATTTTAGAAACTTCACAAAAGACCAAAATACCCCTACAAACTATCCGTTTATAGTTGTTGGGGAGGGTAAGAGTGTAAAGGAGTTGAAAAATATAAGTTAGACTAAAATACCCCCCAAACTAGCCGTTATATTGCTGTTGGGGGGGTAAAAGTGAAATTTTGAAAAAGGGGTGGAAGAAAGGGGGAGAAAAACAAAAAAATTCAAACAAGTGGGGCCGCAGACCGGGCCAGATCCGGGCCATACCCGGGCTGCAGACCGGGCCAGACCCGGGCCGACTTCGGGCCGGGCCAAACCCGTTTCCGGGCCGGGCCGGGCTTGGCCGGGCTTTTTCGGAGCAAATGAAGGCCTGGTCCAGGCCCAGGCCCCAATCTCGCTGTGCTGGGGCCGCTACTGTTCATGGACGGGGCCGGGCCAGCCCGGGCCAGAACCGGGCCGGGTCGGGCCAGCCCGCGGGCCGCCCGGCCCGTTTGACAACTCTACTTAGTTTGTTAGCCGAATCAAATCAAATTTTCTTATAATGGTGGCGTCTTTTCGTTCTCAAATAGAGCCCTCACGTGTTTGAAAAAAGAAAGTAGGCTACCATAATATTTGCTTTTGGAAAGCCGATGAAAGTGCTCCTTACGTAGAGCCAAACGTGCACCCACCCTGTCTTGTGCCTTAAATAAGGTGGAGAAAGGGGGTACAAGTGTAATTGGCGCTGCGTATATAAAATTCATGTCAACACTCGGGTGATTGTTCTTGCAAGCGACATTTGTATATTTTAAACTCCAACAAAAATAGTCTCTCTCTCTGCACTTGGGATTTCACAATTCATCGGAGCTTCCTGCATATTCGGCCGTTTTCACCTCTAGGGTTATTCAAGGTGCCATATTTTTCTCGTGGTCACCACTGCAAATGTCTACTAGGGCTCAATTCTTTTAGCTGTTTGCAGGCATGGTGTAAAACTTGGGTGGGTTTTGTGAGTATGTCAGTTATGCAAGTGGGTTCTTTTCAGTTTATACGAACACGGTACAGTTTCAACTTAGGTTTGGTTCTTTTGAAGTGCATGGGATACCTTTTATGTGGGTTGAAGTTGAAGCTTGATTAATTTTGACAAAAAGAGATGCTTTGACTAGTTTTATGTAAAAAGTACGGCTTCTCTTTTGGCTGTTGCAATTTTCAGATGCTAATCACTTGATTTTTTGTTGTCGTATACAATATGATCTAAGTCAATTAAGGTGCCATGCTACTGATGTCTGAAAGACATTGTTGAAAGGTTCTTGCATCAGGGATCATGAAAGAACAGTTTAATCATAGATGATAGACTTGGTATGACCTATGACGTGCTATAATCTCTGGTGATAAGTAGTTTTGGCTAAACATGGCATTGATATGTTATAGTCATGATGCCTTTGGTTTGGATTATGAATCTTGTAATGGATTTCAGACTGTGAATCTGGTGATTGTCACTGGCGAGGCAACTGTGGAGAAAACCAGTGCTTGTCGGGTGTGACAAAAGATTTACTGACGTTTATAAATCTTGCAAAATTTTAGTACCCGCGAAAAATAAAATTCAATTTCCGGTAAGACTTCCATTCTTTGTCAAATAAATCTGTTGTCTTAGGGGAATAAGGGGCTGAAATTGTGAGTGGATGGCCATGGGCATTGAGACAGTGAGTGCGTGAGGGCTTGCATGTGTGGTTGTATGTTGTATTGTGTTTGTAGGGGTGGAATGAGGGAGTTGTGCCGTGAGTCAGTAAATGTATTTTGTGTATGGTGCGTGTGTTCATATGTGCGTGTATATTGTGGGTTTGATGTGTGACGTGAGGGGGGGCTACCATGGCCCTGAGAGTGTGTTTGTGTACGTACGTGGCTTGTAGCAGTGAGACGGAAGGGAAAGAGAAGCAGCCATGGTGGCTGCTGTGAAGTGCGTGTGTAGTGTAAAGATGGGTTTGAAAGGAGTGTTGTGATGGAAGAAAATCCACTGCCGTGTGAGGCAGTGGGTGCGGCTGTGCGGAGGTGATTTTATGTGGGTGCGTGAGTGTTTTGTGTGTAATACAGGTGTGTGTTTTGTGGGTGCCGTGAGAGATGTTGTGCGTGAGGGGTGCTTGCAAGATGCCTTTGGCATCTGTTGTGGGGTGTACATTGTAAGAATTGAGTGTGTGTTTGAGTAGGAAATGAATGATGAATAAGAAAAAATAAAGAAATATGGATTTGGTGCTTGCGTGGGAAGGTTGTTGGAGAGTGTTTATGTAGATGTGTTGTGTGAAGGTGGGTTTCAAAATATAGGATATATGTAATGAAAAGAGAGAAGAAGGGAGGGAGACCCACTGCCTCACAGCAGTGGACATAGCAGAGGGATATATATATATATATATATATATAATCGTGTTTCTCTCCTCGAGCTTCGAAATGTTGAAGAAACTGCTAGCGAAGGAGACGAAGACTACCTTAAACAAGAAGCCAATGATGAAGCTAATTTTGAGCATAAAATTCCAGGTCATATCGAGAATCAGGAAATTCTCAATCTGGACAAAGTCATCTTCCAGAAATGGTATGTCAGCATCAAGGTTGTGATCAACAAAGGTTTCATCTTCGAAGGCATTGCTCTTGTTGATTCTGGCACTGATCTCAATTGCATCAAGGAAGGCTTAGTTCCTACCAAGTATTGCGAAAGTACTAGGCAAGCTCTCACCACTATAGATTCAAGCAGAATGAAGATTAATTACAAGATTTCGGATTCTTGGGTATGCAATGATGGTATCTGTCTTAAGACCCATTTCATTGTTGTTAGAGGACTTAGCCAGTCCATCATTCTAGGAACACCTTCTCTTTCCCCTCTTAATCCCATGACCATTAATGACAATGGTATTTATTCTAATATTCTTGACCAAGACATCTGCTTCAAATTCATCAATCCTCCCCAGGAGTAGGTAATTCATTCTCTTAAAAAAGAACTCATTTTCCGACAAAACCAGATCTGCTTTCTTCAAGAAGATCTGAGATTTCAAAAAATTAATCGTTACCTTTGTCAGAATAGTGACAAGATCAAATCTTTTCAAAATCAAATTGAGGCTGAGATCATGTGTTGAGGTTCCAACCCAGTTTTGGCACTGTAAGCAACATATTATTGAGTTGCCCTATGAACTTGATTTCAATGAGAAATCTATCTCTACCAAGGTTCGTCCCATTTAAATAAGCCAAGAACTTCTTACACATTGTAAAAAGAATATTCAAGACCTTCTTGATAAAGGCTTATCAGGAAAAGCTATTCTCCCTGAAGCTGTCCAGCCTTTTATGTCAACAAGCATGCTGAGAAGGAACGTGGTGTCCCCCGCCTTGTGATCAATTATAAGCCTTTGGACAAGGCTTTAAGGTGGATTCGTCATCCTATTCCTAATAAGAGAGATTTACTCAATAGGCTTAATAAAGCTGCTATTTTCTCAAAATTTGATATGAAATCTGGTTTTTGGCAAATCCCTGATCAATGAAAAGGACAGATATAAAATTGCTTTTACTGTACCTTTTGGGCATTATGAATGAAATGTTATGCCAATAATTGTTATACCAAGAAGAAGATCAATGAACTAGTCATTTATGAGGGCCTTAAGAAGCAATTGAGTGTTGTCCTCCTCAACCCCTCTGATTCCGAGGATAATGTTCCAAGTGATCTTAATGATATCAATGGAGATATCAGCAGTCCCAGCAGTTCCTCTTCCCCTGACAATTCTGATCGGGATACTGCCTGTCATGATTGCAGTAGTAAGACTGATTACTACAAGGCAATTCTTCAAATAAATGGATTAAGTATTAATGTAATTGCTACTGAAGAATCCATCATCCTTGACCTTCTTGACAAGATCGATGATCCTGAAAAGAAGAAGCAGGTCATTTTCAAATATCATCTTGGTATAACAATTATTGGCATAATGCCTAGGTTTGCCACACTTGTGACAAATGACTTTGGTTTTGAAAATTTTTTGAAAATTCTTTCATTTTGAAAATCTTTTGATAGGTTTGGAAGATTCATCCTTTCTAAAATTCTTGGAATACCTAGATTTTTTTGAAAGATTTTCTAGGTTTAATTTTTTTTTCTTTTGTCCCAAAATTAGGAACAGAAAGGTTATCATAACCGAATTGATAATAGAATTGACCGAGCTTAGTCCTTCCAGACTTTTGCTCTTTCTTAAGTTGATTCTTCAACTTAATGCCATTACAAAGGACAAGGCCTTCGGTGCATATTTCGCTGATGAGATCCCCATAAGTATAGAAGGAGAAAGGTAAAGCACCATTGTGCCTATTTCTAATACGATTCCTAACACGCTCACTAAAGAGATTGGGTAGCCCTGTGATGAAATGTTCTTTCCAGAAATCTTGCTAGGCATCACTTCTCTGATAAAGCTTGGTTAGGAAGACGTCCTTATACCATCTAAAACGGGTAAGAGTGGGACAACGAAGATTAATAAGAAGATCCCTGCCTCTCTCAAGGACGGTATAAGCATTTCTAATAAAATGCTTGGTTATAGTAGTAACCAGAGTGGTAACCGCATTAGAAAGGTTTTGTCCATCAATTTGGATGGGGTTGCCATTGGGTTCAATATTGATAGAATTAAGGATATGATCCTGCTCAATAGAGGTAAGATAGAAATCCCACCATCCTCGGAGTTGGCCAGTAAAACCGGCAATAAGATATTTAGCTTCTATAGACTTCTGTTCTTGCTAAAAATTTGCAAAATCCATTCACAGAAAGTTCTAGAGGGTAGAAACTTTTATTCAACAATATCAAGTCTACACTATATTTTACAAAGCTATTTTGGCTGCTTGCTCTTATAGAAGTCTGAATTTCTTTTGCAGTAGAGTAATTCTAAGTCAAATTAGACTGAAAGGACGCAAGCATGCCGCGGCATAAATGAGATATAGAGGTTTCTGAAAGACTTAAGTTGTACTTGCTGAAATTTTACACTTTTGGCTTGTGTAAACTGTAAACTTACCCCATGTAGTCCAAAAAGGAAAAAAAAGGATTTAGGGGGACGGGGGGTGTGGGATACGACCTTAGCTCCCTTGGTCAGTGCAAATCTTACAACTAAATCAGACAACAGGTGCCTCAAAGTTCATTTTCGTATGTAATATATTCTCTTGTTTGACTTACCCCCATGATTTAACCTACTTTCTCATCGGCAATGGGGAACCTCACTTGCCACTAACTAATGTTACACCAGCATACTTGTAGCCTACACTTCCTGTCAGCAATTGGGTGCTGTTAGTGCTCACTGGTTTCCTGTTCTTGTTTGTTGTATACCTGCAGGTTACTTTGTAAGTCAGCATAAGTTCTGAGCGCTACATTATACGGCTTGTGGTGCTGCCTTTTTTGTCCACCTTCTCTATCTCTTTGATCAGAGCTGTTGTTTGTCTTTTCGGTTTATGCTTCCAAGTGCCGCGACTTAAAGTTGATGATGGTGCATAGGATAGAATGGCTCAGCTGTGTTGTGAAAGAGATGTGAAGATAATTATTATTGGAGAAAGTTGATTGTCTTTTCTAAAGAAGCATGGCAACTGAGAGCCCTATGAGATTGGTGGAAATCAGCGGAAGTAGAAAGTGGCCCTCGTCTAGGGATGCTGCAATGTTTGCATCACCATTGATAAATATGCCAGCAGATGAGTTGGGATGGCTTTTGGAGAGGCATCAATTATCTGGAGATCAGAGAAACAAGGTTCCTAATCGAAGTGGTAGTGCGCCTCCAAGTATAGAGGGTTCACTTACAGCTTTTCGAAACCTTGTGGCTAAACAGACCTCAAGTCTTTCAAGCTCGACAACCTTAGGCAGTCTTCTGGAAAATTATCAGTCTGAAGAACAGCTTCGTGCTGATCCATCGTATTTTGCATACTACTGCTCAAATGTCAACTTGAATCCACGACTTCCTCCCCCTATTTTGTCAAGGGAGAATAGACACCTCTCACGCCACACTGTGGGTCTTACTAATAACGGGAGATCAATGTCTTTTGATGACGGTGGCAGTGGATCATTGCTGTTGTCTAAAGGTTCCCTTTCTACTCATAACGAGGAGCCTGAGTATGATAAATCTCCTCCCGAAGCACCTGGACCAAATGCAGTGCCCTCTGCAGGTCGTCATAAAAGTTTGGTTGATCTAATTCAGGTATGTTTGGAACTCGAACTTGTTCTTTACTCCTTAAAGTTATTATTTGATGCTGTTTTAAGTTGCTGGACAGCTTGGTTGCATACCTTCTTATTGACAAATGTGCTCGATTATTCCTGTAAATTTTCTAAGTTCTTTGAATCAGTAAGAATTTTTCTTATTTCTAAATGTCTGTCTACTGTTTTTTTTTTTTGAAGTTTAGCAGGAGTCATTTCCTTCTATCATTATCCTAAAGTAAGCTAAATCTGGTCTAATATACAAACTATAATCTTTCGTGTAGTTTATTTTATGAAGTTGAGCATGCAAAGTCAACAATCTCACTGAAAAGTTTACTTTCCAACGTTGGCATGTGGCCGTCCTTACTGCTAAGTTTTACCATGTCCACTAAATGTCATGCTGAACAAGGAAAAGTGCCTATTCAACTCTCTAACGCTCATCAATTTCCTGATGACATTTTTTAGGAAGATTTCCCTCGTACCCCATCTCCAGTGTATAATCAATCTCATTCCCCAACCTATGCTGCTGCCCAGGAACCAATCAATCTCGATATTCAACCCATTTCTTTGGATGATCTTTCTATCAATTTATCGGATTCAAGATCAGGCGCTATTGGTCTTTATGCCGAAACTGATACTGAAGGTTTAAATGCTCGTATTATAAAAGCCAACAGTGATTCTTTGGTTTCCTTGCTACCAGAAGACTCAAATTCTGACAAGATGGGGAGTTCATCTCCTCAGAAAGCCAAGGTAGTTGGCAAGGATGTTGGTTTGGCGGATGATGTCGAGTCAGACGCTTCCAATAGCCTTTATACCGAGGAGGATGGAAGGAACAAACAAGAACAACAATTTGTTCAACAGCAGCAAGGACAACATTCTTATTCCCATCCACGTACTAGTTATCAGATTCAGGGATCTCAGTCTCAAGTGATTGTTCAAGGAGTGAACCACACACACCATGGCACGGAAAAAGATCCTCATGGCCGTCCCGTGCTCTCCTCAGCGGAGGTACAGCCAGTACTGCGACCTCCTGGAATTGCGCCACCTTTATATGCAACCACAGCAGCCTATATGACTTCAAGCCCATTTTACTCTACTGTGAATCCATCTGGCTTATATGCTGCACAATACGTGGGTGGGTATGCTATGAACACATTTCCCCCATTTATAGCTGGATATCCGTCACAGACTGCCATGCGTATGCATCTTGACGCATCTTCGGTACATTGCTTTAATGGCCAAACTGCTAGTGTTTTAACCGGGGAAAGCATTCCCCATGTAGGTAATTTGCATCATCTAAACAAGTTTTATGCCCAGCAAGGTTTAATTGTGCAGCCTTCCTATTTGGATCCTATTCCCATGCACTACTTTTCTCATCCTTCCGCTGATACACATGCCGCTGCAAGGCAGTATGGTCAATTGACATCCATGGGTGTGGTTGGGTTCCAAGGTGATTCTTTTGATGCACCGAGGGGCTCAAGTGTTGTTTCTTATACGGGTGATACAAAGTTTCTGCCTGCACCAAAGGGAAATTTTAGTATTCCAGGTACGAGAGCAGGGGAAATCCCTTCTAGCTATTATGGAAGTCCCCGAAGCGTCGGTGTCCTGACACAATTTTCAGCCTCACCTCTAGGAAGTCCACTGTTGCCAGGATCTCCGGTGGGAATAACAAATCATTTAGGAAGGAGAAACGAAATGAGTTTTCCTCAATATTCTATCAGAAATGTGGGGTTATATTCTGGTTGGCAAGGACAACAAGGGTCTGACAGCTTTAATGACCCTAAGAAGCATTTATTTCTTGAAGAGCTGAGATCCAGCAATGCTCGAAAGTTCAACCTCTCCGACATTGCAGGGCGTATTATTGAATTCAGGTAATGTTTTCTTTTGAGTTTCATTTTCTTGTTTCCTCTATGTTGTGTGTCCTATCATCTTGACAAAAAGAAGGCTTTATTCAACTCTAGCGTTGATCAACATGGAAGCCGATTTATTCAGCAGAAGTTGGAAAGTTGTGATGTCGAAGATAAGGTGTCTGTTTTCAAGGAAGTTCTTCCACACGCCTTAAAATTGATGACAGATGTTTTCGGGAATTATGTTATTCAAAAGGTATGCTTTGAAGTTGTTTGCATTCATTAAT
The DNA here is from genome assembly GCA_033070095.1 of Escallonia herrerae. Taxonomy (NCBI): domain Eukaryota; kingdom Viridiplantae; phylum Streptophyta; class Magnoliopsida; order Escalloniales; family Escalloniaceae; genus Escallonia; species Escallonia herrerae. The sequence continues at coordinate 153,849 of JAVXUP010000171.1, read as the reverse complement.
AGATTCTTTTGATGTCATATACTGTCCTGCCATGCTATTGACCGCTTAAAAATGCGGATAATATGGGTTGTCAGCTCTGCATTTGTTTTAACAGTTTTTTGAACATGGAAGTGGTGAGCAAAGGAAGGAACTTGCAGATCAACTTTCAGGACAGATGTTAACTTTGTGTATGCAAATGTATGGCTGTCGTGTAATTCAGAAGGTATGCGATGTTAGAGCCAAAATGTTTGCTTGAATTAAGAGCTTTGCATTTAGATAAGAGAACACTTGCCCTGATAACTCGTGAATAAGTGATCATCAGGATTGTGAATATTTGATAAGGGTCAAGTTTTTGGTCCAAGTTTGTCTAAAACCTCAGTCTAGATTTCTATGGACAATAACACTTTAACAACTGGGTCTGCTTTTGAAGGAATTTGCGCTACTTTGCGGAAGCTCTACTGCTCTGAAACTTGCAACAAAGTCGTCACGTAATGCTAGGAGCTCCAATTATTAGGATCACCATCAGCAAATGGGCCAACTCCATATTGACGGACTTTGTTGGTGATATTAGAATGGTTCAACATTATAGTCATCATGTCACTCTTCGTAAATGGACTAACTCGTCATTTGTTGTTTATTGTCCAAACCATCTATGCCAACTTTCTAGGCTTCATAAAACCTTTTGATTCATCAGATACTTATAGTCCTTGTTTGCCAACATTTAACTCACCATCGACAGTTCTGACTCACTAGCTTTTTGCATATGTTGTTTCTCAGGCAGAACTCTTTTCTCCCCAGAGCTAGGTTAGTCTTGTAGTCGTGCTATGGTACTTCTTCTCCACTGCAATTATACTATCCCGCTTAACACACTGTCTGTTTTCTGAGTAATATAAATTCCGGACTTTCTTCCCCATGGATGGTTGACCTAAGTATCGTTCACTCTCTGACCTTTGGTAATTTCACTATCTATACATGCATTAGATTGCTCCGAGCTCAGACTTCTGTTGATTCCAACGCTAATGCCCATACTTCCAATTTAGGTCAAATTCTTGCTTCAAATAGCAAAAATCTTGAGGGTGAAGAGTAGCCTTTTATGGAAGTCAAAGGCTCTTGAGGGTGAAGAGCAGACTTTATCAAGTTCAAGGCTATTTCTTTAGTCCAGTCTTTTACTTGCTGAGGGCGGTTCTTTTGGGTCCCATGACGCCGTCTTAATTGTTCCCGGCAGCTTCTTTCTATAGATAGATGAGCTGAGCTTATCTCCCCCTTTCTGGCCCTTCTATTATGGAGTAGTTGTATTTAGAAAAGGAAGAAGTAATTGACAAGGCCTGAATCGTATATGTATTACTTGATACCAACTTAGTCCTTCTTGTTGATTGAGTGATGGCCAGAGCACTTCTTCTCCTTTCTCCCTTTCTTTAAGGAACAAATATCACTTGCAGGTAGAGTGGGTAGTTCCACATCATGTTATTGTCTTTAATTTGTTTTGCTTTTATTTTGAATCTGTTTCCGCTGGTTTGATATTTTATTGGTCCAAGTACAAAGAATAGACTAACTACTGTGTATATATATCTGATCATGGATGAGATGTCGAAGATTTTAATGGCATTTTCCTCAGTTCTTTTTATATGCTGAAGATGTTAATGCTTGTTGTAGGCTCTCGAGGTAATTGAACTTGAACAGAAAATGCAACTTGTCCATGAACTTGATGGGCATGTAATAAGATGTGTACGAGATCAAAATGGAAATCACGTGATACAGAAGTGTATTGAATGCATTCCAGTGGAAAAAATTGGGTTTGTTATATCTGCTTTCCGAGGCCAAGTTGCGATCCTTTCGACTCATCCTTATGGTTGCCGCGTTATACAGGTGACATTTTGTAGTTTCCTCACTGTTAAAGCATCCCTCATATCTATTCCCTTTCATCTGTTGAATCTTCTTTTCTTGATTTTTTGTAGCGAATTTTGGAGCATTGTTCAGATGAATCGCAAAGTCATTGTATAGTGGATGAGATATTGGAATCTGCTTATAGTCTTGCTCAAGACCAGTATGGAAATTATGTCACCCAGGTGAGTCTTTTGGCTTATGCCTCGCTTGCTATCAGTAACGATTGATCACATCATATCATGAATTATGAATGTCCATTCCAAATTTTAACATTCGAGTTAATATCTTTCAGAATGTTGACAGTTGTTTAAAAATTTGACCCCAGTAATATTTTTGGTAGATTAACCTTCTTCTGCTATCATCCCCAATGTAACTGTAGAAATCTTTGCTTAAATAATGAAGGAATCAGCACTGCTCCACTCCCTCTTAAGTTTGTGCAGCTACCTTTGGGTTTTAAAGAATCATCATAGTGCTGACAGAATGCATGTGGTAGGAGTGGGACTATTTCAAACGGATTTCCTGTTTCATTTTGGATAGAAGATAGCAATTCCACATCATTTGGGCACGGTGATAATTTGGCGTTGTGAGGATGTAAGTCCCTCAACTCGGACAGCTAGCTTTTCAGTTTGAGTTTGAGGAGGCAGACCCATGATTTCTTGTTTTAGAAAACCTTTTAGAAAGCGATGAGAGATTTTCACCATAAAAACTATAGCTGCTTTTTACAATAAACTGGAAATAATGAAAAAGGGTATGCTGTAAAAGCTTGAGCTATGTATGTCATGCTTAACACTCCCCCTCACAAGCAAGCTCTCAATTACACTTGGCGAGAGATTGAAAAAGAATCAAATCAAGTTACACCACCACGAAGTGCACAAACATATGCAGTGCACATCGAACTATGACAAAAAATGCAAGCAGGAAGAACTAAAACCAAGGACTACGCCAAACCAGAGCTCTGAATTTTAACGGATGACTCAAACTTATCAATTTTATGGCAGATCTACTTGTATACAAATTGCAATGTTGGGAACTTGCGCAATTATGCTGATGGTAACTCGTAGAACTAATGTTTACGTCCCAAGCGAGATAACAAAATTTAGAAGCGCAATGTTTCTAACCGGCGTAGCTTCCAACATATGGTATTCTTCTGAAGTCGTCCCATCTTTACTAAGACTTCCATTCTAGAATTCAAATATTTCGTTCTGTAGTATCTTCCTAGTTTGTGATTCAAACTTATTACCCTTCAATCCCAGGATGAATGTTTTTAGGGGCGCTTTTCCACACCTCCATGTATAGCTGCAAACTGCATTAACGACAAAATATTACTTTAGCGACTAATTAGGGTGTGGAAAAGCACACGTGTGGCCATAGACATTTCGATGTTATAATTCTTCATTGATGTATAGACATGGATTACTGAATAATACATCATTTGCTTTGTAATGTCAAGATCGCTTGTAATTCTTGCAGCATGTCTTGGAGAGGGGAAAAGCGCATGAAAGAAGTCAAATTATTAGCAAGTTGACTGGGAAAGTTGTAGAAATGAGTCAGCACAAATATGCATCTAACGTTGTCGAGAAGTGTTTGGAACATGGAGATATTGCTGAAAGGGAGCTCTTGATTGATGAGATTCTTGGGCAGTCCGAGGAAAACGATAATCTATTGGTAGAATAACTAAACCATGTTTCATTCTTTATACATAGTACATAGCATTAAAGTTATTTTTTCCGAAGAAACGATCAAAGTTTAGAACTTGATATGTCTTGTTGTTACCAAAGGAATTCTATTTGATGCAATAGGATTCTTTTTGGACCGCACCATTCTAGTAGGTCCCTGATCATAATTTTTAGATTCTGGACTATTACTCTTGCCGAATATAGTGTTTTCGTTTCTTGAGGAAAAATTGGTTGGGCATGTGACTGGGCATGCAAGATGCTTACTTTAAGATTTTGGTGCATTCTTAGAAGGCATGTCTTGGCCCAGGTAATGGGGTTCTGGCTGGAAAGTGTAGGTTGGTTACTTGACCTGGCTGCTGGCATTATCGCCTTTGAATTTGAAATGCATTCTGCGGGCAATCCAGAATTCTACAGTTTAGTACTGAGTTTATTTTATAAGGTATTGGCATTTTGTTGGAGGGAAGAGTACACAAGCGATTTTACTAAATTCTTTCAGAAAGATTGAGATTTTTCCAATGTGTTTGTGGTACTTCGAGATGTTGAGATTCTGTGAAGCATTATGATGTCGAGGCTTTGCATTGTGCTAGGTCAATACCCCAGTGTCCCAAAGGACGGAAACTTCCCATGTTGATAAGCCTTAAAGGTTGCAGACAAGGCTTCCAATTCTTATACTCTGCCTGAATTATCTGTATCATACAGAGATGTAATGTTGGATTCAAAATAACTGCCTTTGAAGCTTGTATATTTGAACTGATGCGCATCTGTTGTCCTTTTTCTAGACAATGATGAAGGATCAGTTTGCGAACTATGTGGTCCAGAAGATTTTTGAGAAAAGCAATGATAAACAACGGGAAGTTTTGCTGAGCAGGACGAGGGTTCATCTTCTTGCCTTGAAGAAATACACTTACGGAAAGCACATAGTTGCTCGATTTGAACAGTTATCTGGTGAAGGTGTGTGCAGTATCTGTTTTAGACTTTTCAGTACTCTTTTTAAGTGCATATCCCCATCGTCCTTCTCCTCTTAAGTGAGAATAATGCACCAATATGAGTTCCTTTTCGCAATAATTCTTTGCCTTTCGCTTCATTTGCCTCGTGTTTTCTCTGTGCCTAAAGGAACTACAAAAAAATTTCTTTGGTCCCCCACGAGAAAGAGGCACCTCACACCATTTGCCAATCACGGCAATGATCCACAGTTTTTTTTTTTTCTCTCGCTTTACTTTTTATGGAAGGTTCCTTGAGAACTTTTTAGAACTTAGAAGAGGGCTGGTCAACTCCCTTAATTTTCTAGTTGACGGTATAAAGAAAATAATCATAGATGACATTTGTTCGTATGATGATGTTGATATCACAGTAGTGGCCTAACTCAGCAGCCAATCCTATCAGTTGTTTTTGGTTTGAGGTCTAGTTTCATGTTCATGATGCAGAGAAGATAGCCTAAAGTGGGTTTGGCAGAAAACGATGTCAACGGATGGTGGTGGAATCGCTGCAGCAAAATCCACCCTGCCAGTTGAAGAACAAAACATCGGCAAGCTGTATCTCATTCTTCGGTGAAATGTGCAGTGTGGTGGCTAGTGTTAGTTCCTGGGTTTTAATCCTATATCCAAAGTAAATGTGTATAGTAACTTGCAAAACCGTATCATCTTTGTTCGGGCAAGTTGTAGAATTTGGTGGCTGTTCTGAATACTTAAATTAGTACTAGTTGCTATGCTAATTAAGGTAAAGAGTTACATTTGCTGCTTGCTTCGTAACTGGAGATGAGAAGAAATGAATCACAATTTGCCAACTTCGGTAAACTCAACTTTCTTTCACCAATACGCCCTTTGAAGAGAAGGTGATTACCCTTTCCTTTACTAGGTAAGGATGTTCCAATCCCCCTTCAATGTTTTATTGCCAAAATGTAGAATAACAACAATGATAACCCTGAAGGGATAGAGAGATAGCACAGGTTTTAATGAATAACTTCGAAACAAATTTTGGCTCATACTTGACTTGTCAATTTCATGTACAATGATAATTAATAATCGTTAGATATTTTTAGTGATTTTTTTTAACACTTTCAGATAAAATTATTAATGGTAATTTTTTAGCATCATTAGATAAAATTTATTAGAAATATTTAGAGACGATTGATTGTTATTATACATGGAGTAAGACGAAAATTCCTCTGACCAAGGTTGAGCTAAATTTTTTCCATAATTTCAAGGTTGCTGATTTTAATTCTTTACAGTTTAATCATAATTAAAAAAAAAAACAAACCAGAGGCAGTTAATATATGAAGGGTGAAATTACTTATGGCGACAAAAATATCCATCATCTACTTTAAAATGGGAAGGGGGGTGGTCTGGTCTTTACTGGGAAAAAAGTGGGTATTTGGTCAAACAATTCCAAAGCCGACAATGGAAAAATAAAGAGGAAAGACCAATAATATGCTACTGTAATGTTGTTACTGATGAAACGAGGAAGAGGAAGATGAATCAGAAAAGGGAAGATCCAGATGTAGCAGCGGCGGTGGTCGGTGGTGGTAATGGGACGACGGCGATGGAGGCATGCCAAAGCAATAACAAGAGGACGAGGAGGGAGGTGGGGAAGCCCCTGATAGTGATGGTGTGCGGGACGCTGGTTTACTACCACTGCGCTTACCGTAATTCGACTTTGCTCTCCCTCATCTCCGACGTCTTTATAGTCCTCCTCTGCTCCCTCGCCATCCTTGGCCTCCTCTTCCGCCAGATGAACATTCTGTATGCATTTTTTTTTTAATACCTTAAAGTCTAATCTGATGACCCCCTCCCCCTATCTTTCAGTCTTTTCACTAGTTTGTGCACTAATTTAGCAATTTGCATCTTGGGTTAATAAGTGGTAAGCCGTTCTTAGGTTCTGTTTTTACTTTTCATTTATGTTGAATAATATAAGAATGAGCACTTTATCTTCCAGTCAATTTAGGGTTTTCATTTTCACCCCCAAAGGTGTCATCGTGCTTTCATTTGAGCTTATTTGATTATATTCACTTCCAAAAACGTATATTGCATGTTCATCTACCGACAAGTGTTCCTTCTGCAAACCAAGTGTGCTATTTTAATACTACATATACTCGTAACTTTGCTTTTTCTTTACTTTGAAACCCAGATGCATAATTTACTTGTTTAGTGTCTACATATGTTTTATTCGCAAGATGCCAAGTTGCATGAGACCAGAAAGAAATAGCAACAATCCCACCATCTAATCTCCACAGGCTGATTCATGGCAATAAAGTTGACAATTGGTTGTGAATAAATTATATTGAGATGCTATTTCCCCACTTAACTTATGAAATACTTACTTTTTGCTTGTATTCCTTAGAGTGCCCGTGGATCCCCTTGAATGGCAGCTTTCTCAGGACACGGCTAACAGCATCTTTGCCTGCTTGGCTAATACTATTGGTGCAACTGAGTCTGTTCTGAGGGTTGCAGCTACTGGCCATGACAAGAGGCTGTTTCTTAAGGTAATTTGTTCTCAGTTTCTGCATTGTTTTCTTCTCGGCGTAAACCTTCTGCCTTTCACTAGAACGTATGACTCAATGACTGAGTCAATTTCCTTTCATTGAGATTAGAAAAAAAAAAAAAAATTCCTTTCATTGATTAATCTGGTATTCCCAAGGCACTTTCACATCAACAACTGAAATTCTCAAGTACAGAGAAGAATCACAATATTGAAATCAGCAATAATTAATTTAAATTCGGTGTTGCAGTATAATATGATCAAGGGCTGCATAGAAGCTACTTCCTCTTTGCTAAACCACCGGTTTCTCCTTTTGTGACCTCAGGAATCCATCTAGCCTTTCGTCCGACCAACCTGATAACTCCCTTCTCCTCACGCAGATCCTACAGGGCCAAGAACTGAAGTTTCTCAACCTAATCTGACTAATGACTACAGAGGGGTTCCTCACTGTTGAGATATTTAGAGCAAAGCGACCCAATTGCTTCCCTCTACCCCTCCCAAAGGTCAAGGTTATAGTGTCTGACTGTATGTCGTTCAGGCCTTGAGGAAACAAAGTTTGTATTTTAATATGGTCTCAAGTTACCAACCCAATGCACACCATCTATCTTCATCTTCATTTAGAGAATGATGGTGTGCATGTATTGGAATTTGGTCCATAATCTGTCGGAAGAGTTAATAGACGTTCATCCTCTTAAGATCAATCCTTGTTTGACACTTGCGTTTAAACCTTGTTGGTCAAAACCATTTCCAGGTTTCCAATATTTCTCAAGCCAAACAACCTAGCCAGAAATCAGAAGTCTACTGGAAGGGCTTCTGCTTCTCTTCCGATGCTATGAAATAGAATACTCTCCTAATGAAATTCTTTTCTTACGTGCTAATAGGAGACTAGTGGTGGACGTTGTGTAGAAGTTTTGTGGGTGTAGATTGTACAACGATACCAGTGGCATATCTCTATGGCAGTGTCTCCATATCTTGGGTGAGACAGCCACCTGATGTCCACTTTGTGCTTAACCTAGAGTTCTGGTCGGCTTTAGAAGTTCGAGTCCTTGTATGCCCGAAAAACCAATTGGACTCTACATATCAAAGATGAAACATAAGTCAATGTAAAGGAGGGATACGTTGGAAGGAAGATCTTAGTGGAACCTTCCGCATGAGTTGGCTTCTAGGTCGCGGAAATGAATGCATATACACACGGAGAACTGGAATCATGATGGAGAGGCTTAAACAATACCAGACTAGTTGGGGATCGGTGAAACATTGTGGCCAGGTGAATGTAATTGGGAACAGTCCCTTGGTGGGGATCTAGAAGACTGAAGATACATAATGGAGTTGGATAGTTTGGAGCTTATGGCGGATGCTTGTTGAAAAGGGAAACATGGCAGCAGCAGCAGGATCTCTAGCGAGGATGTTGACCCTTGGTATTTTGGAGCTTGTAGATGAGGAATTTTTTTTTCATGGGTTTAACTAGGAGAATTGCATTGATACTTGTTATTGAATTGAGAAAGAGAGAGTGCTCAACAAGATTATTGATTACATGTTTTTCTTTTGACAGGTAGTCGCCAGTCTTTACATGCTATCAGCGTTAGGAAGAATGGTCTCAGGTGTTACCGTTGCTTATGTGGGTATGTGATAATTTAGTGTCCCTCTCCCCCATTTGTAACTTTGGATTTCGTTTTCAAATTCGTTGTTGTCTCACTGCTGGATTACTTGAACGCTTCTATCTGGCTTGTTACCTGTTCTGACTTCTTGCGTTTAAGAACTCATGATTTTGGGAGTTGTTTGAACACATTCTTCCCTTCATATAAAAGAATCAAAGTTAGATAATTAATCTGAGACTAGCTTTTATCCCGTGTGTTGCATACATATGATCATATTTCTCAAAACAAAATTTGTGGTAACTTTGGCTGTAACTTTAGGCTGCAACCCCTTCCCTCGTCCCCGGTGATAGTTAATTGGGCTAATTACACCTATGTCCCTGAGGTTAGGAGGTAATTACAGCCAAGGACACAAAGTTTCAAAATGTAACATTCCGTGACCAAAAGTGTTTCAAATGTATCACCCGTGTCCATCCGTCAGGGTTCCGTCCAAAAAGTATACTTTTTTTATGATATCATCAATACGTATTTTTAAATGATGATACTACCCCTTGTACTGTATATACTGAATATTTTTAAAAATTTTATAGATTAGGGTTTTAAAACCTTTATTTGTTCTCTATCTTTGCATTAGTCTATCTATAAGATTGCATCTTATAGATTAGGGTTTTAAAACCTTGATTTGTTCTGATAGCGTGTGGGCTAATTCTTCTCCCGGCTAATTTTATAGATTAGGGTTTTAAGCCTTAATTTATAGATTAGGGTTTTAAAACCTTGATTTGTTCTCTATCTTTGCATTAGGCTTTGAAAACCCTAATTTGCGAATTTTGGTCAACCCACCCACACCGGCCGATTGAGAGAGAACAGAAGGGGACGGCGGGCGATGGAGTCTCGGATGGTCGGCTACGGGTGGATCTGTTTTTTTTTTTCCGGCGAAGAACAGAAGGGGACGGGGCGATGGAGTCTCGGATGGTCGCGACATGTGGATCTGTTTTTTCCGGCTAAGAACAGAAGGGGACGGGGGGCTATCGGCGACGGGTGGATATGTTTTTTTTGGCGAAGAACAAAAGGGGATGGGGGTCGATGGAGTCTCAGATGGTCGCGACAGGTGGATCTGTTTTTCCAGCGAAGAACAGAAAGGGACGGGGGGCGATGGAGTCTCGGATGGTCGGCGACTGGTGGATCTGTTTGCGACAATGGGGGGCTGCGGTGGAATTGCTTTGTTCGGGGAAGAACAGAAGGGACTGCCGGCGGAGAAGGGGGTTGCCGGGGTGAGGGAAGGGGCTGTCGGCGGGGAAGGGGACTGCCGGCGGTGAGGGAAAGGGTTGCCGCGAAGGGCTGCAGGGGCAATCAAGTCTTTTTGTCAAAACCGTTTGTCAATGGACATAAGTGTTACATTTTGAAACTGTGTCCTCGGGTGTAATTACCCCCAAACCTGAGGGACATGGGTGTAATTAGCCCTAGTTAATTTTTCAATAATTACTTTTAGTGACAACATGGTAAAAAGGTATTGCGAAGAAGATGACTCAATAAATATAACGAACAACATTTAGTGACAATTGTTACACTAAAATAAATTTATAGTTGCACAAAAAATCTTTCCTTCCGGAAGTGAGGATTGTCCAATTATTTTGATCTTGTATTGACCAAACACATTATGTTGTAAAGAGAAGATTAAGTACAATTGAGGTTTTTTGTAGTGTCACATTGCCTAGAATAATATACATGATATATATTGTATCATTGCTAAGTTAAAAATAATTAATTGCTAATAAATATTACCGAAGCATGAAAGGAATATACACGGCCAATATCTAAGACAACATCATTTTAGTGGTCCTATTTTTGCCTTGAGGATGAGTAGTTTAGGGACAACACAATCAAATAGAATTTTAACATAGAGAGATAAGAGGAGAAGATTTATAAGAAAACGAGAGTAATGTGAGGAGATAAAGTGGGGATTTGCTGGATTAGAAGTATGAGTCAGGAATTTCAGGATGAAGTGAATCTAGTCAATTTGAAAGTGAAAGAGAGGAAGTGAACAAACTTGTGGAAAGAAAGAAAAAAGATAGTACATACGTGAGAGAAATAAGTAATATGATAAATATAATTGATCAAAATTAAATTTTCTTAGTTTAGATGGCAAAAAGATAGAGTATCTAAGTAAGTGGTGGCTTGACATACTTTGGGAATAGTTGTGAAATCAAATTTTAATTAGATTCATGAGAAAATAATAATTATGGAAAGTTGATAAATGTGCTATAATTGCGAATTACTTTTGAAATTTAAATTGATAAGGTAACTTTAACTGATTGGTGAGAGAACGTAATTTAAAAATGGAAAGTGATAATGGTAAGTGCTAAAAATCAATTTCAGATAACAATAAATAAAATCCACGTGGCAAAAAAAGAAAGTGTCCACATAGACAATGAGGTGGACACATTCTCTCAGTTTCGACTTTCATATATATATATAAAATATAAAATTAGATTCCTAACAGATTGATCTATTTTATTTACAGTCGGTAATTGGCTCCCAAAATTTTCGCATGTCTCAAAAATATAATTCATAGATTTAAGTATCTTTAGCTCCTTTTCTCTCACAAGTTTGCGACTCATCTTGAGTGGTTCTTGCCTTGACAGGATTATGCTTGTTTTGCCTGTACATGCTTGCTGAGAATTCACCATTGATCAGCACATGTTTATCTCGTTTCTTCGGGAGAAGGGATGGCACAAACCCAGCGCTAGATAGCGCATAGTTGATATGCTCTTTCAATGGGCATGTTCCAATTTCATGATCCACCGTGCTGCATATAGTGACTTCTGTTTCTGATGTGTAATAATATATAGTTCTTCCAACGGAATCAAAGAGCGACCTATAGGTTGCCTGGTACAGATGGTGTTTGGGTATATGGTATAATTGTTCACTTTCATGTTTTAATGTTCAATTTTTCTGATTTTATTGATGGGGAGGAATTCACACCATTCATGTGGAGAGAACTGAGTAGATTATTTGACTTTTGGGATGAACTTACAATTCTCCTGTTAATTTCAGTTTCAAGTGTCGCTAATGTTTGGTCAAGCCTCGTGGTTACTTAATACAAGTCCGTGAAACCAAAGTAGATCAACATGCCATGCCGTTGCAAAGTGAAATAGATGTCACAATTGTGGGAAAGAATTTTGAGCTTTACTATAAAGTTTACAAGAGAAATTAGTCTAAAGTTACATTTCCAGCATAGCGATTGATCTCATAGGACTTAATAGAAATTATGCACGTTGAATACAACCAACACCGCGCAAGTAGCAGCAGCGTTTGGCATCCTACACCATAAATCAGGTCAGCAGATGCTCCTTCAGTTGAGCAGTCATTTTTCTAGCAGCGTTTGGCATCCTACACCATAAATCAGGTCAGCAGATGCTCCTTCAGTTGAGCAGTCATTTTTCAAGCGACTCACGGTATTGTAGCAGTGGCACACCATTCTTAAACAACGCTGTACAATTTGCTAGCCATCAATTAGGACTCCGACGAAAGTGATCTAGGGTCACAAATGGTGTTTCCTACAGAAGTAGACACAGGTGACAAGTACATGCTTTCCAAAGACAGCACGTTTTAGCCAAAGATTGTAACCGACCCGAAATAGGATCAGAACGAAATTGAAATAAATAAGATGAACAAAATTTTGGGAAGAATAAGTTTGACAACGGATTCCATTAGATGTATGGAAGAATTACCACTACCTAGTATTAGTCTCGCTCACGTGCTTCCTACACAGGAGGAACAGAGGTTTGCTCCATTGGGCAGTAATTTGAAGTATCTTGCAAGTAGATGTTGCTTGTAGACTGGAATCCAAGTTCTCGTGCTTGGCAGTGCAAGCATCTTGCTGATACCACCACCAGATGATAGGAGAGAATATTTTCCCTTTTGTCCTCAAGAAGCTTTGATTATTACTAAAACAGAAGTTGCCGCCTGCCCCTTGCCGACTAATCAGTGTTGAAATCCTACTTTGAGCGCGAATCGCATATATGACTTCTGCAGGAACGACTATAGTTGATGTCTCTCGGCAAGCAATATATCCTTCCATGCTTCATAAAACATCCAAGTAATACCCGAGGAAGGCATGACTTTTAAACAACTTGCACCCCATCCTCTGTAAAGTCCAACTAAACCCTCCTCTCTGATGACTTCTGACAAGGCAGCAGCCATGTGGGGTGGGCATTTACCTTGAAGAGCTCCTACCATCAGCCGTTTCCTGGCCACCTCCAAGGGAAAGCTAATGGTGCTTGCTGTTAAACCTGAGCAAGCATGCAATACATTAAAACAAATCTTTGTGTAAAACAACTATAGAAATAAGTGCAAATCTCGATCCAGCAGGCCACTAACTTCAGTGGTGAGTAAAACATTATAGTGGAAGACTGTTACCTCCAATTCATAGGCAGAAGTAGGTAGAGCTTGATTTCTCAATAATTTTAAGGCATTTTAAAAAAGGGTTGCAAATGAAATTGATGGCACCAATTAACGAGAATGCATTTTGTGTCACCAGAGGAGGCTTCACCTTCCTCTGAGATTTCATATGCTTTTCATGATTTCATCTACTTATAAAACAGATTTCAGAAAGCTTTGTGACAATATCAACCATATAGATAAAAGCTTCAACGTGGGGAAGGTTCCAAACTATTTGCCTTGACCATTATCACATTCACTACATGGATTCTGTTTCTTAAATCTTTCTGGTTTATTTTTATAACCATTTGTTGGATCAACCAGAAAAGTAAGAAGCATGTGCAAATTGATTTTGAAACCCAACTTGACAATTAATCAATCAACACTTTAGATGAAAATCCGCACCTGAAAGAGCCCCGACCAGGAGCATCTCTGGACGGCTTAAAGAGTTTTTCTTCTTTGCTACGCAGTAAGATTTTTTGATCGTCTCGTACATGAAATAGTAACATGTGCTGTATGGGAGCATGCCAATTAGCGTTGGCGAGAGACCTGCATAAAAAGCACCAATCCCACCACTCTTGTATATCTTGCTAATTGCAAGGCCCAATGTAGGGTAAGTCTCGGGACTTATAGTCAAACGGTCCTGTAAAAGATTAGGAAGGAAGTATGTGAGCACAAATAACATATAAGGAAAGCAATAACCTCATGAGTCATGACACACAAAAAAAGAAACCGCAAAAAAACCAAAGTTTCTCTTCAATGCTTAGAATACCTTTAAGACTTCCAGTGGATGGCATACGAGTGTGCTGACAACTCCAGCAGCTGCGCCACCTACAGCAACCGGAGAGAGCCAGGAGATGGAAAAGTCCATACTGAGATGACCAATCTGCAGCTTCGGGCATCCAGTCTGATTCCATTTCTCCTGCGTTGAAGTCATTGCTCGCTTGACAAATTCAAATGTGCCAAGTTCAATTGCCTGCGTAGGGACTATACGAATCATGTTGATTGCATTGCCAGCCCACAGCCCTTGCCAACCCTGTTGGTTGATGACTTGAATGAAACTACCAGAAATGCTTTTGGACCCAACACCAACCACCATTCTCGTCCTGCATATTGCAATATTTCTTTCCTTCAGTAAGCCATCATGTACATATCTAACATATAGTAGGCAATGGGAACTCCATTGCCGTAATAAATCTAACCTACCATACAGTAGTCACTTGAAACGGATGGGAAAGTGCTAGTGTAGGCATCTAACTTCCAATATCGACTTTTTGGCGACTATTCTCAGAGAATAACATTAGGAGTCCGAAAAGATGGTCTATTCGTGCATGATAATTAAAGCATCAGATCAGGATCCAAATCTAGCAAATTTGCTGTCATTTAGCTACCAAATTAAGAATGAACAGTTGCATACTTTACAACCTAGTTTCTCCCATATAACATTGGGTAGCAAGTAGGTTCCACCGTCCCCCCCTGCCCCACCACACTCATGAGTCCAAAAGTTTCCACTTGCAACTGCACATTGCCCCATCTCTCAGCTGATCTTTCATCTTTTACTTCCTCTTAACTAAGTCTATGGCAGTGTTTGAGTTCCAAAATACAGCATATAGTTCTCAAAAACAAAGCTTCCACAAAACAAGCTAATTATAAACTATAGGGTCAAACATCCAAGTATATAGATGAAAGTGAACTTAGTTGCTATAGAACTGAACTGTCACATTGAAAGTCGGTTGAAGAAATCCTCATTGGCAACTCACTTTACAGAGTAGAGTGGATTGAATGCTTCAAAATCAGTCAGTAAATTAAGAGGCGTACCAAAACTCGTCAGGAGTATATGCTGACTGCTACGTAGCAAGTAAAAACTGCCAACCTCAATGTAGTGTGCCATAAGATGGCAAGGCCAGCAAGGGTAAAGGTTGGCATCATAATATGATGGATGGTAGAAGGGTAAATCAGAATTATTCATAGAAAAGTCAAGAATTGAGAAACCATGCATATAGCCGACGCGGAGATGGATTTGATCGACGCAAGCCTTTGTTGCAATAGATACACAAGTTGTTCAAAAGCAATTTCGAGGAACATCCGCATCAGACGTGGGAACATTAAGACACCAACATAGTACTGATGACAAAAACACAGATTCATAATTGATTACTTGCCTTTAGGCTTCCCACCATAATCAAGTTTGGTGAAAATATGCTCTTTGTAATTCATATAAAGAGTAGGGCCCCTGACGAACAGTTAGCACAAAGGAATGTAAAAGCTCCAAACATGAAACTAGGACCCCTCCAGTGCAATCAATAGGAAATACATTTCTGATTTTGACTGAATTGGGTTTTATGTAGTAAACTAGTAAAGAGCAAAGCCAACCTGATGGTTTCAAGAGGAGCAAGAACAGCTTTGGTCATAGCCCCTGCCAAAGCACCACTAAGGAACTCGCCAACTTCTCTAGTCCTCAGGAAATCCTGAAGAGCAAAGTAGAGCACTTTATTCTAATTTCCTGCGTTTTACTATGTTATTTGACTTTTGAATCAGACATGGCATGGTGCTTTGTAGCTTATTTAGCATGTCCCGTAGCAACAGTTCAAGATACAAACAAAGTAACCCTCGTAAAAACAGTTGGCATGAAAGATGCCCAAAATTCCTTTGTGCACCGAGCATGTTGTATCGAATTAGGAAGGCCAGTTTTGTGATTTCATTACTGTTCAAGTAGCTTAAACCCTGGGTAACACCGTTTACTGCTATCACAACTTAGAAAGATCCAGCATTTCCAAGCAATTAAGCAAAGCAGCTAAATAATTAGGGGAAAACGAAGAAGGAAAGACTCACCTTGAAAGCTAGGCTGGGATCAGGTAGGCGGAAGGAGGGAAGGTGGAAAGAGTTGTGCTTGACGAGCTCAATGTCCTTAGGATTCGGCACAATCATCATCACCCCGTACACATCGTCCCCCATTACGCAATACCTCTTCTTCTGCGACAGAGACGATTCCATTGCCATTATTAGTCAGTTGATGCTTTATGAATCAAAGGCAACCGCGAGCGAATATTCAGATTGCCTTATTTTGATTCTAAAAGCAGTTCTCTTTTACAAGCTTTCAGCAGAGAGAGAGAGAAAGAGAGAATATGGAACACAAAATGATTCTTGCAGGCATTGGTAGTATATACACAAAGACAGAGCAGAAAAAGATAAAAAAAAATGTAGGAGTTTCTAGAGAGAGGAAGAAAGGGAAAGTGAAGGGGACGTGCCTGCCGGGACGGAGACTTTTGGATCATCTGAGCGATGCGCGCCCACCCGCCTCCCCGCCCGCCTCTTCCCTCAGATATTTTCTCTTATTTGCCAAAGATTTTTCCTTTATTCAAACTTTCTGGGGCAAAGAAATGCAGATACGGTGATATCTGCGGAGGGTTTGGTTCTCCGAGTCCGACAATCTATCTAGGGTTTCTTTCCTTTTATATGAGTGGGCCACCGAGGAATTTGTACAGTAGCAGACACTTTATGAGGCGCAGAGAGAGTTGTGCAGCGGATCGGGGGGCAAGGCAGCCTGTGGCTGTGGCTATAATTCCCCCCCACGCCCGTTCAAACTAGTCTCCGCTCAGCGACCAAGATCTTGCAATTCAGGTGTGCCCGTTGAAAAGGTTTCCATGTTAAGAAGCACTACTCCTGCTGCTACTTACTCCATAAGTACTGTTTTTGTACTGATTCATACTCGCATGTATAATCAGGACAGATGTTACGTGAACAATTCTCAAGCTTCATAAATCATTACCAAAATTTCCTAATGGGTACAAGTAAGAAGAAATTTATATATGTGTGTATCTTTGATAGCCAAAAGCTACAATTTTTAAATTGCTTGGCCAAAAGAAAGAGGACATGTGATGCACCTTTTCCTTTTTCTGGTGGGACGGGACGAGACGAGATGAGATACTTTCAAACATGACCAGGAGGGCGGGCTAAGCTCGGGACCATCACGTAAAAGGGTAGGGCATCTGTCACTCCCACTTGCCCACCCACGTCTGCTTTGCCTGTCCTACTAGGTCTAGGTGGCTGTGAATCCTAATCAATCTCCCTCGTCCCGTGACCATTACATGAAAAATATGGCAGATGATTAACTACACCACGTCTTTTAAGTTAGAGCAAGGTTATATAAGTTTAGAAAGGTATCCTACCGTGATCAAATACACGAAAACATTTATCAGTCGTGTTCATTTGTTGTTGCTTCGCTAAAACGTGTAATTTTTTGTTTGTGTTTTAGAATACTATTACCGTCCTTATACAACATATACCGCATATCTCATTTTCAAAACACCGACTCAAGACCGAGGGTTTTCTCTCCCCTTCCCTTTTTCCTCTCAGCAGCCATCACCAACCACCATCTAATGGCACCCCACAATTAGAGAGGGAGGATAACAGAGGATGATGGTTGGCAATGACCGGTGTTAATAGGGTGCGCGTGTAATATCCCAAATTTTGGGAGTGAGTTAAAATAACCATCGATGCTCTGAAAAATAGACGTGCATTAATTTTGGGCAATGCCCTGGTATTACTAGCGTATTGAAGCTTAAAAAAATTTGGGGAAAAAACGTAAAATTTAAAATCTTGGGGGCATTTTTGCAATTTCAAAAAACTTTGGGGGTATAATTGTAAATTAAATTTTTGGTGATGAAAGGTAATAATATGAGTGATATTGTGTGTTTAGTGACATTTGATTTAATTAACAAGGATCAGAAAATTTTTTGGGTTTTGATGTAATTATACAAAAGTTTAGGGTTATTCTGTAATTTTTGAAAACTTGAGGGGTTACTTTGCAATTCTTGGAAGTATGCATTATGTGTCAAACTTTCAGGATGGGTTGGCCACCTTTTGCTTATTGCTTTATGACTCATCAGATTAAATTATAAAATATAGATAGATAGGATAAGATTTTTGAGGGAATTAGAGAAAGAAGAAAATAGAAAAGAAATTCGGGAAATTAAACAAGAAACAAAACAGAGAAGAAGAAACAGAAACATAAACAGAGTAGGGGGAAGAAGGAAAAGTAAAAGAGCAGAGAAGAAAAGGAATAATTCGGGCAAGAGGGATTGGGGGAAATTCTCAAGGGTTTCTTTCTTTATTGTGATTCTAACTTTGAGTTTGGTGTGATTTCAGCGATGGTGTTGTGTGTGCGTTAGTCTTTTTAGTGTGTTTTTAGTTGCGTAGAGTGAGGTTTTGTGGCATCATATGGGTATGGGTGAGAAAGGGAGGGCTGCCGTGGGTTGCGGCTAGAGTTGTCAAACGGGCCGGGCGGCCCGCGGGCTGGCCCGACCCGGCCCGGTTCTGGCCCGGGCTGGCCCGGCCCCGACAATGAACAGTAGCGGCCCCAGCACAGCGGGCCTGGGCCTGGACCAGGCCGTCCATTGCTGCGAAAAAGCCCGGCCCGGCCCGGAAACTGGTTTGGCCCGGCCCGAAGTCGGCCCGGGTCTGGCCCGGTCTGCGGCCCGGATCTGGCCCGGTCTGCGGCCCGGGTTTGGCCCCACTTGTTTGAATTTTTTTGTTTTTCCCCCCCTTTCTTCCACCCCTTTTCCAAAATTCCACTTTTACCCCCCCAACAGCAATATAACGGCTAGTTTGGGGGGTATTTTAGTCTAACCTATATTTTTCAACTCCTTTACACTCTTACCCTCCCCAACAACTATAAACGGATAGTTTGTAGGGGTATTTTGGTCTTTTGTGAAGTTTCTAAAATCTATAAATTCACACCATTTCTCTCTAATTTTTCACACCAATCTTCTTACTCTCTCTTACCTAAACATTCTATATTTCTACAAGCTTTGCTACTATTTTCCTCTCCAATTACTACTCTTGCTAATTACTACTAGTATTTACTAATTAGTACTCTTGTTTATTAATTACTAGTCTTGCTAAATTCTTTTTAATTACTACTCTTGCTAATTACTACTAGTATTTACTAATTAGTACTCTTGTTTATTAATTACTAGTCTTGCTAAATTCTTTTTAATTACTAACTCTCTAATATTTGTTACTCGTTCATTTTTTTAATTGTTATTTCTTATTACTACTCTTATACTTGTGTATTTAGTTACTCTTACAAAGTTTAGCTCAAAATATGGCTGGATTATTGAAGAAAATGAGGCGTGCATCGTCATCACGAAAAACATCATCATCATCGCAAGCACCACCACCAGCACAAGCGCCAGCGCCACGGCCATCACAAACACCAATCCAAGCACCAACACAACCATTCGTTCCTGGACGAATGAGTACAGGCTGTATGATAGATACCCAAGCCAATTGGGAGTTCAATCAAAACATTTCACATTTTGAATACACGCCTGATGAAGACCCCCCGCATTATAGTCAAGGACGCAGCTCGGTTGGCGAAGCTACTACTCCGTGGCATAATCTCAACCCTATGCCTGGTCATGATGAAGAAGGGCCGAGCAATGCCTCCGGTAATGAGCCAGAAGTCCAAAAGGGGAAAAAAAGAAAGCCGAGTGTTGGAATCATTTCGATGTAGTTATGGTGGACGGCATCCGAAAAGCTCGATGTAAGTACTGCGCTAAATTATTTTCGTCTGGTAGTGGTAATGGACATCTTAACAGGCATTACCCTCTGTGTGCACCTCGACAAGGCCACGTCGAACCTACCCAAACGCAGTTATCTTTTGACGGTAAGTTATTTGTTTATAATCAGCGAGAGCAAAGAGACGGTCTCGCTGAATTTGTTATTCATGATGAACAAGCCTTTTCTTTTGCCGATAATCCTAAGCACTCTAGATATATGAACACATACGTTCAACCTTTGTACAAAAAGGTTCATAGAAACACAACTAGATCCGATGCACTCCGACAGTACAATGCTGCTAAAGCACGCCTTATCGATTATTTCGATAAATTTGAAGGTAAAGTTAGTCTTACTTCTGATATTTGGCAATCTCCTTATACTTTTGTTAGTTATTCTTGTGTGACCGCTCATTGGATTGATGTAGATTGGGTTATGCACAAGAGAATCATCGCTTTCGAGCACTTCCCTTATCCGCATGATGGAATGAACATTGCTATTCTTATATTAAAAGCATGCACCACATTTAAAATTAAGGATAAGATTATGAGTGTTAGTTTTGATAATGCTTCTAATAATAAAGTTGCTGTTGCAGCTTTAAAGGAGACGCTTCAACCTGTACTTAACGGTGAATTATTTCATGTTCGCTGTGTTTGTCACATTATTAATTTAATTGTTCAAGATGGTTTAGCTGCTGCAGGAGATATTCTTCTCAAAATGAGGGGTATGACAGCGTATGTTAATAGCTCGAGTCCGAGAACACAACAATTTAAAACGTTGTGTGTTCAATATAATATGCCTCGCAGGAGAGCAGTTACAGATGTGGTCCACAGGTGGAACTCTACATACCACATGCTTTTACACATTCTGGCATACCGAGAAGTCTATACGCATTTTCTACTAACCCAGTTCCCAGCCGGCTTGCCAACTCAAGAGGAATGGCAGATGGCCACATACCTAGCTGAATTTTTGGAGGTATTCTACACGTCTACCAATTTATTGTCTGGTACGTACTATCCCACCTCTCCTCTCGCTGTAATAGAAATTCTGAAGATGGCTACAATGTTAACAAAATGGAGATATATAGGACCCTTTAAGGAAATAGTAAAAGTGATGGATCAAAAATTTAATAAATATTGGAGTAAGCTGCCTGCTATTTTTACTGTGGCTACTTGTTTAGATCCTAGGTTAAAGTTGCATGGCGTGAACGCCTCGATACAAGAGATATCGAAATTAATGTGCTACACAGCAGAGGAGACAACCGCATTCACAGCAAAAGTGAGCAAGAGGTTTGAGGACTTGTTCAACGTCTATCGTAATTCTGCTGACGTGCGCGGGCGAGCTACATCATCATCCACTGTTGAGAGGTATTATGCGCCATACCTTCAGGGCTTTGAACATCTAGTAGCAAGACAACTACCAGGTGAAGGTACTTCTAATTCGGCAGGTTCGTATACTTTTTCCTCTTTTAATGAGATTGGTGTATATGCAAATACTGATCATTATTCTGATTTATCAAGGCAAGAACAGGTTAATTTTAATTTGTTAAATTTTTGGAAACAAAATCAAAACATGTATAAAACTTTATCCCAAATTGCACGGGATGTACTGCCAGTGCAAGCCTCCACGGTTGCTTCAGAGTCGGCATTTTCAGCTAGCGGGAGGGTTTTGGATGACAGGAGGAGTCGTCTTAACCCCGAGTCGCTCGAGCTATGTGTATGTTGGAAGGATTATCTTGATGCGAAATACCGCGAGCAAGATAAACCGATTGATGATAGGAAGAGCAGTGACTCGGATATTGAAGTACTTCTGGATGATTAGGTAATTTGTTTTTATTTTCCTCTTTTGATCCTTTTGGTTGACGTTGCAGATTTCTTGATCTTTGATTGCTGATATTTTGGATAGACATTCATTATTATTTTGATTGTTAGAATTTTAAGAATAAATTTTTTCACAAAATATACTTTTTTTCCATATATATAAAATAAATTTTTACAAGCAAGATATATATTTTTTCGTATATATAAAAAAATAGGTAACTTCGCCTGTTTGTTTACAAGCAGCCGGTCCCAAGCCCGGATAAAAGGAGGAGGGCCTATGAATACATTTATTATTTTTCTATATAAATTGTTATGTGTTAAGATTTTATTAATAAAGCTCATCAAGAAGAGTATGAAAATGTTTAACATATAATAAAAAATATAATGGCTAACAAATAAATATGTATATACATACATACATATATATGTATATTACTTATAATGAAATAAAAGGATAAAGATTAGGTTCGTTAAATTGTGAATATTGCCTAGAGATGAAATTTAAAATTGAATAACAAGAAGAAAAAAAAAAAAAAAAGGGCCCGGGCCCGGCCCAAGCCCGGCCCTAGCTATTGGGCCTAGGGCCTGGGCCTGGACTGGGCCTAGGTTTGCCTTCGGCAGGCCCGGCCCGGCCCGGCCCGGTTGGCAGCCCCCACTGGCCCGGCCCCGGCCCGGCCCCACAGCAGGCCCGACGGGCTTGGGCTGGGCAGGCCCAAGCCCGGCCCTTTGACATCTCTAGTTGCGGCATGTGTGTGTGTGTGAGTTGTTGTGTGTGTGTGTTCTTTAAGTGTTCCATTGTGTGTAGGCATTCGGGTATGTGTGTTTACAGCGAAGGGTGTGTGGTTTTTGGTGAATTGTGAGTATTAGAGGCTAGGTGTAGTGTGTGGGAGTGTTTTAGTGTGTATATGTGTATTCTTTGTGTGTGCGTCGGTGAAGCAAGGGGGAGGAAGAAACTGTGAGTGTTCATGTATGTTTCGGGTGTGTGTGGGTGTGTGATTTACGTGTATAGATGTCTATTAGTGAGCATTAGGCATGATTTAATGTAATCAGGTGTGAGTAGGATGTGTTGGTGAGCTGTTGGAAGTAGTGTGTGGGTGGAACGGGTCACGACAGAACAAGGAAGAAGAGAAGTGTATGTTTTGAGGTGAAATAGTAGGTGTAGTGATTTGAATAGTACTTGTTATTGTCACTAAATATATAAATTAATGGGTTAAATACACGTAGGTACCCTGAAACTACCACTTTGTCTCACTTGAGGGTCCCAAAGTTTAATGTTTACACATAAGGGTCTGAAACTACAATTTTGCAATAGATAAGGACTTCCATCCAAATTCTTTAACTTTGGAACAATCCGTTAGGGGCAAATTTGTTCGGACATGTTAAATTGTTTTTCTTCTCTTTTGCAATTTTGCACTTCTTCTTCTTTAGAGACCCACCGCCCTCTCACCCGTCACCCATCCCACCCGCCCCTTACCCAAGCCCCAACAGTACAAAGAGACACAAATCACACCACCAGCAGATCGCCCTCACCACCGCACCACCAAATCACAACCACCGGTCGGCATCACAGTCGCATCATAGCAGCGCCACCGACAGACGTCTAACACAGGTCACACCCCCGCCGAACCATCGACCACTAATGTCGTCGCCGGTGATCTCTCTCAAAACCAAGAACAAGCCATCACCGGCGCACCCTAGCACCACCACCATCGCATTAAAGCTGAAATGGGACGGATCTCCACCGGTGTTGACTTGTCGTCGGCCAACAGGGACACGATCTGACATATTTGGCTGCTTCGATCCTCTGTAATCCATCCCTTTGGCTTTCGATACCAAAACCATCAACCTGTCAACAAACGAGAGTGAGTTTTTTCAGTTGGGTGGTCGTTGCAGAAGGGTCTCGCCGGCGGTGGAACAATAAAGAACTGGATTGCAGGTAAGGTTTCGATGGTCGTGGTCGTAGGTTTGCAGGTAAAGTTTTGGGTGGTCGTGGGTTTACCGGTAAGGGTCTGTGGCGGTTGGTGGTCGTGGGTTTGCTAGGATCTGGACCGATTTAGTTTGTCGACGGTGGCTATTGGTGGGTTGGCATAATTAGTGGTGGCTGGCGGCCGGCTGCCAGAAGTGTGCTGCTATGGTTGTGGTTGACGGTTGGTCGTGGTAATAGGGATAGCGGTGGCAGGACCACTGCCGGTGGGGTTTCCGGACGGTTTTGGTCGATGGCGATGTTAGTCGTGGGTGGATCGTGGTGTTGGTCGCCGGACGGTGTTGGTCAGCGGAGGACCGTGGTGATGGGGGAGCGATGGCAGGGACAGTTGCCGCGCGTGGTAGCCTGACGGTGTTGGCCGTGAGTGGCTCCATTTTTGCACGGTTTTTGAAACCCAAAATTGCCCCTGACGGAAAAGCATGGATCGTTAGAAATTTGGACGGAAGTTCTTATCTATTGCAAAATTGTAGTTTCAGACCCTTATGTGTAAAAATTAAATTTTGGGACCCTCAAGTGAGACAAAGTGGTAGTTTCAGGGTACCTACGTGTATTTAACCCAAAATTAATTTAGGTAATTTTTCCCACGAATTTTCATAAATAGTTAAGGTCAAAATTAGACAAAGTTCAAAACTATAACTCCCAATGTTTTTACGAGATCTACGCTTTGGAATTTTTTGAGATTTTTTGGAGTCCACAAAGAGTGCTAAATTGGAGTATCAATTAAAGAACTTTATCGGATTATTTAGCATAGCAAACCAAGCTGTTTTGATTTGAAAATTTTATAAAAATCTTATTTTACTGATATGATCCATATTCTAAAATTTCGGTCAATTCTGAGGTCGACATGTATTTTTCGCAAAACTGACCTTTTAGCGCTCGGTCCGGACACTGGTTCGGAATTTCCTGACAAAAATTTTCTTTAAGACTTTTTAGTACAAAAATGATATCGGCGTGCTTAAAATAGCAGTTTAAGATATTATTGAGATTTTGTTTGGTGCC
Source organism: Escallonia herrerae (assembly GCA_033070095.1). Lineage (NCBI taxonomy): Eukaryota > Viridiplantae > Streptophyta > Magnoliopsida > Escalloniales > Escalloniaceae > Escallonia > Escallonia herrerae. The sequence continues at coordinate 129,437 of JAVXUP010000171.1, read as the reverse complement.
GGAAACCCCCGGGGGTGTTTTGGTAATTTATCACCCTGAAGGGGTATTTTGGTAATTTTATATATAAGAGGTATTTTGAAGTAAATTTACATACAGTAAGATTATTTTAGCGACTTTGCTTTTGAAAAAATCATTTTGATGATTAAAGTGTAACGGAGGGCATTTTGGTAATTTGTCACCCCGAATGGGTATTTTGGTAATTTTACAAGTAAAAGGTATTTTTGTGTAAATTGACATACAGTAAGGTTATTTGGGTGATTCTACTTACGGGAAGATCGTTTGGATAATTTAAGTCTGAGAGGGGCATTTTGGTAATTTTACACCCTAGGGGCGTTTCAGTAATTTTACATGCCCGGTGAGGGGAGGTTCATTTTGGGAGCATGTGTGAGTTCGTATTAAGTTATACTTTTTTTTTGTAGGCTGTATTCTAATGGTTCAATTATTCCGTTTAGGTTAAAGTTAAAGACTTCCGGTTATGATAATTTAGCCATGGATCCAGGTAAGGGATTCTATCTGAACCTTGGGTAAGGACTTTTGTCCGAACCCTTATTGATTACTTGTACTCGTAAGTACTCCTTTGATATATCTACGGCTAATGCCGAACTCTGAGTTATGTATTGATATCAGTATGTTCTTGCCCAGAAAACTCTAATGTTGAACCTGAATCGGTTATTTAGAAATCTTGTGATGCTCGCGTGTTATTGCGTGCTGAGCAAATTTGATAATTTTCTGTATCCATTCTTTCGAATTATTATATTATATTCGATTATTATTCGTAATCGTTTTTTGTTGTTTATCTGTGATTTTTCTTCGTATCCATTCTTTCCAATTATTATGATTATATTCGATAATTATTCGCAGTCGTTTTGTTGTTTATCTGTGATTTTTCTTTTGAAAATCCAATTTCTTCTGAAAATCCCGAATTCTGACTTTTGTCAGCATGATTATTGTTATGAGAACCCGAATTGATTTCGGAGATATGAGCTTTTGCTAACGCTCATTGATATTGTTAATTTATGTGTTGCCCTGGGTACTGTTTAGTGGGGAGGCGGTATAAGGCTGGTTGAATTCTGTATGAAACGCAGGCTAGTACCAAAGTGGACTAGTAATTATTTTAGTACATCATGTATGTGTACACTATATGAGCTTCCCATAATGGCATTGCAATCGCCCATGATCAATATTAATTTTTGATTTTTTTTAGCTAGAATAATTTGTGCTTGAGTTGAAAGCCCTTGACAAACATTCATTGTACTTAGTTAGAAGGATTTGTGCTTGGGTTGAAATTTCTTGACAAATCTTTATTGTATTATCTGATTTGATTTCTGCTTGGGTAAAATTTCTGGAAAAATCTTGCTGTATTTTCGAAATAAATTTCTGCTCGGATTGAAATCCCTTGAGTAAGAAAAATTTTCGTGGTACTTGAAAATGCTGACTTGAAAATGATCTTTTATTAATTAATCGATTGGGATTTTGTTCTGATTGTTAATATTTATTTTGACATCTATTTCTGATGAACTTTGATCATTTTGGATAATCATTGAGTCTTGATCGTTCGAAGTGTTTTGAAAATCATCGTCGGTTGAATTTTTTAGAATTATATTATAATCTTTTGTAGTCCTTGTACAATTAATGCAGTTGTAATATTCATTCTCATCCTATTCCGTAATATTTCTTTTGAATACAAGTGATGTGGTGTTATAAAAAACACGCTTAAGCGTTAGACACAGTCAGGCTCACAATTCGCGCCTTACTAGGCTTAGGCGCAACGCTTTCGCGTCTTGGGAGCCCAGGCGCAGGGCGCGAAGCGGCAGTAGAGGCGCAAATCAAGGCGCACAAATTTTAGCCGTTGGATATGATACGTGGCTTTATGTGGACTCTCCATTTTCCCCCCAGATTTTGTGGGGTTTTTTGGCTCCACCGAGTCTGACCTAACTCTAAAGTCTAAAGTCCCCAAATCAAGTCTCAATTTCACGGCTCACAGTCTCCAGTCTCCAGTCTCAACCCCTCGCTCTCCGGTCGCCGTCGCCGGCCACCGCTGCTCCTGTAGCCGCCGCCGCTATCGCCGCTGCTCCTCTCTACCGCTGCTGCTGGGCTGCTCCAATTGAAGACTCCGCCGGTTTCTCTCTCTCTCCCTCCGTCACTCACAAGCCACAACTCACAGTACAAATCACTCAGTCTCTCACTCTCTCCCTCACTCATATTCTTAACTGTATGTAAACCGTATAACTTTACAAGTAACTGTACCTTTGAGTTAGACTGTGAAGTCGAATTTGGGAATGAAGTAGTAGAAGGTAATGATTCTAAAACCCATTTGCGGTGAGTTGCGTTAGCTTAGGTTTCTTCTTTGGCTGCGTCTCCTATTTGGCAGCTTTTCTCAATTTTGAGTCAAACTGCTGCTTATTGGCTTTTACGGCCTGATTGTAATCCCTTTTCTAAAAAGTACCATCAAAACAAATTCACCTTGACCCTTTGTTTTGGTCATCTCTTGCTTCAAGAATCAAGACACTTTATCTTTTGAATGGTTGGGAGTTCTTGACTGTTACCGTTTTCTTTGCATTCTCCATATGGTTTGCGGGCGATTCCCACTGATACGTTTAATTAGCTCAGGCCTTTGTGTTTAAATTTTTTGGTTTTGCCAAATGCAACGAAATATAATTGTATCCTCAAATTACTTGTTTGTGGCTTGGATGTCAATACGATGAAGGTTGCAAGCAATTGGGCATTGGATTTATAACTGCGGATCAGGGCAATCGCCACAGTCGTTTCGTGTCAACTAAGCATTGTGCGTACAATGTTAAGTAAGCTATTGCTACCCACTTCTCAGAACTTATAGATTGGCTTACTCTCATCATTTCATGCCTATTGTTATCTATGTGGATGTTGATTCAGACTTCTTGTGGTCAGAGTTAAGTGTGGGTAAAAATAAGCATCTTAAAGCGGCCACAAATATTCTTTGATATGTACTTCGCTAGGACAGGCCTTTAAAATTACTTGGTAAGAAAACATAAAAACTTTTTTACGCGAACTAGATGCATTTGCTCAGCTGATGATAACACTGGAGGAGGGTTCGATGACTTTTAGGGTACCTTAAGTATCATATACTCGATTTGGATGTAATAATAATAATTTTAGTATATCATGTTTGTAATTCTGAATAGATTCTTATCATCGATGCAATTCTCTCGATTAGAACAAGATAACTAAAATTCTGTTTGGGCAGAACCACCAACCAGTTAACCATCCTCTGGAAGCCATAACCACTGTCATACCACCACCAACATCCACCATCTATACCTTCCCACCACCACTTCCTCCTGTCCGATCACTGACTCTATCGAAATTTACAGAATAGAGTCGGAGTAAAACTACCCCTAGGAAGGTGCGCGTATATTGGGTTTATTTTCAGTTTGTAGTTGCCAATTCTTTTATGCCCATGTTGTTCAGTATATATTTGCGTTTTGGTGATGCAATTAGGCCCCCGATGAAAATTCTGGCAGAGGTTGTCTGATAGATGTGTCTTTTCAATTTCTCTTAATCTGCCGCCACCCAAAACAGAGCTTGACTGGGAAACAACTAGGGAAAGGCACCAAGTATAAGCGGTTAGTATTTCAAATTCCCAGCTAAGGCAGATAAAGCAATTTGCAATTAGCTACGATGCTCTTGCATGTAAAAGCTTCTTTTCATAATAATATAGTCTGGCTTCCTCGTAGATTGATGCCCTGTCTGCTAGGAAGCACTGACACCTCATATGGGGCGAGGTATGGTATTCGATACCTACCGACACCTTCGGACACGTCTCGGACACCTCTCAGCGGTGTCCGAATTGTTTTAGTTTCGGAATACCACCTCTTACGGCACTAAAGACTTCCTTAAGTCGATGTGCGGCACTTAGCTAAATCAAGCCCTAGCTTGCATACTAAGTCGGCCTATCCGTGGCGATGTTAAGAGCAAATAGACAAAGGAAAATAATTTTTTTTGAGAATGATATTCACTATATTGCTTGGACAATGTTACAATGCTTGGATCACTTTATGTCTTGGCCAAGTGAGGCCTTAGCTATTTATACTACACCTCCTCAACGGACGGTAGGGATACATTTGATCCTACGGTCTACATTTCGTCTCTAGAACTAAATACAATAGTATCTAGATATTTACAAGTCTCCGTACCTTTTTAGAGTTCTCCTCTAAGTCTCTAGAATTATTTCTTATGTACAAGAAGCATGTGCAAAGAGTAAATGAACATTCTGGAGGCCTTGCCCATTGATTGCCTTGTAAGCGCCCGTCTCCGACACTTCATGATACCTCATGAAGAAGTGTAGAAGCGTATGGGTCAAATAACAAATTTTCAAACGTATTTTGGGGGTTTGTGTGTAATCATTGACAATTTTGGAACTCTTTTAGAAATAGACTTTAAGGAAGCCTAATTAGATCGACCCATTTCCGTTGTCTTCTAAGCCTTCTTCTTGCAGCGTCAAGATAAGAGAACGAAGCAGACGACCCACCCAAACTGGTCGCCAAAGGATCTTGCCTTCGTATCTCGCCGCCATCACTAGATTCCAGCACAAGTACCTTTGTCTTTCTCTCTCATGTGTTTCTTTTTTCCTGAGGTCTCCTTTCTCTTTCATCTCTCTCTCATTTCGATACATTCAAAGATGACACTATTGATGTAGATTGAGCCCTTGGTTGAAGGAAAGAGATAATAGTTGTGTGACATTGTAAGAGTTAGGTGGTAAAGTATTTTCTTATGGCTTTGCAAGAGTTCCATGCTTCTGTTTCCTATTTATGTTTCTGTTTGGGCGGTGAAGAGGAGGGCGCTTTCCCTATTTCTGTTACCTATTTGCGTGACTTAGTAAGAGTTGAGTAGTGAAGTACTTTTTTATGTTAGGTACCATTTTTTGGGTACTAATTGCAATTAAATTAGTATGACTTTTATTTGAGTTGCTTGTTTTGTGGTTATTGATTATTGTTTACTGTTTTAGATGTAGAATGTATTTGATGTTTAATGACTATATATATAGATAATAAAAAAATATAAAAAAAATTCAGCGGTGTCCAGTGGTGTCCAAAATCTGTTTTTTTTTTTAAATTGCATCCATTGTCATGGTCGGTGTTGGTGTTGGATGCGGTGTCCGTGTCCGTGCTACTTAGCCTACCTGTCACAAGCTAGAGGGATCTCAACATTACACACTACACTACAAGATTCATATGAATAAGATTCTTCTAAAGAAGCTCTTTGCAAATGCAAAGATGTAAATCACATTCAAAGATTTGCACACATTAATTTGGGTTTTTTGCTTTATTTATCGCGAGGAGTACCGAGAACTTGGAACGTGGTCATTTTTATGATAACTGGTTACTTGTGTTACAGTTTGATATATTGGTAAATCACTGTCAGATTGTAATGAGTTTTTTGAGTAACTCGAGAGCGAGTCATCCCCATATAGCTTACCTTTTGAGGGTTATTCCAATATATCCTTACTGTTTCCTCATGATCTAATGCTTATTTTAGTAGCAGAACTAGGTATTAGTGCCCTTTTGAGAGCAGTTGCTGGTTTAGCAGTCGCTCCAAATAATACGGGAACAGTATTGGTTCTTTAATGATTGTTATGGAATAGGCAGTGTGGATTTCTTTGGCTGGATATTCAAGGTTGTTAATAAGTTCCTTTTTTCATCTCATGTAGATAGTGTTGAGCATGCTATCTGACACTGCAACCTCATAATTTCTGCTTTAAACTCGATATCTGTACCGCTTATTTCTAGTTTTGTTGTTATATGCTGTTAAGCAGTTCAATTGCTCTATAATATTTCTCACAACTGCTCTACTTTTATGCTAGGTATAGCTTGTGTGGTGATGTGGAAGAACACCCTATACCAACACCTGCCTTCTAACTTGAGGCAATACTCCAGAATTTCTCCTCCACCACCTGCTTGTGCTGAATCAATCATCAGAGTTTCTAACCACATAGCCCATTTGGGCCGGCCTAAACGTGGTTCAAAGCCTCGACGGCTCCTATCCTTGCCACCATTCCCCGCTCACCCTCTGCCTGGAAGGAACCTGGCTGATGATTCTCATGTCATGGCCATTAGCTGGATAAAGTATTACTTTGATGATATACCAGGCTCAGTGATTCAGTCCCATTTTAATAAAGGACTTGTGAGTATAATTACATTTTTGTTCTCTTTAGAATTTTCTCTGCTTTATATTCACAGCCCCATTCTACTTGTCATGTCTTGTATTTCTTTCTGATAGGTAGCCTATTCCTACTTTCCATCTTTTTCAAATCTATAGCATCGTTTTACTTCTTTGTCGTTCCCTAAGAAGCACGGATTCCGGTGTGGGTGCGGATACGATACGGGTGCGGATACGCGGATACGGCATTTTTGAAAATATTAGGATACGGGTGCGGCTGGGATACGTCAAATATTTTATATATATATTTTTTATTATGTACAATTATTATTAAATTTCTAAACAATTTGGATCTTAAAAAGTGTATAAAAAGACGGAGTGCAATTTAATTCAACCAATTCAACCATTCATCAGTAGTACAATACCATCAAATACATAAAAACCACCACTAAATAGATCATTTGTATATAACAAAAGTGGCAATATAGCATCAAAGTTTGCAAAATTGGTTTCAACATTCCTCAATTTTTAACTATTGAACCGCTGCTTTAAGCCTTTGACACATGTTAAACAATAAACACTGTATAAATTGGTTCCAACTTTCAATTCACAATCCACATCCAAGTCACAAAAGGTAGCAAAGAGAGATTTGAAGACAGAAGAAAGGAAGAGGAGACTTATCTTAGGAGAAATGCTGCCGGAGGTGACTAGAAGTCTTCTCGGGTGATCGCCGGTGGTCGCCGGAGGTTGCCTGAGGACGTCGGAGGTCGCGAGTGGTCGCTGGAGGTCGTGGGTGGTCGCAGGTTGTCGCGGCTGGTTGCGGGTGGTCGAGGGTAGTCACCGGTAGTCGAGGGTAGTCACCGGTAGTCGCGGGTGGTCTTCGGTGTCGCGGGTGGTCGCAATGGTTTTCGATGGTCGCGGCTGTTCGGTGGTGTCGATGGTGGTCTCGGCTGTTCGGTGGTGTTGTGGGTGGTCGCGGCTGTTCGATGGGTGTTGCGGGAGGTCGCCGGTGTCGAGGGAGGTCGCGGCTGCTGCGATCTCTCTTTCTCTCTATCAGATGAGTGTGCCCTAATTTGGTAACACTGATTTTATGTTTTCACCCCTACAAAATTTAAATTTCATGTTTAACCCCCGAAATATCTTCTGGAAATTATGTTTCAACCCCCGAAGTGTCGGATCCGCACCCGAGCCTCACCCGAATTTCGACAAATAAAAAAAATAAATAGAAATTAACGGTTGCGCACCCGACACGCACCCGAGCCGCACCCGAGGTGCACCCGTGTCCGATGCGCACCCGACCCCGATACTCCCCCCTTTTTGAAGCACCCGTGCTTCATAGGTCGTTCCTTTAGTTAGCATACATCTTCCATTCTTAGCCTCCCTTGGACAAATCCAAACTGAGTTTTTGTGTTATTGTTTCATGTCCAGTCTCTGTGTGACTACTCTACAAGTTTGGAATATTATTGATTTTGTTTTTATTCCCCCCACAAAAAAAAAAAAAAAATTTACTCCCCCACAAAAGAGAGAGAGAGAGAGGATCAATGATTCTGGATTCTGTTCAGTAGCACATCTCAATTGCATGCCTTGTGGTCCTAATTCTGCAGCAGAACATGTTCTTTCTGATATCTTTAAGATTGCTATAATCCTCTACACCAAAGCTTCTAATATGATTGTTATTTAAAACTTCTCAAAGTAGCATATTTATCTTTCCTCATCTTATAAAAAGCTGTAACAATGGATTCAATTACAAAAATGCACTTACACTGATAACTTCATGTAAGCAACGTATCTTTTGATATGGACATCATTATACTTGCACGCAATTGTACAGGTACAGATGGAATGTGCTGATATGGAGACGGGTACCAGCAAAACTTATGAGAACGGTGATGATTTCCTGAGATGACCCTCTCTCCCTCCTTGTGTTCTGTATCATATCCTGTGTTCTGCTTCAACTTTTGCTTTTTCTTCGTGGGTTTAATTATTTTAAGAATCTACAGTAACATACAGATTAAACATAACGAGATAATGACGGTGGGGGCGAGAGTTTGTGTACCAGTATCTGTTGCTGAAGCTAGAATTTCCAGGAGATTTGACACTATACCAAGCGGGGCTCTCTATCCAAATGCCGATGAGATAGAGTACTTGCAAAGGCTTGTCAAATACAAGGCATGTGCTTCATGCTTTAGGTCAACCACTAAATTATCATTTATGTGTTTATCTTGCTATTCTGCAAAGACACTCCATCATTTTTAGCATGAAAACAGGTGTTCTGTACATTGGCGTTTAATTTCTTTGTTTTGTAACTAGTTGATCAATCTTATTGACAATCAGGACCCTGCTATAATCGTGTTGAATAAGCCACCCAAATTGCCAGTAAAGGTTAGCATCTATAAGTTTAAATCTGTTTGACCATTCACCACCTTGTTTTTTTTATTCGTGTTATTATATTGGTAGGGACACCTGCCTGTTCATAACAGCATGGATGCCTTGGCAGCTGCAGCGTTGTCTTATGACTATGACGAGGGTCCCAAGTTGGTAAGTTTCTTGCTTTGGAGTAATTGTTGTGGGTAGTGTTTTACTAAAATTGACAACAAAAAGAATAGTATCACTCTCGCGTGCTTAATTATACAGTAACTACTAGTTATGATTATGGGGGTTTGGCATCTGCTCCGTGGAAGATCTAACCTGAGTGACCTAATTCGCCACCTAAAAGTCGGAGTGAAATTGTGGTCAAATACTGAACTATTGAGGTCAATCTGCGCTTTGTCCGGTCAAACTCATGGAGTCGATCAAATTACCAACGTATCAAGTCATCATCGTGTCTCAGTATATTATACATCCCTGTGACGGCTGGGGGAGGACAGCTATGTCAAGCATCAGTTCCCGTAATGGTATAGGTTTTGCCTATGTATAGTTGGCTTGTTACAATTGAACCACAAACCTTTTGAGAGGGAGAACATGAGGATTTTAATGGGCATGCTGCATTAAATTGAAAGTTTAATGAAAAAGAAAATAGTTCATGGATTCAAAACAATGCATGTAAACGTATAGTGGACCGTGTCCCCTGACAGTCCTGGTAAGAGAAATTCCCCTGCTAGGACAATCCTGGTAAGAGAAATTCCCCTGCTATTATTTTGGGGGTTTAGAATGGTATTTGACGGAATGGGGAAAATAGGTGCATCAATTGTCCATCTGTGCTCTGCGGTAGTGAGATATCGTATTCACTTGCTTTTATCTGTTTTGATGATTGCATGACATTAAGCTGTATTTATCTGTTATTTTCATTAACAGCATTTACGTTGTCTCTCACGTGGCTACTTTGCAGGTGCATCGTCTTGACAGAGAGAGCAGTGGCATTGTTTTAATGGGTAGAACAAAAGAAAGCATCAGTCGTCTTCATTGGTTGTTCAGTGACATAAATAAAGCAAAATCCTCCTTTAAGGTTTGTCTTTCCCCCTTTATCTCTTTGCACGTGTCTGCTTGTATGTTTTCCCATTTGTATATATCAACAACCTATGGTTTTGGGCATTTAGGCTTGGGATGATGCATGCGAAGGAACCTATCAAAAGTACTGGGCGCAGTGGCGGAACCAGGATTTCATCCCGGGGGGGCTAAAAATATATCGAAGGAGATAAATATTTTTATAAGTAAAATAGCACACAAAAACAAAGTGCACTTTTCCAGTCATGTTTTATTATCGCGTTAACCTAATTAACTTAATTTCAACCCACCATTCAACTAAATCACATATCCAATATCTCAATCTAATTGGGTCCCATCCTCCATCAACAATCTCAAATCTAAGTGCTCAATGCACGATTAACATCCATAAAGCATCAATTAATAATCTAAAGGGCTAATTACACCTATATCCCTCATGTTTGGGGGTAATTACAGGTAAGGACAATAGTTTGGACAAATTACACTTATGTCCGTTGACCAAACGGAACCCTAAAAATCCTAACGGTTTTGATGAAAAGACTGTATTACCCCTCAGTTGGAACCTTATTTTTTTCTAATGCCATTACTTCATTAAAAAAAAGAAAAGAAAGACTTGATCCCCCACCCCCCACCCCTGACCTATCTGCATCCCCCTTCGTCGTCACCCACCCCGGCGCCGCACCCCTTCCCCTTCCCCGGCAATGCACCCCATCTGCACCCCCTTCGTCGTCACCCACCCCGGCGCCGTCCCCCTTTGCCGTCACCCACCCAGGCGCCGCACCCCTTCCCCTTCCCCGGCGTCGCACCCCATCTGCATCCCCCTTCGCCGTCACCCACCCCGGCGCCGCACCCCTTCCCCTTCCCCTTCCCCGGCATCGCACCCCATCTGCACCCCCTTCGCCGTCACCCACCCTGGCGCCGTCCCCCTTCGCCGTCACCCACCCAGGCGCCGCACCCCTTCCCCTTCCCTGGCGTCGCACCCCATCTGCATCCCCCTTCGCCGTCACCCACCCCGGCGCCACACCCCTTCCCCTTCCCCTTCCCCGGCGTCGCACCCCGCCTGCCTCCCCCTTCCTCGTCGCCCCATCATCACCCACGCAATCTTCCTCCCCTTCCCCGGCGTCGTACCCTGCCTGCCTCCCCCTTCCTCGTCACCGCCCACCGCAAGCCATCGCGTGTAATCTCCTGCCGGCGTCAAAACCTATCGCCGGAGACGGCACTCTTCCCCCTCATCTCTTCTCTTCTCTTCTCCCCCACAGCAACCCACTCCCTCATTCCATGCCAGCAGCTCCATCGCCCCCCCCAATTTGCAATTGCAGATTAAAACCCTAACACCCTAATTTGCAAGTTAGGGTTTTGAAGCCCTAATTTGCAAATTAGGGGTTTGAAACCCTAATTGGCATGAGACCTTTGAGAAATGGCAGATTGAAACCCTAATTAGCAGATTGAAATCCTAATTAGCAGATTGAAACCCTAATTGAGAAATGGCAAATTGAAACCTTAATTTGTAAATTAGGGTTTTGAAACCCTAAATTGAAAAATAAGGTTTTGAAACCCTAATGTTTCTTAATTTAAAAATTTTAAACTATTCTGTATATAAAGGGGTAGTATTGTCATTTTAAAAATACGTATTGCTGACATCATTAAAAAAGTACATTTTTTGGACGGAACCCTAACGGATGGACACGTCTGATACATTTTAAAAGTATTTGGTCACGGAATGTTACATTTTGAAACTTTGTGTCCTTGACTGTAATTACCCCCTAACCTCAGGGACATAGGTGTAATTAGCCCTAATCTAAATTATCAAATACACAACTAACAACCTAAAATTATTAATCAAATAATCAATTTTCAATAGCAAAAGAAATTGTTCAAAATGCACACTGACCTCAGTCCTCAGAAATCAGAATGGCGTCGTTGTCGCAATGTCGTCGGTGACTGAAACTCAAAGTCAGATCTGCAATTTCACTATTTCAAGCGCCGTGACCGCCGAACGGCAGTGGCAGAACTTCCTCTGTTCGTCCGCTGGCTCGTAGACGGTAGATCTAAGCTAGATCTGATCTGGTCGGAGTCGTTGGAGTTGGGTGGGGACTGGCCGGAGTTGGGGTGGGGACCGCCGGACTGAGGAGGGCCTTCGCCGGCTTCGCGCTTCGGAATCGGGGGATGGCGACCAACCGATGAGCACAGCCAACGACCGGTGGCCGTGGGTCGGTGGGTGGTGTCGGCGTGCGGCGAGCCGCGGTGGCTGAGAGAGCCGAGAGAGGAGGAGAGATGCCGACGTGAGAGCTTCACTTGACGCCACGGCGACCGCCGACCGGCGTTAGTGGGTAAGTGCGTTACCTTACGGCGATGAGCCGAGGCTGCCGAGCAGATGACCGGTGGCCTTTGTGTGGTGCCGCGGTGACTGAGAGAGAGCTGAGAGAGCTGGAGAGGTGCCGCCGTGCCGCGGTGAGCCGGTGACTGTGAGAGCCGGCCGAGAGAGAGAGAGAGAGAGAGAGAGAGAGAGAGGGAAAGTTGCAAATGAAAAAAAAAACACTATATATATTATTTTTTTATTTTTTATTTTTAAAATCTGAGGGGGGCTATAGCACCCCCTCGTACAAGCGTGGTTCCGCCCCTGACTGGGCGTTGGTCATAGGTTCTCCGAAGGAAAGGGAAGGCTTAATTTGTGCCCCTCTTTCAAAGGTTCTCACATCTGTGTGAATTGAACTATATTTTACAGGATTTTAGTTGATTTGTTAGGACTGAAAATGGAATGCCTTTTGTTGCCAATGGCTGTAGGTACTTCTTAATGATGGACAAACTGAGAGGGTTATATTGGCTCATGGCTCGGGTCTAGAAGCTTCCCAAGAGGCCATTACAGAATACCGGGTTCTTGGTCCAATGATTAATGGATGCTCATGGATAGAGTTGCGTCCGCTTACAAGCCGGAAACATCAGGTACATCAAGTATCTAAGAGGAAGATACTAATATAATTTTGACCCCCTTGGCATACAAGTCCTCTCTCCAATCATTTATTGCACCAATCATTGTATGCCAGTACTTTATATCTTATGTTATTTAGTGTCTGGAGCTGAATTTGATGCATAGCTGCCTTCTCGTTGTTAGCTTCGAAGGATTGGTCCCTTTTAGATTGTTAGTATGGCCTTTTAGCTAAACCAATTAGTGGGTGTTGCTTGTAGCGTGCAAATACGGGCAGTATTTTAGCTAGCATTATACCAACGCTAGTTTTTATCATAGTATCAATGATATTTTTACCTGTTAGCTGCGAAATAAATTAACATGTAATTTTTTCTGTTATTTTATATTGATGCTATAATCACCTCATCCCCTATATTCCTCCAACATCTGCTGCATTTTTTGTTCTCCAGATCCATATTGTATCCATCTTGATGTTTCGCTCGTTTTGTTTTCAGATCCGTGTTCATTGTGCCGAAGCTCTCGGTACCCCGATTGTGGGGGATTACAAGTACGGTTGGTTTGTGCATCGTAGATGGAAGCAAATGCCGAGAGTTGATTTCGAGCCAACAACTGGGGAACCCTACAAGTTGCGGAGGCCAGAAGGCTTAGATGTTCAGAAAGGGAGTGTATTATCCAAAGTACCTTTACTACATCTGCATTGCAGGGAGCTTGTACTTCCCAACATTGCCAAATTTCTCGAGCTTCAAAAGCAAAAGTCGGAAAACCGCAGCACTAAAAACAGCAAGCTCAACTCAAAGCCAGACCTCCTTCGATTTGTGGCTTCATTGCCGTCTCACATGAAAATTAGTTGGAATCTTATGTCTTCTTATTTGGTTTGACTGTTGGCACATTTTTACTGATTTGACCTACCCCTTTTACAATCTTAGTTAAGATGATATACATGTTTTTAACTTAAAAGTAGAACAAATGCTATCATCTGGAATGCGTTGTATAAAACGGAACTAAAGCAAAATTGTAATGGACGAAGTTAAAGTTACTTTTTGAACAAACAAAGTTACCTTTATAACAATGCAACTTACAAACTTTCGCTTAGAACTCGATTGCATGAGTGTTCTCTTATGTAGGAATTAAAGATTATCAATCCCCAATTAAAGAAGTAACTTTTTATCATGTTATGTTTTTATGATTAAAGATGTTTCTACTTTTTGATGCAAAAAGAGATGTCTCTAATTTTAATTGCTTGGTCCATCATTGGATTCTATGAACGGTTTACGTTGAAAGTTGAATGTGGTACTGAATATTGATCTCTAGAATGTTAATGTGATCTGAGTTAGTTGTGTATAAAATCCCGTCGTTTGGGGTTATGTGTATTAAACACCTTTTGGTTTCTATTTTTGGCACTGTTAACACCCAAAAATTTTCAAATTGTGCATGATTGTCCAAATTAACTACGAGAGCTCAAATTTTGTAGCAATTGTCTAGTGTGAGAGGGCAAATTGAGAACTTCGCATACAAAACCTACCAGGCAACCATGTTTGTGAACCACTAACCAACTAACCCACATTCACATACCATCAGAGTCATTAAACCCATGTCCCCGCCTCCCCCATCCCCTCCCCAACCCCACACCACATCAACTACCACGGCCACCACTTTTTTAGTTAGGGCTACAAATATTGAAACTCTATTAAGAATCAATGCAATCGCACCACCATGTCCACCGTCTCCAAAATTGAAACACAACCAAAATCAAAATCACCACCGACGTCACCATGTGTCTCAGCTACCACCGATAATTTGAGTAACCACCTTGGTCACCTTCTATTATTAAAAACCCATCACCAAATCAGTGCATGATATCCTACGTCAAATGTGTGATTGTATGAGATTGCTCTTATATATCCTGTCTATAATCTTAAAAGTATTAACTTGGTTAAGCCTTTCGAAGGAGGCATCACCCTGTAATCGGGTAGTAAACTAGGTCGTTACAACTAGTATTAGAGTCGATTCTCAAAAGTTTGGGTTAAGAGTATGGTTGGGACAATGCAAGGCAGGCTTGGTATATCTCACATCGACCAAAGATGAAGAATTTAGACTATGCGTGATTAAGCCGTAGCGAAGACAAGGATGTTGTGATACCGCACATTAGATGTTGGATAGCATGAAATTACTCCTATAAGACCTTACTTATGAACTAGGAGTACATACTTGACTAGCCCTTGTGAGGGCGATATCGCCACGTGGTGAGGCAGTAGACCGGGTTGTTAAAGCCGCCATTATCAGTTATCACTAAACCCATGTCGCCACCGTCAGCCGTCATCAAACCCACGCTCTAGTGAACTGCACACCACGATGCCTACGATCTTACACTGTCACCAAACCATTGAACCCACAACGTTACCACCGTCGCAAATCATTCCTTGCAAGATTTGCAATTGGTTACAATGGTTATGTTTCCCTCTGTTGATTTGTCCTTCACTGTTTGATCCCACTCAACCGATGACAAGGATGGTTCTGACAATGGTTGGTTGCATCGATGGAAATTATGTCGGTGGTGATCTTTGATAAGGCGAAAAGGCAAATTGCGAAAGACAGTGGTCAAACCAATCCCCGATGGCAGCAATGGGTTTGGTCATGGTTTTTCGGTGTCTGATGGTGGCGGTGGTAGGTGGTGGATAGGGTTTTGATCCGAAAAGTATTGGGGGGGGGGGGTGGTTAATGTGGCTGCCAAGCAGGATCCTTTAGACGAATTATTGAATCCACTCTCACGAATATCACATACGACGAATGAATTTGAATACCGATCATTAATCGGACGATTACGGACCACTAAGAAGGTCTGAGCATGGTTACGCACCAATAAAAAGGTCTTTCAGTGTGGAACCGTGGAGTTCAACGGATACCGCTCGCAAGTAAGAGGTTTTGATGCATAATTAATCCATGACATCTTGACAGACATTAAGAATGATGATGATGGTAGTAATTAGTGTGCTTTTTCGTTTAACTTAATCCGTCGAGTAACGTACAACACATGGTGGGGCACATGGGGATCAGAAACTTTACTTTCCAACTTCCGCCCCCTCTACCCCGCGCGGCTGTCCCCTCCTCTCCTCCTTTTAACTGTCCCCGCCATTTGCTTTGCTCGACTCTTATATAACGTCTAATAATCTTCACCCCGCGCGCCCTTTTTCTGGTTTGTATTGAAATATTCGCCGCTTGAAACCCTAATTATCGCCATTGAAGCCCAATGTCATGTCTCAGATGATGATCAAGTCAAAGCCGCCCCGAGACTCTAAAATGGCGAACACGAGAAGAGAGCTTTTGGATCGTTGGAGAGGCATCGAGGAAGAAGACGACGATGTCACTGCCTCCAATGACCCTGCAAAACAACGTCGTTTCCGCCAGCTTAAAGAAGACTGGTTCGGCTCCACCTTCACCCCTTTTTCTGTTGGAACTTTGAAATTAAACCTTTGTTGTTTTAATCGCAGCTATTCACTTTGTGTTTTGACGAATTTTCATTTCTGATGGTTCGTATACTTAGCATGCAGTTCTATCGCTACGTGACAGGAAAAAATTCAGCGAGTTTTCATAGTTAGCGAATGCTTTTGCACAACCTTAATTTGTGGCTAGTAGGTCATTTTTTGTCAGTAGTGCACTTTTTAGCGATAAACTGAAGTGTGGGCAAGCATATTAGAGTGTAGAGACTGATACATCTCATTGGTTAATGAGTGTAAAGCACTTTCGTTTTACCCATTTTCATGTGTCACAATCTTTTTTTTTTCTTTTTTCCTGGTTTGATTCACATTTCACACACACAAACACCTCTCCAAATGTGTAAAGCTTATTTCCTTTTTTTATTCTCTTTTTACAGGTTTTCAGATGCATTTAACTACTTAATTTACTTGCCACAAGATAACCACATCTGGTGTGGTTTTTGGGATTTGATGGGCCCTCTTTTGGAGACTTTCTACAATTATTTTAAAGACGAGCGACACGATTCTCCTCTCAAGCTTTTGTGGAAGCGGCTTTCTGAAGAAATGCAACAGTGCACACAATGCATTTGCCAGCACCATCAAGCCCAAGAGATGTATAATACGGAGTATGAGTCCATTTGCATCGGCCCCCTTCTTGATGTTCTGCAGAATCTCGATGAAGATAGGGTAACTCGGCACTTGAAAGAGATTAACTCAAAAATAGCACGGGGACAGTACAATCCACAGCATGACAATTCCCAAGTTGTTAGCGTCATGTTTGAGGTACTTTGGTGTTTTAACTTCTGACTTTTGTTTAATTGCTGGAACACCAATGTTGGAAGTGTAAGTTTTATACAGTATAATGTAGCTGGGATGTTGCTTCTAGTAGTTGAAGGTGTTACCTTATACATTTAGATGGAGTCACATCAAATGATCTCAAGGGCTCAGTGATGACCATCACTAGTTTATTATGCGACTTTGTCTAACTGGTCTATGTTATACTCCCTCTGTCCCACAAAAATTGCACACAATTTGCTTGCACAAAGTTTAAGAAATTGGTCAAATACTTCCATTTTTCCAATCATGTATGTCCTCACTAAAGGCACTCTTTTTACCATTCTACCCTCTTTCCTTCTGTGGTGCAAATACAGCTCCACGGGCAAGGCCTCATCCACCAAGACACGACATCCCCTTCGCCATCACTCAAACCACTGCATCCACCAATGGAATCTCAACCACTTTGGCTCCTTGTATCCCCCTCCACCACATGTTGCTGCCATGAGTATAAGAGGTTAACTTTCAGACCACACTTCATTTTACTGTCAGTGATGGCTTCGATGGCGGCGGTTGAGTTAATGGTGGTGATTGGAATTGATTAATAGGTTTCCCTCAGCTCGCCCCACTGCTATCCACTTCTTTGCCTATTTGTCACCTAGGCTGCCGAGATGCTTCACCTGGGGTTCCCGGTCATTCGCCAAGGGGGTGGGCTGTTTGTCACCTCAAATTACCTTCTACTTCCATCACCATTATCATCCAATCAACCGAATTTGCCCCCCAATTTGCTTTAAAACCAAATTTCAAATTAACTAAAGTTTCTGAATTGCACTAATTCTCTGAGCAATCAAGTTTTTTGACAGGGGTCGAATCTGTATATAATCTAGATCAGGCATCAAGTTCTATGATAGGATGGGATGGCAGTGGACGGTTGCGATTACCGAAGCGGATGATGCCTCTGGGATGCAATGGCGGGGGAGGTTGACATGTGGCAACAGCATTGGCTTGTGGTGGTCAGCGGAAGGCGGTAGTGGGAGACTCAAGTTTATGAAACTTTTAGTCAAATGAGGAAATTGAGCAATAATATTGTGAATGCCAAAAGGAAAAAACAATCGATATTTATGGGACTGAGCGAGTACTTTTTTGCATCTAAACCCGAGTTTTTCGTTATATGTCGCCTATTTGGTGCTACCTCTGCTGCCTTATGACTGTGTAGATATTCCATTTTATATTCTTTTTTTTTCTGCCAAACATCCATCTTAAAAATCTTATTTTCCATCATCCTGTTGGTGCATCTCATGCACAGTATGGGAACATCTTTTGTGCACATTTTCATAGCTCCTCCGAGATAGTGACTTGAATGTATCCAAAGCTAATGAATTCAAACCAGAATTTTAACTAAGACGTCCCTTGAATTTGCGTAATTTTTTCGCCAAGCTTCTGCAAGACTAACACAAAGATTTGCTGATTAAAGGTTAAAAATTAAGCTCCACTCCCTTGGTGAAGCAATAAAGTGGTAATCGAAAAACTTAATTAAAAAAAAATTCAAGGTCTTTATCACATATAGATGCATTAGACAAATATAAGAGATATGAGAAAAAAATGACCACGCTTCTTTCAGTGTAGAACTTGTTTATGTCCTTGGCTTAAATCAGCTGCTCAGGAGAAGGTCAGGCCTGTATTACGACTTTCATCTGAACTTTACCTTGGGTACTTAGGTTCTCAATTTTTTAGTTGTTTTCTTAGTGCTTTTGTAGGATTGTGGTTTTGTAAACCCTTGTTTTCCTGCCTTCTTTGCTTCTATAAGTAAGGATTAAAACTTTGCTCAAATGACCACTTTGTTTGCAATCTTCCCTTAAAAAGGTCATGCTACTTTAGGTTCTGAATTTTTTAGTTGTTTTCTTAGTGCTTTTGTAGGATTGTGGTTTTGTAAATGCCCCCCTTTTGTTTTCCTGCCTTGTTTGCTTCTATAAGCAAGGTTTAAAACTTTGCTCAAATGACCTCTTCTTTGCAATCTTTCCTTTAAAAAGGTCATACTACTTTAGGTTTTGAAACTTTCAGTTGTTCTCTTAGTGCTTTTGTAAATGCCCCCCTTCTGTTTTCCTGCCTTGTTTGCTTCTTTAAGCAAGGAGTAAAACTTTGCTCAATTGACCTATTTGTTTGCAATCTTCCCTTAAAAAAGTTCATATTGATCTTTTGCCTTTGGTTGGAATCCGATTTTGGTTTTACTGCACCTTGATAATGCTGTTCTTGAAATGATTATTTGCTCCAGCATCACTCTTTTTACTTGACAATCGGTTTACAGGTTTTTATGTTCCCCATCTTGTTGGATGACCAATCTTTGGTATTGGAGTTTCAAAATTTTATTGAAGGAGTTGATGATTGTCATGAATTGACTTTGGCTGGACATCAACAGTATCCGGTACAAATTCTTTATAATTGTTTATGTTTACACTTCTCCTGTTTTCAGACTGTAATTATATTTTGTCAATGATCTTATTCTATTTCAGGGAGTTTATGCATTACTCTTTTTCAAAAGCAGAAGGGTACGCTCTATTGGTTTTCGCCTAGCTGGACATGTTGGAAAGTTGAGGTATTGCTTTTCTATTTGTGGTGGCAACCAGGCTTCAAGAGCCCGGAGAGTTTTTGATGGTGCAGACTTTGTTGGCTTTCATGGTGATATTAGTAGTAGGACAAGCTTCTTTTCCTTGTGAATTAAATGCTTATTTTAGCCCAATTCTGACTTATATGTGCTTGGGTTTTTGGTTGCTTGTCAACTGTTTTTCTTTAAAAAATTCTGGTTCTCCTCTTCACTGCCTCAAAAATCTAAATCTTTTTTCTTTCACATTGTTTATGTGCATAGGAGGGCAGCTGAGTTGGAACCTTTACAGCCTTTGCTCAAGAGATGCATTGGCTTTTTGGAGATGGAAGTCGTGCCAGCAGCTACTGAGACTTTAAGGCCAAGGATGCAGCTGGATCGTATAACTGTATGGCTTGGAATCAAAGCATTGTAGGAAAAAGTGGTTCAACTATAAATTCTCAGTGGTTCTTCTACTCCTTGTTTTTTACTGCTAATTGATTTCCTCGCACTTTGTCTTGAAGGCTTGGGTTCTTAGAGCCTCCAGCATTTGAAGAAGGGATATTAGAGCGTTATCCTGTTTTTTTGAGTATTGTACTCAACCATATTAGTGATGACTCACTTGAGTTTTCTCATGCGGTTAATTGCCTTAGGCTACTCTTTGAAATGCTTGGTATGTGCTATCTGAGTGATTTTCTCTCTTTTCTATTTAGCTAAGCTGTTTATTGTCAACTACTAACTAAAGTGATTCTTTTTTTTTTTTCTTCATGCTTTGTAAGGATGTAAGCTTTGGTTAAGAGCGACTTTGTCTCCGAGAGTAATGCGTAACACACTACTGGGCCAGTGTTTTCATACCCGAAATGAGAAAAGCCATAAAGAAATTTTTGATCTTTTCCAACCTTTTCTCCAGGCATGTCTCTGTCAATTTATTACATTGTGATTCATATCCCTCTACCCATCTTAGCTGCAAGTCATTTTGTGACGTTGCTGGTCTCGTGATATCTTGTCTCTGCAGTCCCTTGAGGCTTTGCAAGACGGAGAACATGAAAAGCAACGGAGGCATTTTCTTTATTTTCTCCTGCATCAAGTGACTGTGAGCAGTAACTTTAGCATTCTAATGAGGAAAAAAGCTTGCCAGGTTCTTATTGCATCCTCTGGGTTATCATTGCAAAATATGGACATCGTATTTTATCAGTTGTAGGTGATTCATTGCAAAGATTGTATTTGCAGATAGCTCTATGCATCATTCACCGAGGTTACAAGATGAATCCACCTTGTCCACCCTTTGAGTGTGCACATATGTGGTATGGAGTTCACAGTCCATTGTGTTCAATTCGTAATGTAGCTTTAGAGGAGGAACCTATAATGTTTCTGATTTTTGTGTTGTGTTGATTTAAATATATCGCGAATATTGCCAGAAATTTTCTCTGAATTTTATGCTTTAAATAACGCATTCGGGACTTATGGGGATAGGAGAAGGTGATACTAGTAGCATCCATTTGTTGAGGCAGAGATTTCTATTGAAAACATATGACAGAGGAGAGGCTCAGCTTCAAAGCAGTCAATTGCTGGTTGTTTCTTCCTTTACCCTTCTAGTATTAGTAAGAAACATACATTGCCTCTGCATTTTCCTTTCATACAAACAAGAAGTTAAAGCCCTGGCCTTCAGTTTTTTTTACCCTTATATTCATTGTTCAAAATCCTAGTTAAGTCAATCTTTAGTGCTTCAAAATGACAAATTGGTTTCCTAAAGCAAAAAGGATTAGCATTCATGTGTAGTCGAGTACAGATGCAAATTTAATCAGCTGATTCATCTATGCAGGACGTGTATTTGGCCTTTACGTGAATAACTTCTTTAATTTCCTTTGGATAGGGGTCCTTCTCTTGTGTCCTCTCTGAAGGATTCATCTCTTCACAGCTCTCTTCGGCAGCCTGCCTTAGATCTTATTCAAGCTATTATAGTGTCTGATACTGCTGCTTTGGTGAGTACAGTTCTGAATTGCCACATGCCTCCACATAGTGGTAGAAGCATGTGCATTCAGTTCAGTGATGAAGACGAGGATGAAGGGCTTCGATTTGCTCATGATGTTAAAGAGATGGATACCAGTTAGGATGAATTCAGTGCCCAGAGTAAAATCGTGTCAAGGGAATACCATTTCTGGATGTGCATGCCGATGTTATGGCTTGATGTTTTAGTTGAAATTGATCCTTCAGTCCTTCCAATTACATTTTCTAAGGCTGTTCTATGGTCGTTATCCCGTCTTTCTATTGTTGAAGCTCAGAATAGCATCGAAATGGGGCTTCCAATCAGAAACTGGTTGACAACATGTGCTGCAGACATCTCAGATCTACTTGGCTGGAAGCTTCCATCTGGTTCAGATGATGTTGGAGATGGGAAGAGGCCAAAAAACTCAGTTAAAGTCACAACAATTTGCACTCCTTTGATAAGAATGTTGAAGAGGTTAGCAGCAATTCGTAGCTGTAGCGCTAGTTTCTATCTTTTTTGATCAGTGACCTGACCATGTATTCGCTTGTTTATTGATGGTCTCTTGCAGATTAGCTGTACATTTTGTTGTCAGAATGGATCAAGGGGAGCTTCAGAAGCAGTGGACCTGGGAGCCAAGGATGGGAGAAAGCCTGATCCTCTTGCTTGTGGATCCTGACGATGTAAATAAATTACTGCACAAATACGTCTATACCCACGCACAATGTATATGCATATATGCGTATATAGCATTTACTCTTAATTCTTGAGCAAGTGAACACATTGATTATCTCTTTTATTTGTCTTTGTTGTATGCTGATCTATAGATTTCTTTCTTCGTGACTGTTATGCACGTGATTAAGTTGGGCACAAACTTGTTTCGCACAATGCAGCAATGCAAGGCAAGTGGGTAGACGTATTCTTGAACAAGTTTCGAACACGCGCGGGCTTGTTTCTGGTTTGCAGTTTCTCTGCTCCTGCTCATCTTCTTTATCAGCGGTTTTTTCAGGGTTGAGGCACGCTCTGAAACTGGTAAGTTTTCTTTCCGGCAATTAACTTTTTATGTACTACTTTTTGTTTGTGTATTATGCGCAGAAGCATTGGTGATTTCTTTGCAAGGAGTGTGATGGAGCAGATTCTCATTTTGCTCCTTTCAGAATTTTTATCTTTTAGGTTGAATTACCTATTAAGAGAAGGGGATGCTGTATATACTTTTCTGTAGTAGAGATGGAACTGATAAACAACCATCAAACATAATACTGGAAGAAGCCGAGACCAAAGTTGTGGTGTGATAATAGAAATTATTAAAGCGGACCACTGCTTAGTAATGACCTTTTAGGGTTATGTAATGCTGTTACTGTCTATTTCAATGCGTGTATACTTATAATGGTGAATGCTAAGGGTCAATTTGCTTGGTGTTAAGCGAATTGGAATTCGAATGCTAGTAGCCCTTTTGTGTAAGAAAAGTGCAGGTCTTGAGCTGGATAGTTTTTGTATGCGGAAGGTGCCTTCTTTTTCATATATGGATCCAAATAGTGGCGTAGGAAGTATCTTTATCATGGTAATACTTGAAAATTTTCTGGTTTTGATTCCCTTGAACAGGTTCAACTGGATTCAGTTCTACTAAAATTTCAGACACTGCATCATCTCTTTTTTGTTCTGTGCAAGCTACTCAAGGAAGGAAATGCATCTAGCCAGACCCTGGCTGGAAATACATCAGAAAAAATAAGCACTTTAAAGTTTTCTTCCCAAGGTGGATTTCTGCAGCAGCCTGTCTTTGATTCTCTCCCAAATAGAATTGAAAGACATTCGTTGAATGTCGATTACACATCTTGGGTGAATTTTAGTTGCTTCATATCAGAAATTGCATGGTCTTCTATGCGGAGGTGATTGGCAGAAGGGAAGGCATTCATCGATTGCAAAGTATCTCAGGTATTAAATTTCAAGCCTTTGTCTGGTAATTGATTACTTATGTTTAGCTTCCTTTATGTCAACTCTTGGTGTTTTTGCTTGAAGCGAATGCCAGGAAGTAATACGTGCATGTTTGTGACATCATGAAATTTATGCCGCTTGAACTCCTTAAATGGTTTCATGCACTTAGTTGCCATTGTGGTTTGGATATTAGCAGTCTATGTTATATACTTAATGTTGTTAATCTTGGAACAAATTTTTTCTCCAGAATGCATTGTAGAGCCGTGTTGGAGCCAGGTTGAGTTCTTAAGTTCAAGCTTGGCTTTTTCAAAGAGGCTTGCTTGAGTTTGATTTGCACTCAGCCGTACCTTTGTTGTATATAGTTTCAATTCTGGTTTACTAGCTAGACAAACTTTTGAGCCGAGTATTGTTAGTATTATTGATCGACTTCCTTCCAATTTTCCCTTGGAATACTGAAAGTGGTAAAACTGGTCTTTGCAGTACTCTCTTGAGGAAGGGTGATAGCATTTAGAAGAAGCAAATTATCATTTTATGTTTCTGTCACTTGTTTTTATTATCAATCAAGCTTATTAACTCTTTCCATAAGACGAACACGTGGAGCAGTTATTGTTTACATCCATTGGAGGGCAATATTGACTAATGTTCGGCTACTAGTTGTGTGGGTTCTTGTAATGAAATGTGCAATTGGCATAGAGCTGCTAGTTCATTTGTCTCTCTAGTATTAGCTTTCCTCCATGTACACTTAACGGTGTCGTTCTTATTATGTTCTTGTCTTTCCAGATGACTTGCATCCGTTTACTTGAGATTCTACCTGTTGTCTTTGAAAGGGTTGGGCAATCAATTGACAAAGTTTCTTGGAATTTGGTTGTGTCTTGGTGGTTCTGGATGTTGAAAACAACTTTAATTGGCTTCATGATTTGATGGATTGGGGAAAGTCATCACTAGTCGTTGTAGCTAGATATTGGAAACAAACAGTGGTTGCCTTGCTAGGTCAACTCAGGGGGGCATGCAAAGAAAGATCTGCACTGACAATCTCAACCATTGAGAAACTTGTTTCATGTGGTAAGTTTCAATTGAATTGTTAGATTTGTTATGTTGTTGGCCACGTTAATCATCATCATCGCATGGCTTTGGAACACAGATACAATTGCAGTGGATGAATTGACTAAGCAAGTTTCGCGGCTTTCTGTTTCATTGATGAGTGAACTGTCTTGTACACCTGAAAAACCAAACTTGAGGTCCGAACCTTTATCTTCTGAAGACATAGTGCTCAAGAGAGAGTGTTCAGGTAAAGGAAAGAAAACTTTGTCCTCGGAGGATGATGTGAAGATTCTGGACTCGGCGACATTGGTTAGCAAGGAGGAGGACCCAGGTTCGGTGGTTGTTCTGTCGGATGATGAGAAGGAATCAAAGGTTTCTGCTTGTGATGTGATTCGTTCTTATCCTGGGTCTAGTCTGGTTATGTCGTATGGAAAAACAGGGAGTGCTGGTGCTGCTAAAACAGCTTCTCA
The DNA here is from genome assembly GCA_033070095.1 of Escallonia herrerae. Classification (NCBI taxonomy): domain Eukaryota; kingdom Viridiplantae; phylum Streptophyta; class Magnoliopsida; order Escalloniales; family Escalloniaceae; genus Escallonia; species Escallonia herrerae. The sequence continues at coordinate 104,680 of JAVXUP010000171.1, read as the reverse complement.
AGGTAGCAAGGTGAAGAAGAATGAACCCGAAATTGACAGTATAGCAAATATGTTGGAACCTGCTAGTTTTGTTTCTCGGAAGCTGGACTCGGATAAAGTGGGAGGCAAACAAGAATTAGCACCTCTTGTCAATTCAAAAGTTGGAGTTGATTTGAGGAAAGAAGTAAATTCCAAATGCACTTCAAATGATACCTTCCCTCCCAAAAAGTATCTAAGTTGAAGAAGTCTGATGGAACTCTCAGTTCCAATATAGTTGATTCTTTTCAATCCCAGCAAGTGTCGGATTTGAGAAACTCATTTGGTAAAACTCTCAGTTCCAAGAGTATAGGTGAGAATAAAGCTTCAGAAACGAGGGATATAGTCATTAAAGAGTTAGTACGTGATGCTGAAGATGATCCGTGGGAGCTCGGTTTAAAATCTGCAAGACGTCAGGACTCATCCGTGACAAAAATAAACACGTCCTAAACGACAAGTCATTCCTCTCAACTTACTTGTGAAAAACAGATTTGTCAATTCTCATAGGCTGGATGGACGTAAAAGGTTCAAAGCTCCAAGCCTTGATGATTGGTTTAGACCCATCCTTGAGATAGATTATTTTGTAACAGTGGGATTAGCATCTGCGAGTGAAGAGGAGAATCAAAGTACTGGGATATTAAAGGAGGTCCCTGTTTGTTTTCAGTCGCCGAATGAATATATGACAATTTTCCGACCATTGGTATTGGAAGAGTTCAAAGCACAGCTGCGTAGTTCCTTTCTCGAGATGGATTCTTCAGAAGAGATGTTCTGTGGCAGTCTATCGGTGCTTTCGGTTGAGAGAATTGATGACTTTCATGTTGTCCGCTGTGTTCACGATGACACTAATCTCTCAGGATCTAGAAGCTTTTATGAAAATGACCTCATTTTGCTCACGAGACAGCCTCTGCAAAATTCTTCCCACGATGTTCACTTGGTTGGAAAAGTATATTGCTCTTTACTTATTTATGTATCTCTTTTAGCAACGTTTTAAACAAAATTAGGTTTCTCCTGCCTCGTGTTGTTTCCAAGAAGGGAAACTGTAGTTGACGCATTTAACTTGAACTCTTGAGAAACGCTTGATTTACGTTAAACAACAGAATTGGACTCATACTGGAATAGTTTGGACTCCCCGTGGCTTTGAAAGCAACCAATTTGGGGGAGAGGAAGAGCTAGGAATTATGGTCCTTAACTGTTTGATGGCTTTGACCATTAGTTTTCAGCTTTTGTGGTATTTTTTGGTGATTCTCTAGGGGATCAAGGTCTTCGTACTTTGTACAAGAAAAAGAAAGACTTTGTTGGACTTTGTTCCCGTCTTTTTTGGTTCATGTTGAGAGATATATACTAGAGCTGTTAAGGGTGTAAAGGGAGAAGTCTTTAACTCTCTCTAGGTGGGGAGGCGGGGGGTGGGTGGGTCAGGATGACTCTTATTTTTTTTCCCAGCCTTTCTGGAGAGTTTCTTCTTACTCTAAGTGATTGGTGATTTTGCATACATGTTCAGGTGGTTTTTGCCCCCTTTAAGGCGTCTCCAAATTTCCATTCAATATTACATTTCTTATCCTTCTTATTTTTCAATGTGAAAAAAGAAATGGTAGCACAATTTGTCTGAAAGAAGTTTCTCTCTGGTATTCAGCAACTTTCTAGTTAGTAAAGACAATAGAAACTATCTGCATGCATATTTCTAAAAAATCTCATGTGGCAACCATATAGTCCACCTTGTTTCCTTGACCACCATCTGTTAATATACTGAGTCACTGACTGTGATTTAGAGGTTGGGCATCTTCCACTTTGGAAGGTCTTGGATGCGTTTACACAAGTTGTGCAGTTTGTCAAGTTACATTTAATATTTCTCTGTTGTTTTTGTTTGGCTATTCTGCTGATGTTGACTATGGTGCCCCAGGTGGAGAGGCGTGAAAAAGACAACAAAAAAAGATTGAATATCCTAGTCATCAGGTTCTATCTTCAAAATGGATGTTGTCGTCTAAATCGAGCTAGAAAGCTCCTTCTTGACAGGAGCAAGTGGTATATTAGCCGCCTTATGAGCATTACACCTCAACTTTGAGAATTCCAGGCATTGTCATCCATAAAGGATATTCCTTTAGTTCCCATTATCTTGAATCCCATCAACTTTACTCTCGGAAATCATGAACCTAGAAAGAATTTTATTAAGTTGTCCCAGTCCTTGCAGAAAACTCTTAACTCTTCGTTCAATGATATCCAACTTCAAGCTATTAGTGCTTCCATTGGACCACTGGATCTGGGAAAAGATTTTGACTTGACCCTTATACAAGGTCCACCAGGTAATTTTTCATATATCTCCAGAAATTCAACGATTAGTTAATTTGGCTAAAGATATGAGTTGTCCATTATATTGAACTACTTTTACATTTAGGTACTGGCAAGACTCGAACTATTATTGCCATTGTTAGTGGTTTGCTTACCTTATCTCAAGCGAATGATACTATAAGGCCTTTTAATGGCAGTTTAAGCCCTAGCAATACTTTGTACGCTAGTGCAAAACGGCAGATGAGTCATTCTGCTGCAGTTGCAGGAGCCTGGCAGGATGCAGCCTTAGCTAGGCAATTGAATAAAGATGAAGAAACAATTTCCAAATCCATAGGTGGTTCCAGAAAAGGGAGGGTGCTTATTTGTGCACAATCCAATGCTGCAGTTGATGAATTGGAATCAAGAATATCCAGGGAGGGGCTTTATGGCAGTGATGGAGTGATGTACAAGCCATTTCTTGTCAGGGTTGGTAATGCAAAGACGGTTCATCCAAATTCCCTACCTTTCTTTATTAACACACTTGTTGAGCAGCGTTTGGCAGAGGAGAGAATGCATACGGGTGAAGCAAGCGATGATGCTAGTGGAGAGACTACAACAGCTCTCCGTTCTAGTTTAGAGAAACTAGTAGACAATATTAGATTCTATGAAGCCAAGCGCGCAAACTTAAGGGATGAAAATTCAAAACTCTTGTTGGATCCTGACGCTCCTGAAGAAGATGATACGGGGGATTTGTCTGATACAGAAATAGAGGCAAAGCTAAGAAAATTATATCAAGATAAAAAAGCAGTCTACATTAATCTTTCCAGAGCTCAGGCGCGGGATAAGAAAGCTAATGAAGAAAGCAGAGCTCTAAAACATAATTTGCGGAAGTCTATATTAAGGGAAGCTGAAATTGTTGTAGCTACATTGAGTGGCTGTGGTGGAGATCTTTATGGAGTGTGCTCTGAATCTATTTCGAGTCATAAGTTCAGCAATTTATCCGAGTCTACACTGTTTGACGCCGTTGTAATTGATGAAGCCGCTCAAGTATGATTTTTAGTGTTTCTTTCCTTTATATGTTGTTTAGTCTCTATGGTTACATAACACTGGTTTGTCCATCCATTTGATTATTTTCCATACTGAAAATCTAGGCCCTGGAACCTGCCACTCTTATTCCTCTACAGCTCTTAAAATCGAGAGGGGCAAAGTGTATAATGGTAAGAGCTTAATTTTTGTATGCAAGTACTCTGAGAGTACAGTAGTTTTTCGTTTTATTTTTCGAAGAGCGAACCTTCTGTGCTTATTGTATCTATAATTGAAGGTTGGCGATCCAAAGCAGCTTCCTGCAACTGTTCTTTCGAATATCGCCAGTAAATATCTGTATCAATGCAGCATGTTTGAACGTTTACAGAGGGCAGGTCATCCTGTCATTATGCTTACCAAGCAGGTAAAGTAAATTGCCATCTTTTCAGTACAGTTTGACAAGTTGATTGAATTTCTGACTTGCTAATAATTGTGATTCTCAACTTTGAAGTGAAGAGAGGTACTGTTCAAATATCAGTACAGTATATATGCAAACTTGAACAAGGATTTTGTAAAATTGGGTCACTAAAGCTTATAATAGAGAGAAATCTCATAAGAGGGAAAATCGTTTCCAATTGCACTTTGAGCCATTTTGGACTTGTGTTGCAAATGAAACTATTTTTGTGATTTCATTTTTTTCTTCACCTGGTCGAGAAGGATGACAAGTCCAAAGATGCTCAAGTTAATTCTCATTAGCTGATAAGTTTATCTTGCAGTGCAAAAACACTGAAGCACTTAAGTGGTGCATTACAAAGTGAATTGGACTTAACCAGTCATATATGGGCAAATAGAGACTAGAGCTATTTACCAAACTTGAAGAATTAATGGCCTTTCTACGACTATGCATTCTTCAATCAAGTTAACACAATAGTTACAACCTTTGGCATCATCCTGTTGAAGACATACTTGTACTCATTGTTATTATGTTTGTGGAAGCTGCATTCTGACTTTTTAATGCCTTGCTTCTCTTTTTCTTACCAACTTGCAGTATAGGATGCACCCGGAGATATCCCATTTTCCTTCTTTGCATTTCTATAACAGCCAGTTGCTAAATGGTGATGAGATGTCTAGCAAAGCAGCACCATTTCATAAGACTGAAAGCCTTGGACCCTATTTGTTCTTTGATATAATAGATGGGCAGGAGCTTAATGGGAAGAACTCCGGTGCACTGTCCCTCTACAATGAGTGCGAGGCTGATGCTGCAGTTGAAATTCTAAGGTTTTTCAGGAAAAGGTACACCTTCTTTTTCTCCATACTTGGATTTTCCCATTAATTGCTTTATAAATCCATGTTTTTCTGTAACTACTCACAGCTACCCGTCAGAGTTTATTGGTGGAAGAATTGGCATTATAACACCTTACAAGTGTCAACTTTCCCTTTTGCGTTCACGGGTTTCTAGTGCATTTGGATCTTCTGTAATGGCTGAAATAGAGTTAAATACGGTGGATGGTTTTCAAGGCCGGGAGGTGGATATACTGTTACTTTCCACAGTTAGAGCAGCGAAACCATGCTCAGCATCTTCAAGGAACAGCTCTAGCAATATCGGGTTTGTTGCAGATGTTAGAAGGATGAATGTTTCTTTAACGAGGGCCAAACACTCTTTGTGGATCTTAGGTAATGCAAGAACTTTGCAGACAAATGATAACTGGTCAGCTCTTATCAGGGATGCTGAAGAGAGAAATTTAATTGTATCAACTAAAAGGCCATACGATTCCATCTTTAAGTCAATTTTGGAAAAAGATTCCGTATCAGGGTACTCTCATTTACATTCAAGAAAGCTGAAGCATACTAAAAAGGTTAGAGAAGTTAGCAGGGACGCTGAACAACGGCATAAATATGCAAATATTGGTAATGATAGGAAAAGGAAATTTTTGGGCGGTGGGGCTGATAGTGGAAATTTATATTCGGCAAGCAAGGACACTGATAAAACCAACAAATTTAGAGCCAGCAATGGACGCGAATTTACAGCAAAGAAGGGTCGTGAATTGGTAGTGGTTGAAAGTAGTGTCAAAAGAACCGTTAAAGATGCTAAGACTACAGTCACAGAAAATAGGGTAAGAGATGACGAAGTTAGGGTCAAAAGTAGTAGTGAAAAGCAATTGAGTATGGGAACTATTGATTCAGTTGATGGAAAAGGCTGTGACAGCTTATCTAATAGCTTATATCCCTCTAAGCGAGTGATAAACGGAAGCCCTAAGATTTTGGAGTTGGAGCATACCAGAAAAAAGGAAATCGTGGATGGTAACAAGCCTTTAGATGAAGGAAGTCTTCTAATGGGAGATGAAGGGAATGATGAAGCTAGAGCTTTAAATCAAATTGAAGCACCGAAAGCTGCAATCAGGAAAAGGAAACAACAACGTGAGGCTGTAGAGGCTCTTCTTTCTTCAGCTCTCATATCTTCAAAAAAGCCTGAAATTTCGTCAAAATCCGTGCCTGCCAAAAGGCCATATTCTCCAAAAAGGACTGCAGGTCATGCTATCAAATGTACCAAGCCAAGAAAGGGTAAGTTTCTTCGTTTAGAATTTGATTAAAGTCGCAAAAGTATAACCTTGGTACAATGGTCTTGATCTACAGCGCTTACATGAATTTAGTGGCTGCATTGCGGAAATTATTTTTATCACTTTATTCTCAGATTGTTTATTTGTGCATTTTGGCCTTCCAAGTGCCATAGTCGATTATCATTGATAAAATTTCAGAAACTGGCGCTTTCTTTTTAGCTTTGATCGATTTAAAGTTCTAGTATGTAGTGCTACTTGGAGAGTGGGGTAATATTTAGGTAGATTAATGTGGGGTTATACATTGACAAAGGTAAGTTTGAAAGTGCTTCTGATAGGATTATTACTGATTTGACATGTAACTTTCATTTTTGAGATGTAAATATAACTAATTGGCTGTCCTTGTGTGTTACCAACTGATTTTGGAACATCAATAGAAAAGCACGAACATTTGATATCTTTTATATAAACGTATAGATAGTTTTTTACGCATCTGACTATGTCAATCTTCTGACAGTTCTACCAGCATCCTCATCGGGCATGATGGATGCTCAGAGTCACCATCACCTTCGTAAGAGGGACAAACCTTTGGGCTCCCAGGGAGTAGGATGAGCTTTATCTCTTCCATTATCTGATACATGTTAAAACGGATTCTGCCACCGTCTCATTCAAACTTTTTTGCAGAACTATGAGGCTCCACTCGTGTAAGCCACATCGTAATTGGATGTTAACCATACCCCCCCCCCCCCCCCCCCGGCAAACAATAGTATACGAAGAAAGAAAGTACAGAAAAAATGCTGCAGTTTTATTCATAATATCAAGGTTATCTAACCACTTTAGTGAGCCTTCTTTCATCTGTTATGTCGTGCCTTAGATTCTTACTGTTTGTATTTTGTAGCTGGTCTAACCTACTACTAATATCGGTTTTTTAATTCAGTGCAGAAGCCTTCCTGTTTATATTTGACCACTTGTTTCTCCTTTACTAAAAATGCAAGGAAATGGTCTAGTTGATCCCCTCATCTTGTACTAATTGCTGGTCTAACTTATTGATTTTTTACTTCAGTGCAGAAGCCTTCCTGTTTATATTTGACAACTTGTTTCTCCTTTACTAAAAATGCAAGGAAATGGTCTAGTTGATCCCCTCATCTTGTACTAATTGGTGCTAGATGTTGAATGTTATTCATATTTTCTAATGTCATTCATTCTTTTTTATTCAAGTAAAATTGGTCTGCCAGAAACGAAAGGCTAGTTCTTTGATTCTCTTGAACAGAAGAAACACAGAGACACTAGAACAGAAAAGGACTTGAGAAAGTTCGTGCATCTCTCTGTCATATCTTTGATGCTTCTGGTACTGAACTTTTCAGTACCTTAACCAGATCACAATTTGTTTTTCCTTTTACATGTGCCTGCATGCAGGTGTTACTCTCGATCTTTACCCTGCGGCATTATTTACGAAGCCTGTCATCCTTAAGCCATCTTAGAAGTTATTACAGGTGTGTTGTTCTATGAACTTTTGGATCCTCACTGGACATGTGACTTCACGCACCTTTTGAAGTCTTTCTCATCTATAATATTGTTATGTTAGTGTCAGTGACCTTACTGTTGCACTTAATGGCCGAAAGGGATATGGTTATGATAGTTTGGGGGAACTAGTGCTTCTAGGTAAATACTGCTTTCTCAACATATTTCGATCTTTTCTTAAGAATGCCATGTGTAACTTGCCCAATGGTTAAACTTTAAAAGGGGCTTCATCCAAACGTATTGAATGTTGGGGACTTGAGCCATAGTAAATGCAAAGTTGGGGGGATTTTGTATGATACGCCTAAAAAACTATAACTACACAAAAGTTTAAACTAAGGAGTCATAACTCATTTCAAAAACAAGAAAAAGAAAAAGAAAAAGAAAAAAGAAGAGAGGAATTTATATCAATAACCAACTGCGGAAATAGGCAGGCATACAAAGAAGTACTAAAACAAACTTCGGATCAAGAAGTGTACGAATAGTGTCCATGAGCTTTGACCATTGACCAAATGATGGGCATCCAGCAATGATTTGTGAATTTGGATTTGACTAACTCAAATGGGCAAGTGATCACACATGCTATATCCTCGTTTACGAGTACTTCACATGCCTCCATTAGTCAACTCCCCATCTTCGTCCGAACAAGTACAATCTACATGTGGTACTTGCATTCACTAAAGTCTATATATGTTATCAGTGACGACAGTAGAGCCTGCTATAGTAACGTATAAGCATGAACTTTATTTCCAGTGGTACAAGGACTTTTTCCTCCCCCCACAACGGGGCCAAGTAAATAGGCTTGCCCGACCTTGTTCTTCGTTAGCACTCCCGTCTGATACTAACAGGGGAAAAAGGGCTCTCATAAATTTGAAGTCGGCGGTTGTCCTTTAAAATTACGCGTATTTTAATCTCTCCTTACAGGGAACCTCCGAAAGGCCAATGGTAAAGGGACAATTTGTGCTGTTTCCTCTATGTCAAAAATAGAACCCGTTCAATTTGTGCTATTTCCTCTATGTCAAAAATAGAACCCGTTCGCTGTGCTTGATGTACATTCTATTTTGAAACTTATAACTAGATGAATACCTCACTCCACGTGTGAGCTTCTTTTCTTCTTCTTGTTCTCCTCCTTTTTTTTTTGGTGCCAATACGCGTGACCAAAAAAAAAAAAAAAAACAAGGAACATCACTCGCAGAACTATATATGATATTTTCATTTATAAACCCATGATTAAACAACTCAAACTCGCTCGACAATATAAACTACATTAAAAGGTTGTACTCAATGGGAAGATTTAAGTGATTCCAGGCACATCAAGAAGTAGCTGAAAGAGTGATTACTGCTCAGATATTAAATATTGCATGGTGTCACACTAAAGATCCTGATAACTTAAGATCATTGCATCAAGTGTTGATGATGTCATAGAAGCAAGGGCAAAGAGAGGCTTGATGTTGTCTTAGAATAGATCTAATGGTGTCAAGTAGTGTGAGCAAATATTAATCTCGAATCGCATAATATTTTCTGTATTTTACAATAAACTAGTAAACTGTCAACTTGCGGGCTCGCAGTATTATTAACCACTAGTGGTAGTTGTTTTCGTTTCTCATGACTCTGAAGCAATTGGCATTTCACACGGACTTTGTTGTGTGGCATCTTCCATGATCCTCTGCTTCTTCCAGATCCAATAAACAAACACAAAACCAGAGGGGAAGGAGATTAAAATAATCAATTCCTATTAATCTATTGAATTGAATACGCATCAGAGATGCAGCTGAAGATATCAAGGCAAAGCTGAATTATTTCAAGGAGGAAGCACAGAGCGAAAACTTCTTTTGGGGAAGTGTCGTCATCATTGTAGAGTGATCTAGCGAAACACTTTACTGCTACCAAGAGATTAAAACAACAATAATAATAATAATAATAATAATAAAACGTTGTGGGTGGGGGGGGGGGGGGGGGGTTGGCACAATGAAATCTAGACATGTCAACTAATTTTAAAGAAACGCCCTCTCGCAAGATACTCATTATTATCTTTACACTAATTAAATATCAGAGAACGCATCGAGTCTATCGGGCAGCTGGGGCGGGGGTGTTGGGGTAAGGTTAGCTCTCATTTTCGTATTGCACCTACGGAGGCAGTTTTCCTCAAAGGAGATGCCATAATTTGACACCCCTGTTTTCTTTTTTCCTATTTTGCTTGGAAGAATAAGAAATGTAATTTAATTTAATTTAATTTGACCCATCAGTATGAAAATCTGAACTCAAAATTTCAAGATTATTTTTCAAGATTCCTTTGCCACTTCACTCGCTCCTTAGAATTCAACACTGTTGGCACAGTTATAATTGCAGCGGCAGAGCGGACGGTGAGGCGACAGGCTAGGAGGACTAAAAATACAGTTAGTAAAATAGCGGGGATTGCTTTGATCTTTTACAACCTAATCAATCAATAAGCCTCCTAGCTATTCCTCTATGTGTACGTGTAGTAAACGCAAGTGGATGGAGAGAGAGGGAGCTAGACTAGTACAGAAACCAATGGATGTCAAACTTCAAGAAAGAAACCAGCAAGTAATAAACGGATCCGAATTGTCTGCTGTAACTATGGTTACAGCAGACATGCTGTAACTATGGTTATAGCAGACATGCTGTAACTTACTTACAGCCGTGTGATCAATTTCAAGAGTCCAGATCAAGCCACGTCAGCGAAAAAGGATTTTTGGGTCTGTTCTGTTTCCCATGTGTTGGCGTTAAGTCCAAAGAGAGAGTAGCCTGATGTTCTCTCTCTACAATCTTTCTGCCGGCAACGACATCCCAACCTTCTGGCGACGACGACGACGACGTCCCACCTTCCTACGATGATGACATCCTACCTTCGGTGACAACAGAGCCAAGATGGCCTCGTCCCCTGTTTCTTATCTCCCGTCTCTCGTCTCCTTATGACCCGTGCCAAAACCACCATGCCAGACACCATTGCACCTTGGGACCACCACCATCACCACCCTTGTTCACCCTTACTCATAACCGTCGATCTACACGCCGGGCACTGATCTATAGCAATGACCAACCAGCCACCATTACTCCGTCTCTCACCGTCACCCCGTCTTCCACTCTGATTACAAACATAAGCAAATCAACCATTCGGCTATGTTGCTGCTGGAAGGTTATGGGTCCACTACAATTTCAGGCGGTTCACTTTGTGGAGGAAAGAAGGGGATTGTGGATCGCCGTCGCCGGAAGGTAGAGGAGTAGCAGGTGTCGACGGTAGATAAACTGGGGAGAGAGAGAGAGAATTGGGGTTGGCAGAGAAGAATTCATAGCTTGATGACGTGGCATAATCTGGACCGACATCTCACCCCCATCTTGATCAGACGGCTGTAACTAGTGTTACAGCATGTCTGCTGTAACCCTAGTTATAATAGACGATCCGCGTCGGTAATAAACTAACACAAACAAGATCATCAATAAAGAAAGGAATATGAAAAGCGCATCTGCAGGTAATGGTGGTATGATGAAGCTTTCTATTTTTTTATTCGTGGAAGCAGTTGCAGCTGCAGCAACCGACGCTCATAAATTCACGATACAATTTGTTTGAATATAAGTACCAGTACCAGTACCAATTCTGGTACTAAAGCATCCCAAGCTCTCATATTAAGCACTCTATAAATATAGGGCACCAACCTGCCATTGAGATACTCACACTCACCACACACCAAAATTAATATTAAGGGTGCCCTCTGGCCGTAGCTCTAGCTACATACATACATACATATATATATATATATATATATATATATATATATATATATATAGTGTATATGGATCCAAAGAAATCATCCTCCTCGTCTTCTTCTTCTAATAAGATAAGGGAGATAGTAAGGCTTCAACAGATTCTAAAAAAATGGAAGAAGCGTGCTGCTGCTGCTGCAACTAGTACTACTACCAGCAATGCTTCTACCAGTAGCACCACCTCCGCCCCCACCTCCATGGCGGCAGCAGCAGCTGCCAGAAATGCAACTACTGGCACTGGTATTACGCGTAAGAGCAGCAGCATTAACAAGTTACTCAAGAAAACCCTTTCCTTCTCAGACATTACTAGCCCCACTCTGAACGATCATCATGTGGTACCCAAAGGGTTTTTGGCGGTGTGGGTGGGGAAAGATGTAGATCAGGAGGAGAAGAAGAGGTTCATCATTCCAACAGAATATTTGGGTCACCAAGCATTTCGGATGCTGCTCCGAGAAGCCGAGGAGGAGTTTGGGTTTCAGAACGAGGGGCTGCTGCAGATTCCTTGCGAGGTCCTTGTGTTCGAGAGAATCCTGAAGATGATGGAACAAGACAAGAGTTCGTCATCCGAGGTTTTGCTTTTCTTGCATCATCATCACCACCAACATACTCATCATGAGGTAGGCCCGTTCTTGCTGATTGAAGATGAAGATGATGATGATGACAAGGACATGATGACGACGATGGTTAATGACTGGGATCAGCAGCTTACTCCCCCTCCCCACCATCATCCTCAAATGTGTAGATGATGCATGCTTTCCTTTAATTTCTGCTCTTTTTAATTAGCGGTAGTCTTCTCTTCTCTTCTTTGTTTTACTTGGACAAGCTAGTTCGTGAATCAATATTGCAGAGAGAGAGAGAGAGAGAGAGAGAGAGAGAGAGAGAGAGAGAGAGAGAGTAGAATCCAGGGCTGGGAAAGCTACGTGCCAGAGTCATCTCATCAGCATTTGGCTGCACATGACACAATCTTGCTAATTAAGCCGAAGCATTTTTAACATTTTCCTTTAGCTTGGGTATAGCTGTTTAAAGAACCATTAACTACTGATGCAATAACATGCTTTTTTATACGAAATGGGAAGTGCGCCAACTGATTTTCTAGTCAGGCTGTAAACTTGATCATTTCTTTATTTGTCAAGGCTTTGTTTTCCCCGCATAAGGTGCATACATTTTGACTGTTTTTCACTCGACCATGATTCTGGGTGAACTTGAAGGGACTTTACTTTCTACATCCAAAAATCAACTTCAACTGAAGTTCTAGTACAACTTAAGAATCTAGGTGTGGAGATTAGTCTGTAGTAAAGCACCCACTGAAAGAAACACAAAACGGTAAAACTCAAGATGGCTAATCATTTTGAGCTAGAAGTAGATCCCTTGGAAAGCACTTGGACTTTCTGCATGTTACTTGTACTATTATATAAGAAAACTATTTCAAGACTCCTTGTCGTACCAGGTAATATCACGTGTGTCAATTGATTATAAGAAATATCAAATGTCTCTTGACCGGACACTAAAACGGAGGTGACAAATTTTGTTAAAAAAAAAAAAAAGGGAGAATCTAATCCTTCGTTTGTGTTGAATTTTTCTTTCATATGCTACTCGTCATCTTCCTTTTCTGTCTTTTTTTCCCCTTCTAACGGACACCCTTGCCCTCCGCCCCTCTTTGTCTTCCCCTTTCAAAGCCAACACCACCATTAACCACTACTACGGTGCCACCACCAATCACAATTACGACATCAACCCAACACCACAAACCACAACCACGACATCACTCCAACAACCACCACCACGACATCACTCCAACAACCACCACCACCATAACAACACTACCAATACCAATTTGTTAGCGCACACACAGAGAAGCACAGGCGCACGTGAACACACACACTGATTGACTTCAGACCCATAATCACACGTGTGCATGCGCGTGCACACTAATTAACACACATACACATAAATTCACGCACAATAACAAATGCACACGCACACACTAATCGAATTCAGATCCCTCCCTCCCTCCCTCCCCCCTCTCTCTCTCTCTCACACACACACACACACACACGCTCACTGACTGAATTCAATAGAGTGTAACATTGTGTAGATCCGTGCATTTGTAATAGAGTGGAAGAAAGTGAAAGATGGGGATGTGGGATAAATATGTATTCAAAACTTATAAGTATTTATGGGGTAAGGGTAGTAAATGTCTTCAATTGATGTTTAAGAAATACAGTATGCTGACATAAACAGAAAGTGGATCAAATACAGACGGTGTTGTAACAAAAAGATACATGTGTTACAAACCTTTAAGATTCCGGACTAATATGTAAAAGTTTAAAAGGCAATAGAATTAACTGATATTACACCCTAACTGACCTTAAGGAGTTTTGGGAATACTTTCCTACCGTATATCACGTGGTTAGTTGGTAGTGTATACATACATATACTATTGGGTAATCTACATTTTCTAGAGATAGCTAGTAAATTAGTAAAAGGTAGCTTCGGAATGCATGAAGGAGGGACTAATTAGATGTAGGTACGAGCAACTTGGCCGACAAACTAGCCGATTAAGGCGTTGGGATGCACATTCTCCGGCTCTAAATTACAATTCACAATCAACATATCACATGCATAGCTTGCTTTCCATTATTAGCAATAAGTCATAAATAAATAGTCTTGCTAATCATGTACGGCCAGCTTGCCAGCCAGGAGTGAGTACGATGTATATATATATATGCATAGATGCATGTCTTTCCGCAATTAGCTCTAATTAAATTGACTTTTGAGGTGACTCCATCAAACTGCGGGCCGGGTGCACCACCATTTGCGTAGCTACGTGCATATTCAATTCCTGAAGAGAGGTGATATGTGATGGATCATCTGCGGTGCGTTGCCTACTCTTCCGGGCTTCACACCACAAATTGCTTAATTAATTGGAACAGAAGGCGCAAGTCAAGGCGAAATATTGCTAGAGATTGGAACTTCAGACTGCTGCTCATCGTTAGTCTTTTGTGGGTTAACTTCATCTAAAACAGCTGAACCAACTTATTCACGTGAGACACAGAAATGAGTGTAATTTTTTTTATTTTTCTTCCCTTTTTTGGGGTGGGGGGAGGGACCGTCAACTCCTGGGCAAGAATGTGCAACTCTGTGAAGGCCTTATACTACTATCCACCCTTTTTTTTAGTTCCACATCTAGCCTCTTTGCGTGCATAAGGTTGCATATTTTGAGACTCCTTGACAGACCTTTTGTAACTATATATCAATGCCCCTAAAGGCGGGCAAAATAATTAGTCTCTGCTACTTTCTATTGTCTATCACCGTATTCCCATAGTTATGATGGTCCTTCGCTCCTTAAGATCTTAACGAATCTGCACATTTTCCCACCAAGCATAGTTACCCGATCGAGGACCCACAAGCATAAGTCTGGCCTATTACCAAAACAATTTTGATAAAAACAATGTTTACTTTAAAGTCATTGTACCACCTGAAATGCTACACTACTTCTTCGATAAAAAGCCATGTTTGTTTTGGCAAACAAGTAGTAGTGCTTGCGCACTCTAATGACGACTTACCTCCACGAATTTTTACCGCAATGATCGATTGGATATTCGCAAGTTTGAGCTAGATATGAATTCAAGTGTTAATTTGCGACAGAGGGAGGGAGGGAGGGACGCTGGAGAATAATAAGTTAGTACTACTGGGGCGGGGGTACATTTCTCTACAAGCGAACAACATTAATCGTCGTCTTTTTCTTCTTTGATCTCATCATTTGGTGGGGGTGCTTTGCACCACATCTGTTTAGTAAATCCTGAAAGTCATCTTCTTCACAAATGGGAATCCTCAATCCCCCGCAGCCCTGTTGTTGATGGTGATGTTGGTATCCGAATTCGTCAGCCACCCCGTCCATCAAAGCCCTGAACTCGGGCAGGGATAGGTAGCTTGCCGGGATCACAAACCTCCTCATTCGCTCCTTTCCCACATAAACCGCCAAGTATCCTTTTTTTGGCGGAGATGCACCGCAGTCTTCTCCTAGGCCTCCTCGAACGCCATCGCCTTGGGACGATTCCCTGCCACCGGTGCCCTCCATCAACAGTATCAAGTCCTCCCCGCCCTGGGAGGAAGAGAGCCCGAAAGCGGGATCGTCAGAGCAGGGCTTATGTACCATCTTCAAAGCTTTTCGGGGACGAAGACGTTTATCATGATGATGTAGCAGCTGCAGGGGTCGGTTACTAATAACATTAGACCATAGCCTGGTCGGGATAAGCTGACCCACTGCATTCCTCATCGTCTTCCTCGAAATTATCATGGATCGACACACACGTGAAATGATGATTGATTGTAGCCAGCGCATGAAAAGATGATTAGTAACTACATTTATCTGGGGGCATATGTATTTTCAGAAGGGGGAACAAATTAAAGCAAGATCCTCCACCTCTAGCGGGGGTAGAAATCTGATTGCACAATCGAGAATAAGAACCTCTCTTTTGTTCTGGAATAGAGAGAGGATAAGGACTTTCGATTCCCAACCCCACCCCTGAATTTAAAGCAACAGTTTAAGGCAGGTCCTTATAAATTGTTTATGAAATACGGCCAACTGTTGGACGCAGCTCTACCAGACGTCTTCCTCCACTCGCAACCAACGGACCATGTATTCATGGCCAATATATGGTTCGTTTGTCTGTGAGAGCACATAGTATGCAGCAAGAAATCAAAATGTTTTATTTACTCACCCCCCCCCCCCCCCTCCCCCTCCTCTAGAGATGACAATCATAACCGTGTCCAAAACCGCATATTGTATATCGGTATCTCTTTCTATTTATAGAATTAATCCACTACAATATGCACGCTATTTCTGGCCTCTACAATACAATAGTTACGTGTATGTCGGATAAGCTAATACTAGCAAGGAGAGTTTTGGAGAAGAAAAGGAAGGATTAATGTTATGCGGACGAAAGGATATCGTGTTAAATACCCCTACTATTTTGTGTGATGCTGCTCATGATGGTTTCATAGAGGCTGATCATGTGCATGGCAGAAACTAAATAGACGTAATGTAGCCATCTCTAACCATAGCTGAGCAAAATATATGGTCCGGATGAACTGCCCATTCAAAGTGTCCAATCTTGAGGAGGCACAATCGTCATCGTTTTGCATAACGCTCCACAAGTGCCTTCGCCTTTTCTGGTGCAAAGAATCGTGCCTGAGGAAAACAGCAACAACGATTATGGCAGGGATTCTATATGATGCCCATTTTACTAGAAACATGAATGCTGTACGTTCCAGGAGAAGTGAGGTGCTATTAAAAGTAAGTAATGGCAATCAATACATACTCCCAATGCACCCTAATGGACACTTCAGGGGATTATGTTCAATATGCAGGAGAAGAAGGAATGAGGAGAAATTGTTAAAGAAAAAAAAATGCCCGAAGAAGGTAGTAGACTAAAGCGGAACAATCTACGCTAACATCAATGTTTCAAAGGACAACTTAACATCTATGAGTGGTATACCTCAGAATTACCAAACCGAACTAACAATATCCACGAATTAATTTAAACGCTTTAGTGCACAGCAAAAAGCTACAACCATATACACAGTCCTTTTTGCCGGTCAAGCCAAACCAAACAGACACGTGCTTTAGCTACTTCCAAAAGGTGTAGGGAGAAGTGATTGTCTGTGTTTTGTATAATATATTTACTCACTTGTATAAACATCCTTTCCGCATCTCCAAATTTTCCATTTTCCTTCAATATAATTCCCTGTGGAAAATTAACATGAAAATTTTCTTCATCACAAGATAAATAGAACACAGACAACCAAGACAAAAAAGAAGCCATTTCAGCAAATGAAAGAAGAAACACGGACAAAACCTGCTTGAGAGACAAGCAGCATAAAATTCCAAACCAATTTCTCAACAACTTATAGGCTTCGTTGAATTGCCTCAATGCTTCAAAGCAAGCAACTGGCTAAAAATTTACAGTAGTGAACATATCCAGCAGCAAACCAGCAGCAATCTACATCCTAGCTAGTTATAGAGGATTCCTTGAGTCTCCTACGACTAAAGGAAAAGCATGTTCTATTTTTGCTGCTGTTTACCATTAAGGAAAGCTCATATCGTGTCACCAGATGGTAACTTTTATGTTTGTTTTCATAGTAATCACTTTCTGATTAGAGCATAGTCAACAATTTTAGACAAGCGCCTCTCTCGAGATAAAGATACGGTCAAAATGAGAATTGTACTCTTAGTTCGTAGGATGAGCAGAAGAACTTCATCTCCACCAAGTATTGCACAACGCTGTACTGGTTTAGACGCCTATTAATTCTAAATAAAAGGCAGCTTCTATCATGATGTTGGAGTCTAGAGAAGGTTGACGATGTGCAGTCTTCCCACCCACTGACCACCACCATCCCTTTCTTTGTTGTCTGGAGACCTTTTTCAGTTTAAAGGACCTCCAATTCAAGATGGAGCAAGCTTACTGTTGTGCCACCGTCACCTGCCTCTCTCATTTCAAACTCTTTAGGACATCTGTTCAAAGTTTGAATTTCTTTTCTTGACCTTTACAAGTATCCATAAGCACGGACATAAGTACTTAAGAATTGGTATGAGTTGTGGATAAACAAAACCTTTGCCAAGTAACCCCGAAAATCATCAGGGTGGCTAGAGATTAGTTGGTCATAAACAGATACAGCATCACTGACATGGCCCCAATCTGAGTAGGCTTTTCCAAGAAGCAGCTCCACCTGAAAATCACATCCCATACTTAACAATTGCGTTCCCGCGAGGAAAAACAAAATCATTTATGGAGAGGTTCAGAGACTTTAGGTGGTTGGAGGAGGGGGGATGGCAAGAGGAACAAAATCAAAAACTAACCAAACGATATTCTTCTTGGATATTAACTCCTTATATAGTATACAAGAACAACGACTCTCATGGAAGTATCCTGACTCTATCCATGTCTTATATTTCACGATATGTGTATCAGGTTCTCCGTCTCATACCATATTAGCATCCCAAACCTTGTCCCCATTTCATATCATATGAATATCCCTAATCTTGTCCATGCATCAGAGCCCAAAAAGTTTTAGAATAGATAAATTCAATCAACTTCAACAGATAACTATTCATCGCCGTAAACATAAAAAATCAAAGTTCTCCTTTCTGTCACCTGCTACTGGTTAGAATAAATTTGGTATGTTCAGACCTTAGTTGCACAAAGGGGGGGCGGGAGCGGGGGCGGGAAAGCGTAAGCACCAAGAAGAATCTGATGTTGGGAGCGGCTTGAATAAATAAATGCATAAAGAGTATTATCATTTGTTTAGCATAGTTTACATATATAGCAACAACAAACAAGGAGACTTTAAGGACTTGAAGGAAGAGAGAAACAAGGAATTGAGTTGAAAAGAGCTTGATTTTCATGTATTCTATCACTTGTTCCATGCATCTCTATCCAGCTAGCGGGATCGAGTTCCCATCTTAGGTTGGGACGAGATCCCATGAAGCTCCTAACTTGGGATTGCAAAAGCGAGTTTCCGAGAGAGAAACGTCACCATTCCTGCAACTAAGGTTCAGACATACATATGTTGGACCTTTTTGTCACCAAAGATTAGTCCGGGGTTTAAAAATCATCTTTGGGGGTAAACACTCACTTGAATGGGATCCACCACCGAATCTGTAACTGATACACTACCATCAGCTACAAGATTACCACCATTTGATTTTCTTATATCCAGTTGATGACGAGAGGCCAAAAGGACCTGAACAGCCTGCATAAGCAGCACAAAGAGAAGTGTCAAATATTCATATGATATTGACTCATCAGATAATATTGTGGACTGTCAAACAGATAAAAAAGACAGCTCGCTCAGTATTTCACCACCAAAACTAAATATGACCGTGTATCTTCACCATTCTTGACAATGGAGTAGCCAACAGACTGGTACAAGTCAACTTGGACCGTAAAGCAAGGGTTGATCCAGTTGTACGTGGCCAGACACACACACACACAGAGGGAGGGAGAGAGGGAGGGAGAGAGAGAGAGAGAGAGATGACGCAGCAGACTCAATTATGCACAACGTGGCTAGTTTATCTTATGCTTGTGGAATGGCAGATTATCATCTAGTGATGAGAAGTAAAAAGAGCGAAAGTAAGCCATAAGAATAAAAATAGGGAGCTCTTGTCCAGGGATCGGCTGGTTGATCAGATGTGATTTGCTCAAAGCTTACGAGGTTCTACCAGTTCCAGTGATAGGCCTATCGTCTCCATGCCATTCTTTAGAATTCTGTCCATCATTTTCCCACGCCGTAACCAAAGATATGGCTTTCACATGGCCCATATTTTAAGCACAAATTCTCAACCCTCTTCCACTACTTCAAAGAGTTAGCTCAGCATGGCAGATCCCCTAGACCCTCTCACCCCTTGGCTATTAGCTACTATACTTACCCACGCGAAGCAGCTTCAAATTTAAAGAAGTTTTATTTAGCTTACACTAGATAACATCAGCAATTGCATCACAGATACTAGAAATGCGGCCAGGAAAGTATCTGCAAGTAACTTTATCTCGTCAGCAAAATGGCAAACCTCATCTGGTTTTTTAGCAGCAAGCAAAGCATTTGTCAAGCCACTCAAAACGTCGAAATCAACAGTTTTAGACACCTGTGAAGCAACAAAGTATGGCCTTTAAAAAAGCATTAGTGAAGCCATTGCCAAAGTTGATGCAAGCAGCTCATAAAATTGAACAGGAAAGAAGAAACTTAAGAGTGACAATGGTAACGCAGCAGCAACATAAGTCCTAAAACCCGTTCTGTTTTACTTACATATGCTCTAAAATTTTATGCACATAGTAGTTCAAGAGAACCATCACAAAATGGTAATTGTGGAGCACGACGTGGACTGGTATACAGTGTTAATCGGACTGTAAGTTACAGAAGTAACAATAAACGATGCACATCGATGGAAGAATCGTTGCACGATTCATGACATAGTCAATTGTTAAGGTCCAGCTAACACGCGCCCTTAAGCAGAAAAAACAATTTAGAAAACAATGTCTTAATAATCGTATTACTCATTTTTTAATTGTTTACAATGCATGGTAAATAGCAAAAGAAACTTTTTCAAAAACGCTAACATGAGCCTTAAGGGGCTGTTTAATAAACTGAAATTTAAGTGCTGAAAAAGTTAAGCGCTGAATTCGTAAAACTGAAAACTTTAAGTGACTAAACTTTTACTGAAAAATAAGTTAACCTGTTTGATAAGTCAAAAGCAAATGTCTGAAAGTTATTCCCTTTATAAATTCTATTTTATCAAAATTATGCATTTATTTATGTATTTTTATAACTTTTTTTTGGTCAAAATCGTGTTGGTGTTGGTGGTGGCAATGGCTATGGAGTAACAATGGTGGTGGCGCAGCGAAAAGGTGTCAATGGTGGCAGTAGTGGTGCGAGAAGACGTGGTGTTGGCAATTGTGGTGGTAGCGATAGGCAGCAACATGGCTGTCATGGCAGCAATTGTAGTGTGGTGAATGTTTAGATGGTTTTGATGGACATAGACGTAGTGACGACGACGATGGTGTGGTGGTGGCGGCGATGTCCTAGCGTTGGTGGTGTTGGTGGTAGTGGCTAGGTCGTGATAATAATGGTGGTAGCAAAAGGGAATGACAATTTTGTGGTTGTCGTAGTGTGGGAGGCAGTGTTGCCAGCAAATTAATTGAAGCGGCATTATGGTGGTAATTGTCCTTTTTATGTAGAAATATGTTAAATAACTTTTAACCATCTCACTTAGAATTAAGTAATAAGTATTAAGTCCATCCTAACTTAAAATATAAGTCTATTTTTCGCAGAAATCAATTTGTTAAGTGATACAACGTTAAGCGTTATCAAACGGACTTAATTGAAAATCACTGAAAATTTTAAGTCTCAAGTGCTTAATTGCGTATCAAACACACCCTAAATTAAGGGTGGATCAATCGTTCTGTGCATAAACTACAATGACAATGACAACCCAAAAGAAACCACTAATATAAAGCACAGAGGTCCAAGCCATCTAAGTTAGATTGCACATGATGCAAAATTTATCGGCAGAATGCCAGCGTATGGATAAACAGTCAATCTACCTTGTCGCCGTAAGAATAAGAAATGAAAAGATACTAACCTGACCTTATTATGACAAAAAAAATGGAAATCTTTGGTATTAGTTCCTCACAAAGTGACACCCGTGCTGTGGGAAACGATTATTATTATGTTCTTCAGGCACATTCTTGAAAGTAAAACTACGTCGGTGCCAATGATGTGTGAACAAGCAGCCTTTTAGAACAGAAATTTGAAGCACCCACGTATCTAGTGTATACTGACCATTGCTGACCTCTTGTATGCAGCAACACTCCCTTCGTAGTCCTTAAGTTCGTATTTTACTTCCCCGAGTAAACGAAGGGCATCGGCGTCACTCGGATTCTTCTGCAGAGAAAAGTATGTTTACTTCAGAAACAGAAATTTAGCTCATCGTACTTTCAAATAGCTAGATCTTTTCAACTTAAATCTTGTACCAGAATGACCACAAACCAACCTTAGTTAGATCCTCAAGCAGAGTAGCTGCCCGAGAATACTCTCCCAATTCTGCTAAAGTTACCGCAGCACCCTGCAGTGTTTAGACAAGGCCAATTGAAAGAAATATTTGACAGTGTTCGTATTGCAGCAAAACTCGAGTCAAAACGAGTCCAATGATTCAGTTTAGCATGTATTACATTGAAAGTCTAATTAAAACACGTGAAGTAATTAACTTTCTTCATTGAACAGAAAGTGCACACTGCTGATAACATTGAATTACTATGATATTCCCGAGTACTGTGGAGCAGAGTGACAGAAGTTTACATGGTTTGGAAAGTGTACCAAGGATATTTGAGCCGCATCCATAAACCCACAGAGGTGCATACGTATACAGATAAAGAGACATATGCATTTGTAAATATATGTGCATACATATACAAATACATAGAGGAAAAGGGAGATATATTTATGGAGGGGCGGACCTAGAAAGTGGGGGGGGGGGGGGGGTGCAAAAAGTTATAAAAAAAAAATTATTGCTAACATAAAAGGATTTTAGAAGGTTCAAGTTCACGTAAAACATGACAAATAAAAAACATATTATGATTAGCGTCACTATTGAATACGTTAAATGTAAAATAAATTGCTCAATTTGACTATTGATTAGCTCTTACTGTATAGATGTATCACTAATATTATTATCAATTGAATGGGTATAATAGTAATGTATAAGCATACTTTAAGAATTTCAACTAATAAAAAAGAACTACTCTTGATCTACACGTGCTTTTTATAATATGAAGTTTTAGAATTTGGAAGAATGAAGCTGGAGCAAGGGAATGAAAAAGACAAATATATGACGACAGGTGGAACAAAGGGTAAAAAAACACAACGAAACGAAACCCTAGTCGCATTTTCGTAATTATTTAAATATGCTTGTCCATTATCTAAAAAAAAAATTCCTCAAAAAGTTGGGGGTTGCTGTGGCCCCCATTGGTCATGTGGGTGGTCTGCCCCTGTATTAATGGCTGGACCGAAATTCAAGTACCTGTTCATAATAACACTTCAAATGTTCGGAGGCAAGTATGTATGTAGAGGACAAGATAGCTTTGGAATGAGTAGAAAGATGAGATCCAAGAAGATTGTACTTGGGTTCAGAGTCAAGGTGAGTTGAGGAGATAGAGAGAGAGTAGCAGTGTATTATCATGCTGTTTAATAGATAAAGCAATAAAGCAAACAATGACCAGTAACAGCACTACCGTCTTGCCTATGATATCATGACTTACTTCAAGAGCAATTGGATCCTCTGGGGAAATAGTAAGGGTTGCCTCATACTGTTGGAGCCTTGTCTGCCAAGATATGAACATCAGAAGAGTGATTTAAACTTAATGGCACTAAATGTCTAAATGGCAATGTTCCCCAGCTGCAATAATGCATGTAAATAAGAAGCAAAACTTTTATTGCACATAATGCATAATAATGCTCGGCAACTAAAAAACACATATGCACATAACATGAGTGTAGCCAAAATGTAAATCCTTTGGTGATGTGCGGCAACAGCAGGAGGGACAGGATCAGAACAAAAATATCCACAACAAAGTCGGGATCGGTCATATCCAACATAAGCCTCTAGATGCCCCTGTATGAAGAAGTCATTTGTGCCAAGTTGATGGGGGTAAGAAGAGGTATGGGTAGACCAAGGATAAGTAGGGAGAAGTGGTGAGAAAAGATTTGACTGCTACATATATAATAGTATGTACTCTGATAGGGGAACGGAAAAAAGGAATCATTGATGATGGTACATAAGCTGTTCCCCTTAGAACAGCTTGAGCATGCACAATGTTTCTCTCAGAGCACAGGCAGATGCAAGCTCAAAAAGTCAAAGAAACCAAGAAACCTGACATTATTTTCCATAAAAGGGGAACCAAATATGAAGAACCAATGAAGTTTGAATATGGTGCATCAAAGCAAAGACTGAAATTGCACACAATCCTGTCTCCCAATGAGATTCAAAATTTGCTTCCTCCAAACCAAAAAAATTAACATGGAAAACGAACAGAAAGGCATAAGAGCAAGGAATGGGTTATATCGGAGAACTTTGACAGATTGGCAACTACATGATAGCTACCAAAATAAGCTAGGTCTTTCAGATGTCGTCTTACCGAACCCTATATTTAATTTGTAAAATTGGCTTGCTTCAAAAAATATACCTGAAGGTTTGCTTTCTCCTCTCCTGATATTTTATTGACCATTGTGGCCTCCTCAGAGGGACTGACGCTGGACATAGAAGGCCATATCACGATCAGGAGTTTCTTAAACATAAGCAAATACTGTAGGTCTTTATCAGCAACATTGTCAATAGCGTTACTAGTTTCTGGCCAATAGCATTACTAGTTTCTCGACAAGCATTTATTCCGATTTAATCACCTTTTGTTACTATCCAATCATGAGATGTTGAGCGAATAAAGTTAACTACGATATCCTTATTACTTTAGCTTAATCTCACACCAATTACGTGAAACACAGTGGTGCTGTTAATTTGGTAGCTTCCTAATCCAATTATCTTATTAGATATTAATCAGATGGGTGCTATATAATTATCATCTTGCTAAATATTTTCTCTTAGTTTGTGATCATACATATGTTTGGGCAGAATCTGATTTTGGACGAGCAATGCATGCTTCCTGAAGGTGAGTCCCAAAACTTATGTTTACTGGGTTTCCATGTCTTTAAAACTGGGTTTCCATGTTTTAAAGACCTGCACTTTGAAACGGAATGAAGAAACACTGAATATGCTGTACATACCTTCCAGAGGGAAGAAAGTCCCCAAGAGCAAAAACCAACCCAAAGACTACAACAGCAACTCCAACTCCAATCTATACATTCCAAAGTTAATTTTCAATATGCAACATCTCCAATCTTGCATTCATCCTAAGAGATACATCAGAGCACATCAGCCACTACCTTAGTACCAATACCAGTCGTGCTACCTTCTGACTCAATTGGTGCATCATAGTCGATTGCTCCTAATTCTTTATTTTCTTCCACTTTTTTCTGGCCAGCTGCCGACCTGAGCAGAGCAAAAAAGCGTTAATTTTCATGAAAATTATTCTGAAGATTATTGTAGTTCAGGAAAAGGAAGTAAAGAATGAATCGCAGAGAACTCATCTTATAAGCTTGTATACAGTTTCTACTCAGGTGTTAAAGCAGTAAGTAGCAGTAGAGTAGGGGATAAGGGCTGCAAGAATTCTGCTAAATTATATTCAGGAGGTTTCTTTCGCTACCCATTAGTGAACTTCTGTACACGAATATAGCAATCATGTTAACAATGCAAATGATTATGTGCCATCGTTGCAATTCCAACATATGCAACATGCAACCACACCAAAGAAGAAAATTCCAAACATCAAATTGCCAGGACAAGTCATTTACAACGTCACTTCCCAAAGGCTTATGATCATGTATTATCTTCAAAGATGCAAACAAATCCAACTGGCACGCTAATACAGAGAACCCAAATCAAGGATCAAACAGAGGCTGACTGAATTGCTTACCTCAAAGAAATGCAGCAGCAGGTAATCTGGCCCTTTCCAAAAACTGGAGTGCCAAATCTCTCTTCACTTTCAGGGCTTTAAAGCGCCAGAAGATGAACACCAAACATGTACAAAACTCACCATGGTTAACTGCACGGGATTGTGTCCCAACCTCTGTCAACCATGAGCCCGTGTGCCGGCGAGCACGAGACCAACAGCCAGATAAATACCATCAGCATATTCTGGCCAGTTTTAATATACTCCTACTTTGTCTGAAAGATTCTACTTCCTCATTGCAGCTCTGGTACCAGGTTTTAAGGTGATATTCTGGTTTTAGGTTGCACTTACATAGTAAATATGTGTGTGGGTGTGTGTGTTAGAGAGAGAGAGAGAGAGAGAGAGATACATTAATTACATTTCACATATCCTCTTCTTCAACAATATACTATAAATCATCGGAATGGCATAAAAAACATAAAAAAGGCCTACACTCAACACACTCATATGCAGATGCATGCTGTGTGCTTCATTCATGTATGCACTGTTGCAGCAGAATGCAGTCAGCTTTCATGAAAATAGTAGTGGTAGTTTACAGTAACTATGTTGTCATTATCATAAACTAATAAGAATGCTTCTAATAAGCACATGCCAACTTGGAATTTGGCAAATATGTCGCACCTTCTAACTGCTTCCAGCCGTTCCTCAAATTCTACATCTATGGAATTCTTCCTGGATTTTGCCTCGGTCCTGGGTCCTAACCCAGGTGCCTCTACAGAAGTAAAGCAAGACTCCAGTCAATACATCAATGAACAAGTCCAAGACTTCTGGAAACTCAGTGAAGAAAGGTGTAATATTGATTCACTTACGACTAGGTACACTGCCAGATCTTTGGGAAGTTGACGTCCTGCAGCAAATGGCAAAAATGATTAGAACTCCAAAACTAGGGATATGCCAGAGGATTTTGCAGACTACTATAATTAACAACATGTTTTGTGAAAGGATTTAGACCCAACATACCAAAAACTGCAATCTCCTTCCAAATAACTGCTTGATGACAATACTACTGAAATGTTCGTCCATAGAATATTTAGATTGGAATATCTGAGCTGCATGACGTGCAGGACGACTCCAACTTTTTGGTTTTAGTTCCTATGAGGTATGAGAAACTAAAGGACTTGTACAACAGAAAACTCTCTGTAAGAGCTGCATAGTGACCATCATCAATATGATGGTCAATATGCTACTCATTGCTGCACGTACAGAGCAACTTCAGGGGCTAAATTCCAGAAATTGAAAGAAGGAACTTAAGTTTCGTTCTGTAACTACACATTGATATGCATCAAGTAGTTACTCAAGTTTGTCTTATTCATGATTATGTTCATCTATTATGAGCATAGCTGATTGAGATGGAAAAGCAAGGGATAAATGTAACAGCACAGAGAGCAGTGTATTAGATTTATAAAGCGTTGGGTGCTCAATACCTCTGACGTAACACACCCCCTTTCTCCTCGCGCACGGTTGTGGAGTTTTTGCCCTGAGTATTAGATAAGCAATGATAAATTGGCCGATAGTTGTACAAATGAATTGATTCGTTAAGCGTCTTCAAAGAGAGAATCTTGTGTCCGCTTAAGGTGCAGATAAGTGCGCATTATGAAGTCCGTGTCTACTAGAAGTGCATTGGAGTTATGGTGCATTGGAATGTGAAGCACAAAAACGAGGCACGTACAATTGTTGGCAGGTTTTCGATTCAAAATCCACGAAATTTACTGGGAAAGTGAAAAGGCCGTGATGATTGGTGGTGGAAGCAAAGATACGCCCTTAATTACCTTGGTGTCCTTGCTGCCAAAACCACGTCTTGGCTTTGAATTTGAATCGTTGGAGCAGCGTATTTTGCGAAGCTGGTAAGACGAAGCAGCATAGAAAGTAGCTGGCAAGTACTTTTGCCGGCGATTGGTTATGGAGTATCTAGCATTGTGATTAGTCGTTGCTCCTGCTGCTGCCGCCGTCGTTGTTACGGCAGTGGACATTCTATGGGAAACAGAAGGATCGCCTGCTTCTCCTCAGGAACCAACCAAAGCGAAGAAAGTGAGAGAGAGAGGAGGGGATAGTCAAACGGCTACATATAGATTCTCCAACTATCCATTACCCACCTTACTACGCAAAATCAAATCAGCCACAGCTTTTATACCCTTTAATTTAATAACATGCACTAGCACTGCAGAGTGGAGGGATAAGGTGTGGGTTAGTCGGCACCACAGTGACAAATTCGGCAATCGAAAATAATTCAAGAGGAATAACAAAATTTGTATCGTAAATCGGAAGTAATTCGGTAATTAATCATTTAAGTTACAATGATTTTAAGTGTATGAAATTTGTAAACTATGTAACGAAAATGTAAGAACTCTTCTACTCTTTGGGTAAAAAGAGCAAGGGAGAATGTATGGTAATGTTAGATAATTATGTGTGGTATATGCATTTACTTTTGCTGAACTTAAGTGAGAGTTATTGAGTGGTCTAATGGCACTGACATGTGCTGTATATTTAAAAATATCGCAATAAATTCGTTAGTATCGCGATACTGTAATTAGATTCGTATCTTTCAAATATTTGTGTTAAATTCGCGTTTAAAACTTTCTATTAATTTGTTGCGATAAATTCGCGAATATCGCCAATTTATCGTGAACATTGTTACTATGGTCGACACCCACATCACAAGCATTTTAGTTTGATGCGGCGTCACCTTCTGGGCAAGCCCGAGGACCTACATACGTACCAACATGGCACAACTATGACGGGCCGGGCCTCCGTCCAAACTCCGTTGACACCCAATTTCGATTTTTCTTTCCCTCTTTTAACTTATCAAAATGTGTCTTCAGAAAAATCTACACATGCTTTTAGCAACAATCTTTTGCTTTTGAGCGAGTTAATGGGCTGAACACGAATCTCAATTCCCTATTTATTTTGGTTTATCTATACCACCGATTTTGATTTATCACAGCGATGGCAACATACTGTGCTGGGCAACATTAACCCAGTTTCGACCATAAAGAAATGCTAACCTAGAGTAAAATTAACTCATGTCAATTAAGCTTCAACAATGCAAGAATTTACCTAAAGTGCTTTCACAAAGACCCATTGTATACTTGCAACCACTTGTAACTGATTGCGATGTGTAACCATTTCATTCTTGATGCACTCATATGGTGCATGATTTTTATTTACTTTTAAATATAAGTAAACTTAGACGCCTTAAAAAAATGAATTAGAGAGTAATTGACACATACTCTTGAGGAATCAAGCTCAGTTGCACGTAAAATTCCATAGCTTCCGATCGTGTTAGCGAACATTCCAGGTTTTTCTCCATTTTAAATTCCTACGGCCTTAGTCGTTTAAAGTGGTGCCCCATTCACCAATTGATTTGATTGTATGGGTTTGGACAATTTAGAGCAAGTGTGTGTGACAACCCCATCATCCCAGGGGCACCAACACTATTATGCTCTTTACTTTTACCCTAAGTTATCACAGACCCACATTCACCACTGTACAGTGATAAATAAATCATTCCTTAAAAGCTGTTCGCTAGCAAAAATGTGGTAGCTAGCCAATTGGAATAACTTTACTTTGATCCCTTGAGCTCCGCCTGCATTTTTATTGTTAGTTCCTGAACCACTAAGCTAGTTAGTTATCTTGGTCCGTAAACCATGCTTGGTCACTTTCGTGCTCCATCCATTAACTTTTCCCGTCAAAAATCTCTTTTCCCTCTCAGTCAACGGGGGCTGTCGGAGAAGGATTACCGTCCCCTTCGAACCCCTCTCACGCCATCATATGTGCCGCCATTCACCATAACCACAAGATACAGCATCACCACAATCATACCACCAGTATCCAATCTGGCAAGTACTAGCATCAGCCAAAGATTGGCCATATAATTTCACTAGGAAAACCCATCTCGCAATCTGAATTAT
Organism: Escallonia herrerae; assembly: GCA_033070095.1. Lineage (NCBI taxonomy): Eukaryota > Viridiplantae > Streptophyta > Magnoliopsida > Escalloniales > Escalloniaceae > Escallonia > Escallonia herrerae. The sequence goes on along the minus strand of JAVXUP010000171.1, from coordinate 75,499 downwards.
GCAGAACCTTGCACCACACATATAACTATTTGGAGTTGGTAAGTCCGCGACTCTCATATGTGAATCAAAGGCATCATCCACCGTTGCAGCTGAGAGGGCCTAACTTCCGAAATCCACCGGTCATTCCAAGTGGAAATAGTGTGTCCATCCCAGAGCTGGTGGAGTAGGGCAGCTTTCAGAATATCCTTGTCGGTCAAAATACTCTTCCAGACCCAAGAAACCCGGCCACAATTAGGTAGGTGTATCTTAGAGAGATGATTGGGTTTATCTAAGAGACAGATGATTTGGTACCGTATCGTCCACACAGTACTCTAACTATCAAGGAATTCGGCTGAGACCAAATGCGCCACGGCTGAGACAAAGCAGAGGCCTTGCAACTCCGACCAGAGGTCCGCCAGAGACAAAGCTTCCGCACATCCAATGAACAGGAAAGGTGATTGGGGATTCACTGTCGCGCATGGGGGGCTTAAATGAGCAGTGACAGGGAACCATCTTAGACTTCCTCTTCTAACGTTTGTCTTTCTTCCTTCTCTTACCATTTTATTCCATCTAGCAAAACTGGATCATTCTCCATTGATGTCATAAGCCATTGCCACAACAATTGTAAACACCAGAACTTTATACAATTCAAATACCCGTCACGGGAACCATCACCCTCACCCTCACCCCCACCCCCAATAAACTACCATACTCTGCATTGCCAACTCGACTTTGGGAACAAATTAGTTAAAATCTTGAATAACTTAAATCCTAGAAAGTAGATCCAGGTCTAGAAAAAATGGGAAATACATCAAATTCAATCTCTGAATCTCCAAAGAGGTGGCAATACTGGAGGTTGTTAAAGGGAGTGACGGGGTGGTAGTGGTAGTGGCGGTGGGTCAAAGACAATGGTGGTGATGGTCAAAGGAGATGGCATTGTCGGTTCGTCGGGGAGGAAAACGACCATGGTGGTCATTGTCGTCGAGGGGGCCGTGGTAAGGTGGAGGGTTCAGGTGGTGAGAGAGGAGAGCGATGAGTCTAGAGTAAAGGAGGGAGAGAGAGGGAGGGAATAATGGAGGGAGTAAACGAGGAGAGAGCATATATGAAAATAATAATAATAAAAAAAAAGTCGAGCCCAATGTGCACATTTCAATTTGGGAATCTCTCCTCAAAATCAAGATGCTGAATCAACATGGTTTTTCGAGGTCGACAATGAAACAGTAGTAATGTAGCACTCTTCGCAACTAACTAAGTTCCCGATTGGCTAGGGACAGCTAGTAAGTAGGACTTTCAAGTACTGTTAGTAGCGGTGCGAACGGAGTTCCAAATCTGGGCAAGGGCACCTGCAACGTGAGGAATGACGCTCCCGACCCCACGCAGAAGGGCGCCGGAGGCCACCCCGATTGCCAAGGTTTGCGCGTATCCGGGCTTGGAGTCCACCTTCATCTCCAGGTTCACCAGGCGGCGCTGATCACATCCAGCTTCCGAGACAGGGGCGGCGTCTCTCCTCCCGGCTTCCTGTTGCTGTTGCCATTGGCTCTGCCGGCGACTAACCTGAAGACGGCGTTCTGGAGATCTTCGATGACTTTGATGGAGGCATCTTGGGTCTCCATCCCCTGCGACTCGTAGTGCGCTATCAGCTCTCTTGGGCTCGGTAGCTTTCTCTTCTTGTTCTTCGTCATCGGTGGCGGTAGTTGTGATTGGTTTGCACCACCAACAACGCCGCCGCCTGATGCGGATGGAGGAGGTCCTTCCATCGCCACCTGATTCAGATAATAGGGACACAAAATCGACTGGTTTGGTTTGGTTTCGGAGGTACTGAAAACCCTAACCAAAATGGAAGCCGGGGTGGGGTTTATTGATATTGAATAAGATAGCGAGCCATATTGGGCCTTTAAAGGGAAAGTTGGAATAGGTTTATAAAGCCCAGCCCATGCTCGGTGGAAACCTACGCTGCGATCCAAAGAAATGCACACACACACACACACACTCCAACTTTAGCTTCTCACTCTTGGACCTTCTTTAATTCACACACACACACACAGTAGCACCCAAACCACAATAAAAATACGTGTTTGGTGTTGGTTACTTTTTGTAGCAAATCATTATCTTAGCCTCTCGGTAGTAAATACGATGATAATGCTGATGTCCTTCGTCTTTATAAAACCATTAAAGAGTAAAGTCAAAAGTGTTGCTTACAGCAATTACAACGCTCCATCAGTCTCGCAGGTACCAGTCAGGTCACCGTCGCGGATAGATAGAAATATCACCATCGTGAAAATCAAAGATACCAAACCCCAACCCTAAAAACGGCTTTACTCAAAACTACACAGCCAGGCAAAATTGGTATTGACTACACTCACTCGGGCACCCCCCCAGTTACATCAGAGAAGAAAAATGCCTATCTGTTATGTGCAAAAGCAAATAGAAGATCTTAGCGGAGTGGAGTGGCAGTGCCGCCGGGTGTCTGGACTAGACTTTGATAACAGTTAAAATCTCAAAGAAAGATGGGAGCCATGACAAGCGTTATTGTTGCAAGCATCTTTATCAGGACGTGGAGGGAAGGTCCGGCCGTGTCTTTGAATGGGTCTCCTACGCTGCAATCACAATCAACCCAATGTTAAAAGCTTCATATGCAAATTTGACATACCACGAATTATGAATGAAAAATATGTTTGACAAATCAATATCTAAGTAACAAATTTCCACTCGGCAATCTCCACAGGCAAAATGTGATGTTAGCGTTTTACTTAAACGTACACCCAAAATAGCCAAAGAAAGGGTTCAGCCGTGCAAAAGCCAAATGTCTATCACAGCCTAACCACTGACAGCCAGTTAGCGTTTGTAGAGGCAATGCCTGTTGAATTAGTGACTCAAGTTTCTCTCCCGTGTTCTACATACTTCAAAGCTATTGCTGCTGCTAATAATACTATCCCTTATGCAATTAAGTTGAAAAACTGCCACTTACGTATCACCTGTAACTGCTGCTTTATGACAGTCGCTCCCTTTGCCTCCAAGAGCACCTGTTTCTATGTATTTCTTCGCATTATCCCAGGCACCACCGGCGGTGTTAAGGAAAAGAGCCATAAGAATGCCAGAAACAGTTGCAAACATCAACATGGCAGCCACTACTTTAGCCCCAAGGAGAGGATGCCCTGTATAATACCCCAATATTCGGAATACTAAACCTGCACGGCATTACGCGCAAACTTCACTAAACCATGTAAAGCCAAGCCAAATTGCAAGATAAACCTGAGGATTGTACAAAATCAATAACAGTGATAACGGTTAACTTATTGCTCAAATACAGGGTTTAAGAAAATACTAGACAGGTCTACTGTAGCACTCAACACCTAGGGAGTCTTTCATTCAGCAAAATCTCCTAGTGTTGATCACAACATCTAGCCTAAACTGATCTTTCAAATAACAACGTAAAAGTTCTGCAAGCATCGGCAGACAGAAGCTGACAGTGATTGTAATCATTAAGTTCACGACACGATTATATACCGAGAAAGAAATGCAAATTTTTTGTGTTACTGAGTTTTCTGCTGGAATACCAAATGAAAAACAAAAATTAATTTCTTTTCTCTGGGGAAGCAAAAGCCTACAGTAAAACAAAGGAACAATTAACCCACCAACAGCAATAGGTGATATGATAGCCAAAGCTCCAGGTTTTATCATCTCTCTCAGAGATGCAGATGCAACAATGGCTACGCATCGACCATAATCTGGTTTTTCCTTGTAGTCCTGTTGTGAACAGATGAAACAACAACATTCATCACACTGAATAAACTTGTAACAGTGAAGAGAAAACGATACAAGAAAATCTACCTACCATTATGCCTGGCCTCTCAATAAACTGTCTTCTTACTTCATTAACAACCTCTTGTGCAGTTCGACCAACTGCAGCACAGGCCCATGCACTAAAGAGGAAAATAAGCATAGAGCCCAATAATCCGCCAACGAATACTTCTGGAATGGCAATATCAACCTGTACACCAATTAATAGAAACTGAAATGCAGAAAGCAAAAGAGTAGCTAGAAAACCAAGTGGAAGGATATTGTGGCTACCTGCTTAAATGACTGGTGAGAAAACGCAGCAACCTCATCCATATAAGCGCTGAACAGAAGGAAAGATGCAAGGGCAGCAGACCCAATGGCAAAGCCTTTGGTGGTAGCTTTTGTGGTATTCCCGACAGCATCAAGAACATCCGTAATCTCGCGTACACTTTCAGGCTTAAGCATCATATATAGTTCAAGGTCAAATAGTAAAGAATCTAAATATAGAAAGTTCTAAATCAGAGGGAATGTGCACTAGAAAGTTCTTGACTAAAATTACCTGCTGGCTCATCTCCACAATTCCACCAGCATTATCAGCTATTGGACCAAACATATCCATAGTGAGGACATAGGCTGCAGTACTAAGCATTCCCATTGTTGCTACAGCTGTCCCAAACAACCCACCAGTTGGACTTCCAGCTTCATCAACCAGTCCTGAAGTGTGACCCAGCCAGAAAGCTGAAACTATAGATACACTTATGACAAGGACAGGGAGAGCCGTGGATTCCAAGCCCAAACTGATTCCAGCAATTATGTTAGTCCCATGCCCTGTGGAGCTAGAAAGAGCTAATGTTCGAACAGGCTCATGCTTGTAGTCAGTGTAATACTGAGTGATCCAGACAAATATATAGGCTGTCATGATTCCTACCAAACCACATAAAGCAAAGTTGAACCAAGCAGAAGGTGCCTGTTCCGTATATAGCATCCAGCGCGTAGACTGTGAAAGCAACACAACCAGTCATCACATAAATCATGTGCCAATGTGAAATAATGAATATGAAAGTAGCTGCTGAGTGTGTGTGTAGTGCGAGACAGCGAGAGAGATTGTACAGATACAACCAACAAATCTAGTATGTTCCTGAAAAAGGAGCCAATTTTGCACAGCTCTCTAAATCTTTTCTTTCCTTCTCTTACAGTACTTTACAATGGTGATAACATTTTACTTTGTGCATAACAGAAGGTCTTTATAGTCCAATTACTATTTTATTTTTGTTCTGCCCTTCACGGAAATGGTAACGGCAGTATCGTGTCTTAACCATCCGTCTCAATAACTTTATATGCATATGCATCTGACATACACTTTATCGAGTATCATAGCATAGTGTGTAGCTAAAGGCCATTAGGCAGTGCAGCCCTCGTCAATCAGGAGGTTGGGAGTTATTTACTGCAGATACATGGATAAACTTTGGCATTATGTGCATAAAGTACTGCTGCCTCCAACTTACCTCCTGACAATCAACCCAAGCTTTTACCCCGTTGCACTATGCAATAACCCGTACACAGACTAAGAAATTCAACCATTTCTTAGCCACAAATTGCACAAAGAGATAGAAGCATTACCAAACCAAATGTCAGAACAGCTAAAATAATTGTAACAGAATATCCTCTCTGAAGAATCGTCATTGGATCTTCTATAGCAGCGATCACCCCCGAGTCACGTGTTCCCCGTATTGAAAATATTCCAACCGATGATACAATTAGGTCAAATGAGTGAACAACAAGAGGAAACAAAATAAATCCAGATGGATCTGCAAGAAAGAAAAGTACCGCCAGATCAAACAGTGGATAAATAGATAATGGGGGGGGGGGGTTGGAACCAGCCAAATTAGCACGTAGATGACAGAGTGCGTTCATCAGACTCCGAAACAATTACTCCAGAAAAACCTACTGCTGATCCACATGCTCAAATGACTTGTAAGAGAATGAAACCTGAGTGATATTGCAAAACGATGCATATAACATGCTATTTCAGATTGCCTGATCTTTACTGCATTCTAGAATTGGTAATCTGATGAAAACAGTGCTGACAGCATAAAGCTAAAGAAAGATGAAAGAAAGGGATATAACATCTAGGTAAACAGCTAAATTCTGTTCATTGTACAAAAGAAACCAACGTGGTACTTAAACAACATAATACAGCTTCAATTTCAACTCAAGGAAAATCATGGAGACTGCTCCCAAAGGAATTAAACGTTGCAGAAGCAAGGGGATTAGTTCTTAATCTCAGATGATTTTTATATACCTGAATTCACAATATTTTGTTGTTACATGAATATAAGATATCAAGCCTGGGTTTGGGGGAGAGGAGAAGAAACCTTTACAAGTCAATTAAACAAGAATAAAGACCCCTAGCGGCAGGCATTTGAGAGGGTGAATAACAGTAATCAATATCGTAGCATATGCGGCAAATAACTTTGCATAGGGCATAAAAGATACAAACCAGTACCCATACCTCACAATACAGGTCCTGATTTACAATTACGACATACTTCCTAAGTCGTGATTTGTAATTGTTCTTTAATTGTTGAGGCTTTTACTTTTCAAATTTTTATCATTTATATACACTACTTATTTTGCAATGTCTAGTCCCTGTTATATCTGGAGTTGATTTCTGCTCTGATAGATTTTGAACTTGCCTTCTATCTTGCAGCGTTCTGCCATCGTTCCTCCAAGTATCATGGCACTGATAATCTCCGCAGCGATGCTTTCAAAAAGATCAGCACCTCGAGCTGCACAGTCCCCAACATTGTCTCCGACCTTTATGACAACAAAGAGTTCAAGTCGCGCAAATGCATCCATAATTTAGCATGTTAAGAAAGCGAATATAAAATCTAGTATAAGTTATTCGTATACATAAATAAGTGAATAGGCGTTCTTGCCAAAAAGATTAAGATAGATCTGCAGAACTAGAGCTGACCATCCAGACATCTAGTTACCTTTCATTCCCTTGAACGAATTTGTATGTCAAGTATATTACGATCAGAAGAGAACAAACTCCACAATTAGTTATAATATGCAGCAATGAGCCTCAAACACAATACGTCCAGAGAGGAGAGAAAAGGCTTCCGACGAAATTGTCCAAAAGCAATTAAACACGATGCCAAAACTTGGACACCCATATTTCCAAATCCATGGGTACCCAAAACCCCCATATTTCCAAAGCACATATTCCTTAGCCCTAAAATATATCCCTTCAATCTCTTTCAATTGACAACAACAAAAGCACAAAGGGTTATGGGTTCCTCAACGATTCGGTGAAGGAGCTACCCGCCAATAAGATAATTAAAACACAACTACCTTATGAATTACAGTATGATTCTGTGTTACCCATGTGATTAACTTCGCGAAAGGAACTTCGAATTCTCCCTGCAAGGACTAACATCTATACCAGCAAAGCAGTAATTTGGTATTAAAGAATTCTTATTAGTGTATATTCCAAGTCTGCAATACTACACAATTAATTTAAAAAAAATGTATTACCAAATCAGCAATGACAGCAGGATTGCGGGGATCATCTTCAGGAATTCCCTGCTCAACTTTTCCAACAAGGTCGGCTCCAACATCGGCTGCTTTTGTGTATATTCCACCACCCAACTGAGCGAAAAGGGCAACGAAGGATGCTCCGAAACCATAGCCCACAAGAAGAAGTGGCACTGGGAGAAAATACAGACAATTTGTCATGTTAATTGGCCGGTGATTTCAAACCAAAAGCTAAATAAAAAGTTTGTAAGAATTTATGTGTAAACCCGCGCTTAGTATAAAGGGAGGCCTTCAAAAATATTGCGGGAAGCAGGGGAAAAATGTATTTTTCTAATTGAAGGAGAGTCCATGAGCGTTAGGAGAGAATATGTGCTCGTGCACACAGAACATAATAATTTCTACGAATAATCTCACAGTTATTGCCTTGTCCAAAGGGCACGGATAATGCCATACTCAGCGTCAGTACAACAAAGAGCCAATCAGATCATGCCATACTCATACATGCTAGCAATAACAGCTTCATATTAATATCAGTTTCTACATTCATATGCCAAGAAATGGGAGTGTAAGACGTGTATTAAGGTGATAAAAATGGTGGTTAAGAGCACAAGACTCCCACCACTGCGTGACCTATGGAGGGTTAGATTTAAGAATCTAAAGGACAATTTTTTGGGGAGCGCAGTTTCCGCGTTTTAAAATGTTACCTACAGGCTAAACTGAAGCAACCTTACAAATGACCCCAGGGTCACCCTCGAGTAATAATTAGATTGCTGTTGGTTACTTCAACGATAATTATAGACTAAAAGATTGATGGACCAAGAATGAATGGCTTATAACAAAACTGAATTACTCAGGAGATAACCCCTTAAAGATGCCTATTCCATTCCTGTCCAACCAGATTAGCCCAGGAAGGGAGGCACGAATGGAAATATTAAACACCGCCTAATCTGAACAAGGTAGGATTGGGTTAGCTTTACATAGATCCCACTCTTAGAATGTTGTCCACATTTTCTACAGTGAGCACTATCTTGCAACTATTAAAATGACTATAAGTAGAATGCACAAGTTCCGTGTTTTCTTTGTAGAAGTTTTTTTATATCAGAAACCACCGTGTCGAAAGGTGTGTAGAGTTCACGCGTCTTAAAAAGTTAGAAGTTCTAGCTTTAAAGCTCCAGATTATGCTACTTTTTGACACTCAATATTAATAAGGCTTCAAATAATCATTTAACCACCAAAAGAAGATAATACTCACAGTCAGTGACCTTCATTGAACCTGGTGAATCTACCCCCAACCAAACATAGAATGTGGCATAGAGGATAGCGACACCAAGTACAGCCATACCAACAACCACCAAAGCAGAAAACCCACCCGCACGAACAGCTATCTGCATTTAAAGAACCACCGGTAAGCCAAAATCCAATAGTTTTTTCTTTGGCTTTCACTTTATTGTTATATTTCGAACTATATTCTAATGAAGAGCTTCAGATGCTAAATAAGCAGAAAAGAAGAAAACCTGCAATGCTTCTCTTGCAGACCGTCTTGCAGCACTTGAAACTCGAACATTAGCACGAACTGACACCCACATGCCAACATACCCAGCAACACCAGAACATAGAGCCCCAAGCAGAAAAGCAGCGACCGTAATAAATGCAGAGGTCAACCTGCATCAGCATGTGCATAAGTTAGTATTGTAATCAGAAGGTGAAAAGAAGGATGCCTGATCTGTATCCAACAAACAAATCTATCATCACCTCCCAATACCAGAAGACTCCTGTTGTGGAGTAGTACTACGAAAGAGATATATGCCAAGGATCACAAGGGCAAGTAACAATGCCATCTTGGAGATAGTACCATACTGGGTCCTGAAAAAACCTTCAGCCCCATCACGTATTGCATCTGATATCTAGCAAGTAAAATGATAAGCTCAGAGTAAGTAACTGAGGAGCTTCAAATAATGGCTACCAGATCCTAATGCTCATCACAAGGGGACTATACGGAGAAAGATTACACAAAATCGTAGCATAATCATATTGCAAAGCAAGAACTCTATTTTTGAGAAATACGAGTTTCTACACAACAAAAGTTCAAGTTCACCAGATTTAGACGTTTAGAACAGTTCTTCTTAAACGAACATAGGACTTCAATTTTTTGTTGGTCTAAACTCTGAGACTACTGGCATTTCAGCTTATAAAAGACCCCAACAATCTAAAAGATTTGAAACTGACATGTTGTTCAATTTATGAAGGTTTTTCACCTATACATTGCCTTTATTTTGTTAGGTAATTCAGCAAGCAGAAAATTTTTCCCACGTGTACGTTTGGAGGTCAAAAACTCAACTGCTGCCTTCAGCATTAAAAATTCATGTCAATAAGGAGAAACATCTTATTTTCAATAGTTGGCTAATCCATCAGCTGAAAGAAATTAAAATCACATGCCGGATGCGACTCATTTGAATTTGTGCAACTAAGGATTTAAATCAAAGAACTTTGGTTTCCATTAAAAGGGTCATTGATGGGTATGCAAGTTCAAATCTGCAGGCATTACACTATAAGGGGTTGATGCAAATGTTAGGTCCATATGTATATCACCATGCTAGCAAGCGACCCCCTCCCTCCAAAGTCAACCTGGGTATTGGCCTTTTTCTGTTTCTCTTTTTCAGAACTTCCATTTCTTTTCTATTACTGTTTCCTTCTTTTTTCCTAAACAACTGCAGTAGACAGTAATGATGGAAACAATTGTACCTGAGCCATCTCAGGTGGTCCCTCATCCTTTGAAAGCACCCACTTAGTAAGATATATTGATAAGAGGAAGCTGATGATACAAACGGAGAACACAAATACAATGATTGGGGAGGTACTTGCTCCAACGTAAAAAATTGCTGCGAAACCCAAGAGCAGAAGCACAAAAAGAAGTCGGACATTTATTTTCCTCAGCATACGAAATATCTGCACAGAGCAACCAACTATCAATACTTAATAAACAAGAAAGGATAGAGAAAACATGAAATTATATGTGTCAAAAGCTTATGGTATTATGGTTTAGAGTTGAGAACTGTGGAAGCAGAGGAAAAGATTAAATGATACAACTTATCTCAACGAATTGACTATTAAGGACATAAAACCACTTCTAATACCTATTCTAACAATCCACCTCAAGTCGGTATATATTAACCTCCAATGCTCAACTTGCATAGGACGGAATAAAGAAACAAAAAACCGAGGATCCCTTAGTCCGACTCTGTTAACCGATGAGATATAAATACTATGATTAAGCCAGAGCACCCTTAAGGTGAAGCCTAGTCACAACCTTTGGCGTCAACGACTTTCTGTTCATGTAAAGGGTCTATCTGATATTCCCTTGGGTGATTCACACAACCACGTTGCTGAACGTAACTGTTTGTCCTTAAAAGATTCAGATTTTTAGGAGCCGTACCAACACTTTGAACTCATCAGAGAAGGTTCCTTCTCAGCCGAAGGGGCAAGTGGCGGAAAACAAAGGAGAAATAATTAGGAATTGGAATCAACATGGAACCTAGAGATGTTCTAGTTTACAGTGTAACAGTCTAGTTTTATCGTGTAAATTCAAAATCTATGAGGGGCACTTCTATTCGACTACTTAATTTCAACATCTTGTTTCAGCTTTGTTGGTATTACTAATAGGTTAAACTGTTATAATTGTTGTTGGTCAACCATTTGAGAGTTGATTTTCAGTGCCTTACACTGCATAGGTTTCTCGAGCAAAAGAGATCAAGAAAAGTCATGTGGGCTCTATAGATGGACAAATAAACTCTACGATGCACATCACACAACAAAGAACTATTTTAGGATGTACTCGTGTCAACTAAAAAAGCAATAGCATGCATCATAAGAAACAAAATAACAACAAAAAACAATGGCCTAACAAATATAATGATGACCAATATACGGCAAGTTAATGATCTTTACCAACGGTGTGTTTGATTTACTGCGCATATTAGGGAAAGTCCTTGGCCTGTCCTGGAAAGGCCCCAAACTACCACTCTCCATATCGTCATCCATCGCAACAGCTTGAAAGGAATTCACTCTCCGAGCTACAGGGAAAGGGTTGAAGTCACCGCCCTGGGGCAAGTCGCCCCCTGAACTTGGTCGTTCAATCTTGAATGTTCCTAACTGGAAACTAGAGATTAACTTTCAAGCTCGTATAGTTGCACGTGTAAATGGGACATTGACCTTTTCAAAAATATTTCTATAGGAGCTTTTTCACACCGATCATGTTTCCTGAAAGATCAAAGAGACAGAGAAGCTTATGGCATGCCACCATACAAGCTTATACCATAACAAAAGAAGCAATAATGTAACAGAATTGAACAATCTGCAAAGACCATATACACTGTTCTGGCAAACTCAACATGATTGTCAATTACTCATGAAAGTGCATTACTGTAAAATTAGTATCCATCCTATATCATGGCACGAGTAAATTTGGAACGGGAATTCTAGGCAAATGCCAGCATTAAGAGATTACACAAGTCTTAATCGCCACCCAGGAAAAGAAATGAAGTATAGGCAAGGCACATTGTGAGATCAAAGTAAAAACCTAGATTTGGCGCATCGTTTGAAATGATCACAAACACAAGAAAGTCCACATAAAATTAAGATCTAGCATTAGCATGGGCAAGCAACCACTTGGTCTTTGACGTAACGATTGTTCTATCTCGGGGAGAAAAACGGAAAGGGCATAATCGAAGTAAGAGATACAGAGAGAAGAGAAAAGGCAAATGAAGAAACCCAAAGACCCCAAAATCAGTGGGATGGGGTGGAGAAAGAAACTAGAATTAGCAAACTCGAGATCAGTGAGTAAGGGCAATTACCCACCGTAACTCCCAACGGCTTTTGTGCAAAAACGCCTCAGGGTAGCGGAGGAGCTGCCTTCGTCAACAGCCTGCCTTCCTCGTAAAATGGGTAGCTTGGGTGCAGTGGATTCGTTTATTACTGCTTGCTTACTACAAATAAGATGATACAGTTCCGACTGATTTTGGCACTGCGAAGTCCTCTCACGATGTCTTCCACAGCCGTCGAGGCCACGTCACTGTCCACTTATATGCTGCCACGTACCTCTTTCCTATTCTTTTATTTGTCAGTTCTAACCAATTGGACCCCGCCATCCTCCTCCTGCAAAATGTTTTCCTCACCATAACCCCCAACCATCAAAATTTTTACCTTCAACTCGATCGCCTTCAATTTCTTCATTATCTTTAATTGCACTCAATTTTTTTTAGAAAGTTACAACTAAAACTTCAACTTCAACGTTCACTACTATTAGGTGATAAAAATTTAAGGTTTTTCATGTGTTAGAATACGCGGAAATTCGTTGGTTATGAAAGGTAACATGGTCAATTCATTAGTTCTTTCTATATAGGAAAAAATATATCCAAATCCCTTGAGGTTAGGTTAGGGGGGTAATATCAAACATTTCCCTAAGAAATGCTACCAAATACGTTATTTGACCGGAGGGCACACAAATAGAGGTAACAGATTTTGTTAAAAGAAGTAATTTAACCCTTTGTTTGTGTTGAATCTTTCTTTAATATGCGATCCTCTGTCTTCCTTTTGTTTCTTTCTAACATAACACTCCCTAACCCTAGTCCTACCTCCCCCACCCCTCTCTTGGTCTTTCCCCTTCGAGTCCACCACCAGTACCTTAGTGCCATAATAAATCACCAAGGACAACCACGACAGCAATCCTACACTAGTTACCACAACCAGGGCACCACCAGCCTGCAAACAATACACATGCACGCACATGTAGCTGATTGAATTCACTCACAATAGCGCACACGGACACTGATTAATTGAATTCACTCATAAATCACATGCGCGCACGCACGCACGACTCGAATTCGTGTGTGTAGTGTATGTGTGTAGATGCATGTTCGTGTGTGTGGAAGAGTGGATGAAAGTGAAGAGAAGATGGAAATGTGGTATAAATACGTGTACACAAAAAAAATATATGTAATTCAAGACTTGAAGGTTGAAAATGCCTTGTATTGACATTTCAAAAATGCGTATGCTGACGTAAGGAAAAAAGTGTGTCAAATATAAAAGATGTTACAATAGAAGGGTATAAGTATTTCCTAAGAATTTGGACCGACACGTAGAATTTTGAGATTTAATGGGGATAATTGATATTACACCACAACTTTAAAGGTTCAGGAACATTTCTCTTGGTGTTTGCCATCTTCTTCTTCTATTGCTCCACACCCACCCCCAGCCCACCATCAACAAACACCACCTACATATTACATTAACCCCCCATACATCAATAGACTTATAGTTGTCTAATCAATTTTTTGGAAGTTTCAATGAGGTCGTTTTTTATTTGCATTTTTTTCGTTTAATCATTTCAGCAATGTCCTGCCACCAATACCCGAAACCATCACCACTAGCAACCCACCGGTAGCACTACTAACATGAACAACCACCACCAAAAAACCCAGCATCATTTGCCCCTGGAAGCACAGCCAAAACCTTCAACGACCAACAACAAAAACCATCATCGTACCCCCGTCATCAACCTACGAGCCCACCGCCTACCTAAATCCTAGCATTATTTAACAACACTAATCCCCCACCAACAAACAAACACCAAAGCAACCAACACAAACTGCGATTAAACCACCACTAATCAGCTGATTATGATGGTGGTGGGGGATTCGGATCTGAGCAAATCTATCGTGCTCGTCGTCGATCTTGACTGCGGTGATCTGGTGCTATGGTTATGATGCGGGTGTTAATTATTGTAGATTAATGGTGGTGGGATTTTGTTGTGGTGTCAGTGGGATTGCCGTAGCCACCCTATCTCCCCAGTTAGCCGGGTCAATTGCATTCAGCATCCTCAAGTTTTCACGAGGTAGCTCTCTGCACCACAAAATTATTTTTAACTATCTGTCACCCCAAACTTTCATAAGTGTGATGCCCAACACCCCTCGTACATTTTCAGGCCAACAGACTTGCCGGAGAAGTAATTCAACTCAAACGAAAGGGCATTTTTGACAAATTACCCTCTCTCTATGAAATCCATCTTCATCTTCTACCTTCCATCTTCACCAACACCACCACCAATATGTAGCCCACTCCTACCTCCATGCCCACCACCACGACCTCCACAATCACCAAACCCACTGCCACCTCCTTTCTCAACTGTCTTTGCCACCTTCTATTGGAATTCCGCCGCCACCTTAGCCACCATTACAGAAACCCATCACACCATCAGTTTTTGCTCTAGATCCCATTATAGCCATCAATTCTTGCACTAGATCTCACCACAACCATCAATTTCTACCATACATGAAGCTTAGAACCCTTCTTCCTCAATTTGATTACAATAAACCCTAAATCCCCAATTTTTGACTTGATATTCTAAACATACCCTCCTGAGTTCAGCCATTTGCCTGAAATTTGGTCGGAATATGGTTGGAGGGTGATCGGTGCCACACTTATGAAAGTTTGGGGAGACAGATAGCTAAAAATAACTTTGTGATGCAGAGAGTTACCACGAGCAAACTTAAGGGCGCTTAGTGCAATTAACCCCAGTTAGCCACATAATCACCACCGATAATGTTCCCATCACCTATGCTGCTATCACCCTCCCAACGGATACCACACAAACTATCCTTCAAATTCCCCACCACTAAACATAGATGTAAATCTTCAAAGTCAGTCTCCACCGAACCCACCATCACCATACCCACCTCCATTCTCCCATAATCACCATAGCGCATCCCGTCATCACTCACCACAACCACATATCCACGCCGGGGGATGCGTGCTTGCGTGATGGGAGGTGGCTAGGGGAAGGGTGGGAAGCAAGGAAGGATGTGAGAAAATGTGTTTGGGGACATTTTTGTCAATAGGAATGATCCATCCACGTTATAGGCGGTTCGGCAAAATTCTTGCCAAAGAAAAAATTGACAAAAACTGGATTTCCTAGCGTTGTATCTGGACTAGCCGCCTACATCTAAAATGTGTTTCAGTTCTATTACATACAAAATTGCTTAACAGACTCATCAAGTTCGAGGTCGGCTTGCTTATTGGACAGCGCCTCAATCAATTACTCCTTTCGTCCCAATTTAATTGTTCTATATCGACTTGGCACGCATATATAATGCGTTCTTAATTCTATCCACAAAGAGAAGAGTTGGGGGGGGGGGGGGGGGGCATATTCGAATTCTTTTATTAAATGAAAATTGGGCAATTTTTTAGGACAAACTAAAAAGAAAAACTAACTACTAAGACTCCGTTTGGTAACCATTATTTTTTTACTTTTTTCTCTAGCTTTTTAAACTGGAGAAAATAAAAGGCGTTTGACACAGTTTTAAAAACCAGTTGTTTAAAAATCAGTTTTTTAAACATGACCATTTTTTTAAACTCCAAAAATGAGTTTTCGGTTTTTGTTTTGAGACCATCACCAACACCCCCAACCCCCCCCCCCAACCACCGGCAGCCACCGTCGGTCGCCTGCGGTGGCAGCCTCCTCCGACGGCCGGTAGCCACCATCGATCGCTTGCCACCGCCACCGTTGGCCACCCTCCAGCGCAAACCACCACCAAAGAAAAAACTGAATAATCAAACACTCAAAAGAAAAAATTCAAAATAAAACTGGGTAATCAAATACCCATTTGTTTTTGTGAAAAAAAAATTAAATTGGTTTTGATTTTATTTTTTAGAAACAGAATATCAAAAATGAAAGTGTTACCAAATACTACCTAATGCCAATGAGGACATTGTTGGATCGAACGTGCCTTCATCGAGCAATGAAGAAGATAATGACGGAATTGGTTGGTTTGCCCGCTAATGATAGGGGTTGGGGTATTATGTATTGACTTGTGTAGCTTAGCTTTGAGTTCATATACTTCAAATTTTGTTCAATTCATAGACTTATGTTTATAGTTTGATAATGCTTTGAGATTGATGTATTCAAATGAATGCGACACTTGTGTCTTATCGTGCAGAGAGGGACGAAAGTAAGCCCGGCTCTTGATTAACTCCACCGGATAACAATAACCGTACTGTTCATGCCGCTACAATAATATCACCTGAGCCTTCTCTTGCACAACGTGGCCTCTCTTCGAAGGTTACTCGCTTTCTGTATTTGGAGCTGTCTTAAGTTCCTCAGTCGTTCAGATCTGTCCTTAAGATGAAGTGACATTTGTCTGGTACTTGACCTTGACCGGTGATGGTGGTGATTATTGTACTTGGCACGTCCATCTTTATAACCAAGCCTTGAAGAATACGGAGAGCTACGTAGCCTATTCTTTCTTCTTTGTCTTTCAAGTTTGATATATCTGGCAAAACTCGGATCATCATCTATAGACGTGCTGTCGCCACTTGAACTATAGCCTACTTCAACATCTTGAAAGCGGCGACGGCGACGGCGACGGCGACGGCGACGACGGTTTGCCCGCTTGACATTCTTTAGCTTGTGCCATAAAAAACAAGTACAGTTCTCCAAGGCAAACCAGTATGTCTCACATGCAGCCCAACACATCTTACAAAGGCTTCTTCCTATGCATTGGCAGATTCCCAACTTGAACAACAGGTAGAAGAACAGGAAAGCTGCATACAAAGAAGAGAAACAGAAAAGTGTTATACGTGTCGAAGAACTAGTTTATTCAAATTTATTTCTTTCTTTTGCATCGACACCCTTGCAGAATATTATCGTGTTCTGTACTCTTTTCCCCCGGATATCAATCTTCCAATACAACTTCCTACAATGAAAGGCCATTTATTTATCCTACTATGAAATTCATAACTGGCAGGTGATCAGTCATCCTGCAATAGAATCCCTTCTCTTACTGACTACCACTTTATGAATTTTTCCATGTTTCAACTATCATTCAGTTATTGAAAAAAAGCGCTGCAAGAAAGCTACTTGTTACGTTCAAGACTTGCAGCACAAACATAAAAATCCCCTGAAACTGATCTAGAGCCATTATAATCACAGAGCATTTATATGACAACATGGGGAGGCGCAAAATTGCAGAAGAAGATCGAAGTGAAAAATTACTTAGGTAGCAAAGTCCCAAAACCATCAATAATTTCACCAGATTGGAGACACATAAATGCTCAATGAAACAAGTTATGTCCCATGTTCCTGCACAAACATCCCTGCAGAATCAACCAGACCAACGTCATATGCAGACCAAGCAAACAAAAAGGGTACATATACATACATGTAAAAAGGCATTCACATGAAAGTGCTCATACCGCAGCAGGTGGAACACAGCGAGCAGATATTCACGAGATCATGTTATTTTTAAGAATATATATGTGCATGCGACCATAAACTAGTGTACCATATCATCACCTTCTTAGTACACTGCCAGAGCAAGATGCACATCTCTGAAAAGATGCATCTTCCACGTTGACGATCGAAATGGACCTACGAATGTCATAACCAGATTTAGATGCTTATTGGGAGCTTCAAGACAAACATCAGCCATGTCCAACCTTCAAAGACCAAGACGGTGATTCTTACCCGTCTAGGGCAACAATCGTTCCCCTGGGACTGTGAGAAGCTGGACTTGTCAACCCCTAAAGCAAATTACTCCATTTTGGACTAGATGTGACTGCGACATATTGTAATGCTTAAAATTTCATCTTAAATTTTTATCACAAGGCAATTGGAATGGCACATAAAACTGATGTATACCACATCACTTGTACCCAACCTGATGTCCGTCAGATTAATGGTAGTTCTGTTGTTGTTGGTGGTGGTGACGTTGGTGGGTGGTGGGGGCAGTGGGGAGGTGAGGAACGAAGTAAAGGGAAGGGGGCAGGTAATGGGTCAGCACGCCTTTGTAGACGAGCCTTGGTATAAACTTGAATGAAATTAAATTTGAAGTGAAGTAAGAAAAGAAAGTTGCACTACGTTCTAACTAGCCGCCCAGTGTAGCAAAATTGATTCTGTGCATGAAGTGAAAATAATGTGCAGTTGGGAAGACAGGTAAAAAGAGAACTAGTGCACTACATTGACCTTCACACGAACAAATCCAGTTGAACAACGCAAATGAACAAAATACAAAAGTAATAGACTTGAGTGCAAAATATTAGTGGATGAGAAAAGATGATAGGGGAACAGCATATTAGTGAAGCATGGGTATAACAAAATTAAGAGGAAGAAAGGGAAAAGGTACTCACTCACAGGTTGCACCAAAAACAGATTTGAATGGAGCCGCAAAGGCATTTCCAAGAAGACCTCCCAGGCCATTTGCAGCCTTACTAATGACCGTCCCCATTTTCAGGAACGCAATTTACTTAATTAAACCAACCCCTCCAATTGCGCGCATATCTGTGTATGTAAAACATTAGTGCCAGAAATTAATAGGGAAACATGCATGTTAACAGATTGGGGTGGGAGGCATGCATAGATTGGTCCTCTTCTCAGTTGGCATCACTGTCAAAAGTGGTAAGAACTGAATTTGGTGTAATGAGTGAAAGTCGAGGAGGCAGGAGCAGAGGGCAACCAGGGCATGCATAGGGACTAAAAACATACATTAGATGTAAACCTTAACAACAAAAAACAGCTCCGGAATCGTCACTTGCAGGTGGTTTCTCCTCTAGACGAATACACATATTAATAGGGACTAAACATACAACATATACTGACATACAAGAAAGAGGATTTTAAAAGAGACTAGCCCTTTCAGAAAAGGGGGACCAACAGATTTTTTTTTGAAGACAATGATGTTCCTCTTAGATCAAGTTGTCACTCGGAAGTCTTAAAACCATCACCAGCGAGGTAGACATAACTAAGTAACACCTGGAATATCGCCAGGACAAGGGAACCATCACCAGCGAGGCAACATCGTATCGTAAGGAACTGAAGGAGAGAATCTTTTTCTTGTCCTGTTGATGCAAATTCCATAGAAGGCTCAATATGAAGGCGTGCAAGGGTGGTCAAAAGGTACATTCAAGCTAGTTATACCTCACCCCTCACCCCCAACGAGGGCTTTCTCCGGTAAGAGAACCAAAGAGAGAATGAAAGACTCCGCATGAATTGATACACAAAAATAAGGTAACTTTAAAAGAGGGTAGCTCTTCCGGAAAAAAGGGAACTAATTCTTCCTCTTAGATGTGGTTGTTACTTGCAGATTTAAATGCGTCTCCAGCGAGGTAATGATGATAAGTGAGATACATGATACAACAGCATATCGTAGAAAGAGATTGCATGTGGAGCCAACCGACGGCTTTTCACCAGTCGGGGAACCAAAGACAAATTGTTTTCTTATCTTGTTGGTACAAGTTCCATAAAAGGACGAGTATCCTCATCAAGAGCGGTTGGAAGATAAATTCAAGGTATTCAGGCTTGGAACTAAACAACTGATGTGAATAGTACGATCACCCCATCCCACTAACTGATCTCTTCACGTAACCGAAGTGCCACACGAGGGTCAGAGAGTTAACACTATCCCACAGCCACACCCGCAGAAGGCATCGTGCCTTATTGACCCTTTACCATCCCCGCTGCCATCTGCCTTTGCTGTAATGATGTTTTTATTACACATAAAGGAGGTCCCAAATACAAGCGTATGTATTTGGGTGAAGCATCCACAAGTACATTGTCTTTACTTGAAGTCTTGAACCCATATACCTAATATAATTCTGTTGACTATACCTAGCAGGGAAACCTATGGTCCTTGATACAACCTTTTATACCTCAGAATGTTGTCGGTGGAGCAATCACAACTAGAATCCATCCTTTCTACTTGTATTCCCTCCTCTCCCTACCGGGGGAATAAGTAAACACGGAGTATGGTTGAGACAAGCAAGATGTCTTGCCTGCGTAGTGTTAAATTCCTTGTCATTGTGCCACCAGTGTAGGCCTCTGTGTGAAGTGCTCCAGTGAACTTTGGCAATTTGACAATAATACCGTATTTGGGTCATAATATGTGAAGTAGAAAGACCATGTAGGGCCTGATGTTACCCAAGGGAAGAGGTGGAAGACTGAGCCTGAATGCAGCTGCTAAAATATTGTCAGCGGGTATGTAAAAAAATGCATACAAAGGAGTGGGTCAAACACATACCAGTATACAAGAAACAACCAATGTGATCTCTGATCCTGCTAATGCCATGGATCCCTGCTGAATAACAGACGCTTTGATGCCTTGCGAGTATATTCAATTATTGTTTGTGGTTTTTGAGTCCAGGCCAGACGACGACGTAAGAAGTAGGAAGGTAAGTAGTACTATTTGGAAAAGAAGAGCCCCCAACGTTTGGGTCGCACAAGACGAGAAGTGCGTGCAGTGAAGAGCAACTTGGACGAAGAGGAGTGACAAATTACTGATTAATAGGGATAATAATAATAATTATTATAAACATAGAAGGAGATATAGAGTAAGAAGAGTGAAGTAATAATGGCAAAACCTGAATCTCAACACTGGGTTCACTTCTGGTCTTCGACTCCTCCGCTTGTCCCATGTTCTGCTTGTTCATCTCTGCGTGTGTGTGTGTGTGTGTGAGTTGCGAGTAGTAGTAGTAGTAGTAAGAATTCAAAAGTACCCCCTCCCTCGCACTCCCTCTTGGGGTAACTCCCTCTACTTTCTTTGTGTTTGGGGTTTTGCTCTGGCGGCCTGGCCGACCTGGAAGTTACTAATAAGACGACACGTCCGCGTAACGTCGGCCATTAACATTCCACTTAACCATATACGTGTCCCTCAAACAACTCTCTTGCCTCAGCGCCACGTTGCTCTTCACACCTCTCCAAAAACTTCATAAAACTTATTTGCCCCCTCATCATCATAATCTATATCTATATATCTATATATATATATATAAAAAGTTAAAGCCTTCGCTTATAATCGCGACACGTAGGATTTTTAGAACTCTATCTTTGCGACAAGTAGGACTTTTTAAGAGCATTCTCCTTCTGACACATAAGCTTCAACTTTGCATATGGTAGTTCCCTAACTTAGTTGGTCTCTTTATTTAGAATCCAACTCTTTTGAATTAGATATATAAAATTCAAAAGTCCTATTTGTTTTGGTCTTCTTTTTTTTGCTACTCTATTTAACTCTTTACTATAATTTATTATTAAAAAATTCGTAGGTATAATTTATGCAATGTTTTAGAACTTTATAAAACTAAGAAACTAATTATACACCTTTTAAAACTCTACCTAATCAATATACTTATACATTAAGCCTTAATTTTGATTATTAAAACCTCAAAATCACTTTAAAATAATAATATAAAATCTCAAAAATGTAAAATACGGAAATCATACCCTACTTACTAATCTTTTAGTATGATCTTTGGTCCTATTTTTCTATTTAACTCTTTACTATAATTTATTATTAAAAATTCGTAGGTATAATTTATGCAATATTTTTAAACTTTATAAAACTAAAAAACTAATTATACACCTTCTAAAACTCTACCCACTTCAACTTTGTATGTGGTAGTCCCCTAACTTAGTTGGTCTCTTTATTTAGAGTCCAAGATTCTAGAATCCTATTTGTTTTGGTATGCTTTTCTTTTACTCTTTACTTTAATTTATTATTAAAAAATTAGTAGGTATAATTTATGCAATATTTTTAAACTTTATAAAACTAATAAACTAATTATAAACCTTCTAAAACTCTACCTAATCAATATACTTATACATTAGGCCTTAATTTTGATTATTAAAATCTCAAAAGTACTTTAAAATAACAATATAAAATCTCAAAAATGTAAAATACGAAAATGATACCCTACTTACTAATCTTTTCGTATGATCTTTGGCCCGACTTTTCTATTTAACTCTTTAATATAATTTATTATTAAAAATTCGTAGGTATAATTTATGTAATATTTTAAAACTTTATAAAACTAAAAAACTAATTATACACCTTCTAAAACTCTACCCACTTCAACTTTGTATGTGGTAGTCCCCTAACTTAGTTGGTCTCTTTATTTAGAGTCCAAGATTCTAGAATCCTATTTGTTTTGATATGCTTTTCTTTTTCTACTCTATTTAACTCTTTACTTTAATTTATTTTTATAAAATTCGTAGGTATAATTTATGCAATATTTTTAAACTTTATAAAACTAAGAAATTAATTATAAACCTTCTAAAACTCTACCTAATCAATATACTTATACATTAGGCCTTAATTTTGATTATTAAAATCTCAAAAGTACTTTAAAATAACAATATAAAATCTCAAAAATGTAAAATACGAAAATGATACCCTACTTACTAATCTTTTCGTATGATATTTGGCCCGACTTTTCTATTTAACTCTTTAATATAATTTATTATTAAAAATTCGTAGGTATAATTTATGCAATATTTTAAAACTTTATAAAACTAAAAAACTAATTATACACCTTCTAAAATTCTACCCACTTCAACTTTGTATGTGGTAGTCCCCTAACTTAGTTGGTCTCTTTATTTAGAGTCCAAGATTCTAGAATCCTATTTGTTTTGATATGCTTTTCTTTTTCTACTCTATTTAACTCTTTACTTTAATTTATTTTTATAAAATTCGTAGGTATAATTTATGCAATATTTTTAAACTTTATAAAACTAAGAAATTAATTATAAATCTTTTAAAACTCTACCTAATCAATATACTTATACATTAGGCCTTAATTTTGATTATTAAAATCTCAAAAGTACTTTAAAATAGCAATATAAAATCTCAAAAATATAAAATATGAAAATCATACCCTACTTACTAATTCTTTAGTATGATCATTGACCCTACTTTTGTAAATCTTATAAAAATAAAAATCATATCTACTACTTTTAGAGCTCTACATAATCGAAAAAGGCTTCATTTTGCACTACTAACTTCTTAAAAAAATTTAAAATAAATAAAATAAAATCTCGCAAATGTAAACAACGAAAATCCTGTATGAAATTAATGATTAATCTTTATAAATTAAAAGATAAGCTTTTCATAGCGTATATTTTTATTTTTACCTCAATTTTTTAGTTATGCAAAACATCATCCTATTTGTTTTGGTAATTTTTTTCCTTTTTAATGAAATCTTTTCTCCGTAAGTTTTATTGTAACTTTCGTCTTTTTGCACCAATTTTCTTAAAATCTAACATGTTACGCACATTATGAACAAAATTTAGAACTAATTATATTGAATCTCCAAGAAAAATTAAAATCGATTGAAGAATAATTTGTGACAAGCTGAGAATAAAATTGTAGAATAAAAGAGACGAAAAGATAAATTAATTATAAGAATCTTTTACCCTTCATAAATAACTACAAAAAGAGAGAAGCCTGGATGGCCTCAGGATGGTAATGGTATAGCCGAAATGTCGGTACTAGATGTGAATGTGTGAGGGTGGTAATATATGCAATTATGCGAGTGATCAGCCATGATAATTACGATAGTGATAATTATTGTGGTAGAATTAGAATGTTGGTAGTGAGATTTGGATTATGTAGTGACAACATGTGGCTGTAGCGATGTTGGCGTGTAGTATGTCGATGTTTGTGGTGGTGATAGTCATAACTAAACGGTGATAGTGGAGAGGTGATGATTGTTGTTAAAGTTATTGTAGTGGTAGAATTAAGGTATTTCGAGGTAATATTAATTTACATTACAGTACTGATTGATATGTTATAATCTAAACTAGATTGAAAAAGTGATGAGCCTAAAAAAACTGACGATAGAAACACAAAAGTGCACTGACGAGCAAAAGTTATGATATGGTAAAGGTAACTGCATTTGTAGTGACAATGATAGTGCTAATTAAGGTAGTTGGATGTAGTATTAGTGTAGTATTCATAAACGGATTACAGCGAGAATCTTATATAGACAAGCGAAGAACTTAAATACATCAACTTGAAGGTGCATAAATTATATTCAGGACTAGAAGCAGTAAATTTTTTTTCCTAGAATGACTTTTATCTTTCAATTTTGATTTTGGTCTCACATTCTGATTCCTTAAAGTTTCGTTAATTAGGCAAGACGATGTTTTTGTGGTTAACCACTTTCTAGCCCCTGGCTACACTAATATAATATTCTAATGATATTTTCATTAAGTCATGTTAGTAACACTTTAATAAGTTATGTATAGATAGAAACACTTTCAATGCTATGTTTCCTTTTCATTATGCACAGGACAAATAACATACACAAAGAGTTTTTCATGAAGAAAAAAGGTGAGTGAATTTGACATTTATGCTTATAGGAATATTGAGAGATTTATATACACCAACACTAAATAAGTTATAACACTCTTTACTAGATTAAATTCACAAAAAACGAAGGTGATGGTACAAAGAATTGACTTTTTTTTTCTTCTTCATATTGGTTCAGGATATATCATTGATACATACTAACGATTATATCTACAAAGCTTCAAATATTAAACTAAAAAGTTTAAATTCAGTTAAATAGTAGTGCGAGATTGTTGTCATATGTCATCGCGAAACGTTAATAAAAAGGCATCTTAAGTCTATAAGACTTTTAATTGTAACATTCAGATCTTATTAAACTCACAAAAAACTGGAAGTGATGGTACAAATAACTGACTTTTTTTTTTAATTATATTGGTTTCAGATATATCATTGATACATACTAATGATTATATCTACAAAACTCCAAATATTAGACTAAAAAGTTTAAATTCAGTTAAACAATAGTACGAAATTGTTGTCATATGTCGTCGCGAAATGTTAATGAAAAGGCATTCTAAGTTTATAAGACTTTTAGTTGTAACGTTCACATCTTATTTGTGAGTAAAAGCTGATCATATTAAATCATGCATTGTACCTTTGTCGCTAAGGTATGTTTTTATAATGCTAATTTTTCAAAAGTTCTATTCAAAGGCAATATATTATACCGTAAATTTCTTGCTTGCAGTTCAAACAATAACAGTTAGAAACAATCTATAACAACACATTATAAAAAATATTTTTAGAAAGTTAAGAAAATTAACAGTTGTAAAATATCTATAGAAATAAATATTAGATAATATTTGAGAAATTAAAGGACGTCCCGTGCGTTGCACGGGTCCCTTAGCTAGTAATTATACATTGGCAGTATACATACACAGCGCCAAACTCCAAATTTTTTTTTTTGTCGCTAACCACAAATTTCAATGTACGTAATGGCCTCTCGGCCTCCTCAGATGAAATGAGATCAACATCTTTGGCCAGCAAAACATATATACAAGTAGAACAACAGTGTTTTGTCGAAAACCATTGACATCATACATGAATACTATATTCAACCAACGCCTATTGCGCAAAAACATGCGCGAGCCATTGTTTTGTGGTTGTGGGGGTGGGGGAGGGGCGATCCTTTGACTACAATCAACTGATGCAAAAACTGCAATCTGTCAATTGCTGCAACTGCACAAATGCAAGTCAGAACACCACTTTAGCAGTTCCGTCCTTCAGTTCAATGCTTCTTCATTTGCACGAAACAAACACTTTCATAAAATGCATCCAAGTTGAAACAAACTTCTGCATCTCCCACTAGAGCTAATACATTTACAAAGGAAACAAAACCAAGTAGAGCAAGTTTGGAAGTGGATGATCAGTACCATAATTGTCAAATGCTTTCATTAGCATTCTCGTGTCCAAACCAAGTCTTTTAGTCTCAATATCATTCTTCTAGCTTTAACATTACACAAGCATGCAGCTGAGGCCCTTGGTTTCTGGGCTCTGATGCTGGTTCCCCCTACCAATTAAAACTCACGGCAACTAGCCTGGCCTACAGTCATGAATGAGCTCCATTCAAGGTAGCTCCATCATGATCTTATTGTTATTTATACAGCAATATATACATTATATAAAAGGAAACCCAAAAGACTATCAAGTCAACAATTTAGCTTGTCAACTTTCTTTCCCGTAACGTACCCTAAAAGGATTTCATGCACCGTCACCCCAAGCTAAGCTTCACAGCACAATGTGTTTGCACCCATCGTCATATTCTCTTATCGTATTCATGCCTGATAGAGTAGCTTTTATGCCCGTGATGATGCGCTTGAGAGGCTTTTTGAGCTACTATATCCTGAATGTACAAGGGAAGCATCACTAAAAACGTCTTGCGAGCTGTGAATAGGGGAGGGGCCTGCACTTGCATTCCCGCACACCATCATTGAAGGGGGCATTTTTTCTTCCCCTAGTGCACTCAGTCGGTTAAGCTCCGGCAAAACAATCTTCCCAAGATCTGGCCTGTCTTTCCGTCTCAGCTCGGCACATTGAAGTGCTACTTTTGCAAAGCACAAGGCCTCGTCAACTGGCCAATCCTCCACAGCTTTGTCCAGCATCTCATCGGCA
The DNA here is from genome assembly GCA_033070095.1 of Escallonia herrerae. Taxonomy (NCBI): domain Eukaryota; kingdom Viridiplantae; phylum Streptophyta; class Magnoliopsida; order Escalloniales; family Escalloniaceae; genus Escallonia; species Escallonia herrerae. The sequence goes on along the minus strand of JAVXUP010000171.1, from coordinate 48,923 downwards.
AACGTGCCCTTCTCGATGGAACGCCCGACGTGGTGGGTCAACCCCATTGCTGGCTTTGCTGTTATCAACTGAAGAAGCATGATCCCCAAGGAGTACACGTCCGACTTAACCCCAAGCATTCCTGTTTGTTGGTATTCTGGATCAATGTAGCAGAAAGTGCCAGCTGTTGATGTCATTCGGTACTGTGTTACATCATCAGCAACAGAGGGAGGGACAAGCCTGGACAATCCGACATCGCTGATCTTGCTCACGTAGTTGTGGTCAAGAAGAATATTACCAGGTTTCAGGTCCCTGTGTACAAGTGGCTCTGGCTTGGTCTGGTGGAGAAAGAGCAGGCCTGTTCCAATTTCTGCTGCAATTCGGAACCTAAGTTGCCAAGACAGAGCTGGGGTGTTCCCTCGTCGGAATAGACGGTCCTCTAAGCTACCATTAGCCATGTATTCATAGATTAGGCATCCATATTCTGGGCAAGCTCCAAGTAGCAGTACCATATTGGGATGTCGCATGCAGCTCAGTACTTCAACCTGTATTTCCAATTACACAATCATCTGCAATTTGCTGCTTTAAGGTAATGAACATGGTTGCTCTTTACACAAAACTTGTCTGTTTTCTCCAAAAAAAGAGAAGCATTCAGTGTACGGATTAAGAGAAAGACTTGATGTTATTCATGTACTAGGCACAGTAGGTAGAAGCTTTGTACATGATTATTACTTATGGGGATAAATCACGTTCTTACCTCTTGCTGAAATTGTGACCTTCCTTGGGCAGCATCTGGGCGTAGGACTTTAACAGCTACCGGCGTATGGTCAAGAAAACACTTGAAGACAGGGCCATATCCCCCTTCGCCGATCTTGCGAGATTCAGAGAAAAATTCGGTTGCCTCTTCAATCTCGTCAATGGTGTATCTTCTGTACCTAAAATCATTTTCGGATAAAGTATTCAATACGTTCTGCCTCTGGTCAGACTCTTTAATGGCTTTCATTTCAGCATTCCTTCTTCTTTCTGATTCCATTTGTGCAATTCTCTGAGCAGCCTCTGCTTTCTCAATGGCTGCTCTACACTTGGCTTTTTCCTGTTCAGCAGCCAACTTCGCCGCTTTCTCTGCAATTCGAGCCTCTTCTAGTCTTCGTTCTTCTTCAATTTGCCAGCGATGGAGCTCCACCGTCTGCGCCAAAAATCACATCAAATAAGCACTATTAGCTATTGACTTTTGTGATTGCACGCATAAAGCAGAGGATGGCTTCTTTCAGTACCACCTTTTGTTGCGCTGTCAGTGCTTCTTTGCAGGCTGTGCTATATAAATCCATCATTTTTTTCAGTTCTTGCTTTAGCATCCTCATTTCAGCGTCAACATCATCCTGTATAATGTTTGATCACGATATTCAGAACTCATCTGCCTAGCTAAAAGAAATTGAGGTCATTTAGGAAAAACTTCAATGCCTTAAGTTCAGCTATGGTAATGGCCCGTGCCATAAAGTTTATTCGGTTCAGTTTTCTAAACCTATATTAGAGATAAAACGGAAGTACAAAGAGGGGTAAAAGGAAGTTCAGAATAACATGGCTTTGGTGTGCAGTTCTCGGTTCTAGTAGGTCCAAGTGAAGAGTAGTTTAGAAGCTGGTACAGAGAACATACGAAAACCTACTTCATATGTATATCATTCCATTGCATGATACATGAATAATGCACTGCATAAATGTATATTCTCTTTCCAATCTGGGGGTGAGGATGACGTTCTACCGTTTCATGTGTTGAAGATGATGTTTTTTCGCTCTCTAGCGAAGACGATGAGAATTCCTGCAGAAATCCGGCCTCTGCGCTCTTGGCTCCCATGTGAACTGGCCCAGGGCTGTACTCTGAACTGGTTGAAACGCGTGAGGTACGGCTCGAGTCCATGCTATCGTAGAGCAAAGAAGACATGCGATCACTGCTTGGCCTGCCAGAGCTTACAAAGGATATATCAGTATCTGATTCTGAGATGTCTCCGTGTAACTTTCCATGTAGACCTCTTCCTCCAGCAAACGGTGACCTGTTTCAACAGTGGTCATGGTTTAGTCTTGTATACAAAACTATGTTAAAACTTTACCAACCTAACTAAATGAAAAATGTTCCTTCACCCCCTCCCTCCATTCCCATTTCCCAAACCTCTCTTAAAAGGTGATGTCTGTAAGTACTAAGTAGTGTATCAGGACAATTTGAACTTCCAGAGCTGATATTTCCCATTCTTGTTTCCTTATTGAATTCAGAATTGCAGTCATTTAAGAAAAAACTGACCTGTTTCGGACAATGAGCATAGGTTGGTCAGACCAAAAGTGAGGAAACATTCAAAACCAAACAAAATGATAATTTTTTTTGGCCCCTTCCAACCTTTCTTCCTCCCAACCTACTTTCCTTCTCTAAAAGGTGATATCTGTAAGTAGGGAATCAAAACAACTTCAACTTGTAGAGCTGGAAAATGTTAAAATTACGGTTATTGCAATCTTTTTCAACACTTTTAAGTAATTCATGCAATTGAAATAGGTTCAATCTATAGGTGCAAGACTCTATTACAGCTAGTACTGTAGGCACATCTGCTTTTTCTTCTCCCAAAGTTTGCAGGAACCTTAGTTACTTACTTGAATGATTCGTGGTCATTGTGTAAGTTACGAGGCTTGCGTGGTGTCCTATCCGCTGCTGTTACAGGTTTCGACACTTTGTATTAGTAAAAATTGGTATTAAATCAGCGACAAAAAAAAAAGTCAATAAAACAGACCTCTGATACTAAAACTATGCTTGGGGCGTGCATCAGCAGTAAAGCCGTTGTTATTAGCTTGGTCCTGAATTTTCTCATAGAGAGGAGAAACGAAGGGGGCTGCACGAGAAGCATTTTTCACTGAAGAGATCTTCTGTTTGTGGATGACGTAAACAGTGCAGAAATCTGGTGCTCCTTTAGATACATAGCCAGGAACATCAGAAATCTTAAATCTTCTGAAAGGAAATGATAATGAAAACACAATTAGTCACCTGAATTCACATTTTATTTTTAAACACTTGTTCTATATATCCATCGCAGATGCTGCATTTGTAGGAGTTCAATGATTACGATTTTAGTCCTTGTGATTCTGCTGATATTTAGCCCTACTCAAATTCACGAGACCGGCCTGATGCAAGTTTACTAGAGTTGATCATTTTCTCCCGATTGCGTCTATCCCCAACTCTTGCTAATTATTTTTCTCTGCTGCTCATGAGGTCAGATGGAATTCAAGAATTCACCTGATAAAACCATGACGCGATGAGGCACCAAGAACCAGGTTTTCTATCGCAGCATAAGAAACATATTCTGTTAGTGCCTTTGCTATATCTGTGTCTTCAAGTATGATGTCAAGACAGTGTATCTGTCAGCATAAACAAAAATAAATGGATTGAAATTTCCAGAAAGATTAAAATGAGTATTTTCATTTCCCTGTAGATCATTTCAAACTGATTTGCATCATTGATGGTTAGAAAAGATTTAAAAAAAAAATGTTCCTGTTTTTGTCAGTAGCTCACATCTTTACGGGTACAAAAGCAATGAAAGGTGAGGAACAAATCTTCGGTTTGCTTCTCAAGTTGTTGCTTGTGTGCAGATAAAGAAACATTTGCATCACGGCCGCCACCAGTGTTTCCAACTGCATCCACGAAGTAAGTCCTTGCATATTAGCTCAACTTGTAAAAGCATGAAAGCACTGGTAACTAGTATTGCAGTTCTGACATCAAAATGTTTCTTTACAAGGGGGGCTCATGCAGTATGTCACTCAATAGATTGATCGTTAATTTTCCTGGTTGTAATGTATACAAAATTGGTATCCTCCCCCTGGATATTTGTATTTCTTCCCAGACTTTTGTTTCTTTTCATTGTAGACACTTGTGCAACTTCAGGGAACAAAGGAAGGCCTTGTACCGATCAGTAATTTAAGGCAGGCCTAGTATTCTGGCTGATAGCTTAGCTGCAACCCGGATTTGCTGACAAAACATATATACTAATAGATCTAAATCATCTAATATACAATGAAGAAGCAAATTGTTTGCAAAAAGAAAACCAAAAGGAGAATTGCATAATGCTAGTCTAGATTTAGTTGAATGCAGCAAAACCACAAATGACTCAGCTCAAAGTATATACCAATGCTCATTGTTTATGTCTGAGCAACACAAAAATGGCTCAGAGAGGTACATATTGGAGTGCAAACGGAAACAAATTAAGAAATCTGGTAGAGAAGTGTAGGCGTAAATAATCAATAAAAAAGAAATAATTGTTACTTTCTAACTTTTGAGTCTATTATTGAAGAACTGTAGGAAGTACAGGTAAGTGCCCTTGCGATGCGAGCGTCTACGCACATACATACACTAACACATACACAAATATGCACGCGCGCGCACAGAGAGAGAGAGAGAGAGAGAATGGAAATGACGTACAGGGGGAATTGGGAGGATGATGATGAGCAGAATTAGAAGGCTCGTGGATAACGTGGATAAGGATGACAGTTTGGCCACCGGAGAGAAGATTGTCAACCGCCCACATGAGGGCATGCCGGCTGCCTTTGTCCTTGTCTATGGCCACCGCCACCAACCTCCTTTGAGTATTGTTTCCAGCCATTACTGCAGCTGGCTTCCTGATTGTTCCGTTACCCACTTTAGGAAGCCACATTTCGTTCGATGGATCGACCGCGATCTCTCCAAAATTGTTCTCTTACAACAACACAAGGCTAGCTTAGCTTAGCTTAGCTCAGCTCTAATTAAACTCTGACCGGACCTGGATCATGCATGTCACCCTGTACCCTCTGAATCCATCTGTACGTAGTCAAAACACATGCAACTCCTACAAGGCAAGGCAAGGATCGAGGGTGGGGGAGGGGAGAGGAGAGGAGGATCATGTACGTATTTTTGGTGGTTGTTTTTTGGAAAATAGATCAGTATTAATTAATGTTCGGCACCCCACAAATCTCTCGCTGCTCTATAACTATACGTCACTCGCTCTCCTAGCTCGTCCCCGTCCCCGTCCCCGTCCCCGTCCCCGGCCTTCTCTCGGACTTTCTCAGTCCCACGTGAAGATCTCTACTCTACTGTACGTGCACCCGAAAATCTCTCTCCGGTCGTTCCGTTTTTCACTCATAATTTTTCTTTTCGATCCTTTTGTTACCATGGTCAGACTTATTTTAGCCTAAAATCCTACCTAGCGGTAATTAACTCCAGCTTATAGTTTCTTGAAATGACAGATTTTTAGAATACGAACTAACGATATGATTGTCAAAAGCAAACATCAGTTCTCTCCGAATGACTACACCCGATAGTCGTTAAAGGAGAGATGTAATTCTCTTACTAAAATTGTCACGGTGATGCCGTGATTGTGGTTGGTGTTTGGAATCGGAGGGGAAAATGAGAGAGAGAGATATGGGAAGGGAGATAAATGTCTTACGTATCAACGTAGGTATGTATTAGGGGTAGACTTGGCGATTTCAAAGTACAAAATTGCCACGTTACCCAGGTTCGTTTGCTAGGGACACAGTGATTGGACATATCTGATATAAGTATTTTACATTTTGAACACGGGCGCCCACTTTGTAGAAACGGTCTAGCTCTTTGACTATAATTGAAATCTAAATTCAGGAATTTTAGCGATGTTATTCTGTTTATTTGTCACGCACAAAATCAATAAATCTCTAAACTTGAACAAAATGGAGAGAATTTGATGTGTATAAACATAGACATGATCCTTTACCATACATGTGAAGTGACTTTTAAATGTTGCTATGAGGTGTGATGTTGATGTTTTAAAATTTTCAATTGACGCCAAACACTTGAGAGAGATACTGAAGTTACAACATCAGCAATCCTATATATGCAGTGTTATAACTAAACCACGAGCCCTAACATTTATCATTAGAAAATTGAAAGACACCAGAGGGCTTTTATAGGAGCGCACAAGAGATCCGATCCTCTTAAAACATAGGGCTAATTACACCTATGTCCCTGAAGTTTGGGGGTAATTACACGCGAGGACACCAAGTTTCAAAATGTAACACTTATGTCCATTGACAAACGGAATACAAAAATACTTAACGGTTTTGACAAAAAGACCTAATTGCCCCTTGCCATTCATTCCTCTCTGAAAATATCATGTTCTTTTTATCTTTTCTCTCTCTCTCTCTCTCCCTCTCCCTCTCCCCCTCACCCTCAACAGATCTGATACCAAATTAGGGCTCACCGTTCCTTTTCTGGTGCGCCGTGAAGATTGAAGCAAAATCAAAATTTTTGTCGTCGATGAACCGAGACTGAAGAAGTCTCTTGAAACCCTAGATCTTCGAAGCTTAGCCTACTTAATCGGAATGTTGCGGCAGAGGACGCTAGGCGAGTGGCGCTGCTTGTCGTCACCGTCGGCGGCAACTCCATCTCCGATGCTATCACCTCGATTTGCAATCACCATCGCGGTTCTCTCGGCAATGAATCGAAGCGTTTGTCCGGATCTCTGGCAATCACCATCGCGATTCTCAGCAATCGCGATTGTCACCAGCTGCGATTTCATCGACGGTGGTCGAGAGAGAGATTTCGCCGTCGTCCACCACCTCTTCAACAAGCGGGCACACAACGGTTTCTTCAACACCACCAAAACATTCAAGTTCATCTCCTCTCTCATTGAAATGTTATTCAGGTTCTAGTTTGGGCAATTGATGGTTTGAAAATTTGGATGGCTTTGGTTTTTGTTGCAAATTAAGCTTGATCAGAGCACTGAGCTTGAAACGCAATTTGAGCTGGATTTTGAGTGCGCAGTGGCGGCAGCGTGGGTTAGGGGGCGGCGGCAGCGGCGGCGGCGGAGGAAGAGAATGAACATTAGGGTTTTAAAAAATTCTTAATCTGCAAATTAGATTTTTAGAACCCTAATTTTCAATTTGAAAATTAGGGTTTTGAAATTTTGATCTGTTCATTCTCCCCCAAAAATTTGATATGTTCAAATCAATGAAAAAGACATAAGGAACTCACCAATCTAGGGTTTTAAAACCCTAATATTCAAATCAATGTTTAAAATTTTAATTTAAAAACTTTAAAAATTATTCAATATATACAAGGGTAGTTTTGTCATTTAGAAAATACGCATGGATGACATCAGCAAAAAAATACACTTTTTGGACGGAACCCTGACGGATGGACACGACTGATACATTTGAAACACGTTTGGTCACGGAATGTTACATTTTGAAACTTTGTGTCCTCGAGTGTAATTACCCCCAAACCTCAGGGACATAGGTGTAATTAGCCCTAAAACATATAAAAACAACTATATTATCTTATGAAAAATGTACCGTCACAACAACCAAAAGAAAAACATTAGCATTCCCCTCCCCCGGACCCTCCTCTTTTCACGATAACCTTTTTAACCTGGCCGGACATATTAACACTAACAACTCACCCGCCATCACGTTTCTTATACACTAGGCTAGACTAGATGCAATACAATACAATATTTTTTTTTTATTAGACCACCTAGTATCCGGACACCACGTTGGGAGCCAATTACTGAATGTACATAACCACCAATAATTTTAACGCCTATATATATATATATATATATATATATATATATATATATATATGTATGTAACTTTTCGGACGTCCATCCCCCACAGCCTTGCTTCCAAATTCATCCAACGAGTACTTGAGGAGCAGCCACTGACTGATCAGCAGCAGCAGCAGCAGCAGCAGCGAATGACCACGGACATATCCAGCTAGCTGGTGATAATACTATTGATGTCATATCCAGCATAACACTGGTGATCCAAGTAAGTAGCTGAAGAGCTAGCTGTACGTACGTGTACATCTATATATGTTTGTTTGTTGTTGGGGTGGTGGGCGACCTTATTTAGCAGCTTTAGTCGTCCCTCTCTTCAAGTAGCTGAATCCTGTCGACAGCCTCCTTCAGATCCAATCTTCTCTCCAAATCCTCTTCACAACAAGCCACTCCTATCTTCAACAGCTTCACCATTTGCCCCCCCGCATTCTCGGTGCTTCCCATGTCTTCGTCGAACAGCCCCTCCACTTCTTCCACCACGTCATTCCCCACGATGTTCGAAATCGAGCTTATCATGTTTGCCAGATCCGCACCGTAACCCGTCACACTGCTCCCTTGACCAACCAGATAGTTGGCCGGAAACTTACCCGTCAACATCTCTAGTATAAGTACTCCCATACTCCATACGTCCGTCTTCTTGGTGGTGCGCCCGTGCCTTGCATACTCGGGCGACTTGTAGGCCACCAAGAGGTGGTGAGCGCGTTCCAGGTTCACCACGGGCACCAGGGTGTAATCCATGAGAAGGGGCTCGAATGATTCGTCAAGGAGCACGTTGGTCGATTTGAGGTGGCCGTGCGGCACTATGAGGCTTGGGAGCTCGCTGTACAGATACGCCAACCCCTTCGCCACTCCTTTTGCAATTTTCAACCGGGTTGGCCAGTCAAGGGCAGGTCTCTCCGCTGTATGGTTGCCTGACATCATATATATATATATATGGAGATCAAAACCAATTAATAAAAACCGGGTTGGCCAGTCAAGGTCTAGTTTGTTCAGTTGATAACACAACAATAAAAAGGTAATAATTAATGTGCATTAGTAGAGATCGACGCCCAACACGTGTATTGCGTACTTACCGTGAAGCTGGCTAGCCAAGCTACCATTGTGGACGTAATCAAAGACGAGCAGCTTCTCTTCTTTCCGGTAGTAATAGGCCACAAGGGGAAGCAGGTTGGGATGTTTCAGCCTCCCTATCCTTCTCATGTGCTCGTGAAACTCTTCCTTGCCAACGTTGTTCATTTGCTTAAACCTCTTCACCACCACGGCTTGGCCCTCCATGAGCACCGCCTTGTATGAAGAACCAAAGCTTCCGCTTCCCAACACTTCGGCCGAGGCTCTCAGCAAGTCCTGCAAGTCAAACCTCTGTCTGTCATCCCTAACAAATGAGAGCTTCCCGCCGTTATTAGTACTGTGGTTTTGTTGATCGGCAAGATCGCCACCAGAGCCCTTAATATTAGACGAGTGCCCTCCAGCCACACCACTGATCATCAGCCCAGGCGAAGATGATGCATGTTCTTCCACAGGATAAGTATAATTAGCCGACGCCAAATTGCTCTTTTGGTGATTATAAGGTGACACTGTGCGTCCCAATTGTGGTGTTTGCCTGTTCCTGCGGCGGTACAGGAGGATTATAAGCACCAGGATTACAGCTAGCACAACCAAACATGCTATCACAATCCCGACTGTCCGTAGGGGCGACGAAGACTTCTTCTTCTCACCAAGCGGAAGAGAAGGGCTGGGGATGTTCATACGAGGAGAAGGGGACGGTGGTAGAGGAGGGCTGGTAGACTTGCAAACGGAATCGAGAGGCTCTCCGCACAGGTCTTGGTTGCCTGCACCCATAGGTCGACCATGATCAACGATCATACAGCAAAGTGCGTGATAATACGGCATTAGGAGTGTTCAAAAGAGGTTCATTTTTGGATTTTTTTTTTATATGGTCAACAAAGGTATTCAAGCTTCTTTCTTTACAATGTATCTTACGCTCTTTCTTAATTAGCGTCTTTACAAGACCTACATTATTTAGTTTGCTTTCAAATTGTACGTCTGATTTCAAAATGGAATTTAAACTATCTCTAATTAGGTATAAGCTAGAGAAGTCTTGTCCGACCATGTTTATATAGGTAATTTGAGAAGTTGTCAAAACTTTTTAAGTCTCCATACTAGATCGAGTTCAATATTGGCCTATTAGGTTAGGCGCTTTTAGCTTTATGCATGGGTCACACATAATAGTCAAGAAACTCGGCTATTGTACGTCGTGCCCAGGACACGGAAGAGATCAACATTCAAGAAAATGCATGGTAAAGAAAAGTACTCTATCTAGCTATCAAACACGGGAGCGGGTGTTAATTGTTGCTTGTTTAGCGACGACGATGATTGTGATGCATGGTGTTGATACAAGCTAGCTAGGTAATTATGCCTTATTTTGTTGTCGTCTTTTTTTATTGCTTTGGGCTAAGCATATATGTAATGTATGACCTTTAATTTGATTGAGCCAACGCATGCACATTTATTTATATGTGTACAATGCAAGTGACGATCACTTACGCACATACAAACTATTCAACACAACAACAAACATATATACGGTTCTAGTAGTTACCGATACACGGAAAGCATCCACTACATTAAAATGAAGATGATTACATCAGTATCAGTATTATTATCATTATTAGAGGGGCAACTTATAAGGACATGTTTAATTTTACGATTATTATTGTCATTATTAATATTCCTATTATGTGTGTGTGTGGGAAATTAGGTTGAAAAGGCAAAAAAAAAGAAAAAAAAAGGAAGCACCTCTCTAATTCGTGACTTGATGCATATGCGTACCTGAAAATGAACTAGGATCCATTTTCCGTAGACTCGGCGGAATCGGACCCTCTAATTGATTGTTAGATACATTGAAAATATTGAGATCCGGATGAAAATCTGGTATCTGTCCTATGAAATGGTTGTTCTCCAGCCTCAACTCCAAAAGCCTAGGGGATCTAGCTACGGAGCTCGGAATTTTGCCTGTAAAATTGTTGTTTGCCAGGTAAACTTTCTTCAGAGAAGCCATCCCCCGAAAAGCATCATCTGGAATCTGGCCCGAGAACCTGTTGTTCGATAGAAACAACGACTTCAGTGCTCCAAGTTTCCTGACGTCGGGCATGGGACCGTCAAATTCATTGTTCATGAAACTCAGGCTTCTCAAGCCGGACAAAGGAACCAGAGAATCCAGGTCTATTTTACCCCCTAGGCCCAGGTCTTCGAGTTGCAACCCCCATATTTTGCCCTTGTCACAGAGCACGCCGGTCCAGCTTCCATGATCCCCCAAACACGGACTCGTGGAATCGGGGTTCCAATTGGTTAGAGCACCGGCATTGGTTATCGAACTCTTGAACCTTAAAAGCGCGGCGGGCACCAGGGCATCGTCATCCCCTGTCTGACCAAATGACAAAACTGCATGGCTTGATGTCAGGACGAGTAGAAGAAACGCAAGATTGAGCGGTGATGTCGATGTTGGTCTCGGGGTCGGGGTTGGGCCTGGCACGCGCACAAGCGGGGCTGCGTGCGCGCCCATTACCATTGTTTCGACGACCTGCAGTACTGCCTAGCGAAACGGCACTTACAGAATGCCAACGTAATGGAGGATTTTGATAGCATGGAGATGGGTTTTTCCGTATTCTGTCCTTTTGTGTTCTGGGAGAGAGAGAGACGACGTAGGTTAGATTTGGGTGGCTCAAGCGTGTGACGGAAAATGGTTCTAAGACAAGAGTGAGAGAATGGGTGATGCCATGTGCTTCCAACACGGCTATCGGTTGTCCAGGGAGAAATCCAAGGCTGGCCTTGGAATTGGGTGCTCATTTCCCAATTCTGTTACATAATGCATGCATGCCAAACATCATCACGTGTTTCCACAAGTAAAAATGCGATGAACAAATAGGAAACTTACATGAGCCAGGCCACCCCAAGATTCAATCATCCCATTTGTCCCCGTTTTCTTCACCTTCCTGTTTTCGGTGAAAATTAAAAAGAAAAATGTCCCCGCTTTTTTCCCATTTAATATCTTCTCACAAAAAACAAGAGATATAAACCAATTTATAACTCTACGTAGGAAGCAGAACAAGCTTCTGGCTATACCAATTTATAACTCCTTATAAACTTCCAATTTGATGAAGCTGCAAAAATGCGGGGCTCATACCCCTAAAAGTTACATGTCTAAACTGCATGTACCTCAAATTGCAGCTTCAAGATGACATGCTGCGCAACCGTGCAATAAGCTCCTCAGCAAAGTCACTTAATGTGACTTCCTCCCGTTTAAGCGCCTTGAAAAAATCACTTGATGGGACTTCCTCTTCCTTATTGGCCACCACATCTTTCAATTTTACAACCCCTTTCTCGATTTCATCCTTACCCGCAATCACCATAAAAGGGATCCTCAACTCTATGGCACGGTTGATGTGCTTCATTATCTGTTTGTGTACCATGTATTCCGCACTGATTCTAGCATTCCAGCAAGCGCTTGCAAGTTTAAAAGCTAAAGGCAGGAGGTCAGCACTAAGAACACTGACTTGGATTTGTGTTTCGGTAGCTCGAATAGCCTGCAAAAATAACATTGAAGAACGTGGATCAGGAAATCATGTCATCACCCACCTTTAAGGAATGAAAAGATCTGACACTCCATGAGTAGCAAGATGTCAGCACTCGATTATTGCTTGCATACGTTGCTCAAAAACTCCTGTGTCATATCAGGTTTTCCAGATATGTTCATGTAAGTTCTCCAGAACAAGTACATTACAGATGCACCACACACGGGAAAATAATCTACAGGCCAAAATAACGCAAATCTAGTGTGTAATCATGTCACCTGGTTCTGATCTTTCTGAAGCTGCTGCTCCATTATTGTAAATACTCTTTCTATTCCTAGGCTGACACCAACTGCGGGAACCTTCTTTGTGCCAAACATTCCTATGAGGTCGTCATAACGCCCGCCAGCGGCAATCGAACCAACCTGAGAAGATAAGAAAGTTATATAACCTGGAAGCGACACATAAAGATAAACAGTTCTAACATTATTGGTCGGACAGGAGGAAGGTACAGGATTACATATGATTCATCTCTATTGACTCGGTAACTAGTTACATGTTACAAACATTTATAGTCACTAAAAGCTTGGCCGTAAGATAATGCACCCAACTGTGTATCATGTGGCCTTCACCTTGAAGTTAGTTGCAGAAAACCCCCTATATGCCGACACTTCTCTCTGAGAAACGCACTTTTGAAATCCTAAATTAGGATCGCCACGAGACGCATCCTAAGCTAACATGGAAATGCGATCCCATCTGCCAGATACAGACGCACGGAACCCATGTGAGAGTACCTGGAAATCAAGCACTTTGTGGACCCTCCCTCCCTCTCTCTCTGTCCCTCTATTTGGGCCCATTTAAATCCTTTGTGTCGATCTTTGGCCTCAGCCGTAACCCTTCTGGATGAGATTTACCGCCTCAACTAAGTGAACAGCAACAACCAAACAGCTATTTCTACCTCCATTATTTGCCAAGGCAAGTAGCTGCTGGTCAGCTGATGTGATAAGTACAAAAGTTATAATAACCAGCACTTGCGTGGTTTTTTCAAGTACAAACATGTACTTAAGGAGAAAGTTAAATAATATGTAAGACAATTCATAATCGTTGTATAGCTTGTTCATTCTAGTTGCTCCCAACCCAAGATTCTTCAGAGTGCCTACGCCCCCCGGCCCTGCCCCCCGCTTCTTGCAACTAAGCCTGGAAGATATTTATCACAAGGAACTTTGCCCAATTAGTAGGAGACTGGCACACAAAGCCGCATATAGGATGCATTCCTAAAGGAGCGCGCCAAGTAGAATTCTGCATGTATCCTAATTACAATATTTCAGTCATATGGGGCCAGAATGCTTGAAGAATACCCAAGAGCAACAAAAAAAGCTAACAAGGTTATAACGCTAGAATTCTGATATGGCATGAAGAATAGACAATGCTTTTCTGGGAAAGAGTAAATATGGCAACCCACACACGCAACGTTTTGTCAGATAAAAAGACATAAGAAAGAAACGACCAAACCAAGATCATCCCTAGAGATATTCCAGAACGAATGTCACCCTCCAGCCTACATTCCATCACAGTTGATGAAACATTAACACTAAGAGAACTTCGCCGCTTCTTAAGTCTGTCAAACAAGTCAAAGGGTTTGTCCCCATACTCAAAAACTAAACAAAACCACCCTATATCATACCCAAAACTTACAGCTCAACTTCTAGAATTTCTCATCACATTACACATATGCCCACTGATCACGCCAATAAACATCCCCGAAACAAACAGCCAGGGGAACCCAAGATCATAACTTCCAAAATCTGACTGGAGTATTGATGCGAGAGAAAACCTAATATAAAGAGACTGAGCACCCTAAGTCTATATAAAGAGACTCTATTCCTTGTTTTTGTAAGACCTAGTCACGTATTAGAGCATATATCTTAACATGTAGTAAGTAGTGTAGAGACATCTAAACACTTTGAGCGATCTCATGTAAAGAGTAAGATATTTATCCGCTTCATATGTAGTTTCATCTCAACTTTAGATTGGGAATTTGAGGGCAATACGGGCGAACCCACGCCAGAAAGCGATGGACAGTTATAGATTTGAATTTCCTTGCGATGCAGATAACAGAAAAAATGGTGGAAATAACAATAATAAATTGCATAAGTAAAAAATAACCTGTGTAGCCCCTTTAAAGACTGCTTCAAAGATGACTCCAGTATAATAATCAAGACCTCGTGCAAGACTCAGATCCAGAACCACTTTGTCAATACACCCTGCGCTCTCTAGACATTTAAACAACATATCCATTTCATTAAGTGCCGAGAAAGCTGGGTCCTCCTCAAGAAACTCACTGCCTCCCTGTTGAAGCTCAGCTAATAATTCCAATGGGCGTCCCCGTTGCTTCACAAATGTGCCAATTTTATTTGCTGTTTCAACATCTAAGCCCTTCTCGTCTACCTATAGCACCCAGTGACACAAGCGTCAAACAGCAGGACCTTCTAAGAGCTACAGATTACAACAGTGAAGCTATAGCACATCAAGAAATAAATGCATTACTGACGTTTTTTAAAAGCCCACCATAATCGAACAGAAGTATATGCTCACCATTTCCCTTTTTATCTGCTCAAATGATAACTTGTCCAGCTTGTCAATACTTGAACAAATAGTCCTGAACTTTTCTGTTGGCACTCCACAAAAATTCAAAATTCCATCTAGTAGCTTTCGGTGATTCAGTTTTATCTGTATAAGAACATTTATCAATCTACATAGAATAAACAACAAAAGGACAAAAAAGAGAGAACTATTCCATCACAATACTGAGGCATGTATATAAATCAACATAACTGAGGCCCTGATCCAAATTCCCCTATTAAACTCTCATTTAACATCAAAGAGCAGACTCAAATCTGTATGTCATCTAGAAACATACACCGAGAGCCTAATCCAAATTTTATATACTACCAAAGTGCTGTTTAAATTCTGAAATAATTCTTAGCCAGCGAATAGTCCTGTACTTGTGATGACAGTGTTAGGCAATAATGAACTACAAAGAATATACAACGAAAGGACAAAAAAGAGAGAACTATTCTCGATAGGACCTTTATTCTGTCACAATACTCGGGGATGTACATTATTCAACGTAACTGAGGCCCTGACCAAAAGCCCTAATAATCTGCTCTTTGACACAGAGCAGACTCATAATTATAAGTTATATATAGAAACGAAGGCAATATCAATTCTATCGTTCTTAGTTTTTCAAAAGCAGGCAGACACGCTATGACATGGATATGGTAATTGCTACCAGTATGCAAACTTCGAACTTAGAACCTTCACGTACTTAAGTTAACGTGCTTTACACTCACATATGATTGTATCGTATTTGATTATTAGTTTAATTATTCGAATGTGACACTTTGACTCTGATTTGATCTTTGATATGGGTTAATATCCCGAAATGAGATTAGTCGTGTTAAGATTATTTTTCGTTTATGCACTTCGTTTTGATATGTTTCGTTTTGACTCAGCTACATGTTATTGAATAACTGCGTTGTATTCCGTGCTTGTGTTTGTGTGATCTTTGCTGGGCTTTGTGCTCAACCCCTTTCTCTCCCCATTTCAGGTAATTAAGCTGAGACGGCTTAGAGGAGTTAATAGCATTATGCTTAAGCTTGGAGTTGAACTTTAATTGATAACTCTCTTAGTAGCTTTGCAATAAGAACCATGTAATAGTTTTTGATTTAGTGACTTTTGGTACCCCAATGGTTGGGAAATGATTATTGTTATCAAACTTCCGCTGCACTTATTAGACATTGATGAGGAACTTAAATGCCTTTGATTTCAGATATGATTTAGAGCTCTGATTACCTCTTTGAGGTCATATTTTTGGTAAGATGCTTTGGGTATTATATTTCTCATAAGCAAGAATATTTTGAAATAGTATATGAAGGTCTGCCTCCGTGTCGGGGGCGTGACACAAAGAGCAGACTCATAATTATAAGTCATAAATAGAAACGAAGGCAATATGAATTCTATCGTTCTTACTTTTTCAAAAGCAGGCAGACACGCCATATAACTTCTCACTTTGGGTGAAGATAATATGTCATTACTCGCCTCATATAGAAGCGAAAGTAGCATAATTATTATCGTGATTAGGTTTGTACATAAATCAGGAAGATACGTGCCATATAACATCACACTTGGGAGAGATACAATTATCACATCGAAACAACCAGAAAAGTAGGGACAAACTGGTTAATAGTAGCAATATGGAAAGCTACCTCATAGTCCCCAATGTTCAACTCATCCAGCAGTTCGGTCAAAATCTTCACAACTTCAGAATCAGGCGCCACTGTTTTGTAGTCGCCAGCAATATCAAAATCACATTGATAGAATTCACGATATCTTCCCTTCGACGGGTTGTCCCTTCTATGCACCTTTCCTATTTGGTACCTTTTCATTGACGTGATACCATTCATAGCAACATATCTAGCAAATGGAACAGTGAGGTCATAACGAAGGGAACAAAGCTCCCCGCCCTGAAGATGATAAATATGCAAGAAGTCATTAGAAGTCCATGAATCTTCTCCCTTTTCTTGATCAGAATAACATAGTAAAAGAAAACCAACCTTCTGTAGAGATCATACAATCTAGAATAAACTGAGCATCTTGCACTTATGTAACATCTCGAGGTGCCAGAAAGAGTTCCAGCCAGCAACTCTTTCCATAACCTAATCATGTTTTCTAGGATACAGTTTCTTTTCTAAATGAGACAAACACGATTTCATCTTTCTCAGTTATTCTGTGAGAATATGTACACTTTTACTGGGGATTGAAGGTAAATAATCCTCGCAGAAAATGCGCTATACACTATTTTCTAGTAAGGTAACAACTTTTGTCCAAATTTTTGAATAGCTTTTACGATTTCTGTCTCCGATGCTTCTAATTATGTTGTTAGAACCCCAAAACAGGTTTAACATTTCACTAGCCCTTTTGGGATCATAAGTGTTCACTGGGTTGGTCAAAAAGAAATGGCTTATCTTTATCCGAGCATGGGTGAGAAAGATAGAGCTTTAGATAAGAACCAACATACTCTTAAGACCAGAGATTTCGAGAATTCAGAGATTCAAATAGGTACTAGTCAAGCAATGAATTTTATAACATCTAACTATCTTGTAATTCTGGTCTTCCTTTACCTTTCTCTTAAGTAAACACACTTGTGAAGGCTCGATTAAGAACTGTTCTGCTGCTTGACTAGGGTAACAGCTATAATAACCTCCAACATCAACGTAAGATGAGCTGACCTATCAATATTATTTCCTCAGATTGAATGTAACGAGTGCCCGATTTGAGAATTAGCAACCAAGACCTCAACTTAATGTGTCTTTGAACTCAAAAGACATTCTTTTGTACAGACTCCGCTTCTTGGATAAATAGCAGACTTAGGAGATGTTTGTCATTCTAGCTGTAGTATGTATGCACACGGTTCAAAAGTAAAGAGAACACCCCACATAGACAGAGTTAAGGGGGATGCGCTAGTAACAACAGTTGATGTAGGAGCAAGTGAAGGGGATTTACTACATGAGTTTCCTTACTTCTACACAGCGACCTTGTCAGAAAGGATTCTGGGTGCCCCAAGAGCCCAAGGCAATTTTGCACTCTCCTACTTCCCTAGACAGCAGTAGCTAGCTGTCTAGGAGCCCTTTAAATGACAAGAGTATGCATTTTATTGGCAAGACACACTCATTAACATGTAGTCAACCAACAGGCAGCTCTTTCTATCTGTCCCTTATCCCTCTCTTTCCTCTCTACTCCAATCTCTCTGCTGTGGTGTTGCCAATCCACTACCCTTCATTATCTACATATCTGCACTAGGATCTACACATGTGTCTATTGTACATGCAACGTAAGTCATACACTATAGCTATGCTTGCTGATGTAAGTTACGTCTTATATAACCATTTATCGATCTCTTAGATTATAAGTAGCTTGACCAAAAAATACAGCCTTGCCTAGTTCCTTCTGTTCCTCTTCTTTTCCTTTCCCTTTCTTTCTCTCGCCAACCTCTTTAACCAAAAGAATGCAAACCTCAACCAAGAACACCCCCCCCCCCCCCAAACCAAAAAAAAAAGCACAAAACACACACAAAATTCCGAAAGAAGAAATCATCTGGCCCCCCCTTTACAATCAAACCTTCACATCAATCAAGGCAGAAACAAAACCAACCTCTACTTCTCTCTGTACTTAATTCCATGGTCACTCTCCCCCCGAAAAAAAAGAAGAATAAAAGGTCACCTGGCTCACTCTCGGTTGCAAAGTTCCCCCACGGTCTTGCTCCCACCTAACAATATCAGCTCTGTTCAGCACCATCAACAACACCATCCCTTGTAGATGACAGAGCCGAGATATAACAATTGAAAAGGTGCCAAAAAGAAATTTCTCTGTCTACTCGTACAATTGAAGTTTTTCACAGGTCCTCTCTTTAAAGAATGATGTTATCGCAAACCCTATGCCACTGGCAGCTTCTTTTGGTCGCTATTCAATCTCCAATTACCTTTAATCATAGAAATTTGAAAAATATATACAACCTTCAAGTTTTCGACATATTCCTTTCATCACTTGCCTGCTACATCCATCAAAGGAAGCATATCTGTCAAAGGCAACGAACTCAGAAGTCTACATTTCTGACCTATTTTTTAACATCCAAACTAAAACCTGAAAAAGATCTGGAAAATAAAATTCTACCCTCCAAATCAACATCCTCTTCGGAGGACCAAACTTGAGATCCAGGAAATCTTAACCAGCATCTACTATCTAGGAGTATCTGTGCGTGTGTGTGTGTGTGTATACACGGCCTCAAAGAAATAGATAAACACAATAAAAACATTGGTTTTGTCCTTCCATGTCTCTTTAGCTTTTCTCAAGCCAAACAATAAAAATCCAAGTCTTTCTTCTCTTCTTCTACTCTTAATCATTTCTTTTTTTCCCCTTCTCTTCC
This sequence comes from Escallonia herrerae, assembly GCA_033070095.1. Taxonomy (NCBI): domain Eukaryota; kingdom Viridiplantae; phylum Streptophyta; class Magnoliopsida; order Escalloniales; family Escalloniaceae; genus Escallonia; species Escallonia herrerae. The sequence goes on along the minus strand of JAVXUP010000171.1, from coordinate 29,793 downwards.
ACTATAGCAATCAGGGTGTTCCAACCTGATAGTTGAAAAACATGCGCGGGTTTCATTTTTACGCAGTCTGGTTAGCGAGGGGTGGAGCTCTGACTAAGCAATGTGGTGGATGGCATGAGAAAGAAGCTCAAGAATAGGAGGATGGAGTGTAAAAATAGATTCTTTTTGGGAAAGAATCCAGACTTGATCATAGCAAATTCCTACCATGACCCTGCTAAGTGACTAATGCCTATGTGTTACCTGAGGAAGGCAATATGCTGAAAGAAGAGACGCCTTTTGTTTCAAATTGGTGAAGGGATTGCAGAAAAGTGGGGGGAGGGGGGACAGAGTTGGAGAATCTGGTATCTAAAGAGCCTAAAGTTGGCAGCTATATGAAAAAAATACATCACTTATAGCTTCTGTTCCTTTCTATAGTCTGAGACTATCTCCAGTTTTAGCTTAAAGCAAGCTCTTGAGAGAGGAGCAAAGTCACATATCTCAGACACATAAAAGAGGGGAGAGGTTGGCCCGATTAGCATACGTACATGAAAGCACACACACATACAAAGTTTACCATTTAAATTAAAATATTTCCTCAAAACTAAAATTGGCAACAATGTCTGACCTGGTCGGCCAAATCATAAACCAATTTTGAATCTTCTCCATATTTACCCATCAGAGTTTCTCTCAATTCAAAGGCAGGGGTATCCAGGGCCATCGCACCATGCCTCTTGAACACGTCAGTTATAGTTTTAAATGCTTTATCTCTTACTGCCATCTGTTCCTTTGCAAAATCACGAGTCCCCTGTTTGCAAGGAAAATGGACCACTTTAAGAATGAACTAGATAGACTTAAATAATAGTAAAACAAATGCATGACACATTAAAACACACTATATCTGCAGGACAAGCTACACCTTAGTTCTCTTCACCGGGATCAAATTTTGAATAACTATGTAGATTCTTAAAAACAAAAATTACAGAAGGATGTAACTCGTATAGCATGAGCAACAGAAGCTAATCTACAATACGAGAAACATGCCCCCAAAAGGCCCTCGAAAAGAGCTCCAATCTCTGCTTTTGCTACCTACCAAGACGAAATAACATGAGTCTAATCTTTCTCAATTTCCAAGAACTTCCAAAGTTGTACCTCCTTTGTGATACTGTGGAGAAGATTGCAGAACTAATACATGGCATCAATCTTGTCAGTATGCTCGTATCAACTAACAAAAATGAGAGACTATATTGTTTTCTCCCCGTTTATCATAATCTTTTCCGAAGACCAAAGCTAATAGCAAGAAAATATTGAATTAAACATACTAAAGTTAACCTGGATCAAACTCCACAACTAACTCACAATTTATTACCTTGGGAAGCTTTGGAAGCCTTCTACTTTCATTACTGTCCACGATTTCTTTCACTTTGTCCAGCAGAGATTCAAAACGGGGGTCATTTGGATCGAACAACGAGAGGAAACCCTGCGCCCATTTCTCCACCGAGGTTGAGATTTCAACACCCTCGGTTGTCTCGAGCTGCAACTCTTCCTTAATAAACTGAATCAAGTCAGTAGTCCCTTTTCCCGTGATCTTCTTCTTCTTCTCCCTCTTCTTGTCCGGCTTGGCATTACCCTCACTTCCCTCTGCCTTAAACGTGCCACGAGATTTTTCGAGCAGTTCACTTCCCTCGAGGGAGACAAATGCGGTCAATGCCTCCCAAGAAAGACTCTTCCTCACAAGATCACATAGATCGCACACGTCATTTACAGCCTTGACATAATCCTTTCTGAGATGGGCAGCTCGGGAGGACTTTACTATATCCTGGATAGCATCAAGGTCAGGCCATCCGGCGGCCTTGGACTTGAAGCACTCCAGCAAACTACTGGCAAGAAGACAGAGCTCGGCCCGTCCCAAACTAGCCTCACCGACATTAAGCAGGGGCAGTTCCAAGGATGAAACAACCGCAGCCAGTTTCATGCTCCAGGTCCGGGCGGAGGAGGACTTCAATTCGAGCCGCACTGATCTGGCAACAGACCTCAAATGGCCATGAAAGGGGGGAATGAATGTGATACTGGGATTATCGTGGAGGAGCTGCTTAACAGTGAGTTTGGAGTCCTTGAGCAATACCTTGAAATCACTGACGACGGCGACGATGTCTTTGTCGGAGGAAGAACCGTCGGCGGAAACAGTGGAAACCCAGGCAAAAGCGGCGGTAACGTCAGCCTTCAAGGCCTCGCAAGACAAGGCTGCCACGGCGTCCGCAACGGCGGACAAGGCGGACAGCCGCTGGTCCAACACCGTGCATATGCCTTCGAGAGCAGCGCCGTCATCGGTATCGGATGAGGGTGACATCTCGTAAGTTGCAACAACAGAAGCCACCGCCGCTTGTGGCATTAGATACTAGGGTTTCTCCGGGTAAATAGAGGAAGAAGAAAATGCTGCGGAGAAAGAATTATGACAAAATGACCCAAGTACCCTTGGCTCAAAAGGAGCTTACGTTAGCAACGAGGGAAAATTGCGTAAAATATCCCTGTAGTTTGGGATAATTGCAAAAAGATCCCTCCTGTTATAAAAATGGTATAAAAAATATTGCAATCCACGGTTTTCGTTACGAAATAAAAAATTTGTCCAAAATACCCCTATAAATTATCCAAATGAAAAAACTACCCTTATTTGCCACAAGCCCAATCCCTCATTAAGGTTGGCGTGAGCAAAAAGGTGGGCAACAGAAAGGGGACCAGATGGAAGGGGAAAGGGGAAGAGGGGGGAAAGGGAGGGACCGACGGGTTGTGGATCCGAATTGTAGATCTAGGCTCATGGTTTTCGGATCTGGCTGGTGGCAGCGACGCAAGTGGTTCGAGTTGATGGTGGCGGTAGAAATGGGCGGCGGTGGTGCTGGATAAGGCGTGGTGAGGGTGGGGGCAGAAATAGATGGTGATGGTGGTGGATGGGGCATGGCGAGGGGGGGGGGTGGCGATTATGGACGGAAAGAGACGAGTGGAAGAAATGGCCGAAGCTACGGCCGGCCAAAGCTAACTATAGGGAGGAAAAAAGCGACTGAGACTGACATGGGCAGATCCCTGCACTTTGGCCTTTCACCACCACGACGTCCAGCCAAAAACAATATGTGGAACCCAAAATCAGCAAACAGATCCGGGTGAAGCAAGTGGCGGCGCAGCTATTATGGCAGGGCAGGTGGCGGCAGTTAGGGTTTGGTTGATTGGATTAGGAAAGAAATTCAAGATTTGGTGAAGGAAGAAGAAATAAAGGGCATGCCGTTAGTTTGGATGACTTTTTTTTTTTACGGGTGTAACACTTTTTAAATCTTAGGTGTCTAATTACAATTTTTATAACAGAATGAGTCTTTTTGCAACTACTCCAAATCACAAGAGTATTTTACGCAATTTTTTCTAGCCATACTTATACGCGTGTTTCTATATCCACGTATCATCTCCATCGATTTAAGCACATTGCCCATCTCTACCCGTGTAATTACACAATTGCCACTCTACCAGTACACGTGCACACCAGCTATTGCTACTCAGTGTCACGATCGCTTCGACACTCTCCTGCTACTCAGTGTAACAGAATGGTCGCTTTGACAATTTAGATAAAGAATGGGTTGTTTTTTTTTTCTTGTTTAGATTTTCTTGAGTTTGTTTGTGTTTTGATTTTTTATTGTGGGTTTTGTTTGGTTATTATGTTCATTAAATTAAATTTAAACTCTTTCTTCAGATCAGCTTGAAGATTTGATTTTCATTGGTTGAAATTGGTGCGTTATTCATTTTGTGATTGCTCTTCATTTTATATTGGATGACTGTAATTCTCACTTTATGGGGGTGATTTGGGGTTTGTTTAATGTTAATTGAGTGATTTGGTGAAATGCTTCATCTTCTCAGGGAGATCACAGAATTGCTTTATACAGCCCAGTACATCACTATGCATCAAGTTTTGTACCTACTGATCCCAACTTCTCTGTATTGCTTCTATTCGCAGCTTTGGGGCCCCAAATTGCACACCTACCTAATAGCTTTGTCATGTTCAGGTGATTTTCCGGTGGCATTGGAGGCCTTGACTGAAGGAGATCAGAAACAATGAGTTGTTGAAGTATTTGGTGACAAGGTAACGGTACACACTTGAGGATAGTTAGTTAATTAACACAGTTAAAAATCTGATACTGCCTAATGAAACGTGTAGCAGTAATTGATAATATACTTCAGAAGTATTAGGTATATGTAACTAAATTTATTGTCAACTTAGCTGTCTAATGCTGTGTGTTTAATTTGTTGACAAGTTTTTGTTTTCGGCGAATTAAATGTGTACGAGACATGGGCTGCCTATATATTTATCATAATTTATTATTGGTAGACCAAGAATTTCAAAGTTTTTATCATGTCTAATTTGATCTTCATCAACACGACTTCCTTTATACCGCGGCGAATATTCCAGTAAGTTCTTCAGGTAAATCTTTTGAGTTTTTGGCTTTGTTTTTCAAGTTTTATGCTTGTTACTAAGCTGGTTTTGGGTAGTAATCAAGCTTTGTGAGCTGATATCTTACTTTATCTGAATCTCCACGTTCATGCCTCCGCAGTGTATGAGGAATTTTTTTATTCTTGTAGATCTCGATCTTTACCTAAATATTTATGTGGGTTGAATATTTCTCTTTCTTTATTTTCGAAGGCTGTCTTCCAAATACTTGTAGTCTTACACGTGTTCGAATGTAGTTAACCAACATAATGTTTGATAATAGAGCTGATTTGTTTGCCAATGCTGAGTTTCTAACAAATGGTGTGCTTGACTGTCACTTTTTTGAAGGAGGAGAGGTGAAAAGGCCTGATGTCAAGGCGATTGACATATGTGGCCGAGTCTGGAAAGACCCAATAAAGAGAGCGTACAAATAGTTTTTTTGAGTGCTAGCTAGGTGAGATTACTAAGTAGATATGAGAGTTCTCTAAGTTGGAATGTATAAAAGATGTGAACAACATCTATTAGTAAAAGCTGAAGTTTCTTCAAATAAAATGTTCAATTCCATTTATTTATTTTCTTCTCCCATTTCCTGTGCCATATTCTGTGATTTTCGCCGTCAAAGATACATTGGTATGAAGAATTTGAAATGTCTCAGTTTAGAAGGAGCTAGATTTGTTATTTAGAACTGGACATAATGATCATTCTAACTAGTTATGTCTTGTAGACAGGTGAGGTGAATAAATACTCTAACTTCTGCACTTCTGTAAGAAGTCTTACATTTTACTTATTTAGATATTCTAGCTATGTTTTCCAACTAAGTAAAGAGTTCACTTAAGAATAATGCTGTAGAAGAATACATCATAATTTCCAAAGTTATTACCAAACAGTTGACAATAAACTAATGATCAACAGCATCAAGATATATTCTCTCATGCTTAGACTCATACCCGCAGCACTACAACTAATGGTAGATTACTAGATTACAAAAGGAAACAAAACACTAATTCACCCTAAACTAACAAAAGCCATGACATTTGATAACACTAAACACAGAGACATGACAACTTCCTTCTCAAAACTTGGCTTGTTCCGGGATCCTGATAAGTTCAACTACATTCTCTCCACTTAAGGCTCTCGAGACCCGAGTTTTGGAGGAGGGCGCTTACAAGACATCTGTAATGCTCTCTATCATCAAAACCGTTGATTACGGGCTAGGTTACGATTCAGCTAGTGAAGATTACAAAGTGCTTCAGATTATCCAGGCCGAGCCAAAGGATTCCGCTAATGAAGATCACGATTCCGCTAGTGAAGATTACGATTCCACTAGTGATGATTTCCCCAGAGCTTATGTTTACAGCCTGACGCGCAACTCGTGGCGTGACATTGAAGTTTCTAATGATTTCTCCGCCAAGGGAACGTGGCGGTGCGAGGTTGGCAGCACATTCTTGACAAGAAGAAGTGCTCAATTGCTGCGTTTCATGTAAGTTCAGAGACGTTCCAGAATGTGCCGCTGCCTGAATATGAAGGAAACTACCGGGACATGAGTTTGGCTGAACTAGGGGGATGCCTCTGTCTAGCCGGTTTTAGATCACGTTTAAATTCCTTGGATCTATGGTTGAAAAACAGAGATTCTTGGACAAAACAATTATCGGTCATGCTTGAAAACCAAAACGCGGCCTTTCCTGCTCCTGTCCTCGTTGTTTATTCACCGATGGGTGACAAGATTCTCTTATGCTGCAAAGGATCGACTTTAATTCCGCTTGATTTTGGCGAAAAGATTATGCCCTTATCGAGTTTAATTTGGCATGACTTGACAAGTAAGGTTTTGAACGTCTTAGCATTTACATGAGAACAACGACATGATGATCCGTGTGAAGAAGAATTCCTTTGTGTTGCGAGCATGGTTCCTGTCAGTGGCCGTGGAAGAGTTTATGACGATAACGCTACTTTGCCAAACAGGCCTAATAAGGAGGAAGCACGGTCTCATTGGCTCCCTCCTCAACAGGGATGGTTAAAGGTTAACTGTGCTGGGGATTGGGACTCTCGTGAAGGCACTATCGCAGTGATAGCTCGGAACATGCACGGAAAGGTAAAGTGTTTGCATGTCCTGGATTGGATTGCCAATTGTAACTCTGGTGTTACAGCAGAAGCTGCAGCCCTGCAGCATGCAGTAAACTAATGATCATCAACATCAAGATATATTCCCTCATGCTTAGACTGATACTCGTAGCACTGCAACTAATGGTACATTACTCGATTACATAAGGAAACAAAACACCGATTCACCCTAAACTAACAAAAGCCATGAGATTTGATAAAACTAAACACAGAGACATGATAACTTCCTCCTCAAAACTTGGCTTGTTCCAGGATCCTGATAAGCTCAACTACATTCTTTCCATTTATGGCTCTCGAGACCCGAGTTTTAGAGGAGGGCGCTTACAAGATATCTGTAATGCTCTCTATCATCAAAATCATTGATTACGGGCTAGGTTACGATTCTGCTAGTGGAGATTACAAAGTGCTTCAGATTATCCAGGTCGAGACAAAGGATTCCGCTAGTGAAGATCACGATTTCCGCTAGTGAGGATTTCCCCAGAGCTTATGTTTACAGCTTGACGTGCAACTTATGGCGTGAGATTGAAGTTTCTAATGATTTCTCTGTCAAGGGAACGTGGTAGTGCGAGGTTGGCGGTGCTCTGCACATTCTTGACAAGAAAAGTGAGCAATCGCTGCGTTTCATGTAAGTTCAGAGACGTTTCAGAATGTGTCGCTACCTGAATATGAAGGAAACTACCGGGACAAGAGTTTGGCGGAACTAGGGGGATGCCTCTGTCTAGCCGGTTTTAGATCACGTTCAAATTTCATGGACCTATGGTTGAAGAACGGTGATTCTTGGACGAAACAATTATTGGCCATGCTTGAAAACCAAAATGCGGCCTTTCCTGCTCCTGTCCCAGTTGTTTATTCGCCGATAGGCGACATGATTCTCTTCTGCTGCAGTGGATCGACTTTAATTCCTCTTGATTTTGGCAAAAAGATTATGCTCTTATCGAGTTTAATTTGGCATGACTTGACAAGTGAGGTTTTGAACGTCCTAGCAATTACATGGGAATAGCGACAAGATGATCCGTGTGAAAAAATTCATTTGTGTTGCGAGCATGGTATCCGTCTGTGGCCGTGGAAGAGTTCATGACGATAACGCTGCTTTGCCAAACCAGCTTAATGAGGAGGAAGCACAGTCTCATTGGCTCCCTCCTCAATAAGGATGGCTAAACGTTAACTGTGCTGGGGATTGGGACTCTCATGGAGGCACTATCGGAGTGATAGCTCAGAACAGGCACGGAAAGGTAGAGTGTTTGCATGTCGTGGATTGGATTGTCAATTATAACTATGGTGTTACAGCAGAAGCTGTAGTCCTGCAGCAGGCAGTAAACTAATGATCAACAAAATCAAGATATATTCCCTCATTCTTAGAGTGATACTCGCAGCACTGCAACTAATGGTAGATTACTAGATTACATAAGGAAACAAAACACTGATTCACCCTGAACTAACAAAAGCCATGACATTTGATAACACTAAACATAGAAACATGACAATTTCTTCCTTAAAACTTGGCTTATTCCAGGATCCTCAACTACATTCTTTCCATTTAAGGCTCTCGAGACCCGAGTTGTGAGCATGGTTCCCGTCTGTGGACGTGGAAGAGTTTATGACGATAACGCTATTGTGCCAAACAAGCCTAATGAGGAGGAAGCACAGTCTCATTGGCTCCCTCCTCAACAGGGATGGTTAAAGGTTAACTATGCTGGGGATTAGGACTCTCATGGAGGCACTATCAGGGAGATAGCTCGGAACATGCAGGGAAAGGTAGAGTTTTTGCATGTCGTGGATTGCCAATTATAACTCTGCTGTTACAACAGAAGCTGCAGCCCTGCAGCAAGCAGTGGAAGTGGCCGATAATGTGGTCTATTTGATCTATCGTTACGCAAATCCGAGGGTCGCAATTCCGAAGGTAATCCTAGAGTTCGATTGTGCATAAATTATGGCAGCTTTGACTTCTGATCTTTTTTATTGTCGCCGGGTGGAATTAAAGGGAGACTGTTGAATGTGGTCTCTTGACCGGTACCCTTCGTGAAGGGTCTGTCTCTTACATTGGACCGACCGTGAACCAGGTAGCACTACAATTAATGGTAGATTACTGGATTACATAAGGAAACAAAACACTAATTCACCCTAAACTAACAAAAGCCATGACATTTGATAACGCTAAACCCAGATAAATGACAAATTCCTCCTCAAAACTTGGCTTGTTCAAGGATCCTGATCAGCTTAACTACATTCTATCCATTTTTGGCTCTCGAGACCCGAGTTTTGGAGGAGGGCGCTTACAAGACATTTGTAACGCTCTCTATCATCAAATACGTTGATTATGGGCTCGTTTATGATTCCACTATTGGAGTATAAAAAAAAGTGCTTCAGATAATCCCGAACGAGTTTAATTTAGCATGACTTAACGTTTTGAATTTCCAAACAGTTACTGGGAATCGTGACATGATGATTAGTGTGAAGAAGAATTCATTTGTGTTGCGAGCATGGTTCCCGTCAGTGGCCGTGAAAGAGTTTATGACGATAATGCTGCTTTGCGAAACCGGCCTAATGAGGAGGAAGCACAGTCTCATTGGCTCCCTCCTCAACAAGGATGGTTAAAGGTTAATTGTGCTGGGGATTGGGACTCTCGTGGAGGCACTATCAGAGTGATAGCTCGGAACATGCACGGAAAGGTAGAGTGTTTGCATGTCGTGGATTGGATTGCCAATTGTAACTCCACTGTTACAGCAGAAGCTATAGCCCTGCAGCAGGCAGTGGAAGTGGCCGATTATGTGTTCCATATGATCTATCTTTACACAAATCCGAGGGTCGCAATGCCGAAGGTAATCCTAGAGTTCGTTCGTGCAGAAATTATAGCTACTTTGACTTCTGATCTTTTTTATTGTCGCTGGGGAAGAATTAAATGGAGACTGTTGAATGTGGTCTTCGAATTGACCGGTGTCCTTTGTGAAGGGTCTTTCTCGTACGTTAGACCGACCGCAAATTAGGCAGCCCGCTGGCTGAGTCGGCACGCAAGAGACAATCGGCTGAGTCGGCATGTTAGAAAGAATCGTACTTCTATTTTTGGTGAACGAAATGTCATGCCAGGCCTTAACGAGATATGCCTAGTAGATGCTCCGCCTGCAGGTTAGCTGATACTTTTGTTGGTCTTGTACTTAGTTCCTTGCTATATTATTACAAAGGAACAACATAAATGGGAATACAATGTTTTGATATGGTTGTTTTGATCGGAACCGCTAGAGATGATATAGAAGGAAGCACAGAGGAGACCACAGGGGAGACAGATTAGGTGGAGAACATACGAAGAGGAAAAAGATGGAGAAGGAGCTCAATTAGTCATGTTTGTCAGCCTCTGTAGTAATAGAACCCATCTTTACGTCTTTCTAGAGAATAACATTGTTGCTATTAGATTTGGGATTTGATCATATCCACCACTCCTATGTTGTGGGGATGTGAGAATAACTCGTGGAATATAATAACGAAAAAGTAGAGATTTTCTACTTCAGTATCCATCATGTTGTTATCGGTTTCTTGATGGTTCCAGGTCTTTTGGCATGCCAAATATCTTTAGCTTCATTATTATACCGAGTACATGAGAATGTACCCTTAGTTCCCAACTTACAGAATCTACTGTTATTACATTAAAATGAAGTTTCGTGGTTCTTCTGAAAATGCTTTCGCTCATTGGCTTCACTTTTTATTTCTTCAGTTCATAATATGGACCATCTAAAACCTCTTGTAAATAATCTTCGGCAATCTCATCGTCGAAGCCCCAATATTGAATTGCTTTATTCTTTTGTGGCCGTTGACGGGGGATTTCGATGTTGGAGGTTGGATTTTCTTGGACATGGTGGTCAGGGGTCCATTGGAGGTGGTGGATTTCTTACGGGACTCGATTATTTATGACGCAATATTAACCTTTTTGTCGGCATATACATGGCTCAAGGTAACATCAAGATATTTTCCCTCATGCTTAGACTGATACTCGCAGCACTGCAACTAATGGTAGATTACATAAGAAAACAAAACACGGATTCACCCCTAAACTAACAAAAGCCATGACATTTGATAACACTAAACACAAAGACATGACAACTTCCTCCTCAAAACTTGGCTTGTTCCAGGATCCTGATAAGCTCTACTACATTTTTTCCATTTAAGGCTCTCGAGACCCGAGTTTTGGAGGAGGGCGCTTACAAGACATCTGGAGCGCCCTCTATCATCAAAACCGTTGATTACAGGTTAAGTTACGATTCCGCTAGTAAAGATTACAAAGTGCTTCAGATTATTCAGGCCGAGCCAAAGTATTCCACTAGTGAAGATTACGATTCCGCTAGTAAGGATTTCACCAGAGCTTATGTTTACAGCTTGACGCGCAACTCGTGGCGTGAGATTGAAGTTTCTAATGATTTCTCTGCCAAAAGGAACGTGGCGGTGCAAGGTTGGTGGCGCTCTGCACATTCTTGACAAGAAAAGTGCGGATTTGCTGCGTTTCATGTAAGTTTAGAGACGTTTCAGAATGTGCCGCTACCTGAATTTGAAGGAAACTACCGGGACATGAGATTGGCAGAACTAGGGGGACGTCTCTTTCTAGCCGGTTTTAGATCACGCTTAAATTCCTTGGACTTATGGATGAAAAACGGTGATTCTTGGATGAAACAAATATCGGTCATGCTTGAAAACCAAAATGCGGCCTTTCTAGCTCCTATCCCCGTTGTTTATTCGCCGATGGGCGACAAGATTCTCTTTTGCTGCAGAGGATCGACTTGATAAGAATCAAGCGTCAATGTTTTGTAGTCGCCAGCAATAGCAAAATCACATTGGTACCTTTTCATTGATGTGATACCATTCATAGCAACATATCTAGCAAATGGACCAGTGAGGTCAAAACGAAGGGAACAAAGCTCTCCGCCTTGAAGATGATAAATATGCAAGAAGTCATCATTAAGTCCATGAATATTCTCCCTTTTCTTGATCAGAATAACATAGTAAAAGAAAACCAACCTTCTGTAGAGATAATACAATCTAGAACAAACTGAGCATCTTGCACTCGTGTTGTTAAACAAGGACGGCGACAAAGTTGCGACGATAAGAAATGGACGACGGCAGAGTGACTCATGGAGATGGACGAGGCAATTGGTCTACGACTATTCGATATGGAGATGAACGATGCAGTGGAGATGGAGATGGATGAACGAGCTAGCTACAATCTGGACCTAGAGAAAGAGTCAAAGCAAGCAATGCACAAGTGGAGAAGGGGCATTTTTGGGATATTATTGTTAAAGTGCTGATCGCTTCAAAGAGTAGCAGTCAAGCGAATTTTTCAATGAAAAAAGACATCTTAGCCATTTGATTTGCCAACTGGATGGCTAGATGGGAGTTGGATAAATAGCCATTTATATATATACACACACACACGGACTCAAAGAATTAGGTAAACACAATAAAAACATTGGTTTTGTCCTTCCATGTCTCTTTAGCTTTTCTTTTTTTCTCCCCTCTTTTCTCTCGTCTTTTCTCAAGCCAAACCATAAAAATATGAGTCTCTCTTCTCTTCTTCTACTCTTAATCATTTATTTTTCCCCCTTCCCTTCCACTACAGCAATCAGGGTGTTCCAACCTGATAGTTGAAAAACATGCACGAATTGTTACGCAGTCTGGTTAGTGAAGGGTGGAGCTTTGACTAAGTAATGTGGTGGATGGCATGAAAAAGAAGCTCAAGAATAGGAGGATAAACGTTTCTTTGGAGAGTGAAAGCATATTTAATTTCTTTTTGGAAAAGAACCCTGACTTGATCATAGCAAATCCCTACATGACCCTGTGAGTGGTGACTGACTAATGCCTGTGTTATTAGCTAAGGAAGGTGATATGTTGAAAGAAGAGATGCCTTTTGTTTCAAATTGGTGAAGGGAAGGGATTGCAGAAAAGTGGGGGAAGGGTGTGTGTGTGTGTGTGTGTGTTTGGGGGTGGGTGGGTTAGGGGGATGGGGCAAGGTTAGAGAGGCAGGCATCTAAAGAGCCTAAAGTTGGCGCTATGAAAAAAATACATCACTTATAGCTTCTGTGCCTTTGTATATATAGTCTAAGACTATCTCCAGTTTTAGCTTAAAGCAAGCTCTTGAGTGAGGAGCAAAGTTAAATATCTCAGACACGTAAAATAGGGGAGGGGTCGGCCCTATTAGCATATGTACATGAAACTGCATATGCATGCAAAGATAACCATATAAATTAAGATATTTCCTCAAAACTAAAATTTGAAACAATACCTGACCTGGTCGGCTAAATCATAAACCAATTTTGAATCTTCTCCATATTTATTCATCAGAGTTTCTATCAATTCAAAGGCAGGGGCATCCAGGGCCATGGCACCATGCCTCTTGAACACACTAGTTATAGTTTTAAATGCTTTACTCTTACTGCCATCTGTTCTGTTGCTGCTAAAAATATGCTCCGCGTATGTTGCGGAATCTGAGCCTGGACCGATGACCTGCAAGACAGAAAATGAGTGACCGCCGGGTGGGGTTCCTGGTGGAGAACTCTCCGATGCTTAAGTCAGAGTGCAGCTACGTGATAATGACTCTGAAAAGGCATGAATGTGTCTAGTCCTTCCATACCTAGGGAGTAGACCCCTTTATATAATGGTAGGAAGAATAGCCTTAGTAAGACTAGGTCTTAGGTTAGATATGTTAGGATTGCGTTAGGATCCTTGAGGATTACGTCACGACCCTGATAAGATAATTATTGGTCTCCTACTTTGACTATGATTGCCGGGTATTCCCCAATTATTGGGAGTTATATTTGAGGTATATCATAAGCCCCCTACTTCCTTAGCCAAAATGTTTGGCTGAGGAAGTTTATACCTAGTGTCTTGAGACACACGTCAGATTTGTAAGGGATTCTCCATCTGCTTGTAGGGATAATAATATTTCTCTACTCCATGTGCTCGGACCTAAGCTCTTAGGAGCTTAAGCCTTGGAACTTTGCTCGAGTAGGATGCTAGAACTCTAGCTCTTGAGAGCTAGGTCTTTCGAATGTGGCCTAAGTAGGCTACTCGGAATCATCTTTGGGAAGATGAATCATGGGATCTCGGGATCCATTAGAGGCTATGCCCCACGTTAGCCTCTCTAGAGAGAGGACACAGAGCTGTGCATGCAAGTTGTTGCATGTGCTGAGTGTTTGAATGTCCCCTTGAGGGGTCACCTCTCCTGTGGAGGGTGTTTGTTTTGTGCAAGTGTGTTCTTTAGCTTGAGCTGACCACATCATGCTTGCGTTTTACTTTAACGCAAACCCTTATCGTCACCTAAGGGTTGGCAAAGAAGCCTCGCACTCACGCTCAGTCAGGTTTCGAATTACAAAACAGGGTAGGGCGACAAACTCCCACTAGGTTTTGCCGTTTCACGGGTTAGAACTATAGCTAAACCGTTCGGATAGAACTTGAGCTCTATCCTGTCACCCTTGAGGGACCGCCCTAGAGAGCTAATGGAACGTAAAGTTCTGATAAGCGCCCTTGAGAGCTCATGGAGCACAGAGCTTATGTAAATACCCTCGGGGGTTTGATGAAACTTAGAGTTCTCATATGCACCCTTGAAAGCGAATAGAGCGCAAAGCTCATGAAAGTAACCTTGAGGGTTTGACGGAACTTGAAGTTCTCATCGTTGTTATCGTGATGCCAAATAAGAAGGCGCGGGTCATGGAGCCCATAATATGGTCACTAGAGCAAACCTCTCTGTCTGGTAAGCACAAGGCATTAAGACCGTATGAGAATGATCTCATAAAATATAAAGCCCACCGGCCTTTGAGAAGGCGTGGATATATAAAGACGGCTTTTAAGCCCATATGTAGGGCCCGGTCATAAGAAGACCTGTGGGAGCAACATAGAAGACCATAATTTGCTTGCTCGACTGGATGAGCATATAAAGCTTGAGGACGCGTAGTTCGTCTGAGCAAGATGCCACTAATGATTAGTAGAGATAAAGGACGTAAACTAGCTGCCACAGTTTATCGATACACTAAGAAGTAACTAAATTCAATTTACTGGTTGCATGCTTGAGCTTGCAGTTGTACCAGGCATAGCTGACGATGAGTTCTAATCCACCAGATACAATGGCAGTATGTTAAATAGATGTGACCCTTTGGGTCGTAAGTCTAAATACACATTGTGCTTAGGTTAAAAGCATAAAAAATGTGACTCATGTTTGAATAAATATAACCCTATGAGTCCAAAATGCAAATATGCATATGTTGAGTAAACAAGACCCTATGGGTCTAATTACAAATATGCATACTTGTGGGGGGAATATAAGATTTTCTACAAAGAAGGAATGCACCTTATTGGTCTGCTCCTCTCTATTTTTGACCGAGTGACAACCATGATTATGGGAAGATCTGACCACCATCAGAGGAGGCGGTGGCGCTCCGGCGTGGTAATGATGGCAGATTTGATCGCCATCAAAGGAGGTGGCGGAGCTCCGGCATGACAGCGATGGCAGATCCGACAACTACTGCTGGCGAAGGGAGACCTTTGTACAGAGCGTGAAATCACCGGCAATGACCATAGATGGCGACAAACAGTGATGGTGCTCGTCCAGGGGCAGCGGTAGTGCAGATCAAGTGCTGCTAGTGGAGAGACTGCGATGGTGGTATCTCGACGGCGCTTGTCTGATCGCGGCGCTATGATGAACGACGGGGTGAGCCATCGTTGTTGGTTGTAAATCTGAAGCAAGGTGGCTGAGGTGTAGTCGTTATTGGCTGTGAGTGGCGTCTGTGCCTTTGCCGACGGCAGTCACGATGGCGCCTTTTGATTCTGGTGATTGTGGTGGACGGCGCGGTGAGGCACCGGTGCACAGCGACCACGATCTATCTTCTCTTCTTTGGGTTTTTTTTGGACGTTGTTCCCACAGTTTTACATCAATTACAGGTTGTCGTTGTTGTGGCTGCTCCGGCAACTTCGCGGCGGTGGTCGACAGTTCATGGTACCCATGACTTCGTAGGTGATGACTTCGGTAGTGCCATGGTTGCACGGGCGTGGGCCTGCCCACGTAGGTGCTGTTGACATCTGTGGCGCCGCTTAGGGTTTTGCCCATGAAGGCAGAGCGGCGTTGTGGTGCCTTCTTCCATGTTGATTTTTTTCGGAGGTGCCGGCGATGACTCGGCGGCACTTTGTCGGTTCTGAATTTTCTTTGAACAATGCGTTTGTATTTTTGCGATTGTGACGATAATTCAATCTGGAAATTTGTGACGACGACGGTTCATCGGTGGTTCTGACACGTTGTAGCCGGTAATTTAGGATAAACTGTTGAATTTTCTTGAGGTCAAACGGCTAGGCTGGCGCGTCCCACGGCTGGCTGGCGCCAAAAATGTTGCTGCTAAAAATATGCTCCGCGTATGTTGCGGAACCCAAGACTGGACCGATGACCTGCAAGACAGAAAACGTGTGACCGCCGAGTGGGGTTCCTGGCGGAGAACTCTCTGATGCTTAAATCAGAGCGCAGCTACATGATAATGACTCTGAAAAAGCATGAATGTGTCTAGTCCTTCCATACCACCCTTTTATATAGTGGTAGGAAGAAGAACCTTAGTAGGACTGGGCCGTAGGCTAGATGTGTTAGGATCGCGTTGGGATCCTTGAGGATCACGTCACGAACCCTGATAAGATAATTATCGGTCTCCTAATTCGACTAGGATTGCCAGGTATTCTCCAATTATTGGGAGTTATATTTGAGGTATATCATGTTCCTTTGCAAAATCACGAGTCCCCTGTTATGCAAGGAAAATGGACCACTTTAAGAATGAACTAGATAGACTTAAATAAAAGTAAAACAAATCCATGACACATTAAAACACACAATGTCTGCAGGACGAGCTACACCCAGTTACCTTCACCAGGATCAGATTTTGATTAACTACGAAGACTCTTAAAAACAAAATTACAGAAGGATGTAACTCATATAGCGTGAGCAACAGAAGCTAATCTATAATACGAGAAACATGCCCCCAAAAGGCCCTCGAAAAGATCTTCAATCTCTGCTTTAGCTACTTACCAAGACTTAAAAACATAAATCCAATCTTTCTCAATTTCCAAGAACTTCCAACGTTATACGTCCTTTGGGATACTGCGGAGAAGATTGTAGCACTAATGCATGGCATCAATCATGTCAATATGATCGTATTGACTAACAAAAAAGAGAGACTATTTTTTTCTCCCCGTTTATCATAATCTTTTTCCGAAGACCAAAGCAAATGGCAAGAAAATATGGAATTAAAGATACTAAAGTTAACCTGGATCAAACCCACAATTTATTACCTTGGGAAGCCTTCTACTTTCATTACTGTCAACAAGTTCTTTCACTTTCTTCAGCAGAGATTAAAACCGGAGCCATTTGGATCGAACAGCGAGAGGGAACCCTGCGCCCATTTCTCCACGGATCGAGGTTGAGATATCAACCCCCTCAGTTGTCTCGGTCTGCAATTTTCCCTTAATAAACTCAATCAAGTCACTAGTTCCTTTCCCCACGACCTTCTTCTCCTTTTCCCCCTTCTTGTCCGGCTTGGCATTACCCTTACTTCCCTCTGCCTTAAACGTGCCAAGAGATTTTTCGAGCAGTTCACTTCCCTCGAGGGAGACAAATGCGGTCAATGCCTCCCAAGAAAGAATCTTCCTCACAAGATCACATAGATCGCACACGTCATTTACAGTCTTGACATAATCCTTTCAGAAATAGGCAGCTTTGGAGGAGGTAATTATATCCTGGATAGCATCAAGGTCAGGGCATTCTGCGGCCTTGGACTTGAAGCACTCCAGCAAACTATTGGTAAGAAGACAGAGCTTGGCTCGTACCAAACTAGCCTCACCGACATTAAACAGGGGCAGTGCCGAGGATAAAACAACGGCAGCCAGTTTCATGCAGCGCGTCCGGGCGGAGGAGGACTTCAATGCGAGCCATACTGATCTGGCAACAGACCTCAAATGGCCATGAGACTCGGGAATGGATGTGATACTGGGATTATCGTGGAGGAGCTGCTTAATGTGATACTGGGATTATCGGCTACGCTGTCTTTGTTGGAGGAAGAACCCGGCTGAATCAGTGGAAACTCAGGCAAAAGCGGCGGTAACGTCAGCCTTCAAGGCCTCGCTAGACAAGGCTGCCACGGCGTCCGCAACGGCGGACAGCCGCTGGTCCAACACCGTGCATATGCCTTTGAGAGCAGAGCCGTCATCGGTATCGGATGAGGGTGACATCTCGCAAGTTGCAACAACAGAAGCCGCCGCCGGTTGTGGCAGTAGTTGCTAGGGTTCTCCGGATAAATAGAGGAAGAAGAAAATGTTGCGGCGAGAGAATTATGACGAAATGACCCAAGTACCCTTGGCTCAAAAGGAACTCAGCATAATTATACTCGTGTTTATTGATTAAGAAATGTTTTTTAGAAAAAGACGGCTCTATCCTTTAATATATTAATCTCCACACCACCCCAGCCCCCCCCCCCCCCCCCCTCCCTTTCTTCTCCCTTCAAGTCCACCACCACCATCACAGCGCCACCTTCAAGCATTACCACAACTGACAACACCACCACCACCACCACCACCGATCTGCACACACCTTCCCACTCTAATTGTAGAGGTGTCAAAAGGTGCGGGCAAGCCCGTGGGCTGGCCTAACCCGGCCCGTTTCTGTCCCATGCTGGCCCGGCCCTCTCGGTAAACAGTGATAGTCCTAAACAAATGGGCTTGGACCAGGCCAAGAAATTCCAGAAAAAAGTCCGAGCCCGGCCCGGAAAAAAGCCTGGGTTTGGCCCGGTATTTGGCCCGGTTCTAGCAGGCCCCACGATTTTTAAATTCTAATTCCCCCCCTTCCTCTCAACGGTTATATTCCTCATTATTTTCCTAAATTCCACTTTAGGAAAAAACTATTAGTCAAAATCTATACTTATTACTTAAGATCGTCTGGAGAATTAATAACTATACTCCAAATTTAAATTCTTGTAAATTCCAACTAGTTTTTAGTAGTACATTATAATAACAAAAATTCAACTTTATTGAAAAAAGTAAAGTTTAATAGAATAAATTTCAAATAAACTGATTAGGATTTCAAAATATATGCTAAAATTTTATACAAAATTAAACACATATTATAAATTTGAAATAAACTGATTAGAATTGAAACTTTTGAAAAATGCTACTTATAAATTATAATGTTAGTAGGCCAAAAAAGGCATATCAATATTACATCAAATTAACATATATCAATCTCAACCAATTAATTTGATGTATTCTTGTTGGCCATCGACACAAATAAATAACAAGGAGTTGGGAACCAAAAAAGAAGAAAAAAAAAATTTTGGGCTCGGGCCCTGCCCAAATCGGGCCTTAAATATTGGGCCTAGGGTCTGGGCTTGGACTGGGCCCATATATGCAGATTTCAGGCCCGGCTTCGGCCCATTTTCGCTGGAGGCCCATTGGGCTTAGGCTGGGCCGGCCCCAGCCCAGCCCAGCCCATTGACACTGAAACCAATGAAATAACCCTAAGGGGGGGTGAATAGGGTTTTAAGACTACTTTAAAAATTAACAAACAACAAACCTCAATCTCAATAACTTAAATGAGCAAACAACCAATCTCAACACAAATGTAAGATGATAATGTAAAGAGAGAAGGGTTTAGAGATACTTGACAAGGAGAATTAAATGGTTCGGCTTGATATACCCACAAGCCTACGTCCACCCCTTCAAGGAAGTCCCTTGAAAGGCCCTAGAATCCACTAGTATGATCTTCCTTACGGGTCAAGATCGAACCTCTTACAATCCCTTGATGCTATGCACACATCAAGAACAAGCTTTGACAAACCCAAAGCTCCAAAGCTTGATAACCCCAAGCTTTGATACAAGAACCTTTCAATGAAGAAATGTGTACAAGATTTCACTCTCAAGAAGTAGATGAGTACAAGTTTAAGCACTAGAACAAGAGAGATGAGTGTATGATGACTTATGAAAGTGTATAACTCTCAAATGTAAGCTCACAATAAATGCTCTCTTGAAAAGGATGAGAAATCAATGAAACAAGAGAGATTTGAACAATTGCTTTGATCTTTGAGAATATAAAAGATAAGAGAGCTTTGAATGCAATTGATGAATCAAAACTATGCCCAAGATGAGTATTTATAGAGGTGGGAAAGAATATGACCGTTTGGAGTTAGGTGGTGCATTAAATGCGCCAAATGGCTATTGCAGTCGACTGCAATGTCCCATTGCAGTCGACTGTATTCCCAAAGTAGCCGTTGGAAATTCAAATTTCCAACTTGCAGTCGACTGTAATCCAATGCAGTCGACTGTAATAGGCTACTGGAAGTATTGCAGTCGACTGCATTCCAATGCAGTCGACTGTAATACCTCACTGCCCAAGTTGCAGTCGACTGCAATCCAATGCAATCGACTGCATTCCAGAAAATGCAGTTTCTTAGTTTTCAAAGAATGAAAAACTTTTATGCATGCAAGGAAAACCTATGGGCAAATTCTAGGTATACAGTCATCGTAACGATCATCTCTCTACGTCTAGTTTACAAAGAAGGAAATAAAGCATAGTAAAGTTCAATCGACGAAATCCTTCTTTGATGCGTTCCGTTGAGAGTCTTTAAACGATTTGCTCGTCTAATTTTCCATTTGCATGAGTGTGAGATTGTTCCTATTGCTTCATCAACTCAATGCATATTAGACAGCATAATCATCAATGTTAGTTATCATCAAAATCAAATATAATCCTAGGTTAAATAACCGTAGGGTTAACAATCTCCCCCTTTTTTATGATGACAAACATTGATTCAAATAATATGAGATATATAAGATAATGAACGTAAAGAAGCATGATTCAAATCATAAAAGGCTCCCCCTATCTTAAGCAATATAGGGCTCCCCCTAACTCAAGTAATATATGCTCATATATCAAATCCACATGATTCAACAATATTTTCTCCCCCTTTTGACATCATTAAAAAAGATCAAGGGTGTGTGTGAAAGTGATCAACTTATGTTTCCATCCATGGATAATCAATATAGCCAACAAGAGCATTTAAACAAAAAAATAAATACTTGAATAACCATCAAAAGGTGTACCAAGCACATGTATGAAAATAGCACATAAATTTTAAACCAGCGGCAGGAAGATAAGCGTGAATTAAGAGTGCTAATGCAATACTAAGAGTAGGATCCATGATAAGTTTTTGAGATACATAATTGAGTTTGATAAGCATAAATAAAAAGACATAAAGCATGTCCTAATGCCTAAGGACCCGATGGTGGAGGAGGGGGATGAAAGATGTCCTCCTCGGGACACTGAATCCCACAATGATCCTCCATGCGAGAAAGGCGTCGACTGAGCTGGCTGTGAGCAAGATCCATCTGACTGAAACCGGCATGCATATGCTGTTGCATCATATCTAAGCGTGTGAGGATCGCTTCATATCCGGAAGTAGAAGGACCGGAAGAAGTGCCCGCCTCATGTGTACTCGGAATGATCAACGGAGGTGGATCACGATCAAAACCATCACCGGCATCTCCCCCAGCATCATCATCAGCATCAGCAGCATCATCATCACCATCAGCAGCATCATCATCATCAGCCTCATCATCATCATCATCATCATCATCATCATCATCATCATCAACAATGACATTTTCCAATTCAGGCTCAGGTAAGAAACGGTTACGATCATCTAAAAGGCCCTTCCTACGAAGAGTAGAGCAGTCTAGTACGATGTGCCTAGTAACCTCAATATACTCACCCAGAAGAGGTATGTCAAAGGCAGCAAGAATGTGAGTGAGTAGGAGGCCATAAGGTATAGCTAAGGCAGGATGTGAGGCGCTCCTAATCATGTTTAACATGATGAGACGAGGGAGGTTAAGCGGTGTGCCTGAGCGAAAGAAGGTCAAGAGCTGAACGTCTAAGTAAGAGATGAGTGAAAGACCGCCAGTTCGAGGAATGACGTTATGAGCGATGATATGATGGAACAGACGAGAGAGAGGAGGTAGGTCACGTAGGCTGGGTTTGCTCGCAACCCGAACCTGTCGACAATGAAGTGTGTGTCGAAGCTGTTCCTCAATAGAAAAAGGTCGGTCAAACCAATGTGACTGACCAGCGACAGGGATCATGTCTAACGAGAAAGAGAAGCCACTATCGGGGATGTCTAGAAGAGTGGCTAGACGTGATTGTGAGAATGAAATGCGGCGTCCAAAAACATAGGAGGTGAGGGTACATGACTCAGAGGAAATGTTCCAAGTCAAATTCGCATAAAATAAGCGGATTGCATCAGGATAATATAGAATAGTGTTCCTATCGGTGAGGCGATCTAGATAACAATCCTGAAGGCATCTAAGTACACCTATGTTAAAAAGGAATGTAGTATCCAGTCGCAAACCTGGAGTCAAAGGTGAAGAGAGTTGTGTAGAAAAGCGATCGGCAGCCTCGCGGTTCCGATATCGATTTTGATCAAACTCGACCGCGATAGGCTCGGGCTCGGGCTCAGGTGCAGCTCGTGAGCGAGATGAACTGGCACGTGCACGTTTCTCTCTTGCCATACTTGAAATAATCAATTTCAAGCCAAACGGAGGAGAATTGAGTCCAAGGAGAGATGAGAGCCTTTTTTTTTTCGAAGAGAGAAGGAGTAGAGAGAAAAAGATTCTGCAGAAGAAGAGATCTGGGCACGATTTATGCCCTTCCCCCGTAATGCAGTCGACTGTATTGACCAATGCAGTCGACTTCAATGCACAAAGTCAATCAGTCTTAAAAAAAATTATACATATGTATATAGCAATAAAAGTGTGCAAATATATATATATATTTTTATTTTTAAGATAGATAAATATCAATAAAACCAACGATGTTTGGAAAGGAAAAATTAACCAAAGCATGCTATAAGCATATGAGATAATGCTCAAGCATGTAAAGAGCAACTAGCACAAAAATAACCTAGTCACATAGGTGAAGACATGCCAATTTCTCTTCTAAGAGTGGTAAACCTCTTTGCATCTAACGGTTTAGTGAAGATATCCGCTAGTTGGTGATTTGTGTCCACGAAATCTAGAACAATATCACCCTTTTGCACATGATCACGGATAAAATGGTGTTTGATTTCTATGTGCTTAGTGCGTGAATGTTGGATGGGATTTTTGCTCAAATCAATGGCACTAGTGTTGTCGCATAGGATAGGTATGTGATTATACTTGAGTCCAAAATCCAAAAGGGTTTGTTTCATCCAAAGAATTTGTGCACAACAAGCACCAACCGCCATATATTCGGCTTCGGTGGTAGAGAGTGCAACCGAGTTTTGCTTTTTGGAACTCCAAGAAACAAGAGAATGTCCTAGGAATTGGCAACCTCCACTAGTACTTTTTCGCTCGGTTTTACAACCAGCAAAATCGGCGTCGGAGTAACCAACTAGGTCAAAAAATGATGTGTTTCTAGGAAACCATAACCCTAAATCGTGAGTGCCCTTAAGATATCTAAGGATTCTCTTTACGGCAACTAAATGAGATTCCTTAGGACAAGCTTGAAATCTAGCACATAAACAAACACTAAACATTATGTCGGGTCTACTTGCGGTAAGGTAAAGAAGTGATCCGATCATACCTCGATAGCGTTTAATATCAACATCCTTACCCTTTTCATCTTTATCAAGCTTTAATGAAGAGCTCATTGGAGTGTCAAAAGCATTTGATGCTTCCATGTCGAATCTCTTGAGTAGCTCTTTGGTGTATTTGGCTTGGTTGATAAAGATTCCATCCTTGCTTTGTTTGATTTGCAATCCAAGGAAGAAGGTGAGTTCTCCCATCATGCTCATTTCAAACTCCTTACTCATACAAGAAGCAAACTCTTCGCACAAGGATCCATTAGTAGCACCAAATATAATGTCATCAACATAAATTTGCACCAACAATAAGTCCTTGCCCTTAGATTTGATAAACAAAGTGGTGTCAAGTTTTCCTCTTGAAAAACCATTTTCTAAAAGAAAACTACTTAGCCTTTCATACCAAGCTCCAGGAGCTTGTTTTAAACCATAAAGAGCTTTGCTAAGCTTGAAAACATGGTTTGGAAATTTTTCATGCTCAAAGCCGGGAGGTTGAGCCACATAAACCTCCTCCGAAATAAAACCATTTAGAAAAGCACTCTTGACATCCATTTGAAAGAGTTTAAAATCTCTATAGCAAGCAAAAGCTAAAAGCATTCTAATAGATTCAAGTCTAGCTACCGGTGCATAAGTTTCATCAAAATCAATTCCTTCCTCTTGGTTATAACCTTGGGCCACTAATCTAGCCTTGTTTCTAACCACGATTCCGGATTCATCAAGTTTGTTTCTAAATACCCATTTTGTGCCTATAATCCTATAGTTTTGAGGTTTAGGCACAAGGGTCCAAACTTGATTTCTTTCAAATTGAACTAGCTCTTCTTGCATAGCAAGCATCCAAGATTCATGATGTAGAGCTTCGGAGAAGTTCTTCGGTTCAATTTGGGAAAGAAATGCTAAATTAACATGTTGTTGAAGAGAGTGTCGAGTTCTTACCCCACTCGAAGGATTACCTAAGATTTGATCGCTTGGATGATCCTTTTTGTAAGTCCAATCTTTTGGTAATTCTTGAGAGTAGTCCGAGTTTGAAACATCATTGCTTGCTTCCTTGTCTTCCTCTTGAGAGCTTGATTGTTGTTCTTCTTGAATAATTTCTTTGTGGTTGTCTTGTATTGTTTCACTTATATCCAAAGTTCTCATGTCAATGTCCACATCATCTACATTAACAATGTTAGTCCTCCGAAGAAAAGGATTAGTCTCATCAAAAGTAACATTAACGGATTCTTCAACAACCAAAGTACTTTTGTTATAGACTCTATATGCCATACTATTATTAGAGTAGCCAAGAAAAATACCCTCAAATGTTTTGGAATCAAATTTACTAAGGTGATCCTTAGTATTTAAAATAAAGCATTTGCAACCAAAGACTCTAAAAAAGCTCACCTTAGGTTTCTTATCATTAAAAAGCTCATAAGGGGTTTTTAACAAAATTTTTCGCAAGATAACTCTATTGAGAACAAAACAAGCACAATTGACCGCCTCCGCCCAAAAGTACTTAGGTAAACCATATTCGTTAAGCATTGTTCTTGCCGCTTCTTGCAAAGACCTATTCTTTCTTTCGGCAACACCATTTTGTTGAGGAGTTCTAGGAGCCGAAAAATTATGTGATATCCCAAAGTCATCACACAAGGCTCCTATTTTTGAATTTTCAAATTCTCTACCATGATCACTTCGAATGTTGGATATCAAATATCCTTTTTGATTTTGAATACGTTTTGCAAATGAAGTGAACACATTTAGAGATTCATCTTTGGTGGCCAAAAAGAAAGTCCAAGTATAGCGAGAATAGTCATCAACAATAACAAAACAATATGATTTACCACCAAGACTAGTAGTAGGGATTGGTCCAAATAAATCCATATGAAGTAATTGCAAGGGTCTAGAAGTAGATACCATTTTCTTCGGTTTGTGAGAGACTTTCTTTTGCTTACCCATTTGACAAGCATCACATACTTTGTCTTTCTCAAACTTGATCTTCGGGAGTCCCCTCACAAGTTCTTTGCTTGAAATATCCTTCAAATGCTCCATATGCATGTGTCCAAGTCTTCGATGCCAAAGCCAAGATGTCTCACTAATAGCACTAAGACACTTGACATCTTGGTTAGCTAGATCATTTAATTGAATAGAGTAAACATTGTCATCTCTATTTCCTACCAAAATAGTTTCATTATTCTTCAAGGATTGTATAGTGCAATGAGAAGCCTCAAAGATTACTCTAAAACCTTTATCACTAAATTGACTAATACTTAGCAAATTATGCTTCAAACCTTCAACATATAACACATTCTCAATTGAATGTGGTTCCTTACCTATAGTTCCTTTACCTTTGATTTTTCCTTGTGCGTTGTCACCAAAGGTCACTTTTCCTCCTTCTATAAGATCAATTGAGGTGAAAAGAGATATGTTGCCGGTC
This sequence comes from Escallonia herrerae, assembly GCA_033070095.1. NCBI lineage: Eukaryota > Viridiplantae > Streptophyta > Magnoliopsida > Escalloniales > Escalloniaceae > Escallonia > Escallonia herrerae. The sequence goes on along the minus strand of JAVXUP010000171.1, from coordinate 4,217 downwards.
ATATGTCTTGAGCATCCACTATCAAGAATCCACTTCTTGCTACTAGATTTTGCTTTGAGACATACCTATAAACACAAATCAAGTAGTGACTTTTGGTACCCATATTTTCTTGGGTCCTTGGGTGTTAGTCTTACATTTGTAATCTTGACCTTTCACAACCCACATCTTCTTTCTACCTCTAACATAAACAATTCTACAAGGACAATAATTAGTCGTATGCCCTTTCTTGTTGCACCAACCACAATGTGTAAATGGTGTGCAATAGTTCTTTGGTTGTTTTGAATGAGTATTCAACCTAGCTTGTTGTTGAAAGATTTTAGGAGGTAAGGCCAAGGGATCTAATCCAAGACCACCTTTGTTTAGGCCAAATCTTTGGCGTCCAAGCATGACATCCAAATTGTTTTGACCATCAACAAATTTTTGAAGACATTTTTTCAAATCACAAATCTCAAGTTTTAAATCTTCATTTTGCTTTTCTAAAACCAAAGTTTTGCAAGAGATTTGTTTTGAGCTAGGAGTGTTAGCAATCAATTCAACCAAGTCATTATTCACATGTTTTACATATAAATGGTTGGAAATGCAATCATTCTTGGCATGCAACTCAATATTTTCCACTCTCAACTTCTCAATTTGCTTATTAGCCTCAAGGAATTTTTTTGATAAAATAATATTTTTCTTAAAAATTTTCTTGGATTCCTCATATAGGCTATCATAAGCATCTTCGAAGCTTTCACTATCACTATCACTACCGGAAGAAGAGCTTACCTCATCATTTGCCATGAAGCACACATTTGCTTGTTCGTTCTTCTCAACATCTTCATCACTTGAATCGAAGTCACTCCAAGTTGGAGTATGTTCGGCATTCATTGCTTTTTCCTTCTCTTTGTTCTCTTTCTTGGAGAGTTGTCTCCTTTTAACTCTTTCCCATACATCTCTTCTTTCCTTCTTTTCCCTTTTGTATATGGGACAATCCATCTTCATGTGTCCCGGCTTGTGGCATTTGTAGCAAAGCTTCTCTTCGTTGCTAGCATTTTGTTGCCTTCTCCCACCATTCCTTCTAAACCTCATGAACTTCTTGAAGTTCTTTGCAATCATTGCAACATCCTCTTCATCAAATTCTTCTTCATCATCGCTTGACTCAAGGTTTGAAGATGAAGCTTTAAGGGCAATTGATGTAGGCTTCTTCTTGACGTCTTCTTGATCAAAGGTCTTGATTTGCATTTCGTACGTCATAAGTGAGCACATCAATTCATCAAGAGGAAAGATATTGAGATTCTTCGATTCTTGAATGGCGGTGATCTTTGCATCCCAAGCTCTTGGTAAGGACCTAATCACTTTTCTTACAAGATCACCATTGGTGAATTCCTTGCCCAATTGCTTCAAAGGGTTTACAATGTTAGTGAAACGAGTATTCATATCCGTAACGGATTCATTTGGAAGCATATGGAATAACTCATAATCTCTAAACAATAAGTTCATCTTGGAATCTCTAAGGAGAGAAGTTCCTTCATGAGTTACTTGAAGAGTATCCCAAATACTCTTAGCGGAATTACACATAATGACTCTATTGAGTTCATTAGTGTCTAAAGCACAAACAAGACAATTTTTCGCTCTAGCATTCATACAAATCATCTTTTTATCATGATCACTATACTCCGATTTGGATTTTGGCTCTTCAACCTTGTCAACCACCTTTATCGGAACGTATGGGCCATTCTCAACAATATCCCACATCTCGTAGTCTTGAGACTCTAAGTAGATTTTCATCTTAACTTTCCACACACTATAATTGGTCCCATTAAACAATGGAGGCCTAGTGGTAGAACTACCCTCCATACCCCCAACGTAAGCCATGATCGATTAACTCTCTTGGCGTTACCCAATATAACAAGAGCCGAGGCTCTGATACCACTTGAAACCAATAAAATAACCCTAGAGGGGGGGTGAATAGGGTTTTAAGACTACTTTAAAAATTAACAAACAACAAACCTCAATCTCAATAACTTAAATGAGCAAACAACCAATCTCAACACAAATGTAAGATGATAATGTAAAGAGAGAAGGGTTTAGAGATACTTGACAAGGAGAATTAAATGGTTCGGCTTGATATACCCACAAGCCTACGTCCACCCCTTCAAGGAAGTCCCTTGAAAGGCCCTAGAATCCACTAGTATGATCTTCCTTACGGGTCAAGATCGAACCTCTTACAATCCCTTGATGCTATGCCCACATCAAGAACAAGCTTTGACAAACCCAAAGCTCCAAAGCTTGACAACCCCAAGCTTTGATACAAGAACCTTTCAATGAAGAAATGTGTACAAGATTTCACTCTCAAGAAGTAGATGAGTACAAGTTTAAGCACTAGAACAAGAGAGATGAGTGTATGATGACTTATGAAAGTGTATATCTCTCAAATGTAAGCTCACAATAAATGCTCTCTTGAAAAGGATGAGAAATCAATGAAACAAGAGAGATTTGAACAATTGCTTTGATCTTTGAGAATATGAAAGATAAGAGAGCTTTGAATGCAATTGATGAATCAAAACTATGCCCAAGATGAGTATTTATAGAGGTGGGAAAGAATATGACCGTTTGGAGTTAGGTGGTGCATTAAATGCGCCAAACGGCTATTGCAGTCGACTGCAATGTCCCATTGCAGTCGACTGTATTCCCAAAGTAGCCGTTGGAAATTCAAATTTCCAACTTGCAGTCGACTGTAATCCAATGCAGTCGACTGTAATAGGCTACTGGAAGTATTGCAGTCGACTGCATTCCAATGCAGTCGACTGTAATACCTCACTGCCCAAGTTGCAGTCGACTGCAATCCAATGCAGTCGACTGCATTCCAGAAAATGCAGTTTCTTAGTTTTCAAAGAATGAAAAACTTTTATGCATGCAAGGGAAACCTATGGGCAAATTCTAGGTATACAGTCATCGTAACGATCATCTCTCTACGTCTAGTTTACAAAGAAGGAAATAAAGCATAGTAAAGTTCAATCGACGAAATCCTTCTTTGATGCGTTCCGTTGAGAGTCTTTAAACGATTTGCTCGTCTAATTTTCCATTTGCATGAGTGTGAGATTGTTCCTATTGCTTCATCAACTCAATGCATGTTAGACAGCATAATCATCAATGTTAGTTATCATCAAAATCAAATATAATCCTAGGTTAAATAACCGTAGGGTTAACATATATTTATCTAGATCGAATCAAATTCGTGCGCATGCAGATAAACTCCCTAGTTCGATTAACCGAAATCACATTCACATACTCTCTGGTTGAATCAGACCCATGCACACATTTTTGTCAAAACCCTCATGGGCGACAGCGAAGTATTTTTTTGGAAATAGGTTATGGGGGCATGGGAATGTGCAAATTAGGTGATTTGAATAACTGGGTTTGAAGTTGCGTTGGGCGCTGAATATCTTCTCGAGGTAATCATATTTGTTTTGGTGGCGGCACAGTTGTTGTGGGTTTTTTTTAAGCCTGGTGTACGTAGAGTATGAGAGAGAGGGAAGGTAGGGCACGTGGGAAAATATGTATACAAAATATTTATCTGTTTAAAAATTTAAATATTGAAAAGGTCTGCATTGTTATTCTGAAATTACGGTATGCTAAGAGAAAAGTGTACAAAATACAAATGGTTATGTGCTCCGTACAATCTTTAAGATTTCTAGTCCGACGTGTAAGCGTTTGAAAGTTGATAGTGTTGACCACAATTATGTCCAAGCTCAAGGAGTTTAGTAAGAATTATCTCTCTGGAAAATAGCGACTGACTGTACAGTTAAGGGTTTGAGAAGACAATTTGAGGAGGTGTGAGGGTGTGCCGTGGTAACACTTTTTTGTGAGCGGTGGGTTTGGTAGTGTTACAGTAATTGATTTGATCGGGTTGTAGATGGTGGAAAATCTGATGCACGAATTGGCTCTAGAGCTCTTGTTCGTCACTGACTTTTTCTAAAAAGACTTTTATCCTTACTCGTATTTTTATCATTTTTTCTAAGGAAAATTTGAGAATCATTTTTTGTATTTGAGCTCTATAACTGTTGCTAAAATGAATATTAACGACATTTAAGTAACTACTAGGCGCAGAGTGAAGCTCAAATCACTAGAAGTAGTGCTCAAAAAGTTCCATGTTTATAAGTACAAGGTTGGATAAAATTGCTCCACTCAAAACGTCTCTCCTCTTCCTAATAGAAGTCCTGTGGTGGCATTTTGTC